>CM044015.1:30132677-31332677 GCA_024085815.1 Flaveria linearis
TTTCCGCTGCCATATATTGTTGCTAGTCTGTGACGTCCCACCCTACCTGGGCCCAGGGTGTGACACCTTCCATTCTATACATAGGACGTTGGAGTTACTATTCATATTATAATCAATGGTGTGGAAACACCTATCTCCTTTATCTTTTCATAAGTGAAAATCAATCTAGAACCTTCATGGGAATCATACCATGACATTTTAACTCAGTATCTATGGGATGATGAAATTGCTTTTGTTTTTGTGATCATGAAATTAACTACATGTTCAAGATGCACTTGGTCTTTGAAGAATTAAAGTAGAGAGGAGACTCTATGTACGTATGTTACATTGTTCAGACTAGTCTTAGAACTTGGGGCATTAGAGATTTGGATGTTCTAGCATTACGCTTGATGAAATAAGTGGATGTCATGCAACTAGTTTAAGCGTCATTCTTTGTCACACCTTCAATTTCCACAAACGGGGTTTTACCGTTAGGGGTGTGACATACCAGGATCTCAGACACAGTCATATCGAACGACACTATATGAATTTGAAAATACACGTTTAACTTCAATCAAAGTAACATAAATAAATTAACATTATGCGGAAGCGTATACATGAAATGGAAATCCATTACAAAAGGGTTACAAGTGCCAAATGTAAACCAATGTTCAATGCAAGAAAACATGATTAATGAATGCATGTCCTGAATGCGTTCTTAGAGCGTGCATCATGGGCTTATGCATTCCTGTGAACTGAGAAAACATGCTAAATTGTGTCAACATAAAGTTGGTGAGTTCACAGGTTTAAATCACAGATAAAATGTTGGTAACTGTTCAAATGGTAACTAATTAAAGCATATCGATAGGTAGCTAGCCTATAGTCAAGTTACTTAGCATTTCGAACCGAAGCTGACTGTTTGCATGTCCTATATGTTTGTTGTTTCCCCGTCACGTCTCACCAGACAGTGACAAATGTTAGGTCAATAATGCACCCGTTTGACCTCCAATCAAGCTAGCGCGACTAGCCCGGGCGGGGTTTGTCAGGCCCAGTAGTACTACTCAGAATTACCTCGCTACACACTACTAACAGTTTGAGAATGTCAGGACTGTTGTGTATGTTTGCACTAACGTAACAAGCGATATCAATAATACTAAAACTATTTATGAAATATGTTGCATGTTTCCTCCCCCAAAAGCAAAGAGAGTAAAATAGGGGACGTGAAGACTCACAGGTGATGTAGTAGGTACGTAGGATGGAAGCCTCCCAAATGTTGTTTACAGTGAACGGTCAAATACCTATTGATAGTCATGTTAAGCATTAATGTTGTGTCAAGTGTTAATAGCAATGTTTAGTCGGGTCAGGTTGCATGGGTTCGGTCGTGGGTGACACACGCACAAGTAGGCAGACACACATCAGACCTTGTATAGAGCTTAGTATTAAGAGTAGTCCCAAATGGATTTGTCGATAATTGTAAAAGGTTAGGTTATTTCAATTGGAAATAGTATGTGCTTGTTGATAGCATTGACTTTAATCTTTGTGGTCAAGAAATAACACTTTATTAATGTTACTTTATTGTCGTAAGACTAGACGCACGACTGGACACTCCATCCGCACGACTACACACTCCATCCGCACGAATGGGCCTTCAATTGTACGAATCAGCTTCACTCGTAACATTGAACCCTCATTCGTGCGACTGAACATTCAGTCGTACCACACAGCACCCATTCGCACGACTCAACAGTCAATCGCACGATTCAACCTTCACTCGTACGAATCAGCTCCATTCGTACGAAAGAACCTTCATTCGTGCGATTGGACCTTCAGTCGTGCGATACACACAGTCGCACACATTCTCCGCATTGACTCAATCGCATGCAAAACTCATTCGCATGCATTCATTCGCACGACACGCACACACGCGTGGACTCAGTCGCACGACTCACCCCAGTCGCACCACTAAGTCGCACGATGGACTCAGATGCATGGACTCAGTCGCACGACTCACCCAGTCGCATGACTGGCCCAGTCACGAACTGTAGTAGATCGCGACTGCTGGACGGGCTAACAGCCTTCGGCTATTCCGTGCTTGGTTTTCACACAATCAGGACTTCCAGAAACACTTTCCTAATATGTCTAAGTAAAATGCACAAGCAGATGGACATCACACACACCCACATGACCACATGCATTCGGGTTGAACTCGAACACCCGAAACCCCAAAATCACGGATGAGAATGAGCAATAAAATGGACGACCAAGGTCGCCTACCTGCTGGAATCGTGATTTCTCGACTGTTGCGTGGTCTAATCCGACGAAAAACGAGCTCAACGAGGTGGTTTTTGGTGCTAGGAGGAAGAAATGGAGAAGAAGAAAGCGTAGATGAAGATGAAGAGCAGAGGGTGAAATGTTAGGCTGGTGGATGGGTATTTATACCCAGCCCCAGTTTGGCAATTGTCAAGTTTAGCCCCTGCACTTGGGTCCCGTGTCCCCAATTTCGATCAGGTTGATAACGACGTGTATGAGCGAGTTATATTTAATTAAGAGGATTCCTTCAGTAACCACGTTTATCCTAATCCTCTACAAACACTATTTTGGTGTCCTAAAAATGGGTCATTCGTGATGTTAGTATTATATAACACAATATGTTTAACGATGACGGTGGCGATGCTTGTAAATGTTTTGGGTGATAACGATTGCAAAAGGTGTTAACGACAAAAGTCGAAGTGGTGTTAACCTGAAATTACGGTGTGTCACATTCTTGGTATATCGTTGGTGTGGTGGGAACGCTGTGGGGAACCCTATACATAAACATATTCGGTATACTAAGGATGTGCTTGAACTTGGGCTATATGATGATCCTAGCGGTTTGGAGTTGGACATGGTAGGACTGATAATGTATGGCCCCATTCCCGGGCACCTCACAGTTGGTCATTCATAGCACTAAACATACATTTTATTATACATTTCATAAAATATCATAGTGGAAGTCATTAACAAAACAATTCATTTTATTAATAATTATTGTTGTTAAGCAATACAACACTATTCAACTACCAAAAGAAACTTTCACTAATTGCATTACAAAACAACAATAATAACATGCATGAATGGATGCCAGTCTTGCCCTGCCAAGTAGCCTCCCTACATGCCATCCTCAGCAACCTTTACCTGCCAACTGAAAATGCATAAAAGTCAGCGTTGTTGAGTGAGTTCTAGTTTTATAAGTATCAAAACATTTTATACGTTTCATACGTAAAATTTCTCTTTTCCATAAAACACTTTCTTTACTTTCACACCTGTTCATTCGTTATCACACGTGTTCGTTCGTTTCATACTTTATCATTTCATTCGTTATCGTTCGTTTCGTACTTTATCCTTATCTTTCGTTAACGTTCGCCTCGCACTTTATCACTATCTTTCGTTAACGTTCATTTTGTTAACGTTCAACTACCAAAAGAAAGTAAGGTGTTTTGTAATGCAATCAGTGAAAGTTTCTTTTGGTAGTTAAACAGTGTTGTATTGCATAACAATAGTAATTATTAATAAAATGAATGGATTTTGTTAATGACTTCTGCTGTGATATTTTATGAATGTATAATAAAATGTATGTTTAGTGCTCTGATACCAACTTGTAACGCTCTGTTTTGTCTCTCTAAAACCGAAGCTTTGCTGCTTTCTCTCTCTAACACATCGAGCAGTGGGTGTAGCAGATGGTGTGGGCAGCCATACCATTAGCACGGCTTTCACACCTGTGCATTTTTAGTTGGCAGGTAAAGGTTGTTGAGGATGGCACGCAGGGAGGCTACTTGGCAGGGCAAGACTGGCATGCATTCACGCATGTTATTATTGTTTTTTTGTAATGCAATCAGTGAAAGTTTCTTTTGGTAGTTGAACAATGTTGTATTGCATAACAACAATGATTATTAATAAAATGAATGGTTTTTGTTAATGACTTCCACTGTGATATTTAATGAAATGTATAATAAAATGTATGTTTAGTGCTATGAATGACCAACTGTGAGGTGCCCGGGAACGGGGCCTTATAGATATCAGGGAAGAAAAATGATACTGGAGGCAGGCTTGGTTGTACGTACACAAAAATTAGTATGACGGGAAGGTTGGAGCAGCAGCCCTAACACGTTGTATTGAGAAAATTAGAATAGATGTAGATATCGATATCTGTGCTGAGAATCAGAAGGTAGACTATGTTGTCTGTTCATCGGTGGGTGAAGAACTAAAGCAGTAGAATGCCCAAACACTAGTTCAAGGTATGGAGGTTGTAATGGGCATGACTTTTGATGAGCTAGGATTGTAACCGAGGAGTGCTACCTTATGGACTAGATGGAGAAAAATTAGATCTTGTGTCTTGGAATCATGTAATGGTAGGATGTGGTGTGACACTCATACCTACAAATTCCATAAGCTGGAACAGCTGGTGCCACAACTATGCACATAAGTCAAATAAAATTGAGAGCGCATCATAGGGTTGGTTTCATAATCGTGGAATGATGGTCATTGCTGCATCCCCAGCCGTTTAGAGTGCAATACTAAAGACATGTACTTTGGCTGACGAGATGGTTCATATTAGAGTTTCAAGAAAAATAGTGAATGAAGAAGGATGTTAGGGAATTAGGTAAGGTAGATGGCGTTTAAATGAACAAGAAGGACAAGGGCATGAGAGGATATGTGGTTGTCGTGCCGGCAATAAAGGACTATGCCAACACTTGTCCGGGGTGGAGTAAGTACAATCTGTACCATCCGACTGTGATGCAACGTCATGTGTATTCCATCTTCAAGCAATTAGAGCACTTAGCCAAGGGCTTTAAGGTGTTAGTGAAACCAACTGCGCCGATTAATGTTGTCAGTCTGGCAGGAGTTCAACGTTGACATTATGAGCGTGGGAGCCAGGAGCATCATGGAAATGCATATGCGAGGTTAAATAGGATTCAAGGTCAAATGGTCGATCAAAAACAAAGGAACAATTAAAAATCTGGCCTATAACTTATGCAAACCTAACGCAAGGTATATATGGCAATCTTGTTCATAGAAATACATTAGGGATTGGTGTCAATAATGCCTGCCAGGACCTAAACTTAGTTACTTTGACTTTTATAACTGAGTTGGACTTGACCCCAATTATGAGGATATGTGTTATGAATGGGCTAACGGTAGCCTTGTAAATACTAGAAAAAAAATATATAGGACTGTACTGTGCTATTAAAGGATCATGCCTTTAGAATAGATCTTATATGATATGGGCTTGTAAGTTTTGACATAGTCAAGGGAATGGACTGGTTATCAGGGAATAGGGTTAAAGTTATCTTCTACGAGAAGACCACTCCCATGCTGTTGTAGAACGGTAAGACACTTGACTTACATGGAAAAAAATAAAATAGGACAAGATGCAGGTCATAAGCAAGAAGGTGGAGGAATAAGAGCTAGAAGACATACCTGTTGTGTGAGAAGTTCAGGAAGCGTTCCAGAAGGATTTGGCTTGATCACCTCCTTTACAACATATGGCCTTTTAGATTAACCTAGTAATTAACATGATGTATGTTGCTCAGACACCTTATTGCTTAGCACCTTTGAAGGTGGAAAATTTGTCTAATAAACTTCAAGAACCGTAGATAAGGGTTTTCTTCGACTCGGTCACTCACCATAGGGCACTAGTTCTTTGTGTCAAGAAGAAGGATAGATCCTTCGACGTGCGTGGACTATCAAAAGCTTGAATAAGTTAACGGTAAAGAACTATTATCATTTGTTGAGGTAAAGGACCTATTCGATCAGTTATATGTATCAATACCCTTAAGAATATTGAACTCAGTTTAAAATCATCAACTTAGAGTACATAAGGCTGGCATACTGAAGAAAACTTTTAGAACTCGTTATAGAGATTACGAGTTCATAGTTATGCATTTTAGGCTAACAAAGGAACCTACGGTGTTCACAGAACTGATGAATCAGATGCGTGAGTCATGTCTGAATGAATTTGTCATATTATTCATTACGGATATTCTAAATTATTTGAGGACAGGGAGGATCATGAGAAACATGTAGGGACAGCCATAGAATTGTTGGAAAATGAAAACTATACGCTAGTTCTCTAAGTGTGTCATATATACTGACCATAAAAGTTTTCAACACATGTTTCTTGAAAAAGAACTGAACATGAGACATATATGATGAATTGAGTTGTTCAGAGACTATGATTATGAAATCTGATGTCACCCGGGAAAGGCAAATGTGGGTCCAATGTGTTGAGCAGTAAGAAAAGAGTCAAACCCATGATTGTCAGGCCATTAGGAATGATGATTTATTTGGGTATCAAAACCCACATCATTGCTACTCAAGTTTAGCCAATGACGGGACTGAATGTGCAGGATGAGGCTTTGGGAAATCTGGACAAATCATTTGTACAAAAGCACGATAGAGGATTATATTTTATTGAGTGGATTGGGTTCATTTATGGGGAATGTGCTGTCAATGGTGTTGGACGGGGCATACAAGTTTAAGCCAAACTATTCATCCTTGTGCTAATAAGAGGTACCCCATCTTAAGGACTTGTATTAGTGGTATGGAATGAAAGGGGACACAGTGGGCTACGTGTGCAAGTGGTTGACTTGTACAAAGGTAAAATCAGGGCATCAAGGTAAAATCAGGGCATCAAGGTAAAATAAGGGCATCAAGGGCCACCGGGCCTGTTACAACGGCCTAAGATTCTAGAAGGAAATGGGAAGACATTACTGTAGACTTTATTGGGAAGCTACTAAGAACTTATAGTGGGCACGATTTGATTTGGAACATTAAGGATCGAATGACCAAATCTGCCTATTTCCTCACTATTCATGAGGACTACAAGATGGAAAAGCTAGTCTGGAATTATGTTAGTGAATTATGGATAGACATGGAGTACCTATTCCGATCATCTTTGATCGTGACAGTCGTTGTATGCCACGATTCTAATAAAACTTATAGAAGGTGCTGGGAACGTGTCTAAACATGAGTATGACTACCCACCATCAGAATGATGGTAGAAGTGAGTGAACTATTCAGACATTAGTTGATTTAATAAATAGTTACGGTCAGAGACTGGTACACTATCAAGGTGTTAGCAGTGTGGTGGGTAAGCTGCGGTACACCCTATACATATACTCTAATGATACTTTGAATGTGACATTGGAATCGGACCGGGAACTAAGTTTTGATAATGGACAACAACCACACTCTAGGGATATCAACAAAAAAAGTTGTATACCTAAAAATTCATCTCAAGAGGCCTTGTTCTATGGGCTGTATATAAGATGTTGCCTTGTAAAGGCAAATTGAAACAAAGAATTGTAAGTACGATTAAGACTACCAAATGGTTTTGGGTTAGTGAATTATTAAAAGGGATTACCACAGGAACTGAGTGGGGTGTATTACGCACTCCATATTCTAAAGCTCAAGAAGTATCTTGCGATGAGATCTCACGTGTACCGATCAAATAAATTCAAGTGGGTAGTAAATTTCAATTCACCGAAGACCTGGTAAAGATTATGGATGGGGAAACTAGGACTTTCAGGAGTAGTAGAATCCTTATCGTAAGGATTAATTGGTACTCAAAGCGAGGACCTGAATTATACCTGTGAGTGGGAAGATTAATTGAGGACTTAGTACTCTCGCCTATTCACGAAAGGCGTTGCAGTTGAAAACTCGATCCGATTTCGCGACGAAATTCTCTCAACTCAGGGATAGTGAGACATCCTTCACCAAAATATGTGTGTTAACCATTGACTTTGACTTTTTGACCTTTACCCTGATTAATATGGGCTTTGACTTGAAGGTTACCCAATGTTAACTTGATCTGTGAAAAGTGTGCTAGATACCTATGGACGCGTAAAGTGCTAAAAATTGAATGTTTGGGCTTGATGGGTGCAAATGGGCCAAGTAGATGTTAATGGACCTAGGATTCGTGCAGGGTGTTAGACACTAATGTTTGCATAGTGTAACAACCCTACTCGACCCCTAAGATGAGTCAAGGGCTTATACAAAATATTTAATTGAAAAGTTTTTCTAAGTCAGAGTGTAACAACCCTCCTCGACCCCTAAGATGAGTCAAGGGCTTATACAAAATATTTAATTGAAAATTTTTCTAAGTCATACGCCTGAACAGTGCCCATGCACCTGAACAGTGCTCATGCGCCTGGAAAGTGCCCACGCGGCTAAGTCTTGGGCGTTTCAGCAGCTCTCATGCGCCTAAACAGTTGTCATGCGCCTAAGTCCCAGATGTCCAAACAGTTTTCATTCACCTGAACAGTGGTAATGCGCCTAGAATTTTACTTATGTAATCGTGTATAAGATCGACTTCTGATTATTTTTCCACACTTATTTTACATCCCAAATTGGCATGTAGAGACTTATTTTTGTATAGAAACTAACTCTTGCATAGAAGCTAACTTCTGAGTGATTATTTTAGATGAATATGGTGTTATTAATCTGTTCAATGAAACAACGCCTAAATACCTATGTACATTATATAATCTGGGTTTTGGAAGTTCAATGAATTAATGGCAATTAGGATGTAAATATGATAGTTACACTAATGCAAATGGTGATAAACACCCGATTATGACTATTTTATGTGAGACCGAGACTTAAGTTTGATTTTCAGTAAGCTTAGGACTTAGAATGCCTGGGATATGAGTTTAAATATTTGGGAAACGTAGTGAGAGTGTGTATGGCTACGCTACACTAGTTGGTGACCCGAAACATGGAAATAATCCTAGAGAATGAGCCCAGCATGAGAAAGTTAGACTCTAATAAATTTCAGGCCTTAGAATAATTATTTTTGTAATAGAAATCAAATTGGTGAATTTTTGGTTAATATGTAATTCTACGAATTTATTTAACAAAAGTAAACGAAACCGGCAACTAGAAACTTGTGATCTAAACATCACCAAGTAGAATCTGATATTTAGGGTTCTAACAGGTTCGAATAGACTATAAAAAGCTTAAGAAATTATTAGGGATCAAAATTTGTAAAGAGACAACTTCAGGGTGGAAACTGTAAATTACGAAACTTGAAGGGTCAATGTAATTTTGCATTTTGATCAGTTTTAGCAACCTCGTGATCAGAAACTATACTGGGATTACTAATATGTTAATAAACTGATAAGAACCATAAAAGTTGATGTGCACACGCCAAAAACCCTAACTTTCCTAAAAAGGAAACTTTTAATGTAAACTTCTAAGAAACAAGCCATGTGTGTCTCTCACTATCGAATGACACTTAACAACACTTGAAACGATCCGAGAATCTATAGCTTATTACTTGAATCATTATAGGGTGCTAGGACTTGAAACTATCTACGATTTTGGAACCCTACTGATACTAAGGTGAGTTCTCATGTTCCCCTTTTACTTGTTTTTTGGGATGAAGCATGCTCTTTTAAACTGGAACTTTTATTTGTGATGCTATGTGATGCTTATGTTATGGATTTTTGATGATACCTGCTGATACTTGAATCACAATCATTAGTTCTTTTATGAACCGCTTGTTTTATATGGATAGATCTATTTGGGGAATCCCCCACACACAGTGGCTTCCGGAAAGGAAGGTACCCCACTGAGATCCTGAGGGATCGTTTATGGCATGTGACAGATTTTTATGAGATACTAAGGTGAACCATCTTGGCGGTATGTTCACTGTTTTGAGGCTCAGTTCTCCCTTCAGGGTTACCGGTACAACATAACTTTAGAAGAGGCTAGCCGGGACTGAGTGCAGGTTTGATTATGATCCACAATAGTTATAATTGATACTAAAACTTTAGCATGTGGACTTTAAGAGTCCCTTTTGTTTTCTAAAACTTTAACCGCTGGACTCACCAACTTTTTAGTTGACACAAAACTTTTTGAGCATGTTTCAGGTAACCCTTGATGGAGGTCTAGTTTGTCTTAGAAGGTGCATTGGATGACTTAGCACCCCGACCTCATGGCATTATAGACTCTACTTTAAACTTTCTAACAATTTGTAATGAATGATACTCTAAATTATGTACTTTTGATGTGAAACAATGGATGTAACTGGGCTAAGCTGTTTAGTCTCGGATTTCATTTAAGTTAATATAATGCTATGTGATTCTCTACTTGTGTGCTCTATGATGTTTTTTTTGCTGCCACATCTGTTGCTAGTCTACGACGTCCCACCCTCCTTGGGCCCGGGGTGTGACACATAGGGTGACGTTATGGTCATGGGCTGGGTCATGGACTGACAAAAAAATGAAACATTAGGGTTTATGCGGTCGAAGATTAGAAACCGGGCTTTGATGGGTTTTGTCCTTAGGTTGACTAATGAACTTAAGTTATAGGAACAAAAAAAAATACTACATCATATAGGTCATATAATAGCTCGTTAGAATAGTAGAATCGCGTAGAATTTAAAAACGTAATAAGTGAACGAAACGTGGAACAAGAGGACGTGAAATTGGACAAGTTGTGGCCAGGGGCCCGAGGCCTCCCCTCCCCCTTGGATTCAGCTGAAACCCGATAGGGGTTTAGGCCCTTGCTCTTTTTTTTCATTCTAGCAAAACCTAATCCTCTAAATCCTCTCTACTCCTCCTTGTTGCCTCCATCCTCCTTCTTGTTCATCCACTTCCATCGATTTCTACAAGGATCAAGACATTCATGATTGAACTTTGTTCAATATCATCCATCTTCTTTCTTTGCAGTAAGAAAAATCAAGGTTTTAATGTAGTCTCTCATCTAAGCATGTTTTCATCTTATCCATCATCTAACATCATGTATTCTTCATTTCTTCCAATGTACGAATGAAGCCTTTTGAGGAATTGGGGCGTTCTTGTGTCGGATCAATCAAGTAAGTGAACCCTATTTCATACGTGTAATAACTCTTCGTATGTATATTGGTTGGGTGTAAATACTTGAGACCTGTTCTTATGAGATGAATGTAAAAAATTCTGTAAAAATCATTGATTTTATGTTAATGGTTCAATAGTAATAAAGAATAGGAAGATTTAATGGTTGATAAGTGAATTTGAAAACCTAACAGCATACTGTGTAAAATTTGGGTCAACTTGTTCGGACGTAACTTGTCATAACAAACTCAATTTGATCAAAATTTTTGTCTAAATTTAAGTTTAAAGAATCCTCTGTCTAACCCAAGTGGTCTCGTGCATGTTCGATGTCGCTTTCTCCTCCAAAGTCAGTGTCTAAGTTCAGGTGTCAAAACTGTCAAATCCGAGCAGAATGAAAGGCTGTATTCGTAGGGTCAATCTTCTTTGTTCGCGACCTGTTTGAGTTGTTTCTTTCTTCTGGGAGTTACTTCCCTGTCTTTTCTTTCCATTGACATATATATGTGATGAACCCGTAACCGTTTCTACCTCCGAATAGTCTACACAAGACAGGTGTGGCGATCAGCTATTCAAGCTGAGTTTATTTTACAACTTTAAGTGATAATAACTTGCAGGTATATTACTAAATATGTAACACCTCTGAAATCTAGCCCAATTAGAAAACTTAATGTATTATAGACCCATAAAGGTCCGATTGATGGGCTTACCCAAAAATCTTGCAAAACGAACTAGCCTTTTTGGGCCCAATAAGCCCAATGGGCCCGAACTTATAAAAAGGCCCATTTAGGCCCAAATACACTTTTAGGAACTATTAAACAAGAAACCATGAAAAATGAATTATTAGGTGATTTGAAATAACTATGGAAAGATCCAAACTAAAAACAGATTCAGAATCCATACCGGGTAAATCCGGCAATTTACTGCGTACAACGTCTGAATTCCATCAGAAATTCTTAAAATGGCTTGTCATCCAATCTAATTCATTCTTACCCTTAAATAAAATCATAAATAATGCTTTCTAACAGATTTTCATCAAACATGCATAAGCAATGGAAATCGTAAGCGAAACGCGAATACCGGTTTCCGCCGGCATTTAATTGATGCCTGTTATGACCACCGAGCCTCGTAGCTCCGTAATATTCGTCAACCATTGCTTATTATCATAACATAGTAAATTTGGTGAGTGATACATTGTCCGGAAAAATGCGTTCCGAAACGCGACCGTGACGCGAACCGGGTTACGATCAGGTCAAGCCCGAGAATTCGTCAGATAAGGTTTTAAACGTGACTACATGGGAATTTAACGCACAAAATATCATTTTAATACTTAATTGCATATAATTTGATACTAAAATGATCATAATAACGCTTATTCGATAAAACGTGTAAAACCGTAAACGTGTGATTACGCGTTTATCTGCTAAATTTGTTTATATTCGATATGTTTTAAATACGATAAAATCAAAATCTCGAATATTTAGAACTTTTTATAATGTATCTAACGAGAAGCGAAATTTATAACGACACGTGAAAAACTAAACCGAACATGTACGAACCGACCTGTTAATAACCCACTACCTACCCTGCTATATAAACCAACCATTCTCCATTTTAGGGTTTTAAAACCCAAAATAGGAGAGAGAGAATGAGAGGCAGCCACTCCACCTTCCCCCCCCAACTCGAATCCGCCGGTTTACCGGCCACCGGCGACGTTTTCCGGCGAGTGTCGGCTGTGGCACGCAAATCCGGACTCCCCTCGACGCCCGATCACTGTGGTGGCCTTGATTTCTCGTGAAACGCACATAGTGACGGGAATCGGAGGCGAAAGAGATGGTTGCAGGTTGGTTCGAGGCGGTACTGATGATGGTTCATGGTTGTTGCGTCAAAGGAGGTCGAAGATTATGAATGCGTGCTAGTTGGTGGGGGTATTTCCATCCTGAAAGAGGCGATGTGGCCACGATGGGTGATGGTTTTGTTGCTTCGGGCGCCTGCGATGGTGGTTCTTGTTGGTGTTTAGGCTGTGGTCGCGAGGTCAGGTGGGTTTCAGGTGGCGGTGCCGTGGTGGTGCTGCAATAGTGACGGCTATGGTTGGTGGTTGTGTTGGTGCTTGATTTGTTGGCTACACCCGCCCCTTATGTGGGTGTAGGTGAAGGTAAGCTGCGGTAAAGGGGGTCAGGACCTCGATGTGGATGTGACGATGGATGTGGCTGCGACAGCGGTGTGACGCGATGGTGGTGATGGTCGCGGTAGGAGATGGGGTGCGCGATGGTGGTGGTGTCGACATCATGGTGGTGGCTGTCAAGTTGAATGAAACCAAACCAGAGGTGGGTATGTCGATATAAGCTGTAGATAATATAGTTTTTGTTGTTTTAGCTATGATTGTGGACTTAAGGACGACGATGGCAGTCGATTAGTGTCGGTTAGGGCTATAAACGTCGATGTGTTTGTGATTGGGGGTTGATGGTGGTGTATCATTGGTGCATGTCGACTGTGGCTGAAATACTCATGGTTGTGGTCGATATAGGGCACCCAAAGGGCTGCCCAAGGTGGCTGGTGCCCGGTGACCTAACGGTCCTCGACCGTAGAGGCAGTAGTGGTGCAGGGTAATGTCAAAGGAGCTGTTAAGGATGTGATTTGCGGTCGGGACAACCACGACTCACTGCTATGGTGGTAGTAATCTCGGTTTAGGGCGGTGGCCAGCTGATGGTATTAGCTGTGTCGATTGATGATGGTTCGTGGTGTTGTTACTGTTCGAGGTGAATTACAGCCATTTGAGTTTGTTCTTGTGGTTGCATGTTGGGTTCTAGACGGGATCCATAGGATTCGTTACATTGGGTTAATTTCAGCAAGGATCCGGCCAACCAAGAGGCTGCCCGTGGCGGCCAGTGGCTATCCATGAATGACCGTGGTTGCAAGTGATGGACTATGGTGGTAGAAGTCCTAACCGAGGTGATTGGTAACTGTGCTTTGATTAGGTAAAGCCTTGGTCAAGCAGATGGTCAAAATTGGTCAATGAGCAGTCAACGAACGGGACACGATTAAATCGAGGCGTAAACGAGTGGTTAGAAAATATAAACGAGTGGAAGGTAAATCGCACGCTCAACGCATTGAAATTGAATTATAATTGCATGTGTGTGTTTGAGCTTTAATTTATATAAAATATATGAATTAACGAAAATGAATAATCACTTAATATAATTATCTGATTTAAATGATAGTTCGGGCTCAAGATTTTAGAGCACGTTATTATTAGAAGTCAACCTCGATAAAATATGTAACATTAAGTTTTGGAAGTCGTTATAACATGTCATTGATTAAACAAATAAGTTGATCATGTCACGTTAAATCGTTACAGACTTAGAGATGTAAAATGCATTCAAATACGATTGTACATTTGTATATTTATACAATGAATATTTAGGTTAACCACATCTACACGTTTTTATTTAATAAAGATCTAAAATGCGATAATGATCCATCATCTTGTTGTTATTAATTGTCGGTCATCTCATTGTTATTGAATAAATATATGTGTAACACTCTTTCTATTCAAATACTGTCAACTATTATCAATAATTGGATTATTAGCGTCAACCGAGTTAACAAATAGATATAAACGCGAACATTATAAACATCGTTTGAAACATTATATATTACTTACATTGTCATGTGAGTTATTTTTGAATTTGGAATCCATGCCAATTGATTTTCTATCTTATTTATGCTAAGAACTCAATTTTTGATTAAGTGCATTAACTAACCTATGTACACGAGTTAATTCATGTCAATAACCTATACAAGAAGCTAGGATACACTAAGGATACTAATCACCAACCTTAAGTCAACTAAAGAGCTCAACCGCACGCATGTAATAACATCATGCTAATTCTAAACGTGAATCTTATATGTTCTAGTTAGGATTGCTTTGTTGATGATCATCACTTTTTTTTATCGAGCTCTGAATTTATATAAGGATACCAGGTAGTTTCTAGTGATCCCTTTTTACTCATTGTTTTTGGGATGAAACATGCTCTTTTTGTTTAGAACTATGATTATGCTTTACTTGATGCTTGTATGTGGGACTTTTTGGATACCTGCTGACACTTATATCATGATCATTAATTCTTTTGTGATCCGCTTGCTTTATATGGATAGATCTATTTGGGAATCCCCTACACACAGTGGCTCCTGCTACAGGAGGTACCCCCTGAGATCTTGAGGATCGTATGTGGCATGTAACAGGTTTTGATTAGAAAACTATGGTGAACCATCCTGGCATATTGTTCACTGATTGAGGCTTGGTTCCTTCCTTCGGGAATATCCGGTTAAACACAAATTTAGAGGAGGCCAACCGGGGACCGAGTGCAGGATTGATCGTGATACCCCACGATGATTGATACTACAATGATGCTTTAAAATCAAATGGGATTTTTCATAATCTTTACACTTGATTCTAAACTTTTAAATGTGACTTCCAGTCCCTTTTGTTTTAAGGCTTAAAGCACATATTTTTTGAAAGTCAACTAATGAATTTTAAAGAGACTTTTGTTTTCTGAAACTTAACCACTTGAACTCACCAACTTTATGTAGACACAAAATCTTTTGATCATGTCTTCAGGTATAGCTAGGGAGAATAATTGAGCGATAGAAGTTACCCAAATCCGAAGCAAGAGATGAGGTAGAGGTTAAAGACAAAGGTTAGCTAGAAGCCTTAGTTATCGAAGCTTCAAGAAATATTTACTGAGAGATTGATCACGACACCTATAGATTATAGGTTGAAGCACCTTGTGAATTGGAAACAAAGCCATATTTTATGTAAATATTATGTGACACTTTGTAATAACCATTTAGTTTTCGCTGCATTTTGGTTATTGTTTACTAATCGTTACGTCCCGCCTCTCTGGGCCCGGGGTGTGACAAAATAGAAACATGAGTGGGTCAACATGTAAATTTAAGGTGTATAAGGTTGTAAATAGTTATAATTTATAACTTATTACTCTTGAATCAATCCGCTCCTGCTCAAACTTATCCACACACTCCACAAATGAACCTCGAATACTATTGCGTCAAATATCCATTAAACAAGTCTAAATGACAAATATCAATCTACAGAATCATTTTCCACCATAAAGGGAAGGAAACAAGTTGCAAAGGACCAATAACTACTCGTATTAACTAGAAAGAATAGAGGATCAAATTATGTGGGATAAAGTAATTAGACGTCAAACGAGAAATGCAATGTATGATTGATGAAAAAGAAGTCAACTCAAGGTAACACAACTAATTAAATAAGATTTACTTGCATTTTAATCAAAATTATGCAACTACATATCGGTGTATCAATGTATTAAAAATGCTTAACGGTACACATAGAAAGGACTTGTTATACAAAAAATTAAACAACAATAGTTCTCGCATAGATAGTTTTTGGCTTTTGTAACAACCTTAGATGCTATGGAATTTTGAGTCTTCCCATCATAACACACTCATGAACCAATCTATCAAATCTAATTATAAACTTAATTGGAATTACACTAGTCGATCAGGATGAAACGTAGTAAATATTGTTTAAATCGAAACCAAAACGAAACATGACACCACACGAATTATGTCACATGAATTACTATTGAAAACATCAACTCCTCTCAAACTTATCCACAACACTCCTTAAACGAACTTCGAACATTGTGTTGTGACAACCCTGTCTTCAGGTTACACATGGTTATCTTGACCTTCCATTATTCATTTTTTACCTTTGTACATTAAAACTTATGGTTAATTCAAATTTTATATGATTAAGTAAACTTAAATCAACTAATTAACTAATAACCAATCTTTAACTAAACTAATTAGTTAATAATCAAAATATTAATGTCAATTAGAAAATAGAGGGCCAAGCATGCTAAGTTGCAAACATGAAAGCATTCAAATACATCACACTATAACCACCCATTCTTCCTCTTCACAACAATTCGACAATTCCTCAAACCCTACTGCCATTGACCGCCTTCAACCATAAATACAAGCTTTCTCTCGACAGACTTAGTTCCACTGTTCACCATCATCTCCAGTGCCACTCCTTCTACGATTACAAGCAATCAACGACTGACTCTTCCCCGATGACGCGAGAACCACCCCTGATAGTGCCACTCGATACGATCTCTTCCTCTCTCATTCTCATGTCATTACATATGACTGCGAGTATTCGGTTACTGTCTTTCAAGGGCAATGGGTTCAAGAAATCACAACAGTTGGGTCTATGATGTGTTATATATTGTACGTATGTGGTTCGTGTATCGAGTATGGCACTATTTGAGCCAGTGTGTCGCATTGTATATGAATGTAATTGCTATATGTATGCTGAAATATAATATGTATAGGTTAACAAAGGTTGCTGTTCACATGAGGTATCCTTGATGTAGGGGGTTATATGATGCATGTATGTTTGTTAATGTTATGTTTGGATGCTGTTATCATGCATGTTTGTTTGGTATGGATTGTGGCTATGTTGTTTGGCAAAAGAGTGCTCGGATGTTTGTGTATGTGTGAGTGTGTGCTCAGCAGCCGTGAGTTTGTGGTGGTGTCATCATGGTAGTGAAGTGAAGGTGGGTGTTGTGGTTGGTGATTGTGTATGGGTGTTAGTGGTGTGTTGGTGAGTAAGTTAGTGGAAATTAGTTTTTAGTGCACACATATGCTAATGGTGGGTGTATGTTTTTTTTAGTTATATAATACACATGTTCTTTTTTAAGGATATAATTATGTTTGTAAAGTATGGTGCTAATGCATCTTAGAGAGTATATCGTGTGTGTGTGCTAAACAAAAGCATACATATATAAGATCTTATTGAGTAAAATGTATATATAAGAGTTACAGAATTATATCTTATACTTGACGTGTAGTGTATGTGTTACATGATGTGTTGCTTGAACACTAGGTATTGTTGATATGGGAGTTGTTTTTGTATACTGTTTGCTTGTGAATGGTGTTATATGGTAGTATATGTATGAAGTATAGTAATATAAGTAACGATTGGGAATATAATACCTTTATAAGTGACGATTGGGTCTTTATGTATTCGAAGTGAATTAGAACTTGTGTGTGTTTACATGCAAATGAAGCAACCGATAACCACACCGTAACCGAGACGCGAACGCGGACCGTACCATTATTGCATTAATATATAAACTTAATGTTTAATTATTTACTAAATGTACATTCAAGTTTGATTGGAAATCCAATCTTTTGTTCTTACATTACTTAATCGTTGTGCTTCCAAGGTAAGTTCTCAGCCCTGTTTTACTTACTTTCTTGTGGTGAAAGAAACGTGTGTTCAAACTTATTTTCATCGATCGGTATTACTGTAATATCACTTGTTTACTAGTTTTATACCACTTAAGTCCTCATACTGGAACCGTTAATGCACGTATTATAGTGACGTAATCCTGAGTAGATCTACTAGGTTTGATGACATCACCTGGGCTAGTTGCACTAGCACAACGTCGCAAAACAGGTGTTTAATTGACATAATTTCTGTTGATGTGACCTGGTATTCACAGCCGAGACCTTCATTTTTATTGTCAGCTTCGGTTGCAAACTTCATACACTTAGTAATCGGTTAAGTAGACTAGCTATCTACTAATATTATTTTGTTTACTGTATCTGTTTACATTATGTTTTGTTTATCAAAACCGTGAACTCACCAACCTTGTGTTTACACTTACCATGTTTCTTTCAGGTACATAAGTGAGCATGACTAGGAGCACAGCATCATGTCATTCGTTAATTGTTGGGTCAATTGATTACATTTACATTTTCTATCATTTTATACTTTATTTGGATTTGCATGTTTCGCGTCTTGAATTATAAACTATACGCTTCTGGAATTTCTATCATGTTCTCTTGTTTAACCATGATTTGGAAACTTTAATGTTAATAAGTAATTATGTCTTATAAGCGTCGTGTCGGTTGGTGTAACTAATGGCTGAGATCCTGGTATGTCACCCGCCTGACGGTATTACCCCGTTTGCGGAAATCGAGGGTGTGACAGATTGGTATCAGAGCCAATGGTTATAGCAAACTAAAATGAATTTTTGATCTCATTTTCATTACATTTTAGACTATAGCTGGATTTGCATTAGTTACACACACATAGATTATTAAGTTATACTTACTTGTTTTGCTTGCTTGAAACTGTTTGCTTTGATGTATTCCTATGAGCGTTCGACTACAGGATGGTGTCTTCATCTTCTTATGTATGTCTAAGGGAAAAGGCCTTTCGTCCTGATCCCCTGTCGCTACCACCATGTTCATTAGCATGGGAGACTCCGAGGTACTATTCCCGAGAAGGTTAATTACAATTAATGATTTTACCGTGCCTTTTTACATTATACATTTTGAAATCAGATACATACCATTGGTACCTGACTTGGATGGTTCATCGAGAGCATGTTATGCCTTCTGTTGAATGCTCTCTCGAATGAGAATATTTCTGTCATACTCTCTTTACCTACAGTACCACTTCTCTTCCTTATCCTGTGGAGTAGGAAATAGCTACACTGGTGGTTATCATAGACATTGGGAGATAACTTATCAAGGTTTATTTATGATAATACTATCTTACCCATCTAACCTGAGTACATCGATGGTTTTCTTTCCCAAGTAATTTTTCCTTACTGATTCCTTTTGTACAACCTTGGTTAATTGACCTTGGTTTAATGATATATCTTTGATACCTCTATCATTGATAACACTTTATACTTGACAAGGTATGTTAGGTCATGGGAGAACAGGGTGACCATGCAAAGCAAATTAACATCACGGGTGCACACGTATTGTAATTTGTTGTGCAAGAAGTTCTCAAACTCTATCTGATGATAACGGTCATAGTCAGTACAAATTTTCATTTATATACTTCGGGACATGAGAGTCCCATTCCGTATAAAACATCATATTGATATGGAAGCAATCATTCATCTCCACTCGTATCAAAGTTTTCATCTATCTTGAGCCTTAATAGGAAGTTTTCATTTATCTTGAGCCTTAATGGGAAGTTTTCATCTATCTTGAGCCTTAATGGGATTTGTATCATGACAATAGTCCCAGTCCTTATGAGACGCTGCTTATTCTAGCATTTTAGTTATCGTGCAATGCTACTTAGTTAATATGTTCGTAATCTTCACAAAAGTTACATTAAAGTAGTAATGCTCTAGGCCCATCTATTCTTTGTTCATTGGGTTAATCTTAAGACTTAGAGTCTTGGTCGTTTAAACATTCCAACATTTGTTCATTTGGTATTTATCATGTTGAGCGTAAGTTACTTTTGCTTGTCCCCTAGTGGTAGTTCAAATTGGATTTCATGGTTGACTGTGTTTAGCGTAAGTTCAGTTAATAAGTCGTATGAGATGCCGACTGTTACACCTCTACGTTTCCATCATAAGCAACAAGTGCACTATTATCGCCATGGGCTGTGCAATAAGACATCTAAGTGCACTCTATGGAAATTTGGCCATACCTTCAAGAACTGTCACGTGAACATCATGGTCAAGTCTCCTCAACCTTAAGTAGCATAGAAAGGATGTTATCAGTATGGTCACAGAGCACTTCAAGAGGAATTGCCCAAAGCTCAAAAAAACAATGGCAGCGGTAATGGTACTCGCAACTAAAATGGCAATGGCAACATCAAAGTCAATGGTAATGGAAATGGTGGTCAGGGGTAGAGCCTTCGTCTTGGTTCAGGTGAGGCTCGTAATGATCCTTCTATGTAATTGTAATTTCCTGTCAATGGTTGTTTTTACCTCTGTTTTGTTTGATTTTGGTGTTGATAGGAGTTTCATTTCACATAAGTTCAGTCGATTACTAGTTGTTAACTCTACAGCCTTAGACACGAAATATACGATAGAAAGAGCTGACAGTAAGATCATAGAGTCTTTTCGTATATACCGAGGTTGTAAGATAAGTTTGTCTGGAAACGATGTTGATATTGACCTTCTGTCTATTACACTTGGTAGCTTTGATGTCATGGTCCGTATGGATTGGTAGCTAAGAACCAAGCCGAAATCATTTTTCGTGAGAGACTCATCCGATTATCTTTGACTGATGGAGATACAAACGGTGGAAGGTGACAAGAGTGGTGCTGTGGTCGTTCATCTCTTACATGAAGCTCAGAAGTCTCTGAGAATAGGGAATTGGTGATTCTATCCGTAATTTGAAAAGACCCCTAGGAGAAGTGACTGGAACATATTCCTATTATTAAAGATTTTCTTGGGTATTTCCCGAGGACTTGCCTGGCCTTCCTCCATACAGACAAGTAGAATTCCAGATCGAGTTGACAACAGGAGCCCCCTATCACTTAGGCACATATGTTTTGGTCTGAAACATACTCCAGGAATTGTCAAAATAGGTGCAGGAACTATTGACAAAGGCTTCATACGTCCAAGGCATCATGAAGAAGAGATGGAACCTTTCGGATGTGCATTGATTACCGAGAGTTGACCAAGGTTACCATAAAGAATCGATACCCTCTTCCACCTATGGACAACCTTTGACCAACTACAAGGATCGAGTGACGATTCGAAGATTGATCTGAGTCCGGGTATCATCAACTTAGGGTTTGAGAAGAATATATATCCAAGACACTTTCAGAACTCGATATGGACACTTTGAGTTCGCAGTCCATGCCATTTGGTTGGCGAATGCTCCTCTAGTCTTTATGGTTCTCATGAGCTGTGTTTGCAAACCCTATTTAGATAAGTTTGACATCGTCTTCATTGATGACATACTCATTTATTCCAAGAATAGAGAGGAACATGAGGAACACTTAAGGCTATTCTAGAGCTTCTAAAACCGAATAGCTATATGCCAGTTTTCTAAGTGTGACTTTTGGAGAAGTATAATTTTTAGAGCATATTTAATGAAATGGCACCCATATTGATCCTCTAAGATTAAGGCAATCAAGAACTGATTAGCCTGACGATGCCTACTGAGGTGTGCCGATTTCTTAGATTAGCGGTTTATTATCGACGATTCATCAAGGATTCTCCGAACTCATAGCCCTTGACTGCACTAACTCACAAAGGAACCATTTACAAGTGGGGTATCAAGGAAGAAGCAGCTTTGAAAGCACTTAAAACAACTCTGTAGTGCATCGTCTTAGCGTTACCTGAAGGAACAACTATCCGTGGTGTATTATGACGCGTCAATCCAGGGTTTGGGTTGCATGTTGATACAATGTGAGAAAGTGATAGGAACAAAACATCAAGTCAAAATCTAGGGAGCTAGAAGTTGTTCCAGAGAAGTCAGATGGTCTTCATTATTATAAAGACCAGGTATTGTCCCAATGTTCGGAATCTCCAAGGGTTGGTTTTGGATGAAGCTAACAAGTCATGTATTTGGTACATCCGGGATCTGACAAGATGTACCAGATTTGAAGGTCATTACTAGTGGCCTAACATAAAGCTGAAATTGCCACCTACGTCAAAGTGTTTGACTTGCTCTAAGTGAAAGCGGAATATCAGAAACCGTCAGGTTTGTTTCAGTAGCAAGAATTCCATGTGGAAATGGGAGAATATTTCTATGGATTTCGTCATTAAGTTACCTCGTTCGCAGACTAGAAAAGATACTATTTGGGTGATAGTGGATCGTTTGACCAAGTCGGCACTTTCTTGGCCATTCGTGAGACTTTACAAAAGAGATAAACTGGCACATATTATGTGAAGGAAATTGTGTCATGACATGGCGTGCCACTTTCATCATCTCTCTCCCGTGATGTGCGATTCACTTTGCATTTCTGGCATACCACAGAAGTCATTAGGCACTTGTCTGAATATGAGCATGCTTATCATCCACACAAATGGTCAGACAATGCATAATTCAAACCCTAGAAGATAGCTTAGGCGTGCGTCTTTGACGTTGGAATAGTTAGGAAACCTAACTGCCTTGGTTGAGTTCTCTATAACAACAGTTACCATACGATCATCAAAGCCGTACCATTGAGGCACTTTATGACAAAAGTGTAGATCACTCATTGTGGACCGAGTCATTGATAGCCAGTTAATACGATTTGAACTCATTCACGAAACCGACAGAGAAGTTCGTTCAGATTCATAACTATATGGCGGCAGCTCGTGATCGTCAGAAAAGCTACGTAGATCAAAGTAGAAAGCCTTGGAAATTCAAGTCAGTGACAAGGTGTTGTTAAAGGTTTCACCTTGGAGGGTGTGATACGCTTTGGGAAGCGTGGAAAGCTAAACCCTAGATATGGTTGACCATTTGAGATTGTCAAGAGGATCGGTCCAGTGGCTTATCAGCTAGACTTACTTGCAACTCGATGGTGTCCATCACATGTTCCATGTTTCCAACCTGAAGAAGTGTCTAGCCAATGAGTCACTTGTCGTCCCATTAGAGGAACTGAAGATTGATGAACAACTTCGTTCCTTGAAGAACCAGTTGAGATGTACGCGTTAAGTGGAATTCAAGCGTGACCATAATTCACATGGAACGCAAGGATCAATAAAGAAGAAGTATCCACAACTGTTCAAAAATTAGACTCCACTTCTTAAGGTATTATTTGTATGATATTTTTCTTTAAATTTCGAGATGAAATTCCCTTCAATAAGGGGATGATGTCACAACTCTCGTGAAACCGTACGTTATTTCTTTGGGTTTGTTTTCAGAAATTCCAAAAAAGCCTATTCTTGTGTGTTGCGGATCATTGAATCTGGTGTACTCGTAAACATGATGTTGTATTTTCGGGACAAAAATTCCATTAACTAGGGGATAATGTGACAACCCGTGTCTTTCAGGTTACACATGGTTTAACTTGACCTTCCGTTATTCGATTATTTTACCTTTGTACATTTAAATTTTGTATATTAGTTCAAATTTTTATATGATTTAAGTAAACTTAAATCAACTAATTAACTAATAACCTATACCCTAAACTAAACTAATAGTTAATATCAAATATTAATGTCAATTAGGAAAATAAAAAGGTCCAAGCATACCAAGTTGCAACATGAAGCATTCAAATACATCATAAACGTACCCACCATTCATCCTCTTCACGGAAATTCGACAATTCTTTGAAACCCTACTGTCGTCAACCACCTTCAACCGCAAATACAGCTTTCTCTCGGAGCCTTAGCTCCACCGTTCACCATCATCTCCGCGCCACTGTCCTTCAATGATCGCAAGCAATCGACGACCGACTCTTCCCTAATGATCGCGAGAACACCCCTGACAACCCTACTCAGTACGATCTCTTCCTATTCTCATTACTCATGTTTTAACTAGGGCATTCTTATATGTAGTGGTAGGTCATCTGTGGCAAGGATGGAAGCTATTCATATATTCCTAGCCTATGCATCCTATATGCAAATCAAAGTTTATCAATTGGATGTGAAAAGTGCCTTCATTCATGGTGAGATTCGGGAACAGTATACGTAAGTCAACCCGGGGATTGACCCTTGTCTTGGGATAGAGTGTACAAACTGGACAGGCTTTGTATGGGCTTCATCAAGCCCCTCGAGCCTGGTAGAAACTCTCCACTCATCTGCTTAAACATGGTTTTCGCAGAGGGTTATTGACTGTACACTGTTTAAGGAGAAAGATGGCGATTTACTACTGTTCAACTTACGTGGAAGACATCGTCTTCGTTTCGAAAAACGAACCTTTATGTAAGGAATTCGAATCTGTGTGAAAGCTGAATTTGAAATGAGTGCCATGAGAAATGAAGTTTTTCTTTGGTTATAGGTGGATCAGACCCAAAAGGAATCTTCCTGCTCAGACAAAGTATGTAGGAACATTCTTAGTCGGTTTGACATGGAGAATACAACTTTTGTTGGAACTCCACTTTCCACAAATCACGATGTGGCACCCGACGAAATGGTGATCTGCTAGATGCCACTATGTATCGAGGGATGATCGGATCTCTTATGTACCTCACAGCTTCTCGCTCTGATATCATGTATGCCACGTGTCTCTTGAAAGAATTGATCTGCCCAACATACATATAAAAATGTGCTAGTGTGATATGATCCAAGTCGGTCATACCCAATAACAGCCAAACAAACACCAATAAATATTTGTCGTTGATGTGATCATACGAATAATATTAGCACCATTTATAAAACCGGGTTTTTCTAAACATTTCTTTGTAAATGAACAAGATTATATAGATATTTGTTCATGAGAGATATTTGTTTCATTATTTAAATTAGTTAAAATGACAATAATGTGTGTTATTGTTATAAAATGAAAGGGGTTTAATTTTATAAAAACATAAGGATAAAGAGTGTACATTTTAATAAATTGAAAATGAGAGGGAAACTCCTTTTGGGGAGTGAATTCGGCCACCTCTTAGAGGGCATTGGGACTGTCCATTTATTTGTTGTTTCAAGCAAATATCATTCCGAGACACTCTTCCAAAGATACACTTTTCTCTCACACACACAAGCACAGCTCTCTCTAAGTTCTGGCTGAAAAGTCAGCTCTACTTGGCTGAAAATTCAGCTTTGCAATCCACGTGCCATGGGAGAAATGACGATGTGGCACCCGACGAAAATGGTGATCTGCTAGATGCCACTATGTATCGAGGGATGATCGGATCTCTTATGTACCTCACAGCTTCTCGCTCTGATATCATGTATGCCACGTGTCTCTTGAAAGAATTGATCTGCCCAACATACATATAAAATTAATGTGGCTAGTGTGATATGATCCAAGTCGGGTCATACCCAATAACAAGCCAAACAAACACCAATAAATATTTGTTCGTTGATGTGATCATACGAATAAAATTAGCACCAATTTAGAAACCGGGTTTTCTAAAACATTACTTTTGTAAATGAACAAGATTATATAGATAATTTGTTCATGAGAGATATTTGTTTCATTATTTAAATTAGTTAAACAATGACAAATAATAGTGTGTTATTGTTATAAAATTGAAAGGGGTTTAATTTTATAAAAACATAAGGATAAAGAGTGTACATTTTAATAAAATTGAAAATGAGAGGGAAACTCCTTTTGGGGAGTGAATTCGGCCACCTCTTAGAGGGCATTGGGACTGTCCATTTTATTTGTTGTTTCAAGCAAATATCATTCGAGACACTCTTCCAAAGAATACACTTTTCTCTCACACACACAAGCAAGCTTCTCTCTAAGTTCTTGGCTGAAAAGTCAGCTCTACTTGGCTGAAAATTCAGCTTTGCAATCCACGATTTTCAGACTTTGATTGGGTGGATTCGGACCAAGAAGAAAGGAAGAAGTTGGTGTTCTACTCCCTAGCTAGTAGGTGTTTGGACGTTCTTGTGGGTCTTACTTCTTGAGGATTGCTATTTGGAGTCTTGCCTTCAAGGACATCATCTTTCTCATCTCAAAGAAAGTCTTGGAACGTAGTTTCCATCACCTTTCTATGGTTGTTTTGTAAGTTAGTTGTTCGTCCAAGTAGATACATCTTTAAAGGGTTTTATCAACATAAAATGGTTTATGTAAACTTCTAACAATACTTAAAATGATTATCCGCTGCGTTTTTGTTTAAAATGGTTAAACAACTTTGATAAACTTGTTAAAAACCCTGGTATCTAGAGCCGGTTGCATGGACACTAACTTCTTTAGATCGAAATTTTGAGTTTTATTTTGGGGTTATTAGAAACCCTAGAACTCAAGATTTAGCTTGGTTTCTCTTGATTCAAGTTGGTTAATCTTATATGCATTGAGATGGGTTGAATCTTATGATTTTAATTAGTTAAAAATTGAAAAATCCAGTTTTTTTAGAAAAAATGCTGCTGTCGTACAGCAATGTATATATAACCAAAAATTTTTTTGTTGGATTTTTTAATCAAATGAAACCATGCTTGAGTTGGATGATTTACATATTTGGATATGTTGTTTGGTTATGCATAACAAAGCCTAGACCTTGTGGATTGATTGATTGACTGTCATGATTTATTCATTTGGTTATGTAATAATAATTATATGTTGAAAGTCTTGTTTTGTAATTTATTTATTCATTTGGTTTGTAATAAATAGATAGGAGTTTTTCCTTTATTAGAAAATTGTATTAGGATACATATTTTGTAAGGATGCTCAAGATCAAGATTTGAAGAAATGATGGACAAAGAGGATGCTTGAAGATGTGGATTCAAGTGGGAGTCCTTTTGCCATCCTTGTGTCATGTTCTTAACCCTTAGGACAAGACCTTTTGACACACTTTTTTTGGCTAACAAGTGTGCTCAATTTAGTACGCTTTGGTTATGCATATGTGATTGGATTGTTTATGCTTGGTTGATTGCTTATGTTGATGTTGTTTTGAATATTTGGATGTGATTAACAAACCGTCAATTAAAACAAGCTATAACAAGAAATTGGTTCTCAAATCATTAAGCACAAATAGAATGGTTTATAAAAAGGATTAGTGGTTTGCAAAATAAAATGGGTTTTATTTAAAAGAACCAATAGGGTACCATATGGTTGAATGCATACAATCATATGGTACATAGAGTTTACTAGAATTGTGAAAACGTAAATCCCTTTTGAAAACAAGTTTAACACCATCCTTTTACACAACACTTAGGTTACTTGCAAACTCTTAGTGGGATAAAGGTCACCTAACCACATTGAGGAAACTTGTAACTTGAGGTGAGAATACCATGTTTGTGGGATAAAGGTCACCTAACCACTTATGTAGTAAACTCACACGTGTGTAAGTAGGACCACTTGATTTGTGAAATATATTGAATGGATCACCTAAAATATTTTACAAAGGTGTTGATAGATAAACATGCCGTTATAAACATAATATGTTCAAACGATGCCATACCACTAAAAGTTGCAATAGGTTGCAATTGACATTCATGACTACCTTGTTAATTTAAATAATGGGATAAAGGTCACCAAACCAATATTTAAATATAACGTTGGATTCTAAAATTTTATTTATTAATTGTCTATGAGACATAAAAGGGTATTAATAAGTGAAATATAATTATGTCAACGAGGACTAAAATGGAACTTTGTAAAATCTTGTAGATGGCCGACAACAACAACGCTAATAACGATGTACCAAACCAAAACAACCAATCTCTAAGTGCGATCCTTCAAAGGGATCGTCTAACACCTAACAACTTCATGGATTCATACCGCAACTTGAGAATCGTTCTCAAGCAAGAAAAGCGGGCCTACATCCTTGATGATCCCATCCCCGATGAACCCAACGAGGAGGAGGATGAGGAGGCCTATAACGATTGGGTTAGATATGTGGAAGACTCCATCCAAGTCTCTTGCCTAATAATGTTAGCAAGTATGACACCCGACCTCCAAAGGAGTATGAGCTCCATGGAGCTTATGACATGATCACCCAGTGGCGGGAAACGTTCCAGCAACAAGCTAGGGTGGAACGCTTTGAAATGGTTCAAGCGCATCATGCATGTTGGATGGAGGAATCCCAATTGGTTTCATCTTATTTTCTTAAGATGAAAAGCCACATCGACCGCCTTCAAAGGCTAAATTGTCCTGTCTCAAAGGATTTGACCACGGATTTGATCCTTAATGGGATAACTAAAAGTTTGAGGTGTTTGTCATGAATTATAACATGAACGGATGGACAAGAGCATAAATGAACTTCATTCAATGCTCAAAACGGCCGAGGCAGAATGGGTAAAAGGGTTTTACCCATTCTCACCATCAATGAAGGTGGGAAAAAGGGAAGGTCTCAACCCCCTCCTAAGGCAATTATTTCCAAAGGAAAGGGGCACGTTGGGGAAAAGGGAAGATGGTTGTTAGGGCGGAACCTCCGAAGCCCAAGGAGAAGAAGCAAAAGGTTGTTGCAAACGACCCATGCTTCAAGTGTGGTGAAATAGGGCATTGGATGAGAAATTGTCCAGTCTATCTCAAAGAGTTGAGAGAAAAGAGGGATGCGGGGCAAACCTCAGGTACAATTACATGATTCATATTGATCTTAATGTTATATCTTATAACACATGGGTATTGGATACCGGATGTGGAACTCATATTTGCAATTTGTTGCAGGGGTTCAAAAGAAGTAGGGACTTCAATCAAGGGGATGTTAGCCTCTTCATGGACAATGGAACCAAAGTCAAAGTTGAAGCTCGTGGGGAGTACATCCTAAAACTTCCAAGTGGTTTGGAAGTAACTTTGAAGAATGTTTTGTATGCTCCTAGTTTGACTAGGAACATTATTTCTGTATCCCAATTAAGACATTATGATTATTATTATCTTTTGTTGAAAATGATATTCATGTTTCTTTAAATGATATGTTATATTTTAAAGCTATTCCCATTAATGGTCTTTATGAATTGGTTCATGAAAATACTTTAAATAGTTCGTTGTACCAAACTACACCAAGAAACTCAAGTTGGATTTGAGTGATACTTATCTTTGGCATTGTCGTCTTGGTCATATAAACAAGAAACGTATACAAACACTTCAAAAGAATGGTCTTTTAAAAACAAATGAATGTGATACATTTGATATATATATGAATCTTGTTTACAAGGAAAAATGACTAAAGCACCCTTTAGTGGAACTAACGAAAGGGCAAAAGATTTATTGGGTATCTTACATTCGGATGTATGTGGTCCTTTTAAGCCAATGACTAGGAATGGTGAAAGATACTTCACTACCTTTACCGACGATTATAGTCCCTATGGGTACGTGTACTTATTAAGGCACAAAGATGAAGCTTTTGAAACGTTCAAAATCTTCAAGAATGAAGTAGAAAATCAACTCAACAAGTCGATTAAAGTTCTCCGCACAGATAGAGGAGGTGAATACCTAAGTGATGCTTTTCAAGTCATCTTAAGAGTTGTGGGATTGTCTCAAAACTCACTCCACCTGGAACACCACAACATAATGGTGTGTCTGAGAGGAGGAATCGAACCTTTTTGGATATGGTCCGATCTATGATGGCTACAAGCACTTTGCCTATATCATTTTGGGGTTTTGCTTTGCTCTCCGCGGCCCGTATTCTGAATATGGCCCCAACTAAAAAGGTGGAAAGGACACCCTTTAAGATATGGCATGGAAGAGTTCATCCCTATCATACTTAAGGGTCTGGGGTTGTGAGTCTTATGTTAAGACTCCCACCCTAAACAAATTGGAAGTTCGATCCACCAAGTGTATCTTTGTTGGATATCCTAGAGATTCTATGGGATATTATTCCTATGATCCACTGGAACAAAAGGTATTTGTTGCAAGAAAGGGTGAGTTCTTTGAAGCAATGTTCCTTATGGAAGAAACTAGCAGTAGAACAGTGGATCTTGAGAAGGATCAAGAACCACAACCCGATGCATATTTGGTTGAAACTAGCACTCAATATGAGGATGTTGAGGGTGATCAAGCGGTTGATCAATACACACAAAACGTTCACAGAAGTGGCAAAACTAGTAATCCACCTGAAAGATATGGATTTTTCATGTATGGATGCTATGTGGTAGATTCAGATGAACCAACCACATACCATGATACAGTGTCCAATTCGGATTGTGACAAATGGCTTGAAGCCATGAATGTTGGATGCACTCCATGTATGACAATCAAGTTTTGGAACTTGTTGTACCACCTCTCAACTCCAAGGTAGTTGGAAGTAAGTGGGTTTTCAAGAAGAAAACTGACATGCATGGAAACTTGGATACTTATAAGGCTAGACTTGTAGCAAAGGGTTTCACTCAAACTTAAGAGGTTGATTATGATGAAAACTTCTCACCTATTGTGATGCTAAAGTCCATAAGGATATTGTTTGCCATAGCTGCTCATTATGATTACGAGATTTAGCAAATGGATGTCAAAACCGCTTTCCTAAATGGATATCTTGAGGAAGATGTCTATATGGTTCAGCCTGAAGGTTTTGTCAATCCAAAACATCCTAATAAATTATGCATGTTAAAGAAATCAATCTATGGATTGAAACAAGCATCCAGAAGCTGGAATCACCGTTTTGATGAGGAGGTCAAGAAATTTGGCTTCATCAAAAATGCTAATGAGGCTTGTGTGTATAAGAAGGCTAGTGGGAGCACAATAACTTTCCTAGTATTATATGTCGATGACATTCTACTGTTTGGGAATAACGTTCCAACAATGGAAGGTGTAAAAGCCTGGCTTGGAAGCTGCTTTTCCATTAAGGATCTTGATGAAGCCGCCTGTATTTTAGGAATAAGATCAAGGCGGCTGATTGGTTTAAATCAAAGTGCATACATTGACAAAATCTTGAAAAGGTTCAAGATGGAAAACTCTAAGAAAGGTACTGTACCTATTCAGAAAGGGACAATATTGAGTACGACTCAATGTCCAAGCTCAAAGGAGGAGCAGAATAGAATGAAGGCAATCCCATATGCATCTGCTATAGGATCCATCATGTATGCAATGATATGCACTAGACCGGACGTGTCATGCGCTTTAAGCATGACAAGTAGATACTAGCAAAATCCTGGTGATAGTCATTGGATGGCTGTCAAGAACATTCTAAAGTACCTAAGGAGGACTAAGGACATGTTCTTGATCTATGGGTCTGGTGAAGAGGAACTCGTTGTAAAGGGTTACAAGAATGCAAGTTTCCAAACCGATCGAGATGATTCACGATCTCAATCAGGGTACATCTTTATTCTGAATGGGGGAGCTGTTTCTTGGAAAAGCTCAAAGCAAGAAGTCATAGCGTTGTCCACTACAGAGTCAGAATACATCGCCGCTTCATTGGCAGCACAGGAAGCTGCATGGTTGAAGAAATTCATAGCCGATCTAGGGGTAGTCCCTTCCATTCAGGATCCTCTGGAGATTCTTTGTGATAACGAGGGTGCGATTGCTCAAATCAAGGAACCCCGTGCACATCAGAAAACAAGGCACATTGAGCGGAGATTCAACTACACAAGGGATGAAGTTGAAAACGGAAAGATATGTATTCGCAAAGTTCACATTGATAAAAACATTGTGGATCCACTCACAAAGCTCCTTGAAAAGGCAAAGCATGAAGGTCATGCTTGTGCCATGGGACTTCGATATTCTAGTGACTGGATTTGATTTTATATTTTGTATTTGGATATTGGAACTTATGTTATTTGACTTAATTATATGGTTATAACTTTCATTTGTTCTAAACGTCCGTAGTCGATGATACTTGTGGGAACAACTATGAATGTAAGACTATAATGAACTTGGATTGGTTGATATTAAGGTATGAATATAGAGCAAGAGGTTGCTACCAAAGTTCATTGATATCTATGGGATATAGGTATAGGACTGACCCGCTCTTAATTACTTCTGCATGGAATCTTTGTGATTAGTCATAAGAGATATTGAGTAAAGGCGAATATCATTGCATCCTCGGACCTAAGATACATATTGGGTCTTGATATTCACCAAGTATTGTACTTTGACTTAGTACTTTGTTGTTCTAAAAGATTAGCAGTACATAAGGCTAGGTTCAGGTCTGATATAAGGTGATTGTGAGAGACGTATGTAGTCATGATGGAATTTGTTCCTCTTATTCGTTGAGAGTTAGATGTCTAAGGCCTGTTAAAGTTAAATCATCGGAGAATGACAATTCTGTGTCTCTGGGATTCAACATGACATCTGAAACAAAAGGATAGATGATTGATTCAACTAAAACATTTCAAGTAAGGTACTTGAAGAGGATGATGTTATTGAATGGCACTTAGTCAAATACATTAGGGGTAGCAAACAGTTGCTAGGCGTTATTTGCTGCTTGCATCAATCTTCTATGAATCTTGTGCAAGTGGGAGATTGAAAGAATTGATCTGCCCAAGATACATATTAAATTGATATGGCTAGTGTGATATGATCCAAGTCGGGTCATACCCAATAACAAGCCAAACAAACACCAATAAATATTTGTTCGTTGATATGATCATACGAATAAATATTAGCACCAATTTAGAAACCGCGTTTTCTAAAACATTGCTTTTGTAAATGAACAAGATTATATAGATAATTTGTTCATGAGAGATATTTGTTTCATTATTTAAATTAGTTAAACAATGACAAATAATAGTGTGTTATTGTTATAAAATTAAAAGGGGTTTAATTTTATAAAAACATAAGGATAAAGAATGTACATTTTAATAAAATTGAAAATGAGAGGGAAACTCCTTTTAGGGAGTGAATTTGGCCACCCCCTAGAGGGCATTGGGACTCTCCATTTTATTTTTTGTTTCAAGCAACTATCATTCGAGACACTCTTCCAAAGAATACACTTTTCTCTCACACACACAAGCAAGCTTCTCTCTAAGTTCTTGGCTGAAAATTCAGCTCTACTTGGCTGAAAATTCAGCTTTGCAATCCACGATTTTCAGACTTTGATTGGGTGGATTCGGACCAAGAAGAAAGGAAGAAGTTGGTGTTCTACTCCCTAGCTAGTAGGTGTTTGGACGTGCTTGTGGGTATTACTTCTTGAAGATTGCTATTTGGAGTCTTGCCTTCAAGAACATCATCTTTCTCATCTCAAAGAAAGTCTTTAAACGTAGTTTCCATCACCTTTCTAAGGTTGTTTTGTAAGTTAGTTGTTCATGCAAGTAGATACATCTTTAAAGGGTTTTATCAACATAAAATGATTTATGTAAACTTCTAACAATAGTTAAAATGATTATCCGCTGCGTTTTTGTTTAAAATGGTTAAACAACTTTGATAAACTTGTTAAAATCCATTCATCTCTGTTCCAGATATCAGGCTAAACCAAAAGTAAATCATCTCATCAGGGTTAAAAGGATATTCTGTTATCTGAAGGGTACTCCAACACCCGGGTTGTGGTATCCTCATGATGATGATTTCAAGCTTACATCGTATAGTGACTCGGACTACGGTGGTTGCAAGATGAATTACAAGTCAACATCAGCGGGTTGTCAGTTCTTTGGGAGACGGTTAGTCACCTGGCAGTGTAAGAAGCAGACGTCTGTTGCTCTATCAACATGTGAAGCTGAATACGTTGCTGCTGCAAGTTGCTGCTCCCAAATCATTTGGATTCAATAGCAAATGTGCAACTACGGTTTGCAATTCTCTAACACCCCTATCTTTGTTGATAATTCTGCTGCAATTGCTGTAACTAAAAATCCGGTCCAACATCCTAAAAGTAAACACATCGGTATTAAATATCACATTATACATGACTGTTTTGAAAAGCAATTAATCGATGTTGTTAAAACTAATAAGGATTTTCAACGCGCCGACCTCTACACAAAAGCATTTGATAAACCTCGGTTTTTATATCTATTAAAGGTAAATGGCGTGAAAAATAAAAGTGATGTGATTCAAGAAGAATCGAGTTCATATTCCGTCTTTCTGTTTATTTTAATTTTTTCTTATTTTAATTGTTTCTGTCCTAAAATCTAAAAACACAAAAAGATTTTTGGTTTTAGAAGTTTAGGGGGAGATTAGTTTAGTTTCAGTATTTATTTACTTAAAGAAAAAAGGAGGCGGGCAGATAGGCTGAAAGCAAATCAAATTTGTGAGATTGATTCAAAACTATGGAAAATGATAGTACACAGGGAATTAATTGTTTGGGACTTAAAAAGGACTAAAAAGATCAAAAAGCTATAATTAAAATTTCATGTCTACGATGTTTAAGCCAAATAAAGGAAAAATGATAGTACACTAGTCTGTTACTGAGGTTACATAGAGAAAGTAGACCTAGGGGTTGCTAGTCCATTGTACAATGTGTCGGTAGATTCAACACAATAGACAAGTAGACTTCGTTGGTGAAACAATCCAAACTAAACTGTTTAACAGGCTGTGGGTTTCCATCTTATCACTGGTTAACACAATCAAATAAATTCTAATAAGGGGTGACGAGCAAAATAAACGCCGCAAATGTGTACGGACGACCATAAAAATGAGCAAAGCACATGAAAAAAATTGATAAACGCAATCAAACTAATGACTAACGTTGTTGGTGCGTTATGTGTAAATGAAAAGGTGTTCTTACAAGAAGATAGGTTGTGTGCCTCTCTGTTGTGCGATGGCACTAACCTGAGGATAAGCACAACCTAAATATTCTAGAATTCATTGTTGTTTACGCCTCTCTACTGTGCGATGGCACTGACCTGAGGCTTAGTATCTCTTTGAAAGCTCTTAGAATAGTTTCTTCTTGTCTCAAAACCCGTATACCGCTCAAAAATCTCCTAAGAAATGTTGATTACCGTATAAGTGTGGGATCCACAAACACTTATTGAAATAATAAAATCTAATCACCAATGTGAGTTAAAAGTCTATGTATGGATTTAAGTGGACAACAATATTGATAATCGTCGTGGCTACAACTCCCGACAGTCAAAATCAGTGTGTGTTTCTCACAACTCTAGTATGATTTCCTGTAAGTGCTTGTGACTCTGAGAGTAATAAGAATCATTAATTTAAACATATATCAAAGAGTCCCAAATGATTATGATACACCTATATGATTCCATATAAATCTCTCCAGAGATGATAAAACCAAATTGAAGTTGTTCTACTCAGGGGGAGAAATCGATTAAATGATATTTAAAAGTTTTCAACCCACCTCAAACAAAAACACAAAAATATGTCTTGTTTTGTTTAATTTCAAGTTGCTTTTATGTTTTAGTTATCTTTTTGCGTTAATGTCAGACTATGTAACAAAGTGAACTCTGTGAATCATACCTTAAGAAGGTCACGTCTGAGGTGACCGAAACTGTTTTAAGTTAAAAGGATCATATCTGAGATGATCAAGGTTTGAAAAGTAAAAGGGTCACGTCTGAGGTGACCAAACGGTTTTAATTAAAAGGATCACGTCTGAGGTGATCAAACGGTTTCTCATTCAAAGGATCATGTCTGAGATGATCAGTGCTTATAATGTTATATCTATCAAAAGTTAAAACTGAAGATTTGGAAAAGTATGATGTTAACTCATGAGTATGAATCAATCGCATGATTGGATCATAAGTATGAACCAATCATACGATTGAATCATAAGAATGAGTCAGTCGCATGATTGGACCATGAGAATGAGCCAGTCATACGATTGGACCATAAGAATGAGTGTACGATTGGACCATGAGTATGAGACAGTCATGCGATTGGACCACAAGACTAAGCCAGTCGCATGACTGGAGAGAGGAGACTGAGCCAGTCGTACAATTGAAGAGAGGAGTATGAGTTAGTCGCAACACTGAACCTCAGTCGCATGATTGAGCCATGCGTATGGGTTCAGTCATACGACTGAAACCCAAAATAGTATAAATAGAGGCTCATTCGGTCGCAATCTCTACCAAACTTCAAACTTTCCAAAACCGCCTAAGCCCTGTTACTTTGCCAAAATTTCAAACTTTTGAGATTGCATTCTGATTTGTGTTCTAACCTCAAGGGTATTCATCTACAGGTAATTTGCGATACGAATCGGGACAAACAAGAAATCTAATTGAACCAAAATGACCTAAATTGTTCAAACTAATAATCGGGACACAAACCCTAAAATAGAGCACTTAAATGAATAAAAATGTCGATTTAAAGGAGTTTAAGTACTATATTGAGTCCCTATGAACCATATGAACCTAAAAACAACTTCTAATTTCACTTGATGACAAGATTCAAGATTATGGTGTCGCACATGGGTTTATGAAAATGGATAGACGAATGAACTTCAGTCGCACGATTGAGCCAGTCGCATGGTTCAATCGCACGATTGAACCATTTGGTGATTCAGTTGCACGACTGACTCAACCACATGGCTTTGCACACGTTTGAACTCAGTCGCAGGCTCAATCGTACGACTGAACCCAGTCGTATGGTTCAATCACACGATTGAACAAGAGTGGTCAAAATCTGTTCTAAGTCAAATCGTTTATCTATTATGAACGGAACTAATGTGTTTGTCCCTTGTATTGCAGCAATATGGTAGATAGATGGACGATGAGCACGAAGCACAATATATGTGCTCATCTGGACCCCACAGCCCGGAACGCCTCTGAGTTTACCGGGATCATAGCCTTTTTACGACGTTCGAGGATCTTCACGGCCATATCTACTCCATGTATACCATACATGTCGATCCAGCAGGAGTTCTGGGAGAACGCCATTGTTGACAGATCTGCAGAGCCCTACTGCATTAGGAGTTCTATCTTTGGGGAAGATATCCAGATCGCTGAAGAGGATATCAGGCGAGTCTTGGCCTTGGGTGATGATGGTGCACACCCAACCAAGCTACATCCCCTAACTGTACGGGGATGCTTCCTTAGGATCAAGTACGCTGGTGATATCAACGTTGGCGTGCTTAACAAGAGTAACATGTGCCTAAAATTCAAATATTTGGTACATGTGATCCTAAAGTGCATAGCCATCAGGAGAGGAGGATTCGATGAGCTATTTATCCGATCCAGAATATTTATGTGGCTTTAGTACTGAACCATCCATTCAGCTTCTCACAGATGTTCTTTACTTATCTCATCGAGAACATAGATCCCAGGGGAAAGAGGGATTCTGCATGTACCCACGGTTTATATAGATGATGATTGACGAGAAGCTTCCTCACCTTCCCAAGGAGAAGGACGATGCGGTGTCGCTGGAAGATATGGATGACACCACCTTGGGAAGGATGAAGGTCTACCGGGGGAAGCAGGTGAAGCCCCGGTTAGGAGGTTGTTCGGCCACCTGGCCAGGGAGGACTACGTGGCGCCAGCTCGTAAAAAGTGGCGTCATAATGACAGTTATTCAGATGTTTAGCCAATCGTGGCTGCTGTTGATAAGGATGATGACGACAATGATGACGGTTAGGATGGTGGAGATACAGTCCCTAATTAACCAAGGGCCACTGAGACTCCCACTACGTCTCCACCACCCACACATGTTAGTTCCTTAGCTCCTGGTGGATTGGAGCAGGCACCCATCCATCGGGACTTTATGCCAGATGACGAAGATGAGGAGTCCGATGAGGAGCCCCTCACAAGGACAATTGGTAGCCGTGTGGTTGCTACCGACCGGGGTATGGAGGCGGTTGGAGGATGCCGGTCTGGGGTTGAGGGTACTGATATTGCTGATCCTACCTACACACCTCCCCAGCTAAGCCCAGGGGGAGCCTAGAGCTCCAAGGGCTCACGATTGAAGAGGATGGCACAGCCACATGGCAAAAAGGCCAAAAGAAGACGTATAGTGTTGATGACCTCTTCTACCACCACAGCCACTACATCCACCATCCCTACCACACCTACCACCACCACAACCACTACATCCACCACTCAAATCACACCTACCACCACCACTACAACTACCACCACTCCACCCATTTCATCCATTCCACCACAAACCACAACCACCACCACTCGCACATATACTACATCCACCACTCCACCCACCACATCACATGCCGGACCTTCCACCCTTTAGTACCACCACTGGGATCTTCTCTGCCTAATGTTGGGTTAGAGGAACAGCTAGCCAGCCTCAACCGTCTGGTTCTAAAACTGCTCGCAACTGACGATATACGAGCGAACCAGATGACTCAGTTGATGGCTGTCAACACTGAGCAGGGCAAGCAGATCGTCCTGCTGACCGAGAAGACTGCAGGTCAGAGTCAATAGATTGCATATCTGACTGAGAAGGAAGCTACCCTTGAGGGAGAATTGTCCAGTGCTCACCTGCCTTAACCACACAGAACGATCTTCTGATGGCATCGGTGAAGCGAATTGAGGATGTTGAGAAGAAAAACAAGAAGCTGCGCCTAAGGCTAAAGGGAACAAAAGGCGAGCTTCTTAAGATCAAAGGTGATGGTGACGATGGTGATGATGATAAGATGATGAGTCATCTGATGTTGATGAGTCTGATGATGATGATGATATTGAGGGAGAGGGAAGTGGAAAGGACAAAGAGGGAGTTGATGAGGATGAGACTGTAGGTGATGCATCTGCAACAGCCTCAGATCCAGCAGCTCAGGAACGGAGGACAAAACGATGTCAAGAATCAAGACCGTCCACCTCAGCTTCTCAAGCTAAAGAGCCAAGTGACAAAGACAAGAGTAATGATTAGTTGTCTTAGCTTTTGATTATCTTTTGTACTTGAATTATGGATTACACTTATGTAATTAATATATATCAATGTTTATTAATATAAATGAATTGATTACTAATGTGTTTATGTGTTTTACATGTTTTATCAAACAGATGAATCTCAACAAACTGATGAGCATGACGTCTGTCACACCCCAAAAACGACGTTGAATATCGCAACGGAATTTTATATGCGTTAAACATGGCGATAACAAAGTTGAAAACCAACATGATATATAGGCAAACGTTAAAACATAAGTTTTAAATTACAAACCACAAGATTTTTTCACAACATTTCAAAATAAGAAAAAGTTCAAATTGTTTAACAACGATCATACACAAAGATCGTATTTTTAAATAAATAACAAAAATAAAACCAAAAGATGCCACATCCATGTTTGCCTAGGCCCAGTTCATACCACCATCCATGCTCCTATGTACCTGAAATACATGCTTAAAAAGTCAACATAAAGTTGAGCGAGTTTCACGGGTTTAAGAAAATATTACGTACAACAGTATCAGATATCATTGACAATATGGTAAGTTGTAAACTAGCTAGGGATACAACTTAATGATAGCACCTGGAGCTATAATCAAACCAAAACACGAAGGCTTTACATAAAGTAAGCAATCCCCACGAAACAAATTCAACATATATTCACTGGCATCCATAACGCCTTATCAGAGCTACTGATCGCGAGTGCGGGCTGTCATGCCTAAATAGATCTACCAATATACACTGTGGCCTACCCAATGGCTAATGATTATACGGGAAAGAGGGTATTCATGAACGACTTACATGAACACAATAACGAAACACCCATACTCGAGACTATCATACGACATACGAGTAAGCCACATAATCATGATACAATGAACGAAGCCATGTATTTCCCCCATGATTTTGTAAAATGATAACAAGTTAAAAACGGGGCCGTGGAAACTCACCTTGATTAGTGAAATTGAAAGTACGTGCAATTTCACCAACGAACGTCCAGTCAGTCCTAATAGTGCCCTAAATACGATAGACACTTTAAGAATTGATACTCAAGTCTTACAAGCAAGTTGTTCATCCAACCTACTACACTTATATTATTTTTAAGAAGATATTTATTTACGCGGGTAGTTGGTGATTATAATACACTGGGCTAAGATCTTAACGAAAAACAGTGAATTACGCCTTACTTAGACACGTACTAATTAACAACCAAAATGTGAAAATTGTAACCAAATACACATAAAAACACTCATATATGTATATGTACATAAATCCTAAATCGCATTTAATGAATCAAACAACTTTAACCAACTTGGTATAAAAGTCTCTAAATCATGGCAATTTCTACGCATAAATGACCATTTAGGCATCATAAAACATGTTCAAACGCACGTATCACTTCATGAACCAATTGTACCTCATATGGCTGTAAATAATACATACAACAAGTTCATAACTACTCATTAAACTCAGACCCATATTATGTCTAATCTTCATGCCAAAAGTGAACGTTTTTACGACTAGTTAAGCCTAAAACGTAATATAATGCATCCAATCACCAAGAATAATACATATCATCAAAAGTACATTATCTGGACATAAAATATCATCACATTACAGTCCTAGTTCCAGATTTCACTAGTTCCTTTTATTCCATACAAAAACACCTAGTCTAGCATGCATTTCAACGTAAATCTCAACCATAATCATTCTAATCAACCAAACAATGATCTGTCCACGATCTATCATGTTTTCATGCTACATTATATCCCAACTTACTGTTCTAAACTATCCAAAACAAACAACTTATTGCATGTCAAAGATCAAGTCTTATTTCATCATGTTTCGGAAGATATAAACCAATACATGCATATATATACGACATTCATACACACCTTAAATCCATCAAAATCCTTCAACAAAACACTGAAATATTCTGTTCTAAACCATCGCAACATTATCCATACTTGCATGTTCAAATCTAATCATAATTCTTCACTTTTTGCAAGAACAAACACCCAAACATCAACATACACACATGCATGCATACGGTCATCCATACACACACTTAATACATGTAAACCTTCATCAAAATGTCACAATAGATGATTTATAACAGATGTCATACTTAAATCTACTTGCATGGACGATTCAACATCAACAACGCATCATCAAGCAACAATCTAGCATCCAATCTTCGACACACATACATGCACATGTACGGACACATACATACATATATATAACTCATTTTCATTCCATATTTTCTGTTTCAAAACAGGTTTTTCCCAAAATCTTACTTGGATGAACAATCTACAGCTTTTAGGTAATCATTTTTGTATAAAAACGTGACTGAAATGAAATATTGTGGTTACCTTAGTCCTAGCAAGCTATTTCCACGAAAAAGAACGTAGAACGATAGTCGTTCTAGGGCGCGTAGATGTTGTTATCGGGTTTTCTCGTTACGATAGTCGTTTCCTCACATAATAACATTAATATTAGTGTAACTAAGATTAATTAGGCTAAATTCTCATTTATACCTGTGACGTTAATATTCATTTCCAGGTCTGATCGTAGTGGCATTTATTTTAGACATCGCCGGACTAGGGTTTTCATGGTCGAACACGCATGAAATAGAAACGTAAGCACACGTAGGACTCTAATCAATCTTTAGATTAGTTTATGTAGTGCTATATATTCTAAAACAAGACTGAGGATAGAAATCAAGATCTAGGGTTTCTAGAGAAATTACCCGGAAATTGAGGGTTGTCACAGCCTTCCCTCCTTAAAGAAATTTCATCCTGAAATTTTTCTAAGAGGTAGGGTTACGATTTGTCTTGAATAAGTGCGGGTATTCTCGTTTCATCATGTCTTCCCGTTCCCAAGTATACTCAGGTCCATGTCTCGAGTTCCACCTCACTTTCACTAGGTGAATACGACTACGTCTAGTCTTACTTTCCTTCCAATTAGTAACCTCAACAGGTTCTTCACGAAATTGAAGTTTATCGTCAAGACAAACTTCTTTCGGAGAAATAACAGGCGTTTTATCAGATAAACACCTCCTTAGATTGGACACATGGAACACATTATGCACACCTTTCAATTCACGCGGTAACTCTAGACGATATGCAACGGGGCCTACACGGGTTACAAGCTTGTATGGACCAATATAATGAGGGCTAAGTTTGTCATGCATGCTAAACCTAACAACTCCTTTCCAAGGGGAGACTTTCAGCAGAACTCCATCTCCAACCTTGAATTCCAATGGTTTTCTCCTTCGGTCGGCATACTTTTTCTGTCTGTCCTGTGCGACTTTAATCGATCCTTTATCTTAAAGATCTTGTCTGTGGTCTTATGGATAATCTCAGGTCCTATCATTTGTTTATCATCAACCTCACTCCAACATATTGAAGAATGACATTTTCTCCCATAAAGAGCTTCGAATGGTGCGGCCTTCAAACTAGTTTGATAGCCGTTGTTATTGGAAAATTCAGCTAACTGTAGATAAGTATCCCAATTACCACCAAAATCCATTACACAAGCACGCAACATATCTTCTAAGATCTGAATAACTCTTTCACTTTGTCCGTTACTCTATGGATGATAAGTCGTACTCATATCTAGCTTTGTACCTAGGGCTTTCTACAATGCTTTCTAGAATCTTGATGTAAAGCAGCTATCTCTATAAGAGATAATCGAAATCGGTACTCTATGTCGGGACACAACCTCTTGAGATAAATGCTAGCCAACTTCTTCATAGGATAGGATTCTCTAATAGGTAGGAAATGTGCTGATTTCGTCAAACGGTCCACAATTACCCAAATGGTGTCATAACCATTCCTTGTGCGGGGTAACTTGGTGACGAAATCCATAGCGATATGATCCCATTTCCACTGAGGAATCACTGGCTGTTAAAGAAGTCCAGACGGTTTCTGGTACTCGGCTTTGACTTATGCGCAAGTCAAACATTTACCAACATACTCAGAAATATCTCCATTCATATTCGGCCACCAGTAATGTTCCTTAAGATCCTTATACATCTTATTCGATCCTGGGTGAATTGAATATCTAGACCTATGAGCTTCATCCAGTACCAATTCATGCAAATTTCCCGTAAGGGGTTCCCATATTCTATTCATGAAGTATAACGTATCATCAGACTTAGGTACAAGTTCTCGAATCATTCCACGGAGATTCTCATCCTTCAATTTCTCTTCTTTCAATGTTTCACGTTGAGCGTCATGGATTTGAGCTGTGAGATTTGTGTGGATGGTCAACCCTAGTGCACGCACACGCAAGGGTTTTGCACGCTCCTTTCTACTTAAGGCATTGGCCATAACGTTGGCCTTACCTTGGTGATAACGAATACCACAGTCGTAGTCATTGAGCAATTCCACCCAACGTCGTTGTCTCATATTGAGCTCTTTCTGTTCAAAGATGTGCTGGAGGCTCTTGTGATCTGTAAAGATTGTACATTTCGTACCATATAGGTAGTGTCTCTAGATCTTAAGTGCGAAAACTACTACTCCTAACTCCAAATCATGCGTCATGTAGTTCTGTTCACGCACTTTAAGTTGCCGTGATGCATAAGCGATCACTTTATTGTTTTGTATCAGAACACACCCTAGTCCATGATGCGAGGCATCATAGTATACCACGAATCTGTCAGTCCCTTCAGGAAGTGACAAAATAGGGGCACTACATATCTTTGCCTTGAGTAATTGAAACGCTTCCTCTTGCTCCTCACACCAAATATACTCTTCGTTCTTCTGTGTCATTGCAGTCAACAACTTTGCTATCTTTGAGAAGTTCTCGATAAATCTCCAATAATATCCTGCCAATCCAAGGAATTGTCGTACCTCGGTTGGGTTTGGGTATTTCCCAATTCTTAATTGCTTCAATTTTGGCGGGGTCAACGTGTATGCCTTCAGCATTGATGACATGTCCAAGAAATTGAACTTCTCGAATCTAGAACTCGCATTTGGAAAGTTTTGCATATAACTTCTTGTTCTTTAGTAACTCCAAAAGCAACCTCAAATGTTGTTCATGCTCCTCCTTAGTTTTCGAGTATACAAGTATGTCATCTGTGAACAAGATTACAAATTTATCCAGATACGGTCTGCACACCCTATTCATGAGATCCATGAATACAGCAAGGAGTGTTTCTCAGTCCAAAGGGCATGACCATAAATTCATAGTGACCATATCATGTTCGAAACGCTGTCTTAGGAACATCTTCCTCAGTAATTCTCAATGGTGATACCCAAAGCGCAAATCTATCTTCGAATAGTAACTCGATCCTTGCAATTGGTCAAACAAGTCATCTATTCTTGGCAAAGGGTAGCGGTTTTTGATGGTTAACTTGTTCAGTTCTCTGTAGTCGATGCACATCCTCATCGATCCATCCTTCTTTTTCACAAATAAGACTGGCGCTCCCCAAGGCGAGAAGCTTGGTCTTATAAATCCTTTATCCAACATTTCCTACAATTACTTGGATAACTCCTGCATTTTAGGTGGCGCTAACTGATATGGAGATGGTGCAATTGGCACTGCTCCTGGTAATAAGTCGATTTTAAATTCAACTTGCCGTTGCGGCGGCAACCCAGGCAACTCCTCAGGAAACACTTCCGGATAGTCGCGTACTATCGGTATTTCCTCTAGCTTCTTCTCCTTGGCTCTCATGTCGATTACATGGGCTATAAAAGTTTCGCATCCTTTCCTTAAATACTTTTGCGCCTTCATCACATTCACAATCTTTAATGGAGCACTCTCATCACCTTGAATCTCTAATGGCTCTCCATTATCGAGGGGCAACTTGACTACTTTCTTATGACATACAATTTCAGAACGATTCTTTGATAGCCAATCCATCCCTATTACATCATCGAAACTTCCCAATTCTATACGCAAAAGGTCAATTCTAAACGTGTGGTCTCCTAAGAGTATAGTACACCTCATTAGTTTCTATCAATTTCCTTTTAGCTAACTCAATCGAGTACTTCTTATTCAACTTACTAGATTGTGAGTCAAGGAAAGACTCGAAGTTTCTAGAAACAAAACTTCTATCGGCTCCAGTTTTGAATAATACGTAAGCATAACGGTTATTAACTAGAAATGTACCGGTGACAACGGAGGGATCCTTACGAGCTTTCTTCGCCTCCATCACGAATGCTCTGCCACGGGCTTCCTGTTCCTTCAACTTAGGACATTCCCTCTTAAAGTGTCCAAACGCTCCACATTCATAACAACCTTGGTTCTGACCTTCTTTCCTCTCGTCCAACTTTACTCGACAATCTCTTATCCGGTGTCCAAACTTTCCACATCGTTCACATACGTTACAGGGGCCTGTATGGTAGTATTTGCATTTGTTGCACTTAGGGTTAGGTCCTTGGTTTCTTTTTGCTTCATTAGCAGTATACATCCTGCCATGGCCTCTCTTCTTCAGACGGAAGTTTCCAGAACGACTTCCTGAACCTTCAGACCATTTCCTCTTTCCAGAATAAACTGATTTTTCCTTCTCCATTCGACTCTCACAAATTTCCATTGGCTTCTTCCCTATGCTCGCTTTCCTTAATGTTCCCATTCGTACAACATCATCGGTCAGGGTATGTGCTAGCTGCACTGCTTCCTGGTAAGTAGTAGGGTTTGATGATGTCACCATGCTACGAATCTGAGGCACCAATCCCCAAATGTAGCGTTCGATTCTCTTGTACTTAGGGGTTACGAGATGGGGTACAATTCTTTCCATTTCATTGAATAGTGTAGTGTATCCACGAACATCTGCTCCTTCCATCGAGAGGTTCCAAAACTCGGCTTCAACCTTTCGAATCTCATTACGCCGACAGTATTCCTTCATCATCAAAGCTTTGAATTCATCCCAGGTGAGCATAGGCAGGCACCTCACCTAAAGCTTGGATTTGTGCATTCCACCAAGTTAACGCCTCATCTTGGAGTGAACTTGTTGCATACTTCACGCGCTGAGCTGGCGTGCAGTTGCTGATCATCATAACTGCTTCCACCTTCTCTATCGAGCGGAGAAGTCCAACTGGTCCTTCTGTTCCAGCAAAATTCTTTGACTGGCATGCTTGGAAGGTCTTGTAGCTGCATCCTTCATTTTGGTTCCCTTGATTTGCATTATGTTGGGCGACGGCAGCTTGAACGTGTTGCGTAATCAATTGAGTTAATTCCTCAGCAGTTTGTGGAAGTGCGTTTCCGTGGGTTTCCCGTCTTGGAGCCATGGTTTTTCTTTTGTAACATAACAATCATAATATAAGTGAGTCAATATATCACGCAATATCCGAATCAGTCGCGTATGTAAGCAAAGAAATTTAACCATTCATCCCATTTCATTCATCCCAAAAATTAACTCCAAAAACCCATGTTACTTGTTTTTCATCCAACGCCCAAAGAACAACTTGGCCAAACCAAAATACTGGGGCGGTCAAATGCCATCCCCTAACAAGTACATGTTTTTACGTGAGTTAATAAATTGTTTCATTCAACAATTACAACGATGAAATGAAATAGACAAACCGGAAATAAGACAATCACAGGAATCTACACCTAGCTCTTGGATAGCTCATGCCAAAGTAACTCCCGAACGTGCGGCAACCATGAGAAGCAAAACGCAAACTACCATCAGTGGAATGGTAACCCTCACATGCTGCTCCATCACTCGCACACGACGGTTCGCATCCATCTCCCTAACTCTTGAGGCATCCAACCTCATCCTGGTCACATCAGCAGTCAGTGTCATGTCCTCAATCTTGGCTTCAGCAGCGATCAACTTTCTCTGCATCTCGAGCACCTTCTCCTCCAACAGTTGGATCCTGTGATGCATCTGCGCCTGTGCATCATCATCTACTACCTTCTCTTCCTCTAACGTACCCAGTCTACCATCTATCTCATCCAACCTGTCATCACTAGCTTCACCATTTCTCATCTCCAGCGAGTCTAACCTACTCTCTAACCGGACGCACCTAGCAGCCAGTAGAGGTACAATCCTCTCCGTTGGCTGCCTCATCAGGGGTAATGCTCTCGAGTCAGAAGACTCTCCAACTCCTCTAATCACTGGTATACCCTCTTCATCGGTCCTCCTCTGAACTCGATCTCCTAACCATTCCCATTTCCTAGCCTCACATGAACGTGTCCTCTTAAGGGGTCGCTCCACAACATATCCTACTGTCTCTCCAGCTACATCCCTATCAGTACTAGCTTGAATAGGAGTGCTAGCTCTCTTCCTAACTCCACCAGTAGACAACTCAACCTCCTTAACCTCATCCCTACACTCGTAATCACGATCACCATTAACATAACCATCTTCACTAGATCCATCATCACTAGAATCACTATCCCTAGAACTGACATCACTATCATCACTATCACTAGAGTCATCAACACCATCAACCCTAGGAACTACAGGCTCTGTCTCATCTTCGGATGGAACTTCAATGGGCTCCTCTTCTTCGGACTCCTTGATCCACCCATTCCTGTTACTAGGATCACTAGCATGAGGTGACATAGCGGGTGCAAAGGCACTGGGATCAGCATAGAAACTGGAAGTAAAAAATGATCTCTCAACCTACGGGACCTTAGGATCCTGATCCTTATCACTCGGGTTTGTCGAAATCTATGACAAAAGGGTAATTATATGATATTAACATCTTATACTACATATGATCATGAAATCGTGCAAAAACTAGAATATTCCAGAGTCAACTCATATGTAAGCACTTACGCATGCAAATAATGTCATCATATGAATTCAAACTCAATATAGCACTTACGCATGCTAAACAACGTCTCATATGGCATTCAAATTAAAATGTAAGCACTTACGCATGCAAACAATTTCATCATATGAATCCAAACTCAATATAGCACTTACGTATGCTAAACAATTTCATCATATGAATCCAAACTCAATATAGCACTTACGTATGCTAAATAATTTCATCATATGAATCCAAACTCAATATAGCACTTACGTATGCTAAACAACAAATGTATCAGTTTAAATCTTCACACGTGGCACCTAAAGTATGGCATACCTAATTTAGGTAATTTAAATAAAATCTTACGTCTACTAAGGGCAAGTGGTATGAACACGCCTTTTTCCCAAAATCCCCAAAACTTTCTTCTTTTACGAAAAGTTATAGTCTAGATAAATTTTTTAAAAAAATCATTTTCTAGTTCGCTATAACCATTGGCTCTGATACCAACTTCTGTCACACCCCAAAAACGACGTTGAATATCACAGCGGAACTGTATATTCGTTAAGCGTGGCGATGACAAAGTTGGAAACCAACATGATATATAGGTAAACGTTAAAACATAAATTTTAAATTACAAACCACAAGATTTTGTCACAACATTTCAAAATAAGAAAAAGTTCGAATTGTTTAACGACGATCATACACAAAGATCGTATTTTTAAACAAATAACCAAAATAAAACCAAAAGATGCCACATCCACGTTTGCTCAGGCCCAGTTCATACCACCATCCATGCTCCTATCCTATGTTGAGTTTCAAAGAAAATATTACGTACAACAGTATCAGATATTATTGACAAACAATGTGGTAACTTGTAAACTAGCTAGGGATACAACTTAATGATAGCACCTGGAGCTATAATCAAACCAAAACACGAAGGCTTTACATAAAGTAAGCAATCCCCACGAAAAGAATTCTACATATATTCACTCGCATCTAAAACGCCTGATCAGAGCTACTGATCGCGAGTGCGGGCTGTCAAACCCAAATAGATCTACCAATATACTCTGTGGCCTACCTCAAGGCTAATGATTATACGGGAAAGGGGGTATTGATGAACGACTTACATGAACACAATAACGAAACACCCATACTCGAGACTATCATACGAACACATACGAGTAAGCCACATGATCATGATACAACGAATGAAGCCATGTATTTCCCCCATGATTTTGTAAAATGATAACAAGTTAAAAAAAAGGGGCCGTGGAAACTCACCTTGATTAATGAAATTGAAAGTACGTGCAATTTCACCAACGAACGTCCAGTCAATCCTAATAGTGCCCTAAATACGATAGACACTTTAAGAATTGATACTCATGTCTTACAAGCAAGTTGTTCATCCACCCTACTAGACTTATATTATTTTTAAGAACATATTTATTTACGCGAGTAGTTGGTGATTATAATACACTCGGCTAAAATCTTAACGAAAACGGTGAGTTACGCCTTACTTAGACATGTACTAATTAACAACCAAAATGTGAAAATTGTAACCAAATACACATAAAAACACTCATATATGTATATGTACATAAATCCTAAATCACATTTCATGAATCAAACAAGTTTAACCAACTTGGTATAAAAGTCTCTAAATCATGGCAATTTCTACGCATAAGTGACCATTTAGGCATCATAAAACATGTTCAAACGCACGTATCACTTTATGAACCAATTGTACCTCATATGGCTGTAAATAATACATACAACAAGTTCATAACTACTGATTAAACTCAGACCCATATTATGCCTAATCTTCATGCCAAAAGTGAACGTTTTTACGACTAGTTAAGCCTAAAACGTAATATAATGCATCCAATCACCAAGAATCATACATATTATCAAAAAATATATTATCTGGACATAAAATATCATCACATTACAGTCCTAGTTCCTGATTTCACTAGTTCATTTTATTCCATACAAAAATACCTAGTCTAGCATGCATTTCAACATATATCTCAACCATAATCATTCTAATCAACCAAACAATGATCCGTCCACGATCTATCTTGTTTTCATGCTACATTATATCCCAACTTACAGTTCTAAACTATCCATAACAAACAACTTATTGCATGTAAAAGATCAAGTCTTATTTCATCATGTTTCGTAAGATATGAACCAATACATGCATATATATATATATATATATATATATATATATATATATATATATATATATATATATACACGACATTCATACACACCTTAAATCCATCAAAATCCTTCAACAAAATATTATGTTCTAAACCATCCGTAACATTATCCATCCTTGCATGTTAAAATCTAATCATAAACCTTTACTTTTGGCAAGAACAAACACCCAAACATCAACATACACACATGCACGCATACGGTCATCCATACACACACTTAATACATGTAAACTTTCATCAAAATGTCACAATAGATGATTTATAACAGATGTCATACTTAAATCTACTTGCATGGACGATTCAACATCAACAACGCATCATCAAGCAACAATCTAGCATCCTAACTTCTACACACATACATGCACATGTATGGACACATACATACACATATATAACTCATTTTCATTCCATATTTTCTGTTTCAAAACAGGTTTTTCCCAAAATATTACTTGGATGAACAATCTACAGCTTTTAGGTAATCATTTTCGTATAAATATGTGACTAAAACGAAATATTGTGGTTACCTTAGTCCTAGCAAGCTATTTCCATGAAAAAGAACATAGAACGATGGTTTTTCTTCTTGCTTCACCACCAACGAGCCTTCTTTTGCTCTAATATGCTTGCACCATGAGTTCCAAGTGAAGATCTTCAAAGAAAACGTGACAAAAACGAAAATGATGGTGGGGAGGTGGTGTTGGCCGTAGGTTTGTAGAGAGAAAAGAGAGGGAGAGAGTGATTTTCTATGAAATGAAGTGGAGAAAGGGAAATGAGAGGGGGAGGAAGGGTTTATATAAGGGGAGGGGAGAGAGAGGGGGAAGGGGGCAGCCGTAGGTAGGGGGTAGAGGGGTAGTTGAACAGTCTTTTTATTTTTCTCCTGTCTCGACCTGACTTTCAAAACCAGAACATGTTAAATTCTAATTCCTTGCGAAATTCTAGTCCAAAACGACTATTTACATGCCCATATCTTGATTTTATCGTCAACTTGGGCATTTTATTGTTTATCCACTAGATTAAGCCATCTCGTCGCACTAAGGCGCGTAGATGTTGTTATCGGGTTTTCTCATTACGATAGTCGTTTCCTCACATAATAACATTAATATTAGTGTAACTAAGATTAATTTCGGCCAAATTCTCATTTTTACCTATGACGTTAATATTCATTTCCCAGTCGGTTCGTAGTGGCGTTTAGTTCAGACATTCGCCGGACTCGGGTTTTCATGGTCGAACACGCATGAAATAGAAACGTAAGCACACGTAGGACTCTAATTAATCTTTAGATTAGTTTATTTAGTGCTATATATTCTAAAACAAGACTGAGCATAGAAATCAAGATCTAGGGTTTCTAGAGAAATTACCCGAAAATCGAGGGTTGTCACAACTTCGCACCCCTTCATCAAATCAAGACTCAGCTAACAATGATTCTTGATTTGTAAGGGATCGGGCGACAATCTGTGAGCTACACACCGGAGGAGGGAGAGATCATTCATAATCTCACAGATGAGCAGCTAGCCGATATATTCAGACTCAACCCGGATGAGCTAGTCAAGGATACTCCCGAGGTTGATGTCATGAGTGATGAAGAGCTGCAGGGCATTGATGAGATTGATATAGAGGATATCACAGCACAAGAGTATTCATGGTACACTGACCAACAGGGAAATGTTATCCCTGATTTGGGTGAAACATTTGGCAGTGATACGTTTGGAGCTCTTGATGCTAAAGAGAAAGAGAATGGGAAAGAAGAAGGGAAAGCCCAAGCCTCGAACGTAGATGTTGATATGAAGAAGGCTGAGTGGGTTGTATGCCTAGAAGAAATGAAAGCCCAGCGACAATCGCCAAAGTCTAATGCCTACACCAAACTCTACAGAGTCAAGAAGCATCAGAAGGTGTTGGGCAAGATTATTATCTGGGCGTTTTTTAAAGACTTGGATGTGTACGCAGTGAAAAGAGAGAAGGGAATAGAGTACTTCAGATACCCACATGATATGAAGACTCTCCCTGGTTTTGAGTTAAACAGGTTTGCCTGTTTAGACCTTTTGTACGCTAGCCCCAGAAAGATGTCTGGGTGGTTTGAGATGGCGTTAAAGATAGAGTACCATACCAGGTGGGTCAACATCAGGCCTCAACAGCCTAAACGGTTCGTAAATAAGACCGAAGTTGATCCACATACTGGAAAGCCTAAGGTAGTGCTGAAGTGGAGTCCTCCACGCACAATGTCAAAGATCCCATTACGGGAGATGCCTCATGAATTCACTCCACACTTCAAATGGTGGTACTACACCTGGCGAACGGGTGAAGCGGTCATTGTTTTGCATAAAGATGCTCAGATTGAGACTATCTGGGTGTTTGACCCTATGTGGCTGACCAACTTGTCCAAAGACGATGTCTACACTCTATACAAGTGGTCACTATTCTATGACACGCAGGACATCGTACAAGCTCTACAGTTTCAACACTTCATACGACTCTGCTTTGCATTCGAAATACATGCTGGAGTCACAAAAGAAGAGAAGTACAAGATGTTCTAAGAGCACGTGAAGAATGTTAGACAATAGAGTAAACTAGGTCCAAAGGGGAGTTTGTTGATACATATTGATGTACCTAGTTTATGTTCTGAAATGTAAAAGTCTTTCATGTCTTACATATATGTAATCGATGTAATGAATTGAATGAATGATATGAAGTGCATTGTGATGTTAATTTTAATAAGTTAGTTTAACCTTTTAAACTTTCTGAAAAACGCAGTGGATATCTATTTTAAAACATGATTATAAAGCTGAAAAATCATGTTGTTTAGGTGATTTATATATGTGTAAAAAAACCCATATTATCAAAGGATCATTTATGTGAATAAGCATGCTATATATGCATAAATCAACATAATATGACAGCCACAAAGGGCTGCCATAATCTACCTTACTGCAGCTCAAAACCGTGGATGAAAAGGAATGAGATGAAGGTGATGATGATGTCGAATATGCAGCCAAGACTCCAAGAAGAGGAGCCCTTAAGCTTGTATACCCTAAGCCTCCTTGCAAACACCTCTTGTTAGGGAGATTCAACACCAAAACACATCAAAAAATTGCTCTCCAAAACACACTAATGCTGCTGCCTCGGCCGTAGCTTTTGAGAGAGAGAGAGAGAGAGGATTTTTTGTGTTCTTGCATGTGATAATGAGATGAAGTGGTTGTGTGTTCAACTAGTTAACATTAGAGAGTTTCAAGAAGGCAATGGTCCAATGATATTAGAGAGGGGGGCGGCCGATTTTTGATGTTTTGAGGGTTTCCCCCTCAAAATTTTTATCATCTTCAATATTAACTAGTTAAACAAATAAGTTGCACAATTAACACTTAATTGTATAACTTATACACCCAATTTATTATTTGATGTTATTTAACTAAGTTAAATAACATTTCAAATAATAATATTTGAACAAAGTATCTTAATAAGTTGTTCTATTTCATATGCATCTAATTTAGAAAAGCAATTTTTTCTAAATTGGTTTTTATATTTAATTGCATGATCATATCATCAATTAAATATCAATTTGTGTTTTCTAAGCTTGTTATCGGGTATAACCCAACTTGGATCATAACGTGCTAACCGTATCAATATTCTATGTGTCTTGGGCATAAAGAATCCTACAATCTCCCACTTGCCCAAGATTCATAGACGATTGATGCAAGCAGTAAATACCGCCTAACAACGGTTTACTACCCTTAATACGCATGACTTATGGCCATTCAATAACATCATCCATTCAAGTACCCTATTTGAAATGATTTAGGTGAATCAATCATTTATCCTTTTGTTACAGATGTCATGTTAAATCCAAGGACACAGAATGATCATTCCTTGTTGATTTAACTTAATCAGGCCTTAGACATCTTGCTCTCAATGAATAAGAGGATCAAATTCCATCTTGACTACATACATTTCTCACAAACACCTCGTGTCATACCTGAACATACCCTTATGTACTGTCCACTATTTTAGGACAGTGAAGAATTAGCTCAAGGTATAATACTTGGTGAATATCAAAACCCAATATGTATCTTAGGTTGGAGGATACCAAATGATATTCTCCTTTCCTCAAATTTACTTATGATCAATCAATAAGATTCCATGTAGTAAAATTTAAGATGCGGGTTAGTCCAATATTTGTATCCCACAAATATCTATGAACCTTGGTAGCAACCCATTGCTCTATATTCATCCTTATGAATATCAACCAATCCAAGTTCATAATAATCTTTCCCTCACACTTGTTCCCACAAGTATGAACGACTACGGACATTTAGAGTAAACAACTTACTCATGGATTAAACATGCTAAATTGGAACATTAATTGAAACATTATAACCAAATAATTTTATTCAAATAATAAAGAGTTCCACATATCCAAATATAAAATTTACAGATCAAATCCAATCATTAGAATATCAAAGTCCCATGGCACAATTATGACCTTCATGCTTTGCCTTTTCAAGGAGCTTCGTGAGAGGATCCGTAATGTTTTGATCCGTGTGAACTTTACGAATACATATCTTTCCCTTTTCAACTTCATCTCGTATGTAGTTGAATCTCCGCTCAATGTGCCTAGTCTTTTGTGTAGGATTCTATGTGCCCAAGACACGTAGAATATTGATGCGGTTAGTACGTTATGATCCAAGTCGGGTTATACCCAATAACAAGCTTAGCAAACACCAATTAATATTTGATTGATGATATGATCATGCAATCAAATATAAAAACCAATTTAGAAAATAGGTTTTCTAAATAAGTTACATATGAGATAGAACAACTTATAAAGATACTTTGTTCAAGTATTATTATTTGAAATGTTATTAATTTAATTAGATGACAACAAATAATAATATGGGTGTATGAGTTATACAATCAAGTGTTAATTATACAACTTATTTAAATGACTAGTCTAATGTTGGAGTAGTATAAAATTTTGAAGGGGAAACTCACCTAACTAGAAATTTCGGCCATCCCCTATCAAATACCATTGGTCTTTTGTTTACTAGAGATTCTCCAACATTCACTAGTGCTCCAACATTCACTAGTGCTCCAACATTCACTAGTGCTCCAACATTCACTAGTGGAACACACTACCAAAGATTCTCCAACATTAACTAGTTCAACCCACTACCAAAAGGATCTATATAATACATGCAACCTTATTTTTCAAAACTCTCTCTCTTTCTCTCTAAGGCTTACGGTTTTGAGCAGCTGAAAAAGAAGTAGTTTTGAGTTGTTCTTGGTGTTAAATCTTCCTAACAAGAAGGTGTTTGCAAGGAGGCTTGGGGTATACTGACTTGAGAGATCCTATTCTTGGAACTTTGGCCAATTTTGAGCATTCCACATCTTCTTTTATGTCAATTTTCAGCTGCTGAAAAAGGTAGAAATCACAGCTGAATGTAGCTGTGATTTTATGTACATTTACATGTCTTCATAGCTTGCATATTCACATAAAAGATCCCCTTTGTTCTTGGGTTTGTTTACTTTAAAACATCAAATAGAACATGAGTTTTTCAGATTATAAACAATGTTATAATGCTAAACTTCCGCTGCGTTTTACAAAGTTTAAGTGGTTAAACTATATCTTGTGTTCTAACAAACCCTAACAATGGCATCTAGAGCCGGTTATGTGGATAGCTAGCTTGTATGGTCTTTTAAAAATTTGTTTTATGGACTTTAAAACCCCATTAGGGGCTGCTATGTTCTTGTATGTTGAATCCCCAAACTTTCAAGGTCATATCACACATGCTTATGATTAAACCTTGAATGATATATATGATGATATGTATATTGTTTGGACAATGTTTAAAACCCGAAATTTCAGTTTATGTTGGCTGAAATTTCGTGGTTTTAGTGGGGTTTCTTTAATATATTTGGATGATATGATGAATTTTCTTGTTGGTGTATAACCTAGCATTTGGCCTTGTGTTTTTTGGATGTATGCAAATGGTTGTTTTGATTTATTCAATGGGGTTGTATATTAATTTATTTGTGCTTTGTATAAAAGATGTAATTTATTTATTACTGGGTTGTAATAAATAGATTAGGTATATTTCCCATTTTACTAGATATCATGTATTAGGACTTTATATCTTGTAATATGAAGACATATGCCTTGGAAGCACAAAGGAAAGCCACAAGAGAAACATGGAGCATTATGGATGCGGTTTCAAGTGGGAGGCTTTTGGAAGCTTTCTATGTGTTTTGTTATGACCTTAGAAAAGATCAAATGACAACACTTGTGATGGCAAACAAGTGTTGTCAACATAATGGCTATGGTTATGCACATATGGTTGTTTATGTTTATGCTTGTTTGAATGTTTGTTATTTGATTATATGGTTGATATTTTGACATGCATTACAAAATAATTAACAAACTTAACAAGCTAAAAATTGATGGTTCTTAATCATTAAAAGGTAATAAAAGGTTATTAAAATGATTTAATGATTTTAAACATTAAAATAGGTTTTAATCAAAGGACCATAAGGTATCTTGTATTTGAAAGCATGCAAATACAAGTACATAGAGTTTTCTAAACTAGAATCATGAATCCTCAAAATATTTTAAAACAAGATCAGCACCGTTCTTTTACACAACACTTAAGTCACTCGGGAACTCTTAGTGGAATAAAGGTCACCAAACCATTTTGAGGGAACTTATGACTTAAGGTGAGAATGCCATATTCGTGGGATAAAGGTCACCAAACTACTCAATTTTGCAAACTCACACGTGTTGTAGGATTCTATGTGCCCAAGACACGTAGAATATTGCTGTGGTTAGTACGTTATGATCTAAGTCGGGTTATACCCAATAACAAGCTTAGCAAACACCAATTTATATTTAATTGATAATATGATCATGCAATTAAATATTTACACCAATTTAGAAAATTGATTTTCTAAACAATTATATGTGAAATGGGTCAAATCATAAGGATGATTTGTTGATGGGTTTTATTAATCACATTGTTATTTAAAAGGGTTTAACTAACATAAAATAATGTAATGTTAGTGGTCTTTAATTAAAATGTTTAATCAAAGATTAGTGCATATAACATATTAATATGGATCTTGCACATGTCACACATTAAAAATCCAAGAGGTCCATAAACTTCTATTGTGTGAACAAGACATAAAAAACGAATGGAATCCCAGCCATTGTTTTATAATATTCGGCCACACCAATTGTCCAATGGGTTCCTTTTCTTTTGTGTCTTGATAAGACAAACTCTTCATAGAAGTGTGGTGGTCTCTCCACTTATTCACATTACATGAAAACAACAAGAATAATCCTCTCTTTTCTCTCTAAAAGGCTACGGGTTTTTCAGCAAGAAAAGAGGGTTTTCAGCAGAAAAATAGAGGGTTTTCAAGTTGTTCTTGGTGATATCTACCTAGCAAGAAGAGGTGTTTGCAAAGAGCTTTGGGTATACAAGCTTGAGGATCTCTATTTTGAGCTCTTGGCCGATTTTAAGCATCCAAAATCCCCTTGTCTTTGTCGATTTTCTGCTGCTGAAAGGTAGAAATCACAGCTCAATGTAGCTGTGATTTTATGTATATTTACATGTGTTCATAGCTTGCATATTCACATAAATGATCCTTTGTTACATGGGTTTGTTTTATACATCAATATGGTCACCTAATGAACATATTTTTCAGCTTATAAACAAGTTTATAAAGTTGTAATTCCGCTACGTTTTCAGAAAGTTTAAGAGGTTAAACTATGATTTTATGTTCTAACAAACCCATCAATGGCATCTAGAGCCGGTTATGTGGATAGCTTGCTTGTTTTTACCCTTTAAAAATCATTTTAACGGATATTAATCAGCTAATTAGAGGCTGATTTTGGTTGATTTAATAAACCCCAAGTCTTTCAAAGTTATTTCTTCATGCTTATGATTAAACTTTGAAAGATTGGAATGTCAATTGGTTGATATGTTTTGTTGTTGTTTGTTTGGACAAACAAACCCTAATTTTCAGTTTATGTTGGCGGAAAATTTGGGGTTTGATGGGGTTTATTTTGTTTATTGAATAATGTTTATGATTGTTCATATGATAGTGCATAACCTATCCTTTAGCCTTATGTTATTTAGATGATTGGAATGGTTGTTTTAATTCATTTATTTGGGTTGTAATTATTTATTCATTTGGTTATGTAATAAATAGATTAGGTGCATTTCTTTTATTAAAAACATGTATTAGGATATAATTTTTGTAAAAGGAAGATGCATAAGAGGAAGACACAAAAGAAGGACTTGAAGCATATGGATGCAAGTTCAAGTCGGAGTCAATGAAGACCTCAATTTGTGTTGTATTCAACCCTTAGGAAAGACCAAATGACCACACTTGTGATGGCAAACAAGTGTGGTGACAATAGTAGCTATGGTTATGCAAATTGTGGTTGTTTATATTATGCTTGTTTGATTGTGATTTTATGAATGATTGTATGATATTTGGATATGATAAACAATCTTAATAAAAATGAACTTAACAAGCTAATATAAAATGGTTCTTAATCATTAAGTGTTAATAAATGGTTATTAAAAGGATTAATGACTTTATAATAAAATGAGTTTTATTAAAAGAACCATAGGGCATCTTGTATTTGAAAGCATGCAAATACAAGTACATAGAGTTTTCTAAACTAGAATTATGAAATCTCTAAATATTCAAAAACAAGATCAACACCATCCTTTTACACAACACTTAAGTCACTTGGGAACTCTTAGTGGGATAAAGGTCACCTAACCATTTTGAGGGAACTTATGACTTAAGGTGAGAATGTCATATTCGTGGGATAAAGGTCACCTAACCACTCATTTTGGCAAACTCACACGTGTGTGTAAGTAGGATGTCTTGATTTGCAAACCATGTTAAATGGATCACCTACAATATGGTTTCCAAATGGTGTTGATGGGATTAACATGCCGACTTTACATATGATGTTTAAAGTCGATCCCATACCTCTATAAGTTGCAAATGGTTGCACCCGTCAATCGTTGACCACCTTATTAATTTAAATCGTGAGATAAAGGTCACCTAACCACAATTTAAATGTAATGTTGGGTTCTAGATTTTAATATAAAAATGACCTTAAAAGGCATTAATTATTAAAATTGGCAATATCAAAAATACTAAAATAGATCTTTGTTAAATTTTATAGATGGCCACCAATAATGAAAATCATGATAACTCATCCGCGTCCACCCAATCACTACGAGTGATCCTCCAAAAGGAAAGTCTAAATCATAACAACTTTATTGATTGGTATCAAAAATTGAGAATCGTTCTCAAGCAAGAGAGAAGATCATATGTTTTAGACGACCCTATCCCCGATCAACCTACTGAGGATGATGAGGAGGCCTATAACGATTGGCTGAAGTACACTGAGGACTCCGTCCAAGTGTGTTGTCTCATGCTAGCGAGCATGACTCCGGATCTCCAAAAAGAGTATGAACATCACGGAGCTTATGACATGATAACCCAGCTAAAGGAAACGTTCCAACAGCAAGCAAGGGTTGAGCGCTTTGAAACGGTTCGAGCACTCCATGCATGTCGTATAGATGACAACCAATCTGTTTCATCTTATGTACTTATGATGAAAAGTCATATTGACCGCCTCGAGAGGCTTAATTGTCCCGTCTCGAAGGAATTGGCCATGGACTTGATCCTAAATGGCCTTACCAAAAGGTTCGAGACATTTCTGTTGAATTACAACATGAATGCATGGGACAAGAGCATTGGTGAGCTTCACTCAATGCTTAAAATGGCCGAGGCAGCAATGGGTAAAAGGGTTTTACCTGTTCTCACCATCAATGAAGGTGGGAACAAGAAAATGCCTTATCCCACACCCAAGGCAAAGGTTGCCAAGGGTAAGGGACCCGTTTTGTGGAAAGGGAAAGGGGTGGCAAGGGTGCCACCCAAACGACAGGAGAAAAAGCAAAAGGTACTAATGACCCATGCTTCAAGTGTGGGGAGATTGGACATTGGGCAAGGAATTGTCTTGTCCATCTCCAAGAGTTAAAAGCAAAGAGGGATGCCGGGCAAACCTCAGGTACAATATACATGATTCATATTGATATTAATGTTACACCTTCTAACACATGGGTATTGGATACCGGATGTGGAACTCGTATTTGCAATTTGTTGCAGGGGTTCAAAAGAAGTAGGGACTTCAATCAAGGGGATGTTAGTTTCTTCATGGTCAATAGAACCAAAGTCCAACTTGAAGCTCATGGGGACTACATCCTAAAACTTCCAAGTGGCTTGGATGTTATTTCGAAAAATGTTTTGTATGCTCCTAGTTTGACTAGGAACATTATTTCTGTATCCCAATTAAGACACTATGATTATGTATTATCTTTTGTTGAAAATGATATTCATGTTCCTTAAAATGTATGTTCTATTTTAAAGCTATTCCTATTAATGTTATTTATGAATTGGTTCATGAAAATGCTTTAAATAGTTCATTATACCAAGCTAACACCAAGAAACTCAAGTTGGATTTGAGTGATACCTATCTTTGGCATTGTCGTCTTGGTCATATAAACAAGAAACGTATACAAACACTTCAAAAGAATGGTATTTTAAAAACAAATGAATATGATTCATTTGATATATGTGAATCTTGCTTATAAGGGAAAATGACTAAGGCACCCTTTACTGGACCTAACGAAAGGGCAAAAGATTTATTAGGAATCATACATTCGGATGTATGTGGTCCTTTTAAACCAATGACTAGGAATGGCGAAAGATACTTCATTACCATTACCGACGATTATAGTCGCTATGGGTATGTGTACTTATTAAGGCACAAAGATAAAGCTTTTGAAATGTTCAAAATCTTCAAGAATGAAGTAGAAAATCAACTCAACAAGTCGATTAAAGTTCTCCGTACCGATAGAGGAGGTGAATACCTAAGTGATGCTTTTCAAGATCATCTTAGGAGTTGTGGGATTGTCTCATAACTCACTACACCTGGAACACCACAACATAATGGTGTATCTGAGAGGAGGAATCAATCCTTATTAGATATTGTCCGATCTATGATGGCTAGAAGCACATTGCCTCTATCATTTTGGGGTTTCGCTTTGCTCTCTGCGGCCCGTATTCTAAACATGGCCCCAACCAAAAAGGTGGATAGGACACCTTTTGAGACATGGCATGGAAGAGTTCCATCCCTATCATACTTAAGGGTCTGGGGTTGTAGGGCTTAAGTTAAGACTCTCACCCCAAACAAATTGGAAGTCCGATCCACCAAGTGTATCTTTATTGGATATCCTAGAGATTCTATGGGATATTACTTATATGACCCACTGGAATAAAAGGTGTTTGTTGCCAGAAAGGGTGAGTTCTTAGAAGCAAAGTTCCTTATGAAAGGAACTAGCAGTAGAACAGTGGATCTTGAGGAGGATCAAGAACCACAACCCACCCGATGCATGTTTGGTTGAAACTAGCACTCAACATGAGGATGTTGAGGATGATCAAGTGGTTGATCAATGTACACAATACGTTCGTAGAAGTGGTAGAACTAGTAATCCACCTGAAAGATATGGATTTTTCATGGATGGATGCTATGTGGTAGATTCAGATGAACCAATCACATACCATAATGCATTGTCCAATTCGGATTATGACAAATGGCTTGAAGCCATGAACGTTGAGATGCAAACCATGTATGACAATCAAGTTTGGGAACTTGTTATACCACCTCTTAATTCCAAGGTAGTTGGAAGTAAGTGGGTTTTCAAGAAGAAAACCGATATGCATGGAAACCTGGATACTTATAAGGCTAGACTTGTAGCAAAGGGTTTCACTCAAACTCAAGGGGTTGATTATGATGAAACTTTCTCACCTGTTGCGATGCTAAGGTCTATAAGGATATTATTTGCCATAGCTGCTCATTATGACTATGAGATTTGGCAAATGGATGTCAAAACCGCTTTCCTAAATGGATATCTTGAGGAAGATGTCTATATGATTCAGCCTAAAGGTTTTGTCGATCCAAAACATCCTGACAAAGTATGCAAGCTAAAGAAATCAATCAATGGATTGAAACAAGCATCCAGAAGTTGGAATCACCGTTTTGATGAGGAGGTAAAGAAATTTGGCTTCATCAAAAACGCTGATGAGGCTTGTGTGTATAAGAAGGCTAGTGGGAGCATAATAACTTTCCTAATATTGTATGTTGATGACATACTACTATTTGGAAATGACATTCCAACCTTGGAAGGTGTAAAAACCTGGCTTGGAAGTTGTTTTTCCATTAAGGATCTTGGTGAAGCCGCCTATATTCTGGGAATAAAGATCTATAGGGATAGATCAAGGTGGTTGATTGGATTAAATCAAAGTGCATACATTGATAAAATCTTGAAAATGTTCAAGATGGAGAACTCTAAGAAAGGTACCGTACCTATTCAAAGAGGAACGATATTGAGTACGACTCGATGTCCAAGCTCAAAGGATGAGCAAGATAAAATGAAGGTAATCCCATACGCATCTGCTATTGGATCCATCATGTATGCAATGATATGCACTCGACCGGACGTATCATGCGCCTTAAGCATGACAAGCCGTTACCAGCAAAATCCTGGAAACAGTCATTGGATGGCTGTTAAGAACATACTTAAGTACCTAAGAAGGACAAGAGATATGTTCCTAATCTATAGATCTGGTGATAAGGAACTCATTGTAAAAGGTTACACGGATGCGAGTTTCCAAACCGATCGTGACGATTCTCGGTCACAATCGGGATATATTTTCATTCTGAATGGAGGAGCAGTCTCTTGGAAGAGTTCTAAACAGGATGTGGTGGCTCTATCAACTACAGAATTAGAATACGTCGCCGCCTCATTGGTAGCTCAAGAAGCTGCATGGTTGAAGAAATTCATTGCCGACCTAGGGGTTGTCCCTTCCATTCAGGACCCCCTAGAGATCTTTTGTGATAACGAGGGTGCGATTGCTCAAATCAAGGAACCTCATGCTCATCAAAAGACTAGGCACATTGAGCAGATATTCAACTACATACGAGATGAAGTTGAAAAGGGAAAGATATGTATTCGCAAAGTTCACACGGATCAAAACATTACGGATCCTCTCACGAAGCTCCTTGAAAAGGCAAAGCATGATGGTCATACTTGTGCCATGGGACTTCGATATTCTAATGATTGGATTTTTTTTGTAAATTTTGTATTTGGATATATGGAACTCTTTATTATTTGAATAAAATCATTTGGTTATAATGTTTCAATTAATGTTCCAATTTAGCATGTTTAATCCATGAGTAAATTGTTTACTCTAAATGTTCGTAGTCGTTCAGACTTGTGGGAACCAGTGTGAGGGTAAGACTATTATGAACTTGGATTGGTTGATATTCATAAGGATGAATATAGAGCAATGAGTTGCTACCAAGGTTCATAGATATTTGTGGGATACAAATATTGGACTAACCCGCATCTCAAATTTTACTACATGGAATCTTATTGATTGATCATAAGTAAATTTGAGTAAAGGCTAATATCATTTGGTATCCTCCGACCTAAGATACATATTGGGTTTTGATATTCACCAAGTATTATACCTTGAGCTAATTCTTCCCTGTCCTAAAATAGTGGACAGTACATAAGGGTATGTTCAGGTATGACACGAGGTGTTTGTGAGAAACGTATGTAGTCAAGATGGAATTTGTTCCTCTTATTCGTTGAGAGTTAGATGTCTAAGGTCTGATTAAGTTAAATCAACAAGAAATGATCATTCTGTATTCTTGGATTTAACATGACATCTGTAACAAAAGGATAGATGATTGATTCACCTAAATTATTTCAAGTAGGGTACTTGAATGGTATGATGTTATTGAATGGCTATAAGTCATGCGTATTAAGGGTAGTAAACCGTTGTTAGGCGGTATTTACTGCTTGCATCAATCTTCTATGAATCTTGGGGAAGTGGGAGATTGTGGGATTCTATGTGCCCAAGACACGTAGAATATTGATGTGGTTAGTACGTTATGATCCAAGTCAGGTTATACCCAATAAAAAGCGTAGAAAACACCAATTAATATTTGATTGATGATATGATCATGCAATTAAATATTTACACCAATTTAGAAAATTGGTTTTCTAAACAATTATATGTGAAATGGTTCAAATCATAAGGATGATTTGTTGATGGGTTTTATTAATCACATTGTTATTTAAAAGGGTTTAAATAACATAAGATAATGTAATGTTAGTGGTCTTTAATTAAAATGTTTAATTAAAGATTAGTGCATATAACATATTAATATGGATCTTGCACATGTCACACATTAAAAATCCAAGAGGGACATAAACTTCTATTGTGTGAACAAGACATAAAAAACAAAAGGAATCCCAGCCATTGTTTTATAATATTTGGCCACCCCAATTGTCCAATGGGTTCCTTTTCTTTTGTGTCTTGATAAGACAAACTCTTGATAGAAGTGTGGTGGTCTCTCCACTTATTCACATTACATGAAAACAACAAGAATTGTCCTCTCTTTTCTCTCTAAAAGGCTACGGGTTTTTCAGCAAGAAAAGAGGGTTTTCAGCATAAAAATAGAGGGTTTTCAAGTTGTTCTTGGTGATATCTACCTAACAAGAAGAGGTGTTTGCAAAGAGCTTTGGGTATACAAGCTTGAGGATCTCTATTTTGAGCTCTTGGCCGATTTTAAGCATCCAAAATCCCCTTCTCTTTGTCGATTTTCTGCTGCTGAAAGGTAGAAATCACAGCTCAATGTAGCTGTGATTTTATGTACATTTACATGTGTTCATAGCTTGCATATTCACATAAATGATCCTTTGTTACATGGGTTTGTTTTATACATCAATATGGTCACCTAATGAACATATTATTCAGCTTATAAACAAGTTTATAAAGTTGCAATTCCGCTACGTTTTCAGAAAGTTTAAGAGGTTAAACTATGATTTTATGTTCTAACAAACCCAACACCTGTGTGTAAGTAGGATGTCTTAATTTGCAAACCATGTTAATTGGATCACCTAAAATATGGTTTCCAAATGGTGTTGATTGGATTAACATGCCGACTTTACATATGATGTTTAAAGTCGATCCCATACCTCAAGAAGTTGCAAATGGTTGCAACCGTCAATCGTTGACCACCTTATTAATTTAAATCATGGGATAAAGGTCACCTAACCACAATTTAAATGTAATGTTAAGTTCTATATTTTAATATGAAAATAACCTTAAAAGGTATTAATTATTAAAAATAGCAATATCGAAAATACTAAAATAGATCTTTGTTAAATTTTATAGATGGCCACCAATAATGATAATCACGATAACTCATCTACGTCCACCCAATCTTTACGAGCGATTCTCCAAAAGGAACGTCTAAATCATAACAATTTCATAGATTGGTATCGAAACTTGAGAATCGTTCTCAAGCAAAAAAGACGATCATATGTTTTAGACGACCCTATCCCCGATCAACCTACTGAGGATGATGAGGAGGCTTATAACGATTGGCTAAATTACACTAAGGACTCCGTCCAAGTGTCTTGTCTCATGCTAGCAAGCATGACTCCAGATCTCCAAAAGGAGTATGAACATCATGGAGCTTATGACATGATAACCCAGCTGAAGGAAACGTTCCAACAGCAAGCAAGGGTTGAGCGCTTCGAAACGGTTCGAGCACTCCATGCATGTCGTATGGACGACAACCAATCTATTTCATCTTATGTACTTAAGATGAAAAGTCATATTGACCGCCTTAAGAGGCTTAATTGTCCCGTCTTGAAGGACTTGGCCACGGATTTGATCCTTAATGGCCTTACCAAGAAGTTCGAGACATTCGTGTTGAACTACAACATGAATGCTTGGGACAAGAGCATTGGTGAGCTTCACTCAATGCTTAAAACCTCCGACGCGGCCATGGGTAAAAGGGTTTTACCCGTTCTCACCATCAATTAAGGTGGGAACAAGAAAGGCCTTATCCTGCACCCAAGGCAAAGGTTTCCAAGGGTAAGGGACCCGTTTGGGGAAAAGGGAAAGGGGTGGCAACACCCAAACCACAAGAGAAGAAGCAAAAGGTTGCTACTAATGACCCATGCTTCAAGTGTGGGGAGATAGGACATTGGGCAAGGAATTGTCTTGTCCATCTCCAAGAGTTGAAAGCAAAGAGGGATGCCGGACAAACCTCAGGTATAATATACATGCTTCATATTGATCTTAATGTTACATCTTCTAACACATGGGTATTGGATACCGGATGTGGAACTCATATTTGCAATTTGTTGCAGGGGTTCACAAGTAGTAGGGACTTGAATCAAGGGGATGTTAGCCTCTTCATGGGCAATGGAACTAAAGTCTTAGTTGAAGCTCGTGGGGACTACATCCTAAAACTTCCAAGTGGCTTGGATGTTATTTTGAAGAAAGTTTTGTATGCTCCTAGTTTGACTAGGAACATTATTTCTATATCCCAATTAAGACATTATGATTATGTACTATCTTTTGTTGAAAATGATATTCATGTTTCTTTAAATGATATGTTCTATTTTAAAGCTATTCCCATTGATGGTATTTATGATTTGGTTCATGAAAATACTTTAAATAGTTCATTGTACCAAACCAACACCAAGAAACTCAAGTTGGATTTGAGTGATACCTATCTTTGGCAATGTCGTCTTGGTCATATAAACAAGAAACATATACAAACACTTCAAAAGAATGGTCTTTTAAAAACATATGAATGTGATTCATTTGATGTATGTGAATCTTGTTTACAAGGAAAAATGACTAAGGCACCCTTTAGTGGAACTAACGAAAGTGTAACACCTCTAAAATCTAGCCCAATTTGAAAGATTAATGTATTATAGGAACCAATAAAGGTCCCAATTGATTTGGGCTTACCAAAGAAACCTTGCAAAACGAAACTAGCCTTTTGGGCCCAATAAGCCCAATAAGGGCCCGAACATATAACAAGGCCCATTTAAGGCCCATATGCATGTTTACGAACTAATTAAATGAGAAAACATGAAACAATGAATTATTATGTGATTCGAAATAATTATGGAAAGATCCAAATTAAAAACAGATTCGGAACCCATACCGGGTAAAATCCGACAATTTACCGCGTACTACGTCTGAATTCCGTTAGGAATTCTTATAAGGGCTTGTCATCCAATCTAAATCATTGTTAATATCAACTAATACGATGAATAAGGATCTCGAAAAGATTTTTCATCAATCATGCATAAACAATAGAATTTCGTCACCGAAACGTGAATACCGGTTTTCACCGGCATTTACTGATATCTGATACGTCAACCGAACCTCGTAAATCCATAAACAATTATTTAATCATCGTTTATTTTCATATCATATCAAATTGGTGAGTGATACGTTGTCTGGAATAAATGTGATCCAAAACGCGACCGGGACGTGCGTCGATCTTGAATTAGGTCAAAACCCGAGAATTCGTCAGATAAGGTTTTAATGTGACCAACGTGGGAAGATAACACTCAAAATATCATTTTAATACATAATTGCATGCATTTAGATATCAAAATAATAATAAAAGCCCTCGTTCGAGGAAAACGGATGAAACCGTTTAACGTGTTGATACGCGTTAATTTACAAACTCGTTTAATTATTCGGCATGTTCTAATGCGATAAAATCAATAATTTCAAACACTTATGACATTTTATATAGATTGAAACTAACGAGAAGCGAATTCAAACGTTACGTGAAAACCTTAACCGAACGTGTGCAAACCGAACCCGTTTCATTAACCCTAGTATATAAACAACATGATATTCACTTTAGGGTTAGGAAACAAAAATAAAAATCAGAGAAGAGAGGAAGAGAGAGAACAGATCGTAGCTTCCCCCCCATTTCTCCCCCTTCTCCCCTGCGACTTCCAATACTCCAGCCACCGGCGGTGTTTTCCGGCGAGTGCCGGCGTGTGACCCCCTCCATCGAGTCCCCACGACCCCCCGATCACGGTGGTGGTCTTAATTCTCACAAAACGCGACACAGGGACACGAATCGAAGGCAAAAATGGCGGTTGCTGGTCGATATCGGAGTGGTGGTGCCAATGGTTCGTGGTTGGGAGTCGATAAGTGCAGCTGTGGGTTCGATCGGGTCTCGAGGGTTGCGTTGGTGGCTATCATGTGCTGGTGGTGTCCCGATGGTGGTGTCCCGATGATGATAGTGGTCGAAGATGGTGTCGATTGAGGTGATGGTGGTCGCGGCTGTGGTTGGTGGTTGTAATGCTGTCGGCCGAGTGACTGGGCTGCGCCGGCAGAGTGGGGTCGCGATGGTGATAACAGTCACGGTAAGATGGGGAAAAATAGCGAGGGTTCGGGATCTGGAAATGTGGCTGTGACGATGGTATTGAGGCCCGGTGATGGTGGTGATGTTGGCGACCGATGGTTTTGGGGCTGTTGATGGCCGTGGAATAGTATGCATGTTGCTGTGGTTGTGATTTGGGGCTGTTGATGGCCGTGGTGATGGTGCTGTTCGGGTGGCTGCAGGTGATGCTACAGTGGTGATGGTCCATGATGGTGGCGATGGTTGTTGTTGACTGTAGTTGAGGGCAGACGACGCATGTGGCTGTAGGTGTTGATGGTTGTGGACGATTTAGGCCACCCAAAGGCTGCCCGAGGTGGCTGTGACAAGGGTGTTAGGCTGCTACGATGTTTACCAAGGGCTGTTAGTTATGGTTGTGGTGATAGTTGTGGCTGTAATCGTGGGTGTGAATGTTGCTAGTAGTTGTGTTAGTTGTGGCTGTTGAGTTATAGATGTCGAGTTATAGATGTTGAGTTATAGTTGTGGTTGTTGTGCTAGATGTGGTTGTTGTGCTGGTTGTTGTGATAGTTGTGAATGTTGTTGGTTGTTGTTCTAGTTGTGGCTGTTGAGTTATAGGTGTGGGGGATGGTTGTTGTTGATTGTGGCTGCGGTTATGGTGATGTTGGTGGTGTTGATGGTTGTGGTGATGGTTGTTGGCTGTAAATCATGACTGTGGTTGGTCTAGCTTAGGTTATCGTCGTGGTGATTATTATTGTGAGTTATCGATCAGGGCGGTAAGTGTCGATAATAGTGGTGGTGTTAACGATTGTGATGATTGTTGTGATTAGGGTGGTGTTTGGGGCTGTCAATAGTAGTTAATAGCTGTGCATGTGTTAGTTATGATGGTGAATAATAGCAAATACAAAGGTGGCTCATGGTGGATAGTGGCTGCATGTGGTGGATGGTGATGGTTAAACCTTAGGCACAGCTGGTCAAACATGGTCAACGGGCAGTCAACGGAACGAGAACACGATTAAATCCCGTCGTAAATGAGTGGGTTAGAATACATAACCGAGTGGAAGGTAATATCGCACGCGCAACGCTTTGAATTTGAATTACAATTCGCATACGTGTTATTTGAGCTCTAATTCATTAAAGGATTAAATTATAAAATACGTGAATTATAAACGAAAATGAACGTCACTCGTTATAATTATCTGATTTTAAATGGATGGTTTGGACTTGAGAGTTAATTCTTACAAATACGATTGTGCATTTAAATATTTATACAATGAACATTTAGGTTAACCGACATCTATACGTTTTAGTTAAGGTAAAAGACCTAAAATGCTATAATGATCCATCATCGTGTTGCTATTAATTGACGGTCATCTCATTGTTATTGACATAAATATTAATTGTAACACTCTTTTTATAAAAATTATTGTCAATCAAGTTAACAAATATTATATAAACGCGAACATTATAAACATCGTTTGAAACATTATATATACCTACATTGTTAATGCAAGTTATTTATAAAGATTTGGAATCCCTGATATAAATTGGTTTTTCTACATTATTTAAACTAAGACTCAATTCTTGATTAAATGCATTAATTAACCTAATGTTCACGAGTTAATCCATGACACTTAACAAATACACTAGAAGCTAAGATACATTAAGGATACTAATCACCAACTTAAGTTTAACTAAAGAGCTCAACTGCACGCATGTAATAACATCATGCTAATTCTAAACGTGAATCTCATATGTTCCAGTTAGGAATTTCTTTGTTGGTGATCATCACTTTTCTTTATCAAGCTCTAAAATTATATAAGGAAACCAGGTGAGTTCTCGTGTTCCTCTTTTTACTTTTGTTTTGGGGATGAAGCATGCTCCTTTAAACTGAAACTCTTATGTGTGATACTGTTTACTGTTTGGCATGATCTTTTGTTTTATGAACTGTGATTATGCTTACTTGATGCTTGTATGTGGGACTTTTTGGATACCTGCTAATACTTTAGTCATAATCATTAATTCTTTTGTGAACCGCTTGTTTTTACTTGAATAGATCTATTTGGGGAATCCCCCACGCACAGTGGCTCCCGCTACAGGGAGGTACCCCACTGAGATCCTGAGGGGTCGTTTGTGGCATGTAACAGGTTTTGAGTAAGATACTATGGTGAACCATCCTAGCAGGAATGGTTCACTATTCTGAGGCTTGGTCCTTTCCTACGGGAATATCCGGTACAACATAACTTTAGAAGAGGCCAGCCGGGGACCAAGTGCAGGGTTAATTGTGATACCCCACAATGACTGATACTAAAAATGATGTTTTAAACATCAAATGAGATTTTCAGAAACTTTCACACTTGATTCTAAAACCTTCACTCGTGGACTCTAAGAGTCCCTTTTATTTTTGAATCTTTAATCACTTGAACTCACCAACTTTATGTTGACATAATTCTTTTTTTGAGCATGTCTTCAGGTACAGCTAGGGAGAATAGTTGAGCTATAGAAGTTACCAAATCCGAAGCAAGATATGAGGGTAGAGGTTAAAGACACAAGTCGAGCCTACAAGCCTTAGTTATCAAAGCTCCAAGAAATATTTACCGAGAGATGGATCACGACACCTATAGATCATAGATTGAAGCACCTTGTGAATTGGAAATAAAGCCAATATTTTTATGTAAATATCATGTGACACTGTTTAATAAACCATTTAGTTTCCGCTGCATTTTGGTTGTTGTTTACTAATCGTGACGTCCCGCCTCTCTGGGCCCGGGGTGTGACGGATTGGTATCAGAGCCAAAGGTTGTAGCGAAGTAGGTCTGCTCCGCGAGACCTAAACTACAACCATATGAACCTCATAGGACCACCTTAGTAAGATGACTCTTCTAAGCTTTACTGAACCAATGGTGTTTAAATACGGGTTTGCTTTGCAATACCTAAGGTGTAACCATAAATAGGACCAGCCTAGTAGGTTGTTTCCACGACACAGTGATCCAAAGTTTGTAGCAAGAATAGGTTTCCCTAAGAACACCCTTCTTTAACTTGGATACCTTAAGGATTTCATATTTCCTATTAAGAATTCTCTACCCTATAAGAAACCTTGATGCATTAGGGTATTACCTATGATAGGTGCACCCGAGTAAACCATGAAGGTATGGAACCTCTTGGAGTTGACTCTTAGGACTACTAAATGTCAAGTACTAAGAATGTTAGAAACCAACACTGTGCACATATATCAGGACTTAAATACGACTTTTGTCACTATATGAAACAAACGCCTCTTGTGGTCAATGACATAGAAGACTTGTCACTCCTTTCTTTCTTAGTAGTTCACACTTCATAGAATCTTCTGGATTCTAGAATTCCTCTGATCATTTTCTCAAACCCTTTGAGGAATATGACTTCTCTCTACCTATTCATTGTAATAGAATCACCTAACCCAACACAATATTCTTAATATCAGCTCCGATTGTGATTGATAATCACCTTTTGTCAAAACTACGCTCATGAAATCATTCATCATCTTCAACCATTAGTCACCTAATGACAATCTTCCCTCGATACTTAAGTTGAGTTATCTTAACCATGCTTTTAACCGACCTTGTTGTTGGTAAATTTCTGAGCACCAGATTTCCCAGGAAATGAATCCTCGTTCTAAAATCCAGATTCTTCGGAAATAAAGATTCAAGTGCTAGAGATATTTGCCGAGAAAAGCTAACCTTTGAGATTCAAGACAAAAATCTGAACTTACAACTTATTTGGATCCCCGATTTTTCCACTCACCCTCTGTTCTCGATTTATTCTCTTAACGAGTAGTGCTACTCACTTTAAGCCCTCTAGCATAACCCTCATCTTTAGAAACGCGTGATAGCCGCTGCGGGAAACTTTAAAACCTTGTAAGTCATCTCTACTCGGAGATCTCTACTACCTGAGTGATAAGTTCGTGATTCGAGCGCGAAGATCTGAAGTAGAATACGATCTCGAACTATACGATAAGTTATTAGAGTGGTAGTTAACCTTCTCGTGCTAGCAAGCACCTTCATAACGTCCTAAGCTTGTTCGAATCGATGCGGTCGATAATAATGAAGAATTCATGGGAAGACTCATGGTTGAACTTAGAGGAGGGTATTGCTCCAAAAGATGTACTAAGAAGCATAAAAGATCAGCTACAAAAAATCTCATGTGTTAAACCACTTGAGATCCAACTACAACGAAGTGATAAACATGCAGCAGATTGTAGACAAAGAAAGTCTGCATAATCACCCTTGATCATAAGCGTTGGTGTCATTCCTCTTTAAATTTTCAAACCTCTCCTAAAGTGATTCTCTAATACCTTACCCCAGAACGCTCCGTACCATCGGAAATTCAAGAAAAAAGTCATACTCCCGTATCTCGTTGGAACAATCAACATGATTATAAAGGATTGGAATCTAAACAGAGCTACTTGCTTCACGAATAGATCCCCCCTATAGGGCACAGTTGCCTCGAAGAATATGGACCGAGGAAGAGGCCATCTAGAAGGTTGACCTTAATTGGGAAGCACTATGAAGGAATTAGTGGAAACGTTTGCAGCAATTCTGTAGCTTAAGACAACAGTTGAGGTTGCTCTTAAGGAAAATTGAGTCGGAGAATAGAAGTAAAACAAATAAATGGAGGTACTGGACATGAAGCTTATATTAAGGAGCTGGTGGAAGGGAAGCAAATTCGATAGTTGTTAGATAAACAGTTCATAAGACCTGGTATGTCGTCTTGAGGAAATTTAATGCTCTTTGCAGAAGGAAAATAGAATGCTCCAGTTATGGATGGACTATTAAGAGTTAAATAAAGTCACCAAGGATAAGTGATACCGTCTTCCTAGAGATGATAACCTACTTAATCAATTTCAAGATGCTACCTACATCTTAATTGTTATCAGTCGTGACTATAAGGAAAACGACATTTCACAAATAACAGTTGAAACCAGAGATAGCAAGTACGAAGGTTGTGGTTAAGCCCGTGTGGGAGGAGCTACACATCTCATGTAATCAGGAGTCTCATGGATAGGATCGGTAAGACATAATTAGACATGTCTGTAATTTTGCCACTACTACTAAGCACGAAATTTGAGACGAATCGCTATAGTTGAAGCTATAAAATTACGGGAAGAAGTAAAAACCACATTGAGATGCGTCAATGCTTAGGGCTAGGAGAAAGTTGTAGAAGGATTATTAAAAACGTGATTCGTGTAGCTATACGACTAGCATCGTTATCCTTGGAGAGAAGCGGAATTCATTTGAGCACGTATAAGAAAGTTTCAGATGTGTGTTGATACAACAGTACAAGACAATTTTCTAGTCGCTCGAGTGAAGCTGAGAAAATGTATGGAGAGCTACATTAAGCATGAACTGGAAACTTTCATTAAATAAAAGGATGCACCTGGATACACTATCGGTGCGACACTACCAACTACACATCAAAATACCAGACCAAGCACAATAGGGTGATCGACAATCGGTAATGACAACCGCATTGACAAGTGCGGATAAGTAGCTTCCGTCCGCATTGTTCTAAGACATCCATATTTCCAAATGAGAGAGAACGAGTCCTGACTGCATTTGTATCTGCTTACACTCATCGATGAATGCAGATAGCCTACAGTTAGGCTTTCCTTCTATTACCTACACCGTATCATTTCTTGAACCTGTGATTCTACCAGCGTCAGTTCAAGTGAATATGTATATATAGCACATCCCATTTCGGGGAAACTCTCATCATGCGTCAGATAAGATGAATGGATCTACTCGAAGACTGAGGTTCTGATATACAGAACCGTTCCGGAAAAGGATGCATACTAGAAGAAACACGTAGTGGAAGAAAGGACTTAACCCCTTAAGACGAAATCATAGAAGGAAGAGATCGAATAAATTTTTTGGAAGGAAGTTGAGAACTAAAAAGTAGGCTTTGAAAGCTGAAGACCTTTGTGCATGACCTAATCTTTCTATTCTTAGAAATCGTGGAAAACTTCTTAGTCTTAGCTTCATAGAAATGATCGTGCGATGCCTAAATACTCATCTGTACTCGTTGGGAAAAACCCAAATCCTTCTTGATTTGAAACCTTTAATCTATTGTATCACGACTATCCTGTCTAATTAATGGCATTCACGCTAATATCCTCTTCTTTTCAATCGTTCTTAAGATTCTCAGTGAGGACGGTAACACCGTCGGGATTTTGGGAATCGTCTCCTTGCTAGATCTATTTTGTAGGTCGGTGTATTGAACCACGGTGAAGAGTATCTTCTTGTTAATTCTGTACGATTGTTAAATGATCTGATTGTGAAACCAAAAACCTGTTCATAATTTGACTCACTAATCCTGTCAAGCATGATTCTAACATTCGGATAGTTACTCCAATCCAAATCAAACCTGATTATTTGACACCTAATCATCAAAATTTGTCCTGGGATGCTCAGCTAAATAACTCTAAATCTTCAAGACTCATACTATGAGTGTATCACACTTGGAAACAATGTTAGCAATACTAAAATTTCAAGGACGAAATTTCTTAAAGAAGGGGAGAATGTAACACCTCTAAAATCTAGCCCAATTAGAAAGCTTAATGTATTATAGGAACCAATAAAGGTCCTAATTTATTTGGGCTTACCAAAGAAACCTTGCAAAACGAAACTAGCCTTTTGGGCCCAATAAGCCCAATAAGGGCCCGAACATATAACAAGGCCCATTAAGGCCCATATGCATGTTACGAACTAATTAAATGAGAAAACATGAAACAATGAATTATTATGTGATTCGAAATAATTATGGAAATATCCAAATTAAAAACAGATTCGGAACCCATACCGGGTAAAATCCGGCAATTTACCGCGTACTACGTCTGAATTCCATCAGGAATTCTTATAAGGGCTTGTCATCTAATCTAAATCATTGTTAATCTCAACTAATACCATGAATAAGGATCTGTAAAAGATTTTTCATCAATCATGCATAAACAATAGAATTTCGTCACCGAAACACGAATACCGGTTTTCACCGGCATTTACTGATATCTGATACGTCAACCGAACCTCGTAAATCCATAAACAATTATCTAATCATCATTTATTTTCATATCATATCAAATTGCTGAGTGATACGTTGTCTGGAATAAATGCGATCCGAAACGCGACCGGGACGTGCGTCGATCTAGAATTAGGTCAAAACCCGAGAATTCGTCAGATAAAAGCGCTCGTTCGAGAAAAATGTATGAAACCGTTTAACGTGTTGATACGCGTTAATTTACAAACTCGTTTAATTATTCGGCATGTTCTAATGCGATAAAATGAATAATCTCCAACACTTATGACATTTTATATAGATTGAAACTAACGAGAAGCGAATTCAAACGTTACGTGAAAACCTTAACCGAACGTGTGCGAACCGAACCCGTTTCATTAACCCTAGTATATAAACAACATGATATTCACTTTAGGGTTAGGAAACAAAACTAAAAATCAGAGAAGAGAGGAAGAGAGAGAGCAGATCGCAGCTTCCCCCCCCCCCATTTCTCCCCCTTCTCCCATGTGACTTCCAATACTCCGGCCACCGGTGGTGTTTTCCGGCGAGTGCCGGCATGTGACCCCTCCATCGAGCCCCCACAACCCCCCGATCACGGTGGTGGTCTTGATTCTCACAAAACGCGACACAGGGACACGAATCGAAGGCAAAGATGGTGGTTGCTGGTTGATATCGGAGTGGTGGTGCCGATGGTTCGTGGTTGGGAGTCGATTGTTGCAGCTGTGGGTTCGATCGGGTCTCGAGGGTTGCATTGGTGGCTGTCATGTGTTGGTGGTGTCCCGATGGTGGTGTCCCGATGATGATAGTCGTCGAAGATGGTGTCGATTGAGGTGATGGTGGTCGCGGCTGTGGTTGGTGGTTGTTATGCTGTCGGCCATGTGACTGGGCTGCGCCGGCGGAGTGGGGTTGCGATGGTGATAACTGTCACGGTAAGATGGGGAAAAATAGCGAGGGTTCGCGATCTAGAAATGTGACTGTGATGATGGTATTGAGGCCCGGTGATGGTGGTGATGGTGGCGACCGATGGTTTTGGGGCTGTTGATGGCCGTGGAACAGTATGCATGTTGCTGTGGATGTGGACGATTTAGGGCACCCAAAGGCTGCCCGAGGTGGCTGTGACAAGGGTGTTAGGCTGCTGCGATGTTTACCAAGGGCTGTTGGTTATGGTTATGGTGATAGTTGTGGCTGTAATCGTGGGTGTGAATGTTGCTGTTAGTTGTGTTAGTTGTGGCTATTGAGTTATAGATGTCGAGTTATAGATGTTGAGTTATAGTTGTGGCTATTGTGCTAGATGTGGTTGTCGTGCTGGTTGTTGTGATAGTTGTGAATGTTGCTGGTTGTTGTGCTAGTTGTGGCTGTTGAGTTATAGGTGTGGGGGATGGTTGTTGTTGATTGTGGCTACGGTTATGGTGATGTTAGTGGTGTTGACGGTTGCGGTGATGGTTGTTGGCTGTAAATCATGACTGTGGTTGGTCTAGCTTAGGTTATCATTGTGGTGATTATTATTGTGAGTTATCGATCAGGGTGGTAAGTGTCGATAATAGTGGTGGTGTTAACGATTGTGATGATTGTTGTGATTAGGGTGGTGTTTGGGGCTGTCAATGGTAGTTAATAGCTGTGCATGTGTTAGTTATGATGGTGAATAATAGCAATGACAAAGGTGTCTCATGGTGGACAGTGGCTGCATGTGGTGGATGGTGATGGTTAAACCTTAGGCACAGCTGGTCAAACATGGTCAACGGGCAGTCAACGGAACGAGAACGCGATTAAATCCCGTCGTAAATGAGTGGGTTAGAATACATAACCGAGTGGAAGGTAATATCGCACGCGCAACGCTTTGAAATTGAATTATAATTTGCATACGTGTTATTTGAGCTCTAATTAACTAAAGGATTAAATTATAAAATACGTGAATTATAAACGAAACTGAACGTCACTCGTTATAATTATCTAATTTTAAATGGATGGTTTGGACTTGAGAGTTAATTCTTACAAATACGATTGTGCATTTAAATATTTATACAATGAACATTTAGGTTAACCGACATCTATACGTTTTAGTTAAGGTAAAAGACCTAAAATGCTATAATAATCCATCGTCGTGTTGCTATTAATTGACGGTCATCTCATTGTTATTGACATAAATATTAATTGTAACACTCTTTTTATACAAATTATTGTCAATCAAGTTAACAAATATGATATAAACGCGAGCATTATAAACATCATTTGAAACATTATTTATTACCTATATTGTTAATGCAAGTTATTTATAAAGATTTGGAATCCCTGATATAAATTGGTTTTTCTACATTATTTAAACTAAGACTCAATTCTTTATTAAATTCATTAATTAACCTAATGTTCATGAGTTAATCCATGACACTTAACAAATACACAAGAAGCTAAGATACATTAAGGATACTAATCACCAACATAAGTTTAACTAAAGAGCTCAACTGCACGCATGTAATAACATCATGCTAATTCTAAACATGAATCTCATATGTTCTAGTTAGGAATTGCTTTGTTGGTGATCATCACTTTTCTTTATCAAGCTCTGAAATTATATAAGGAAACCAGGTGAGTTCTCGTGTTCCCCTTTTTACTTTTGTTTTGGGGATGAAGCATGCTCCTTTAAACTGAAACTCTTATGTGTGATACTGTTTACTGTTTGGCATGATCTTTTGTTTTATGAACTATGATTATGCTTACTTGATGCTTGTATGTGGGACTTTTTGGATACCTGCTGATAATTTAGTCATAATCATTAATTCTTTTGTGAACCGCTTGTTTTTACGTGAATAGATCAATTTGTGGAATCCCCCACGCACAGTGGCTCCCGCTACAGGGAGGTACCCCACTGAGATCCTGAGGGGTCGTTTGTGGCATGTAACAGGTTTTGAGTAAGATACTATGGTGAACCATCCTAGCAGGAATGGTTCACTATTCTGAGGCTTGGTCCTTTCCTACGGGAATATCCGGTACAACATAACTTTAGAAGAGGCCAGCTGGGGACCAAGTGCAGGGTTGATTGTGATACCCCACAATGACTGATACTAAAAATGATGTTTTAAACATCAAATGAGATTTTCAGAAACTTTCACACTTGATTCTAAAACCTTCACTCGTGGACTCTAAGTGTCCCTTTTATTTTTGAAACTTTAACCACTTGAACTCACCAACTTTATGTTGACACAATTCTTTTTTTGAGCATGTCTTCAGGTACAGCTAGGGAGAATAGTTGAGCTATAGAAGTTACCAAATCTGAAGCAAGATATGAGGGTAGAGGTTAAAGACACAAGTCGAGCCTACAAGCCTTAGTTATCGAAGCTCCAAGAAATATTTACCGAGAGATGGATCACGACACCTATAGATCATAGATTGAAGGACCTTGTGAATTGGAAATAAAGCCAATATTTTAATGTAAATATCATGTGACACTGTTTAATAAACCATTTAGTTTCCGCTGCATTTTGGTTGTTGTTTACTAATCGTGACGTCCCACCTCTCTGGGCTCGGGGTGTGACAGAAAGGGCAAAAGATTTATTAGGAATCATACATTCGGATGTATGTGGTCCTTTTAAACCAATGGCTAGGAATGGTGAAAGATACTTCATTACCTTTACCGACGATTATAATCGCTATGGGTATGTGTACTTATTAAGGCATAAAGATGAAGCTTTTGAAACGTTCAAAATCTTCAAGAATGAAGCAGAAAATCAACTCAACAAGTCGATTAAAGTTCTCCGTACTGATAGAGGAGGTGAATACCTAAGTGATGCCTTTCAAGATCATCTTAGGAGTTGTAGGATTGTCTCACAACTCACTCCACCTGGAACACCACAATAATGGTGTGTCTGAGAGGAGGACTCGAACCTTATTGGATATGGTCCGATCTATGACGGCTAGAAGTACATTGCCTCTATCATTTTGGGGTTTCGCTTTGCTCTCCGCGGCCCGTATTCTAAATATGGCCCCAACCAAAAAGGTGGAAAGGACACCTTTTGAGATATGGCATGGAAGAGTTCCATCCCTGTCATACTTAAGGGTCTGGGGTTGTGAGGCTTATGTTAAGACTCCCACCCCAAACAAATTTGAAGTCCGATCCATCAAGTGTATCTTTATTGGATATCCTAGAGATTCTAAGGGATATTATTTCTATGATCCACTGGAACAAACGGTGTTTGTTACCAGAAAAGGTGAGTTCTTAGAAACAAAGTTCCTTATGGAAGAAACTAGTAGTAGAATAGTGGATCTTGAGGGGGATCAAGAACTACAGCCCAATGCACGTTTGGTTGAAACTAGTACTCAACATGAGGATGTTGAGGATGATTAAGTGGTAGATCAATACACACAAAACGTTCGTAGAAGTGGTAGAACTAGTAATCCACCTGAAAGATACGGATTTTTCATGGATGGATGCTATGTGGTAGATTCAGATGAACCAACCACATACCAAAATGCAGTGTCCAATTCAGATTGTGACAAATGGCTTGAAGCCATGAACGTTGAGATGCAACCCATGTATGATAATCAAGTTTGGGAACTTGTTGTACCACATCTTAATTCCGAGGTTGACTATGATGAAACTTGGATACATATAAAGCTACACTTGTAGCAAAGGGTTTCACTCAAACTCAAGGGGTTGACTATGATGAAACTTTCTCACCTGTTGTGATGCTAAAGTCTATAAGGATATTGTTTGCCATAGCTGCTCATTATGTAACACCCAGAAATTTGACTTTTTGGAGTGTCATGTGACTGGAGGCTCAGTCGCATGGAGCTCACATGACTGGAGCTCCATACGCATGATAGTTGCACGATTGAGAGTCCATCTGCACGAATGGGGCCAGTCGCACGATGTTCGGGCAACTGGAGTCCCAGTCACCAGGAGTCGGGCGACTGAGATGTAGCTTTAAGGGAGGGGCAGCCATTTCCCCTCCCCCGCACTTGTAAAACTTAGTCAAAGAAAGAGCAGAGAAAGAAAGAAGAGAGAAAGAAGAGAAGAAGAGAGAAACTGGTGATTCGGGCTTGAAACTCGTCGAGTGACTAGTCCAAACAAAGCTCTTCATCTTCTTCTTGTTTGTGTGAGTTATAGGACCCCTCATTTACATGTTTTCAAACGATTTTGGGGCTGGATCACATATAAAACCTGCCGGACCGGGTGAAGGGTTAGCACTTACAACATAACAACACAATGAGGAGAGTGTATTAGAACACTTAATAGATCAAATGGGGAACCGGTTATGATGATGCTAAGAACACACGAGTAACTTCAGAAAGAAAAGATAACAACAAAAGTGGTTGGTTTTCAAGGAAGTTGTATATTGCTTCTCAAATTCAAGTTACAAGTATTCAGCATACATACATTACAAGACTTTGAGATACTATATAATACAACCTACAGACGGCCATACTTTGAAGGCCAACTGGATACATGAATTAGACAACACAATCCATGTAGAGTCAAAAGGCAGATTTGCCTTTTGGCTAGTGACTATGACATGCCATAGCTCACATCCTAATATATTACAAAAAGGATAAAGGTACATAAAGTAGAAAGGTTTGACCCAAGACCTCAATGTACAGTTTTCCTAAAGCATGGACCTTTTCACTAACTCATACAAGTTGGTGACCAACCAGAGTGGGCAGCGACAAAGTGGTTCAGCTTTGCAGAAAAAGTACATCAGATAAAGCATGTATGATAAAAGTCTTCGGAAGAATCTGTCTTGGTTTCTTGGCTTCAGCAGACTTTGTCTTGAAGCTAGGAAAGACTTCAATTTGGCTTCTGAAGATATTGGTCTTGGCTATGAAAGATTTTACACTTGAAATGTTTCTGAATTGGTGTAAACTTTCATAGCAATACTACTTCATGTTCTGTGCAGCATGCAGGAGGACTTGATCATTTCATAGATCTACTGAAAGAAGAATGTCACAACTACTGAGAAATACTTCTTCAGCTGTTGTGATAACTACTGAAGAATACTTCTTCAGTTGTTGTGACAACTACTGAAAACTGTCTTCAGACTTTGTCTTCAGACTTTGTCTTTAGTTGATATCTTCAGCTGTTGTCTTCAGCTGATGTCTTCAGCTGTTGTCTTCAGCTGATGTCTTCAGCTGATATCTTCAGCTGTTACCTTCAGTTGATGTCTTCAGCTGTTGTCTTTAGTAGATGTCTTTAGCTATTACTTTCAGTAGATGTCTTCAGCTGTTAACATCAGCTGTTAACTTCAGTTGATGTCTTCATCAGTTGTTATGATCAGTAGATGGTTTCAAGAGTGTTTTGGCTGCATCAGACTTCTAGGAATCCTTACAAACTCCCCCTAGGCTGATGCTACCAAAACACTTGAGGATATTCAGCAGCTCACTGTCTTCCTGATGCAAGAGGAGCCATTTGAATTGGAGATGATTTGGCTTTCTCTTCTTGCACTTCCTTAGGATGTTCTGATTCATCCTGAGGATCAGAGGAGGCTGATTTTGACTTCTTCTTCTTCTTTGCATCAGATTTAAAAGCCATTCTCTTCTTCCTCTTTGCAATCTTTTACTGAGAAGACTGGCCTGCAGCACCTTGTAGATTAGTTGTGTCTTCCTCAGTTGGGTGTTCCTCCCTCATAGGTTTAGAAGGAGAGGGATTTGACCCTTTTGTGGGTCAGATGTTGAGGCTGGCCTTTGACCTTACTGTTGATCAATAGTTGAAGAGGCTGGCCTTTGACCCTGCTGTGGATTAGAAGATGAAGCTGGAGGTTCTTGTTTGAGTTGTCTTTGTTGTTCAAACTTAACCTCTAATTGAGGTAGAGCTTGACTTGGAGGAGTGTGCAAGTCACCAAGCTCTCCACTCTTGATCTTCTGCTTGATCACCCTGATATGCTCATCCAGAGTAGATAGAGACATAGGGCCAAGTCTCCTTCCAGAGAATCCATACAGCTTCAAGAAGCTCATCATTCTTTGTCTATCATCAGACTTTTTCAAGTTCTTCTGAATAAGAGCTCTTGACTTAGCAGCTTCTTCCCTTATTTTCATCTTTGTTAACTTCTATTCTTTGAGTACTTGAAGTTCAAGTTGTTTGAGATACTCAAACTCAATGTACTCAAAGGACAAAGGAAGAAGTGCTTCTGCCTGGTAGAAGCCTGTGGCACTCAGGTAGTCTATCATTCTTTGTTTATTTGTTTCTTTATCTACCTGAGGTTCTTGTGTAACAGCCACAGCCTCTTGCACAGGACTTTCTTGAACTGGCGAGAGAGTACGAATATGCTTGTATAATCTTTGTTGTCTTTTCTTCTCTTTGATCTCAAGAAGAATTCTTGCATCTTCAGCTTCCTACCTTTCTCTTGGCATTTCCATGTCAGCCAGATCATTTAATTCCTCTAAGGGGAGAGATATAATCTCATCTATGTCATAGTTCCTGGTCTGTAAGTAAGTAATCCTGATTGCCCTCAACTCATCATTTTGAGTGTTTGGTCTGTGAGCAGCCCTGATTGCAGCTTGCATGAAGCTTGAAGACCCAGTGGAACTTACTCCCCTTAGCTTCCTCTTTCTCTCTTTTTCCTCCTCCTCAATCTCCTCAGGGGTTAGAACCCTTTTCCCCTTATCACCCACAGACCTTTGTGACACAGGGTGGAGAGAGCTTTGGCTTTCATTACTTGGTGTAGCATCCAAACTCTGGCCAGAGAGAGACTGTGATACACCTTCACCAGTAGGTGTTTCACTTAGGGGTTGAGTTGCTGAAGTAGTTGTTGTGGGGACAGGTGTTTCAATTTCTGTCACTTCATCAGTTGACTGTAAGACAGGACTTTCAGGCTCTATCATAGGGCCTTCAGTCAAGGTTTTCCCTTTGAAGTTAATCTCAGGGTCTGCCTCAACATCCAGTTGACCAATGATATTACCTGATTGCCTTGGTCTATCTTCTTCAGCTTCTTGCCTTGATACACCCTCCCCAAAAAGACTTTGAAACAAGCAGTCTAGGATGTTCACATCAATGTGAACTTGAGGAGGTTGCTAAGTAGGAACAATTTCAAGAGAGGATGGTGAGTCCTCAATGTCCATACTCCTTGAAAAACTCCCAGGTTCTGTGATTGTAGTGACTTTCTCCCCCTTTTTGGTAGCATCACCTTCTTGTATAGGTGAGCTAGGAGTTAGGTCAGCCACATCCTCAGGTTCTTGTGTTCCTGGTTTAGCTCTTCTTAAAGGTCTCTCAGCTAGTTTTTCCTTAAGATAAGATATCTCAAGTTGCTGATCATTGACCCTATTTTGTAAGGTAGTCACTTGAAATTCAAGATGACTAACCTTTGAGACTAAGTACGTGCATGTTTGTGTCAGTTGTTGCACTTTTAGTCTCAGATTCCCCTCATCTTTATCAGAAGAATCATGGGGGGATGAGATAATTGGACCTAGATCCTCACTCTCATCACCAGCATAGGGTTCTTGGCTGCTGGATTTCCTCTACTCATTGACAGCCTCAGATGAAGTGTCAATGGGCTGAGTTGCCATGGTTGAGGTCTTAATGATGTAATCACTTGCAAAAGTGAGAGCCTCTTCCATATGGATCCCCTGAACAAGTTTAGAAGGACCCACCTCAGCAATGGGTGACTGATGCGGGATAGACATAGGTAATTTAGAAGCACTCCTCTTTCTTTGAGTAGGGGAGGGATAAAGAGATTCATGATGCTTACTGAAGCCTAAGTCTTCATCGGCATAGAATTCAAGGTTGGGAATTTGGGTATTTAAGTCCAAAGGCTGGGGATGGTAACTGTCCCCAAAGGTTTTTCACTTGAGTGTTGAGACTCAGAGTGAAGGCTTAAGGCATTTTGGCTTATGAGCTCATCAGGCTGATCATGAGGAACATCAGCACTGATTCTTGAAGAGATGGGAGTGGTTTGCTCCTTAGGAGAAGTGGGAGCTCTAGTATCCACTTCTTCTGTATGGGTGAGTATATGTGGACCTGCACAGACTCAATAGCTTGAGCAGGGGTTCGTTTGGATTTTCTTTGGTAGGTGATGTCACACCCCGGGCCCAGAGAGGCGGGACATCACAATTAGTATACAACAACCAGAATGCAGCGGAAACTAAATGGTTTATTACAAAGTGTCACATGATGTTTACATTAAAATATTGGCTTTGCTTCCAATTCAAAAGGTGCTTCAACCTACAATCTATAGGTGTCGTGATCAATCTCTCGGGAAATATTTCTTGAAGCTTCAGTAACTAAGGCTTCTAGGCTCAACCTTTTTCTTTAACCTCTACCCTCGTATCTTGCTTCGGATTTGGGTAACTTCTATAGCTCAACTATTCTCCCTAACTGTACCTGAAAACATGCTCAAAAAGATTTTGGTGTCAACATAAAGTTGGTGAGTTCAAGTGGTTAAAGTTTCAGAAAATCTCATGTGATTTTAAAAGCATCATTATAGTATCAATCATCATGGGGTATCACAATCAACCCTGCACTTGGTCCCCGGTTGGCCACTTCTAAACTTGTGTTTATCCGGATATTCCCGTAGGAAAAAACCATGCCTCAGAACAGTGAACCATTACTGCTAGGATGGTTCACCATAGTATCTTATTCAAAACTGTTACATGGCACAAACGACCCCTCAGATCTCAGTGGGGTACCTCCCTGTAGCGGGAGCCACTGTGCGTGGGGGATTCCCCAAATAGATCTATTCACGTAAAAACAAGCGGTTCACAAAAGAATTAATAATCATGACAAAAGTACCAGCAGGTATCCAAAAAGTCCCACATACAAGCATCAAATGAAGCACAATATGAAAGTTTCAATTTAAAAGAGCATGCATCATCCCCAAAACCAAAGTAAAAAGGGGAACACGAGAACTCACCTGGTATCCTTATATAATTTCAGAGCTTGATAAAGAAAAGTGATGATCACCAACAAAGCAATTCCTAACTAGAACATATAAGATTCACGTTTAGAATTAGCATGATGTTATTACATGCGTGCGGTTGAGCTCTTTAGTTAAATTTAAGTTGGTGATTAGTATCCTTAATGTATCTTAGCTTCTTGTGTATTTGTTAATTGTTATGAATTAACACGTGTACATTAGGTTAATTAATGCATTTAATCAAGAGTTGTGTCTTAGTTGAAGAATGTCGAAAAATCAATTTATATCGTTAATTCCAAATCCTTATAAATAACTTGCATTAACAATGTAGGTAATATATAATATTTCAAACGATGTTTATAATGCTTGCGTTTATATCGTATTTGTTAACTTGATTGACGATAATTTGTATAAAAAGAGTGTTACAATTAATATTTATGTCAATAACAATGAGATGACCGACAATTAGTAACAACAAGATGATGATGGATCATTATCGCATTTTAGATCTTTATCTTAAACAAAACGTGTAGATGTCGGTTAACCTAAGTATCTATTGTATATATATATATACAATCGCACAATCGTATATATATATATCGTATTTGTTAACTTGTAACAATTTAACGTGACATGAAATCAACTTATTTGTTTAATTAACAACATGTTATAACCATTTCCCAAAATGTAATGCTTCATACATCTTATCTAGATTGGTTTCTAATAACTATCCTTGCTATTTAAATCCTGTGTCATTCGCTCTCGCTTTATAATTTGTGTATTTTGTATTAATTAGAGATCAAATAACACGTATATAAATTATAATTAAATTTCAATGCGTTGCGCGTGCGATTATACCTTTCACTCGGTTCACGTTGGCTAACCCACTCGTATGGATCTTGATCTAATCATGTTCGTGTTCCGTTGTTCGCTCGTTGACCAAGTTTGACCAGCTTTGACCATGTTTTACCTAACCAAAACGTACCAAAACCATTTATAAGCACTAAAACAACAGACTTTTACCTAAACGCAACCAACATCGCAAGGTACGTTACCAAACAACCTCGTCGCAGCACTTACCCCCATTATCACCGCATGCAACCACAATCAAAGCCCTAGATTACCACTACTAGCCTTTTCCAACATCACCACCATCAGTTATAACTCTTATCATAGCCGACACCACCACCGCAAGCACAACTATCACCCGAAATCAACAACAACCATTGACACACTCACATCCAAAAATCAACAACAGCCAACAACCGCAGCCAACAACCATCACTTTGTAACCACCACTACTAACCGTCACAGCCAATACCATCACAGCTTACATCACTACCGTTATCGGGCCTCAACATAACCATAACCAACACCACCACGACCATAACCTAAAGTTATACCATAGTAACCACCATTATCATCACCACCTAACCCGATAACCACCATAATAATCACCAACCTACATCATCACAACCCATCATCAGCAACAACCGCGACCAACACTATCACCGCGACCGACAGTCCACCACAACCGCCAATCAGCAGCCACACAACTGCCACAGCAACAATCACGGCCAATGATCAACACCCACCGACATCACCACTATCACCGATGCTGCTGCTCGGCGCCTGGTGGGCGTCCTCACCACCGGCAGCCACCACAACCACTGTCTTGAGCCCCGATCTGATACAGATCTACACATGCAACCCAAAATCTCACCGATTTGCAGTATGTAGTTCAAGAAATCAAAAGACGAATGACTAGTTTGGTTCTAGGTTAACCTTATCGAGAGAAAAGGGGCGATGGGGTGACCTAGGCCACCTTCGGTTGCTGTCATCTGTGGTGTGGGAACACCACTACAATACCACCACCATCGCGACCGCACACCACCATCATCGGCCGACCTTTGTAACCGCGACCACCACAACCACTGCCGACATCGCCACCATCACCCGTCGCTCCTTGCCTCCGCATCACCCACGACCAAATCGACCACTAACATCGGGTCTCGAATGACCCTTGTGGTCGTCTGAGTCGACCATCTCCGACTCCCAACCATGAGCCATCATCACCACCACCCCGAACCCGACCTGCAACCGCCTCTTTCGTCTTCGATTCTCATCGCCTCGTTGAGTTTTATGAGAAATTGAAGCCCCCATCGCTTCCGATTGGATGAGAGGATTATCGCAGCCATATTGGGCAGCCTTCGGGTGCCCTAAATCGACCACCACCGTCGCCCTTACCAAGGCTGTTTAACAACTACAGCCACAATCATCCACCACAGTCAACATGACCACCATCGCCTTTGTTCAATAGCAAACATAACCACAATTATCAACACCTACGGCCAGAGCCGACTCCACTGCTGCTATCACCTTCACCATCGCAGCCCCCATAGGCTACCACCCATATCCGACAGCCACCATCACAACCACCATCCCTAATCAGCAGCAACGTCAGCCCCTTAGGCAGTCGTCGGGGACCATAGTTCAACCACCACCACAATTGCGACCTCACACCGCAAAAATCACCATCGCAGCTTCAACCATCATCTGCATTCGCAGCCCAAAACAACCACTGTGACCGATAGAGCCGCCTCCTTGGTGGTCGGCCACCATTTCCACTTTGAGGACTCACAGAACCGGTGCCTTCTTCCTTCAATTCCCCCTGTTGTGCTGCGTTGGAGGAGAAATTGATGGTACTCTTGTGACCGGGGCGTCAAGGGGGTTCCGGCAAGGTGCGGCCCTCGCCGGAGGAGTCGCCGGTGGCCGGAGCTCGGTGTTCAACCGAGAGAGGAGGGGGAGAAGGGGATGTCGCTGCTGCCCTCTCTTCCCATTCTCAGTTTCTTTTTTTTTGTTTTGTTTTGAAACCCTAAAATGCAAGAATGTTTGTTTATATACTAGGGTTAAGGAAACGGGTTCGTAACCAGTTAGCACACGCTCGATTAAATTGTACGTAACGTTAAAATTTCGTTTCTCGTTAGTTTCCATTTATACAAAATGTTATAAGTGTTCTGAGATTATGTAGTTAAAACATGCCGGTTAATCCAATGAGTTTGTGAGTTATCACGTACTTAACACGGTTAACGATTTTTATGCGTTTTTCTCAAATGAGCGTTATTAATTGTCATTTTGGTATCAATTGTATGCAATTAAGTATTAAAACAATATTTTGTTCGTTAACTTCCCATGTCAATCACATTAAAATCTTATCTATCCAATTCTCGGGTTTTGACCTAATTCTAGACCCGATTCACGTCACGATCGCGTTTTCAGAACGCGTTTATTCCGGGCAACGCATCACTCACAAATTTAGTATTTATGATAATAAGCAATGATTAGATGAATAATTACGGAGTTACGAGACTTGGTCGTCATAACAGACGTCAGTTAAATGTCGTGAAAACCGGTATTCGCGTTTCACTTACGAAATTTTGTTGTTTATGCATGATTGGTGAAAAATCTTTTAGCAAGCATTATTTATGATATCGTTAGCATTAACAAGGATTTAGATTGGATGACAAGCCATTATAAGAAATTCTGATGGAATTCAGACGTTAGTGCGCGTTAAATTGCCGGATTTTACCCGGTATGGGTTCTGAATCTGTTTTCGGTTTGGATCTTTTCCATAGTTGTTTCAAATCACATAAGAATTCGTTGTTTCATGGTTTCTCATTCAACTAATTCGTAAACATGCATTTGGGCCTTAAATGGGCCTTGTTTGTATGTTTGGGCCCTTATTGGGATTATTGGGCCCAAAAGGCTAGTTTTGTTTTGCAAGATTTCTTTGGTAAGCCCAAATCAATCCGGACCTTTATTGGGTCCTATAATACGTTAAGCTTTCTAATTAGGCTAGATTTCAGGGGTGTTACAGGTGAGGATGATTTGAGGATGTTTTGGTGGTTGTGATGTAGATGGTGTGGGTTCAACACTAGCTTGTGTTGCTAGGTTGTCACCTTGAGCAATGAGCTCTAACATTTTGGAGACCAGGGCTGTTTCTACCCTGAGAAGCCTACAGTTGGCTTCTTCATAATCTTAAAGATGCCTGGCTTCATCTGTCCCAATTTAAGAATAGTATTTGTTTCCCTCAACTGTGATCCAAGTTCACAGTTGAGAATGTATTGAACATGTCTAGGAAACACATAGTATTCTAAGGAGTCCAAGTTAGCAAGCAAGTTTGTGTAAACAAATTGTGAGTACCTGAACTTGACCCCTTATACCATTCCATGAACTATAAAGGAGAGATCCTCAGGAATCTGGTCCCACCCACCATGCTTGTTGGACAAGCTGTGAATCACTACATGGAGTAGGTATTTGCACTGGAATGAGACATTCCCTTTCCTAAAGGTCTTTACAGAGAAATCTCCCTCATAGCCCATCTGCTCAAAGGAATAGTTGACAGCTTCCTTTGGGAAAGACAGTTCACCTTCTTCATCATCCAGCTGAAGATGGGTTTTGATGATGGCTGGAGTGATAAAGACTGTCCTCCCCTGCACTGTGGCAGACAATGCCTTCTCCCCATCCATAATAACCTCTTTACATGTCCTCCAAAAGTCAAGCAGGTGATCCTCATAAAGAATAGGATCAATGGTGAGTGAGGTGTAGTAGTTGGATAGAGCAAGAAAACGGCAAACCTCTAAGAAACTATCATCTTTCTCAGAGTGCAACAAGGCAACTTGATTGTGCTGCCTATGGAATTGCATGGAGAAATTTGGGTTGTGTCTGTTTGGAATGTTGGCCATTTGAAAAGCTTAAGGATGAAGAAAGGTGAAAAGCAAAAGTGATTTCAGAGAAATTTGGTTTGAGGTATGGGTGAATTTTGGAGTAGGTAGAGGAAAGAGGTGTAACCATTGGATATTTGTATGAATTTGGATTAGAGACAAAGTTAATGAAAAAGGATAAACTTTGAAATCCATTGTGTTGGTCCCACCTCTTAAAAGTAGTTTGTTTTTTGCCCAAAAAGTAGTTTTCTTGGAATTCTAAGAAATCTTCTGAAGATAATTTAACTTTAGAAGTTTTGACCATGAAGGGTATTTTGCTTCGGAAGTTTTAACCAGAAAGCTTCCGAAGGCAAATTTTGCCTCCAAAAAATATTTCAAAGATTTTGAAGAATTTTGCAACTTGTGTAAAATTCTAAAAAATCTAAGGAATATCCTAAAAGAATTTTCTTCCAAAGAGAAACTGGGGCTTATTATGGTGATAGAATAGACAACATAGAACACACATAGTTTTAGAAATAATATGATTAAGTTTTTAAGAAAAGCTATTCAAAGTTGATCATCTCAATAGCTGATATAAGATATTTAAATCTCTGTTCATCAAAGGCTTTTGTGAACAGATCAGCATATTGTTCATCTGTATGTACTTTGATTAGTTTGATTAATCTCTTTTCAAAATTATCTCTAATCAGATGATACCTGATGTTGATGTGCTTAGTTCTTGAGTACTGCACTGGATTTTCTGTGATTGAGATAGCACTGTTGTTGTCTATGTGAATGGGAGTCTCTTTAAAGTTGAATCCATAGTCTATCATCTGGTTTTGAATCCAAAGCACTTGAGCACAGCAGCTTGCAGCAGCAATGTATTCAGCCTCAGCAGTTGATGCAGATACACAGGATTGCTTCTTGCATTGCCAAGAGACTATCCTTCCACCAAGAAATTGACATCTCCCTGATGTAAAATTTGCAGTCATATTGCATCCACCATAATCACTATCTGTATATGCATACAGATTGAAGTTAGAATTTTTAGGATACCAAAGGCCAAGAGATGGGGCTCCTTTAAGGTATCTTAGAATTCTTTTGACAGTGGTTAGGTGTGACATCTTGGGGTTGGCCTGATATCTTGCACAGATGCAAGTGGCAAACATAATATCTGGCCTACTAGCTGTAAGATACATAAGAGACCCAATCATAGCCCTGTAGAGATGTTCATCAGCACACTCCCCCTCAAGATCAGGTCCAAGGGAGTGGTTTCTAGCTATGGGTGTCTTAGCAACCTTACATTCAGTCATGTTGAACCTTTTAAGTATGTCTTGCACATACTTTGACTGATTTATGAAGATACCATTATCAACCTGCTTCACTTGAATCCCTAGAAAGAAATTGAGTTCCCCATGGCACTCATTTCAATCTATCCTTCATCAGCTTCTCAAAGTCTTTGTAGAGCTTTGGATTAGTTGACCCAAAGATGATATCATCTACATATACTTGAACTAGCATTATGTCATCTCTTGTTCCTTTGATGAAGAAAGTTCCATCAATGGTACCCCTTTTGTAGCCATGCTGACAGAGATACTGAGATAGAGTCTCATACCACTTTCTTGGTGCCTGATGTAGCCCATAGAGAGCTTTGTCAAGCTTGCAGACATAATCAGGATGATCAGGATCTGCAAAGCCAGGTGGTTGTTTGACATACACCTCTTCATCAATCACTCCATAAAGAAAAGCACACTTGACATCAAGTTGATAGACCTTGAAGTTCTTGGATGCAGCAAAAACTAGGAATATCCTGACAGCTTCAAGTCTTGCTACTGGAGCAAAGACATCAGTGTAATCAATTCCTTCTTCTTGAGTATACCCTTGAACAACTAGTCTAGCCTTGTTCTTGATGAAAAGTCCTCTATCATCCTTCTTATTCTTGAAGACCCACTTTGTACCTATGGTAGTCTTCCCATGAGGAAAAGGACATACATTCCAAATCTTTTGTCTCTTGAATTGAAACAACTCCTCTTGCATAGCTTCAACCCAACTTCCATCCTTTAGAGCTTCATCAATCTTCTTTGGCTCTATTTGGGATAAGAAACAAGAGTGAAGACAGATATTTGCATTATGAGACTGTCCTCTTGTTCTTACACCAGTACCAACATCTCTAATGATGTTTGTAGAGGGGTGAGACTTGTGGATTCTTAGTTGAGGGATCACAGCAAGTTGTTTAGATAGATCCAAATTGGAGAAATTCTAATCTAGCAAGGAGGATTCACCGTCTACAGCAGCATACTTATCAAGATTAACTTGATCCAATGAGTGTGTGACATCATTGAGATTTTCTTCAATGGGATGGTTCTCAGCATCAAGAAATTCTTGATCACTGTCACCACCACCATGTTCTCTGACATTTGAAGTTTCTACATTTGAGTTCTGTGCCTCAACACTGGAAGATGAAGACAACTCAGATGTATCAGCAGGTTTTGTCATTGATGTGCTGGTAGAAGCTTCATTTGTAGGATTAGTTACCACTGGAACTAAAGATATGTTGCTTGAAGATCTTCTCAGCTCAATTCTTGGATCAGGATCACCTGTAGGTAATATATCTGTAGTTCCTGAAACATGCTCATAAGATTTGTTAAAACAGTTGGTAACTAAATCAAGATCAAACAGCCAATCTGGACCAGAACCTTTCACGCTGGGTATGTGTTCATTGAAAGTCACATTGGCTGACTCCTCAACTACTCTAGTTCTGAGATTGTATACTCTATAAGCTTTAGCTTGAGAATAGTATCCAATGTAGTGTCCATCATCTGATTTCTCAGCAAACTTGGCTATATGATCTTTGGTATTCAAGATGGTGCAAGGACATCCAAAAGACCTGAGAAAACCAATGAAAGGTTTCCTCTTGTGCCAAAGTTGATAAGGAGTCTTACCATGTGTCTTAACTACTAAAACTCTGTTTTGCACATAGCAAGCAGTGTTGACTGCCTCTGCCTAGAAGGTGATGGGCAGTTTAGAGTCAGACAACATAGTTCTTGCAGCTTCAATTAGTGTCCTGTTTCTCCTCTCAGCAACTCCATTTTGCTGAGGGGTCCTGGGAGCACTATATTATCTTGTAATACCCTTTTCATCACAAAATGTATCAAGTATTTGATTTTTGAACTCACTTCCTTGATCACATCTTATGGTTTTGACCTTGTGATCACATTGATTCTCAATCTTTATGATGAAATTCTTCAGAATCTCAGGGGTCTCATCCTTAGTTCTAAGGAAGAATACCCATGTGAATCTTGTAAAGTCATCTGTGATCACCAAACAGTAAGAGGTCCTTCCTAACCTCATTACATTGGTGGGGCCAAAGAGATCCATATGTAACAAGTGTAGGGGTGTAGTGATGGAATTTCTTTCCTTAGGCTTGTGAGATACCTTGTGTTGCTTCCCTTTCAGGCATGCAACACAATGATCATCACTTGTAAACTCTCTTTTGGTATTCCAGTTACCAAATCATTCTTAATCAATTTATTCATATTCTTAAAGTTTACATGGCATATTCTTTTATGCCAAAGGAAAGATTCATCACTATTTGCTTTAGATAGAAAGCATGAAACTTCTCCTGATGGAGATGTTTCTTGCAAATCCATCTTGTACATGTTCCCTTTCCTAGGGGCTCTGAGTAGGATGTGCTCATGAGGAATGACCACCCGGGCTTGAGAACAATGCACTCATGCTTAGTAAATAACATGTTATGACTCTGATCACAGAATTATGATACACTCAAAAGATTGTATCCAAGCTCCTTGACAAAGTTTACCTTGTCAATGCTGAGCTTACCATTTATGACCTTGCCCCTTCCAGTAATGTAACCACCTGCATCTCCTACAAAAGCAACTGGCCCTCCATCAATTCTTTCAAACTTCTGGAGTAGTGACCTATTGCCTGTCATGTGCCTGGAACAACCACTGTCAATGATCCACACATTTTTGTTTGTTTGTAGTTGTTCGTGCACAAAGAGATAGCTAGTTACATTTAGAAACCCAAGCCTCATTGGTCTTGGGCTCATTTAAAACAGTTGAAGACAATGCAATAGTAATAGATCCTATGGTTGTGCTTTGAGGATCTTGAGCTGTTGTTGATGAAGAACCTTCAGTCTTTTAGTCTTTCTTTGACTTCCATACCAACTTTGGAAGTTTAGACTTGACCTTCAATACTTCAGAAGCTTTAAGAATTTAGAAGTTTTGATGACTGGTCCTTCGGAAGATCTTGCCTTTACTGCAGCAAGCTTTAGTACTTTAAAGCATTCCGTTCTCCCGAGACCAAATCTTCTTCCGAAGGCAGTTTTCCACTTGCCTTCTTCATCTTGGAATTCTTGGAAGTCTCTTTTTATCATGTGAAGAGTACCCTTAGGATTGTATGGACAATCTTTAGTCAAATGAGAAGTACTCTCACACATGACACACTTCAGATTCTTCTTTCCAAGAGTCTTCTTCATGGAAGAGCACTAACTTTGGTCACATCCCATCTCCATCTTCACCTTTGCAGGAGCTGAGACAGTTCTTTTGGGTTGAGAACTGTTCTTGGAGTTGGATGGTCCAGGTTGTGTAGCAGTAACACACAACAGATCAGTCTTCTTCTTGTTGCTGAGATGAGTTGCACATGAACCAGAATTCATGTCATCAGTCTTAACTACTTCAAACCCTGTAGAGATAAAAACTTGTTTCTGCTTAGAGTCAAAAGTAGCCTTGATCTCTTGAGCCTTCCTTGATTTTCTTTTGGCTTACCTGATCAAGTTCTTTCTTCTTGACTTGGTCATCCCAACAGTTTTACTCTCCTCAGAGGAATGGTGACCCTTCTCATAATGCTTTTCTTCACTCAAACCAAAGTCATTCTTCACCATCTCCTCTTCATCCTCTTCAGTCAAAGGATCTATGAGGGGAAGCTCATCTTCACAAGTTCCACACCTAGGAGATCTTACAGACAAGATGGTGTGTAGAGGAGCTATCTCACTAGATCTCAGTCCCTGCTTGTTCTGATAACACACTTTTGCATGCAAGGATAAGGATATTATGTTCTTGAAGGTATCTTCTTCAAGAACACAATTTTCTGCCTTAGCTTTGCTGATCACAAGCTCAGCTTGGCATTCAGTTAACTTAGCTATAAGATCTTTGATCTGAGTCCTGTAATTTGTTAGCTCATGTTTAAGAGTTGAAATGGTTTTCTATCTTCTATTTTAACTTTATAGTCATTTTCAGCTCTTTTAAAATCAGCTTTCAAGATGTTTAAGGACTCAAGGTCAGATCTCATCTCCAAGTTATATGACCTGTATCTATTAACTTTAGCAATACATTCAGAAGAGCAAAGATTTTCCAATACCTTGGTTTCGTCATGATCTGCCATGAGAGCTTGGTTTGGAGATGCATCTTCTTTCTGAAAGCTCCAGTCAAAGCCTCCCTCTTCAACAGCAACTGCAGCCTGTTGCTTTAGGTTCTCATTCTGGTGAACTTTCTCAGTGTAGTTTGGTCTGGTTTGTGTCTGGCCACCATTTGTTCTTGGTGCCTTACACTCTCTTGCAATGTGCCCCATCTGGTTACAGTTGTAGCACTTACCTTGCTTTTGTCCAGCCCAAACTTTCCACTGGATGTAATGCTTGGAAATCTTCTCCCAGTCCTCTCGTAGAACTTCTTGGCCCTGTGAGTGAGAAGAGCCATTTGCTGAACTATCTCCATATACTCCAGATCATCTGGATGGATACAGTCCATGTCTTCAAGAGTGAAGAGAAGGTTGCCAGAGGTTTCATCAGCTGAGACAAAGGCATGAGAAGAACTTGTCTCTTGGAAGGGACTTCCTTGAGTCTAGCTTTCTCTTGGTCTCTCTGGAAGAGTGATGAAAGGCCCTTTTTGTGAGTTGTCAGGGTAGCATAAAAACAGATGTTGTGGTTCAATGCATTCCCTTTCATTCACATGAAGAGCTAACTCAGTTGGTTATTGGAGGTACCAGAGGAATTTGGCATGTTCATCTCCATCTGGAATGCACTCAGGATACCATATAACTCTGTAAGAGTAAGAGTTTTAAGATCTGAAGTTCTCTTGATCACTACACAATAATGTGTCCATAGTTTAGGAAGAGAAGACATGAACATCCTTACTATGTCCCTGTTCTCAACAGTTACTCCAATATCCACTAGAGTGTCCACTATCTCAACATACCTGAAGTATTGTTGAGTCAGTGTCTCACCAGCCTTGAAGGTGAAATTTTCAAACTGCTGCTTCAAGAGATCCTTCTTGTTTTTTTAGTTTCTTTGGATCCTTCATACATGAGCTTCAGTGCTTCCTGTAGATCTTTAGTTGTCTTGCACTTCTTGAAGCCTCTATAGATAGAGTTTGGAAGAGCAGTTTGAAGACAAGTCGTTGCCCTTTGATCAAGCTCTATTATCTTCCTGTCTTCTTCTGAGTAATCATCTACATCTTTAGGGATAATACGATTACTAGTAGCAGAAGTAGTGCTTGGTATAAAGGGACCGTTGATAACTGAGTCCCACATCCTTGAATATTAACACTTGATGAAGCCTTCCATTCTTGTGCACCATGTGTCAAAATCTTCAGGAGTGATCAGTGGGGACTTGGTCATAGTACTAGTTTCCATTTCATCTTTAGAAAGAGCTACCATTTGAGTTGTTAAGTATTTTGGGTGTGTGAGGGATCTTAAGATGGTGAGATCTTATATCAAGAGCCTGGATGCTCTGATACCAAATGCAGGACCGGGTGAAGGGTTAGCACTTACAACACAACAACACAATGAGGAGAGTGTACTAGAACACTTAACAGATCAAATGGGGAACTGGTTATGATGATGCTAAGAACACACGAGTAACTTCAGAAAGAAAAGATAACAACACAAGTGGTTGGTTTTCAAGGATGTTGTATATTGCTTCTCAAATTCAAGTTACAGGTATTCAGCATACATACATTACAAGACTTTTAGATACTATATAACACAACCTACAGACGGCCATACTTTGAAGGCCGGCTGGATACACGAATTAGACAACACAATCCATGTAGAGTCAAAAGGCAGATTTGCCTTTTGGCTAGTGACTATGACATGCCATAGCTCACATCCTAATCTATTACAAAAAGGATAAAGGTACATAAAGTAGAAAGGTTTGACCCAATACCTCAATGTACAGTTTTCCTAAAGCATGGACCTTTTCACCAACTCATACAAGTTGGTGACCAACCAGAGTGGGCAGCGGCAAAGTGGTTCAGCTTTGCAGAAAAAGTACATCAGATAAAGCATGTATGATAAAATTCTTTGGAAGAATCTGTCTTGGTTTCTTGGCTTCAGCAGACTTTGTCTTGAAGCTAAGAAAGACTTCATTTCTGGCTTCTGAAGATATTGGTCTTGGCTATGAAAGATTTTACACTTGAAATGTTTCTGAATTGGTGTAAAACATTCGTAGCAATACTACTTCATGTTCTGTGCAGCATGCAGGAGGACTTGATCATTTCATAGAACTACTGAAAGAAGAACTGTCACAACTACTGAGAAATACTTCTTCCGCTGTTGTGATAACTACTGAAGAATACTTCTTCAGTTGTTGTGACAACTACTGAAAACTGTCTTCAGATTTTATTTTTAGTCTTTGTCTTCAGTTGATATCTTCAGCTGTTGTCTTCAGCTGATGTCTCAGCTGTTGTCTTCAGCTGATGTCTTCAGCTGTTATCTTCAGCTGTTACCTTCAGTTGATGTCTTCAGCTGTTGACTTTAATAGATGTCTTCAGCTGTTACTTTCAGTAGATGTCTTCAGCTATTAACATCAGCTATTAACTTCAGTTGATGTCTTCATCAGTTGTTATGATTAGTAGATGGTTTCAAGAGTGTTTTGGCTGCATCAGACTTCTAGGAATCCTTACAAAACCCGATTTTGTAAAGTGTATGTTTGACCCATTTGGGTGTAATCATGTTTAGTGTGTTTAGAGTACGATTTTGGACTTGTATGTGCTTGTATGATGCCGTAGTATGATTCCTTAAGGTTTAGGAGGGCTAATTCGGGTTTGAGATGAGTTTAGAAGGGTTTTAGAGCTGTATGTCGCGGCTGTAGTTCGAGATGAACTCCAGTCGCTGCCCAGTTAGGGCTAGACGACTGAAGAGCCAGTCGGACGACTGAAGAACGACTGATGTTTAGTCGCACGACTTAGGTCCAGACGCACGACTGGGGACTCAATCGGACGACAGGTCATGCGACTGGGAGTTCAGTCGCATACGTCCAGTCGCATAGTTGTTCAGTCGCACGATTTAGAGTTTAGCCGCAGAGACGCCCATTCGCATAGTGTTTACTCGTATGATAGGAAGTTCATTCGCACGTTTCTATGCCCACTCGCATTGATGCCCAATCGCATGATTCAGTCGCATGGAGGATATGCGACTGAAGTATGTCCAGTCGCCCAAATAGGGCTGATGTGAATGAGGAGAGATGTGTATGCAAGATGTATGTATGACAAGAACGATTTAGCCTTATATGATGGTAATGACTCATGATTTGTAAATATCAATGCTCCTTATGTCGATGTATGTTTATCTTTTCTTGAATTTACGTGCTATGTTAATGAATGAAACGAAGGTAATAAGAACGTAAAGTGAAAGATAATGAAAGAGGAACATGATGAATGAACGCATGAATTAATGAACGAACGAATGAATGTAAGAAAAAGGCTTGCAAGCAAATGTATGGAGGTGCACACTCCTGGCAAGTGTTAGCTCAACAGTGTGCAGGTTAGCTACCCCGAAGTATGCATATTGGGGTTCAGTCTTTGTGATTGACCATATTTATGGGATCCTTGCCGCTTGCCCTAGGTGACTGGATCAGCAAAAGTGCACAACGTTCGTGATTGATCATCACAGGTCCAGCACTCGCAGTAGTGCACAATGTTCGGGGTAAAGCATATGGCATTGATCCAGAATGAAAGTGGAAAGATAAGTGGTGCATGTACCTACCCTAGGTGACTGGATCAGCATGAGTGCACAACGTTCATGGTTGATTACCACAGGTCCAGCACCAGTAGTAATGCATGATGTTCAGGGTATTGTACATGTCACCGGAAGTAATGAACGTATGAATAAATGTAATGACCGTATGAACAAAAGAAATGATCGTACGTAAGTAATGAATTAATGAATGAAAATAAGATACGTACGAACGAAAGAAAGAGTACGAAAGAATGTGAATGATAATGATGAACGGTACACAAATGAAAAGCTAACGAATGAAGGATGAAGATAATAATAATATTAACTAAGTGTACGTATGTTGTGTGACTGCACGTAAGCAAAGAAAGGTTTAATGAAAGAAAAGTATGTTTTATTATAAAACTAGTACTCACTCAGCAACGCTAACTTTTATGTGTTTCCAGTTGGCAGGTAGTGTTGCTGAGGATGGCACGAGGCGGCTACTCAGCTCTTTTGGGATGGCATTCCTTTGTACCTAATGACGCAACACATTATGTTGCATGCAAGTATTGTTGAGGATTCAGATAAACGGGATTACTTAATAAATCCTTTAGGTTTCATATGCTTCCGCAGCAAACACTGTATCGTTATGTAAAGCGAAAATATGTATTTTGTAGTTAGTCAACGATGTAGTAACTTGCAAAAGCTTTTATGATGAAATGAGAATGTCTTCTTTTTTCAACTCCGCTACATTATTTTACTTAGTAAATGTAAACTATATGTTAGATGTGCAATGAATGACCAATTGTGAGCGTCCCGGAAACGGGGCCTTACAACTTGGTATCAGAGCCAAAGTTTAAGTGAAACGGGTAAATTTTCAAAATAAACCTTAACTTAAACTGAAAATGTGACAGAAAAGGGGAAGAATGCTAGTCTGAGTAGCTACGTGCCATCAGGTATTTTCGTAATGCTAACCAGAATTATGTGCGCATGTTATGTGATTATATGTTACTGTTAGATTTAGATACTAATGTAGTCAGGACAGGTAATGCTCGGGGTACGGAGAGTAAAGTAAGTGGCTAATCACAACTGGCCACTGTAATTAGGAACTTACTATACTTGACATAAACTGAGCTATTCCCTTGAATGACCGTGTTGGTGTTTGAATCTTTTAGTGTGATAGAGGATGGCTAGCGGCAGAACTCCTAAGGTTTTGCCAGATAGGGGCAGTGGTGGATGTGGTGCTGAACCGCGTGTCACGAGGAGCATGGCTAGAGCGGCTGAAATGGCACTTGAAGAGCCTAAAGCCCCTCACCTTGAAGGCAGTGATGATAGTGCTAGTTTAAGGACCACCCTGAAAGAGGCTGTTGTTGATGGTGACTAAGGTGATTAGGGCGGTGAAGGAGATGATGGCTATTGAAGGAAGCACGAAGGGTAGCGGTGACATGAACTGGAATGGAAAGCGGTTTGGACGTGGCAGGGCCACTCCAAACAAAAAGATTGCCAGGACGGAGGACCGGCATGCAGCTTCGTCCGGTACGGGGACGAGGAAGTGTGGTAAGTGTGCCAAAGAGCACATTGGAGAAGGTATGTGGAGACCAAACCTTTGCTCCGTATGTGGACGCCAACACCCCGGGGAATGTAGATTGGGGACCAATATCTGTTTCTGATGTGGGAGGCAAGGTCACGTGGCCAGAGAGTGTGGGGTGGTACGGTGCTATAACTGCGGGGGAAAGGGTCACATAAGTAGGGATTGCAAGAAACCAAGGGCGGAGGGTGCAGGGCCTTCACGATAATGCCGGAGTAGGCTAGGATGGGCCTCGATATCATGACAGGTATGTATCTAGTAATCAAACTCCATGTTCTGTGTTGTTTGGTTCCAGAGCTACAAAGAGTTTTGTTTTCTATTGTCCTTCTGTGCTAAGTTACCCATTAGGAGTGGAAGTATTGATAAGCCCTTCGACGTGGAAACCGTCATGGTGAGTCCATCGGGACTTCTGAGATGATAGGAGACCGCAAGGTGGAGTTAGAAGGTCATGGATACCCGGTTAGACTACTTGTGATAACCTTAGGTGATTTTGGATTGGTTCTTGGAATGGATTGGTTGGTGGACTTCGAGGCAAATATAGCGTGTCGCGAGAAGATGATTCGAGGATAGCACCTGACGTGAGTTCGGTAATTGTTTATGGGAATCGGGTCACGACGACTCCAAGAGTAAACTCAGAGGCAGTTGCGGAAGAAGTGCACCAGACCATGCAGACGATCCTACAGCCTGTAGTGACCGAGGTGATAAAGGCTGTTAGAGATGGGGGAGAGACAAGAAAGGGGGTAGACCTTTGGGTGAAAGAAGATAGCCCGAGACTGGAACGGTTATCTTTGATGATGAAGAGGAAGAAGAGCAGGAGGAGCCTGCGCCGGAGGCGGCACGACGCTGTAACTGCGGGGCATTTCAAATACGCGAGCCCCCAACTTTTAATGGTAATGGCACTACTGCTGTTGATCACCGATGGGTGAGGGAAATGAAAGCTGTGCTGAATATCAGCGGGTGCCGGGAGACTCAGAAATTGAAGTATGTCGCCCACTTTTTCATGGACTTAGCTTTGTGCTGGTGGAACAACATAGTCCGAGTTGAGGGAAGCCGGGCTATCGAGAGGATAAGATGGCCAGAATTGAAAAGGTTGGTGATTGAGGAGTTCTGCCCCCATCGTGAAATGGATAAGGTTGAAAGGGAGTTCCTGCAGTTGGAAGCGGGGACGATGGCGCATCAGCAATACACCACCAAAACGAAGTGGCACGGCTGGTGCCGGATCAGGTGACACCTCTTTCGCGGGGGATCAAGAGGTACATGCAGAGCTTGTGCATGGATATCCGTAGGCACATGATCACTGCCCGGCCGAGCACGTTCGGGTCGGTGGTAGATCTAGCGGGAGGTTGTACGACGAGCAGGAGACGATGGCGATAATGGGTGGAGCGGAGGAGCGAGCCTATGTTAAGAAGGGAAAGGAAGGCGAGATAGTGATGGTGGAATGGTGGCCAAAGGTAAGATGATGCGGATCGATAATCGCGAGAGGATAACAAGAAAGGGTGAGCAATGCAAGAAGTGTTGTAGAGGTCATGAAGGGGAGTGCAAATGGGGACTGAACGTCAATTTCCAGTGCGGGAAGGAAGGTCATTGGGCAAGGGATTGCCGCGTGGCTAAATGCTACAATTGCGATGAGGCTGGACATCTGAGCAGGAATTGTAAGAAGTCAAAGGTGGGAAGTCTCGGTGCGGGGATGGAGAACAAGGGTGAAGACTACAGATTTTTCCATGGTCAAGAGGAGGGTAGAGCGGATTCCAACTATACGACAGGTACGATTCCGGTAGTTTAATTGTGTGCCCCTATGCCTCGAATGCGATGCTAGTAGCAGTTCGTTCCCACTACTTTCGGTTGTAAGTTGCATGTTAAGAGAAGGAACACCGACGAGCCATTCGGTGTCGGGGATTGCATGATGCAATTGAGAGAGCTGTGTCACCCATTGTCTGAAGAACAGTTTCAGCATGTGATTGGTTCATCGAACGACAACGTACGCATAGTTTTGATGTTGTAGCAAACAAGTAGAATGGGAGGTCGGAAGCAAAGAAAACGATAAATTTGGTTTGGGCCACCAAAGTAGTCGATTTGCCTTTCAATCAAAGTGTACCTGCAAGGAACCTGAGGAACACCGATCTCGGTGCAGTTGTATTTGGAACGACACGTAGCATGATTAATGAATGCCTTTCTCGTCAGTGTTTGGTTTGCCAGAGGGTCATTATTCATACATAAAGAACATCAAACAAGGCTTGTGGTGTTTCTTTTTAATTATAGTGCCCGTACTCTATATGGCATATTTGAGGCCGCAGGCCCTGGTCAAATGGGCATTGATCAGTATGCATGTGTCACACCCCCGGGCCCAGGTAGGGTGGGACGTCACAGATTAGCAACAACATATATGGTAGCGGAAACAAACCATTATAAGAGCTCAAATTGAGAGAACATCACATGGCATTAAAAGTTTTAAAAGACACCGAGCTGGAAACAAATCCAGCCCCAAATGTTTACATGTTCCACATAAATTTAAATATTCATGGTATCAAATTGTCAAAGTCACAAATTCTGGTCACACAAACAATGCCATGGTCTCGAGGTTGAGTCTAAGTCGTCCATAAGCTACGACGGGTTACCTGATACATGCTCAAAATAAAAAGAGTGTCAACTAAAAAGTTGGTGAATTCAAGTGCTTAAAGTTTGAAAACAAATAAAAGGAACTATAAAAGTCCACAGTAAAGGTTTTTGAATCCAGTGTGATAGTTTATAAAAATCTCATTCGATTTTAAAAGCATCGTTTTTAGTATCAGTCATTGTGGGGCATCACAATCAACCCTGCACTTTGTAACACCCGTATTTTTTTAGCAAGAAATAAAAGAAAAAGGAAGAAAAGAAAAGAAAAGAAAAAAAAAAAAGCAACTAAAAAGGAGGGACCAAAAGTGCCAAATGGGCAAAGTTGTTATTTATTTTGTACAAAAGGGAGGCATGGTCGCCCATAACCCCTGCACAATTCTTTGCATTCGGTTTTTAGAGAGAGAAACAGCAGGGACTTCGATTCTTAGAGAGAGAAAGAAGAAGAAATCGGATTCAAGGTAAGAATTGATGTTTTTAAGTTGTGTTTGGCTAAGAAACCGAGAATGCATGTTCTTATGTGTGTGTGTTTGTGTTCGGGTTGCACTGTGTGTGTGTTTTAGGTGTAGAAACGACTGGGAAGTTAAGAAAAGGGCATCCAAAACCCGAAGACAAACTAAGGTGAGTTCTAGACCCCTTTTTACCTGTTTTTAAATGCTTTGGGGCTGGAAAATGCATGTAAGTATGTTTGTATAAAACTTGGATTTTATACCCGTATGATTGAATGTATGAATGTATGTGTATATGTTAAGTTTTGCCTAGAATCAGGTGAGCATGTTTAGAACTAGGCATTTGATGTTTGGGATTTGAATATGAATTAGATACATGTACAGGTTGCTAATACGACCAACAGTGTGGTCGTATGACCAGGTGAATTTTTCTAAGTGTGTCGAAGAGTCCAGTAGGACTCATACGACCAACAGTGTGGTCGTATGACCAGGTGATATTTTTCTAAGTGTGTTGAAGAGTCCAATAGGACTCATAAGACCAACAGGGTGGTCGTATGACCAGATGATATTTCTAAGTATAGGATGAAAAGTCCAATAGGGCTCATACGACCAGCAGTGCTCTTACGCCTAACAGGGCTCATACGCCCAAGGGGCTTATACGCCCAACAGGGCTCAAACGTCCAGAACACAGGATTTTTACAGAAATTTCCTGCAAATCCGAAGTTCGAGGTTTTGACCAGGGTTGACTAGGGTTAATAAATGATGATGTTTTATGCATGTAATGATGATTATGATTAACCCTTATTATTACTGATATTATTATCAGTGTATTATTATTGTTAACAATATTATTAATAAAATATTGTTAAGTATGGTATGATGCTATGTATGATGATGAATGTATGATGATGAATGTATGATGATGAATGTATGATGAGTGTGTATGTTCCTTGTAATTGTGTATGCTTATCTTTCTGAAACTTTACGAATAACGAGAATGAACTAATGAAGATTATGTAATGTAAAGTGAAAGATAATGAAAGAGGAACATGATGATGAATGCATGTAATAACGAATGAACGAAAAGAAGAATGATGATGAATACATGCATTAATGAATGAACGAATTATGTCTTGCAAGCATTGAATAACGCGATTGGTCCTTTCTGTGATTCACCATGGTCATGGTACCTCTACCGCTTACCTCTAGTACCGTGGCATACGTTTTGTTGTTCATATGTTGACTTCGGCCCGGTAGCTAATAACGATCGGGGTGTAGCATATGGTATTGGTACAATTCACCTTTCAATGTGCAAGTAAGTATGAACGGGATTCTTGTCATTCGACCACAGTAATCATAGCCAAGTGCTATGAAGTGGGTAAAGCCTGACAGAATCCATATGAGAAGTTGTCATTCGACCACAGTAATCATAGCCAAGTGCTATGAAGTGGGTAAAGCCTGACAGAATCCATATGAGAAGTTAAAGATAACGATGAATAACGAATGATGAAGATAATAACGAATATTATCTCTGTGTACGTATGATGTATGAACGCATGCACGAAAGGATACTTATAAATAAGTAAAAGTATGTTTTATTATAAAACTAGAACTCACTCAGCAACGCTGACTTTTATGTGTTTTCCAGTTGGCAGGTAGTGTTGCTGAGGATGGCACGAGGCGGCTACTCAGCTCTTTTGGGATGGCATTCTTTTGTTAATGTTTTTGTATTGTAATGCAAACAAACGATATTTGTAATGGGTGTTGTATTACTTTGCAAAAGCATTTATAGTAAATTCAAGGTTTCTGCTGCATGGTTTTTATTAAGTTATATTAAATGTATGTTTTATGGGTGATGACGACCAACTGTGAGGTGCCCGGGAACGGGGCCTTACAAGTTGGTATCAGAGCCAAAGTTTAAGTGAAATGGGTAAATTTTTAAAATAAACCTAAACTTAAACTGAAAATGGGACAGAAAGGAAGAGAATGCCATCTGAGTAGTTGCGTGCCATCAGGTATTTTTATTAAAGTTAATCATGATTACGTGCGCACGATATGTGTTTATGTGTACTGTTAGACTTAGATACTAATGTAGTCAGGACAGGTAATGCTCGGGGTGCGAAGAGTAAAGTAAGTGGCTAATCACAACTGGCCACTGTAATTAGGGACTTACTATACTTGACATAAACTGAGCTATTTCCTTGAATGACCGTGTTGGTGTTTAAATCTTCCAGTGTGATAGAAGATGGTCGGTGGTAGATCATCTAAAGCTTCCCGTGGCGGTGGACGTGGTGATGAACCGCGTAACACGCGAGGAAGACTTAGGACAGAGAAAGTAGTTCATGAGGAAAATGAGACTCCTCATCAGGAGGAGGCAGACGAAAGCACGAATTTGAAAGCCTCGGTAAAGGAGGCAGTGGTCGAGGAAGTGCACCAGGTCATGCAGACGATCTTACCGTCTGTAGTGACCGAGGTGATAAAGGTAGTACGTAATGATGAGAGACGAGGGAGGAATCGGTCCTCAGGTAGACAGCAACAGACAGAAGCAGAAACAGTATTATCCGATGATGAAGAGGAAGAGGAAGAAGAGCAGTTACGGGAGACAGCCCGGGGTTGTAACTACGGGCATTCATGAGGTGCAAGCCCCCAACTTTTGATGGTTCTGGTACTGCTACTGATGCTCACCAATGGGTGATGGAAATGGAAGCTGTCCTCGATATTAGTGATTGCCAGGAGGACAAGAAGGTGAAGTTTGCTACCCACTCTTTCACAGGGTCGGCTTTGTGCTGGTGGAACAATATAGTCCAAGCCGAGGGTAGCAGGGCTATAGGGAAGATGAGGTGGGCTGAGTTAAAAAGGTTGGTGATTGAGGAATTTAGTCCTCGTCGGGAAATGGATAGAGTTGAGAGAGAGTTCCTGCAGTTGGAGGCGGGGACGATGACCCACCAACAATACACCACCAAGTTTAACGAATTGGCGCTGTTGGTGCCAGAGCAGGTGACGTCGGTGTCTCGAAAGATCAACCGGTATATTCAGGGGCTGCCAGCTGAAATTCGTTGGCACTTGATTTCTGCCCGACTAAGCACTTTCAGGTCGGCAGTGGATTTGGCGGGAAGGTTATTCGATGAACGGGCTGCGTTGGTAAAGGCTGAGGGTAGCAAGAAGGGAAGTGGGGAGAAGAACTGGCAGGGGAAGAGATTTGGTCGGGGTGATACTTCGACGAGTAACAAGAAGGCGAGGCGGATGATCACCGTGTGGTCGTGATGGGAGCTGGGGTGAGGAAGTGTGGTAAGTGTGGAAGGGAGCACTCAGGGGAGTGCAAATGGGGATCCAACATCTGCTTTAAGTGTGGGAAGACGGGACATATATCAAAGGATTGCCGGATGGGCAAGTGTTTTAACTGTGGGGAAGGCGGTCATATGAGCAGGGACTGTAAGAAGCCGAGGGTTGAGGCTTCAGGGGTAAAGAAGACGGGAAGTGAAGGTCCGAGAGCAAGCGCCAGGGCTTTCACTATGACGCAGGAAGAGGCTAGGACGGACCCCGATGTGGTGTCAGGTACGTTTCTAGTAAATCAAACTCTTGCTTCTGTGTTATTTGATTCTGGTGCTAGTAGGAGTTTCATTTCTGCTACTTTCTGTGCTAAATTGCCTGTTAGTAGTAAATGCATTAGTGAGCCTTTTTATGTAGAAACTGCTATTGGTAAGTCCACTAGAGTTACTGACGTGATAGAGGACTAGGGATGTCCTGAATAAATGATGGTAGCCAGGTGGATTTCATGTAGTACTAGGGATGGATTGGTTGGCAAGCTATGAAGCGAATATCGTATGTCAAAGGAAGATGATTAGATTGACGGCTTCTGACGGGAGTCTGGTGACAATATACGGTGATCGGGTAACGATGATTCCGAAGGTGATTTCGATGGCGGTGGCGGGGAAGTGCATGAGGCGTGGGTGCAACGCCTACCTATGTTATGTAAAGGATGTGGAGACGCCAACACCACAACTATCTGACGTTCCGGTTGTGTGTGAGTTTCCAGATGTGTTCCCGGAAGACTTATCGGGATTGCCACCTGACCGCGAAATTGAATTTCAAATTGACTTAATACCCGGTGCCCAACCTGTCGCCAAGGCACCGTATCGATTAGCTCCTACGGAGATGAAGGAGTTGATGGAGCAACTGCAGGAGTTGCTTGACAAGGGCTTCATTAGACCGAGTATCTCTCCTTAGGGTGCTCCGGTCTTATTTGTGAATAAGAAGGACGGTAGTATGAGAATGTGTATCGACTACCGTGAATTGAACAAGTTGACCATAAAGAATCGGTATCCGTTACCGAGGATCGATGACTTGTTCGACCAGCTCCAGGGTGCCAGTTGGTTCTCGAGGATAGATCTTCGATCTGGCTACCATCAATTGAAGGTAAAGGAGCAGGACATTCCTAAAACAGCTTTCCGTACGCGTTATGGGCACTATGAGTTTCTCGTTATGTCATTTGGTTTGACCAACGCGCCAGCTGCTTTTATGGATTTGATGAACCGAGTGTGCCGGCCAATGTTAGATAAATCAGTGACTGTGTTCATCGATGATATCCTGATTTATTTGAGGAGCGAAGAAGAGCATGCAGGTCACATTCGGGAAGTGTTGGAGACTTTGAGAAGGGAGAAACTGTATGCTAAGTTCTCCAAATGTGCCTTCTGGCTACGCGAGGTGCAATTTCTGGGTCACGTGGTAAATGCAGAGGGAATCATGGTGGACCCAACAAAGGTTGAGGCTGTGATGCAATGGAAATTACCAAAGAAGCCATCCGAGATTCGTAGCTTCTTGGGGTTGGCGGGCTACTATAGGAGATTTATTCAAGACTTCTCCAAGATAGCCTCACCTTTGACAAAATTGACTCGCAAGGATGTAAAGTTCATGTGGGGTCAAGAACAGGAGGATGCTTTCGAGGAATTGAAAACGAGACTGACACAAGCTCCTGTCTTGACATTGCCCGAGGGAAATGAAGACTTGGTGGTCTATTCGGATGCATCTTATTCTGGGCTAGGTTGCGTGTTGATGCAACGTGGAAGGGTAATAGCCTATGCGTCCCGACAACTGAAAACCCACGAAGTCAACTATCCCACACACGATCTAGAACTAGCTGCGGTGGTTTTTGCGTTGAAGATATGGCGGCACTATCTATACGGGACGAAGTGCACTATCTTCACAGACCACAAAAGCTTGAAGTATTTCTTCGAGCAGAAAGATTTAAACATGAGGCAAAGGCGATGGTTGGAGCTCATAAAGGATTATGTCTGCGAAATCCGTTACCATCCGGGCAAGGCCAACGTGGTGGCCGATGCCCTTAGCCGAAAAGAAAGGCCTGAGCCGATCCGGGTAACGATATCAGCTAATTATGACCTCAGATGTAATGACTCAGGTTAAGGAGTTTCAAGATGAGGCTTTGAAAGAAGATCGTCTTAACTCCGAAAGGATGAGAGGTCTAGTTACGGAATTGGGTGAGAACACTCTTGGTGTTAAGACTCGATTTGGACGAATGTGGATTCCTCGATACGGGGATCTATGTGGTAGAATTATGGACGAGGCCCATAAGACCCGATACTCCATTCACCCCGGTGCTACCAAAATGTACCACGATATGAAGAAAGACTATTGGTGGCCGGGTATGAAACGCGACGAGTGGAATACACAAGTAAGTGCTTGACTTGCTTACAAGTGAAGGCGGAACACCAGAAGCCCTACGGGAAGATCCAACCGTTGGATATACCCGAGTGGAAGTGGGAACACATCACCATGGATTTCATCACGAAGTTACCACGTACCCCAAAAGGGTATGATGCCATATGGGTGATAGTTGACCGCTTGACAAAGAGTGCCCACTTCCTACCGATCCGCAAAACGTACTCATCTGAAAGATTGGCGGATCTGTTCATCAAAGAAATTGTAGCTCGTCATGGTGTACCGGTGTCTATTGTGTCTGATCGCGACACCCGGTTTACCTCTAAGTTTTGGAAGAGATTTCACGATGCAATGGGGACGAGACTACACATTAGTACAGCATATCACCCTCAGACAGACGGTCAGTCTGAGAGGATGATTCAAACACTCGAGGACGTGCTTCGGGCGTGTGTGATCGATTTTGGAGGAAGTTGGGACAACCACCTGCCGTTAGCAGAATTCTCGTACAACAACAGTTATCACGCCAGCATTGGCATGCCACCTTACGAGATGCTATACGGTAGGAGATGTAGGATGCCCGTATGTTGGGGAGACATTGGGCAGAAGGAACTGGGAGGTGTTGAGGTGATTGAAGCAACGACTGAGAAATTGGAAAAGATCAAAGCCTTCATGAAGGCGGCGAAAGATAGGCAAAAGTCATATGCTGACAAGAGGCGAAGACCGATAGAGTTCAAGGTTGGTGACCGAGTTATGTTGAAGGTCTCACCTTGGAAAGGAATCATTAGATTCAGGAAACGAGGTAAGCTAAGCCCGAGATACATAGGACCTTTCCGGATTGTCGCACGGGTAGGAGAGGTGGCCTATCGACTTGAATTGCCAGACGAGTTAAGTGGAATTCATCCTACATTCCATGTATCTCATTTGAGAAAGTGCTTAGCTGATGAAGGCATGGTTGTACCACTGGGGGATATTGAAGTAGACGAACGGCTCAACTACGTGGAGCAACCAGCGGCAACCATTGATCGTAAGGAGAAGAGGTTAAGGAATAAAGTGGTTCCTCTTGTGCGTGTACAGTGGAAGCACAGGAAGGGATCCGAGTCTACGTGGGAGACTGAAGAAGAAATGAGACAGCACTACCCACATCTGTTTGAGGAATAACAGGTTTCGGGGACGAAACCTATATAAGGGGGGTGGACTTGTAACACCCGTATTTTTTTTAGCAAGAAATAAAAGAAAAAGGAAGAAAAGAAAGAAAATAAAATAAAATAAAATAAAAGCAACTAAAAAGGAGGGACCAAAAGTGCCAAATGGGCAAAGTTGTTATTTATTTTGTACAAAAGGGAGGCATGGTCGCCCATAACCCCTGCACAATTCTTTGCATTCGGTTTTTAGAGAGAGAAACAGCAGGGACTTCGATTCTTAGGAGAGAAAGAAGAAGAAATCGGATTCAAGGTAAGAATTGATGTTTTTAAGTTGTGTTTTGGCTAAGAAACCGAGAATGCATGTTCTTATGTTGTGTGTTTGTGTTCGGGTTGCACTGTGTGTGTGTTTTAGGTGTAGAAACGACTGGGAAGTTAAGAAAAGGGCATCCAAAACCCGAAGACAAACTAAGGTGAGTTCTAGACCACTTTTTACCTGTTTTTAAATGCTTTGGGGCTGGAAAATGCATGTAAGTATGTTTGTATAAAACTTGGATTTTATACCCGTATGATTGAATGTATGAATGTATGTGTTTATGTTAAGTTTTGCCTAGAATCAGGTGAGATTGTTTAGAACTAGGCATTTTGATGTTTGGGATTTGGAATATGAATTAGATACATGTCCAGGTTGCTAATACGACCAACAGTGTGGTCGTATGACCAGGTGAATTTTTCTAAGTGTGTTGAAGAGTCCAGTAGGACTCATACGACCAACAGTGTGGTCGTATGACCAGGTGATATTTTTCTAAGTGTGTTGAAGAGTCCAATAGGACTCATACGACCAACAGGGTGGTCGTATGACCAGATGATATTTCTAAGTATAGGATGAAAAGTCCAATAGGGCTCATACGACCAGCAGTGCTCTTACGCCTAACAGGGCTCATACGCCCAAGGGGCTTATACGCCCAACAGGGCTCAAACGTCCAGAACACAGGATTTTTACAGAAATTTCCTGCAAATCCGAAGTTCGAGGTTTGACCAGGGTTGACTAGGGTTAATAAATGATGATGTTTTATGCATGTAATGATGATTATGATTAACCCTTATTATTACAGATATTATTATCAGTGTATTATTATTGTTAACAATATTATTAATAAAATATTGTTAAGTATGGTATGATGCTATGTATGATGATGAATGTATGATGATGAATGTATGATGATGAATGTATGATGAGTGTGTATGTTCCTTGTAATTGTGTATGCTTATCTTTCTGAAACTTTACGAATAATGAGAATGAACTAATGAAGTATTATGTAATGTAAAGTGAAAGATAATGAAAGAGGAACATGATGATGAATGCATGTATTAACGAATGAACGAAAAGAAGAATGATGATGAATACATGCATTAATGAACGAACGAATTATGTCTTGCAAGCATTGAATAACGCGATTGGTCCTTCTCTGTGATTGACCATGGTCATGGTACCTCTACCGCTTACCTCTAGTACCGTGGCATACGTTTTGTTGTTCATATGTTGACTTCGGCCCGGTAGCTAATAACGATCAGGGTGTAGCATATGGTATTGGTACAATTCACCTTTCAATGTGCAAGTAAGTATGAACGGGATTCTTGTCATTCGACCACAGTAATCATAGCCAAGTGCTATGAAGTGGGTAAAGCCTGACAGAATCCATACGAGAAGTTAAAGATAACGATGAATAACGAATGATGAAGATAATAACGAATATTATCTCTGTGTACGTATGATGTATGAACGCATGCACGAAAGGATACTTATAAATAAGTAAAAGTATGTTTTATTATAAAACTAGAACTCACTCAGCAACGCTGACTTTTATGTGTTTTCCAGTTGGCAAGTAGTGTTGCTGAGGATGGCACGAGGCGGCTACTCAGCTCTTTTGGGATGACATTCTTTTGTTAATGTTTTGTATTGTAATGCAAACAAACGATATTTTGTAATGGGTGTTGTATTACTTTGCAAAAGCATTTATAGTAAATTCAAGGTTTCCACTGCATGGTTTTTATTAAGTTATATTAAATGTATGTTTTATGGGTGATGACGACCAACTGTGAGGTGCCCGGGAACGGGGCCTTACACACTTGGTCCCGGTTGGACTCTTCTAAACTTGTGTTTAACCGGATATTCCCGTAGGAAAAGGACCAAGCCTCAGAATAGTGAACCACTCCTGCTAGGATGGTTCACCATAGTATCTTACCCAAAACCTGTTACATGCCACAAACGACCCCCCATGATCTCAGTGGGGTACCTCCCTGTGGCGGGAGCCACTGTGCGTGGGGGATTCCCCAAATAGATCTATTCACATAAAGGCAAGCGGTTCACAAAAGAATTAATGATTATGACTAAAGTATCAGCAGGTATCCAAACAATCCCACATACAAGCATCAAGTAAGCACAATCATAGTTCATAAAACAAAAGATCATGCAAAACAGTAAACAGTATCACACATAAGAGCTTCAGTTTAAAAGGAGCATGCTTCATCCCCAAAACGAAAGTAAAAAGGGGGAACACGAGAACTCACCTTAGGTATCAAGCAAATAGAAATTCTTCGCGTGCCGGGAATAGCTCAAGTCTAGCACCCTAATATGAATATATTAAGCGATTAGCTACTGCTCTAAACCTATTTAAGGAGCAACCATAGTGCCTAAGACTTAAATAGACGGTTTCGGTTTTGATTCAATTAGGTTTGTGTAAAAAGTTTCCTTTTAAGGAAAGTCAAGGTTTTTCATGGAATCAACGGTTTCTACCTTACTAGACCAGGGATATATATAGTAATTATGCCATTTAAGGGGGACAATGAACTTATGGGAGTCGGTTATGAAGTTTTTGTAAAATTTATAGTTTTGCCCCTGAAGTTTCAAAACTGACAATTTCTACCCTTAAGTTTGGTTTCTTGCATTAAACGTCCTCTATTCTAAAAAATCAGGTTCAAGACCTTAATTCAACTTAGTTCTAAGGACTTATTACCAAAATTTCAGTTTATAGACTCGGTTTCTAAAATACACGTTTAACGTTGCCGGTTACGGTAAAACCGAACGGTTTAAAATGGTTGATTATGAGTTTTCACCTTTTTGGAGTCTAAGTCCAGTAGCTTTTTCTTGAAATCATTTTTATGAGTTTCAAACCATTTATATTATAAAAATTTGTCTCTAAAATTGGAAAGGCTCGTTTTTGCGTTTAAACCGTTAAAACGCGTTTTTAGTCGGGTTTGACCATTTTAAAGGCTTGTTTGACCAACCATTTGACTTTTGAGGTTATTTTATATATTAACCTATTGGAAAGTCATGATTTTTATAAGTTGTAACATTTAACCATTTATCTTAAATTTTCCTTAAAAACGTCTTTCGGTTTACACCCGGTTTCAATAAAAATCCATTTAAATTATCTTTTGACCACTAAAACTTTCCATTGCCTCCAGAACACTTTATTTATCCATTTAGAACCTGTAAATTCTCTTTAAAACCGTCGTCGGTTTCAATTCTCTTTATTTATGGTCCATGTTTCCTATTTTGAAGTCGTTTTAACCCGTTTTCGGGTCCCGAAAGTGACCAAACTAGGCCTAAACACATTATGTCCTTTGTTTCAGAGGTCAAGCCATGTTACTAAGCTTAATATGCACCAAAACTTACTGAAATGACAGTCCCAAACGTTTCCTAGTTGTTCTATACATCCATGGACTTTAAAACATGTAGAAAGTTTCATAAATGGCCATTACACATGTGTAAATCCTTGTAACTTGAGTTTAACCATTACTTTAACTTTATCTAACTTAAAAATCAGATTATTAGGGTGTCTTAAAAGTCATTTTGAGCAGATTACAACCCTTGTCTAAGAGGTTTTTCTTGAAATGTCTAAAAGAGGTTATTACTAGTAGAATGAAGCATTGTTCAAGGTGTAATGCATACTTTTACCACATGTAAGTGGTGTACATCCTTGGAGACTTCAAAAAAAGGTTGTTTATAGTCTTAAAACCCATTAATATGCAGGTTAGACGTTTAGTTTTGAAGGGTTACAAGATTCACAAGTGCATGGTGACAAAAACATCAAAAAGTGGGATTTCAAGGGGTAAATCGGATTCTACCCCTTGGAATGAGCATTATAACGTGTGGTATACCTTGAAGAACGTGGGGAACTCCTCAATAACAAATTGAGGGTGAGATGTTTCTGCTACAACAAGAAAAAGATGGGTTTTTAGGTGAAAATGAAGACTAGCTTACGAAATGACCAAAACCGACACGTAGAGCTTACACTTGATGTAACTCGCGATTTGGAAGGTGTGGATGGCCGTGGATGGCTGGAATCTTCTTGTAGGAGGCTGGAGAAGCTCGAACAAAGGCTGGAACCTCAAGTCTTGCACGTTCAAGACTTCAAAACATCACCCAAAGTTCACCCTTGCTGCGGTTTTGCTGCTGGCCGATTATGGAGGGCTTGTTTCACACGGTTTGGAGCTGAAATGAGGGTGAGTTAGAGAGGATTTTTGGAGAGGGTGAGGGTGTTTCAGCAGGGAATTTCGAAAGAGAGAGAGAGGAGAGTGGAATGGAGATGTCTTGCAAAGTGAAAAATGCATGAATAGTGAATGGATGGAAGAAAAAGGTGGAGGGTGTGTAAGAAAGCAAAATTTCTCATTGGTGGGCATGGGGGGCGGCCGATCTTGGCTTGTCTCCTAGTTCCACTTTGAATTTTTAATTTTATTAATTAATTGTAGGGTAGATTTCATAAAATGGTAGTATTTTTGGTGGTATAAGTTGTTAGTAAATTGACTAAGTGTTATGCATGATAATGCATGCTTAAATCCGAAAATTTCAAGTGTGTGTGTGCACATATACTTTTAATTGTTTCAATTGGTATTCTTAATTCTAGCTAGGGTGACTAATTAGTATTCCCGAGCACGAATTTTTCTAAAAAGGCAAGACTTAAAATGACTAAATTCGCGTAAAACACATAGAATCATAAAAATTGATCAAGTAAAAATTAGTGATTCTAACACTCTTGATATAATTGAATTGTTTCCATTATTAGTACTCATAAGACGGGATATGATGCAATTAAATTAGGGTTTAGAATAGTGACCTTGGGACCGGTTGTCACATTCTCCCACCGTTTAGGAAATTTCGTCCCGAAATTTTAACTTCGCTTAGCATTGGTACGGGTGGGTTTAAAGAGATGCGGGTAGTTCTTCCTCATCTCGTCCTCACGTTCCCAAGTGAATTACGGCCCTCGTCTTGAGTTCCATCTAACCTTAACCTTGGGTATGCGGCTTCGTCTGAGTTGCTTGACCAAGCGGTCCGTGATCTCTATAGGCTCTTCCACGAAGTTTAGCTTATCATTGATTCTTGTCTCCTTCGACGGTAGTTCCAAGGCTTTGTCTACCAGGCATTTCTTCAAGTTTGACACGTGGAAGGTGTCATGTATATAACTAAATTTCTGAGGTAGTTTCAACTTGTAAGCCACAGGACCAATTCTTGCTAGTATTTCGAATGGTCCAATGTATCTTGGGCTTAACTTGCCTCTTTTTCCGAACCTCACGGTTCCTTTCCACGGTGCTACCTTCAGCATTACTCTATCACCTATCTGAAACTCTAATGGTTTCCGTCTTCTGTCAGCGTACTTCTTTTGACGATCCCTTGCCGCCCGTAGACGTTCCTTGATCTTGAAAATCTTATCAGTGGTCTCCAATACGATGTCGGGTCCCAATACTTGACTATCACCAATTTCATTCCAACTCAAGGGTGACCGACATTTCCTACCATAGAGAGCCTCATACGGAGCAGCATTGATACTTGCATGGTAACTGTTGTTATAGGAGAACTCCACCAATGGAAGATGATTATCCCAGTTCCCACCAAAATCAATTACGCATGCCCTCAGCATATCTTCTAGGGTTTGAATAGTCCTCTCGCTTTGACCGTCAGTTTATGGATGGTACGCCGTGCTTAAGTCCAGACGGGTTCCTAAGGCTCGTTGAAGTGATTTCCAGAAACGCGAAGTAAAACGACTATCACGATCGGAGATTGTTGATAGTGGCACACCATGCCTAGACACTATTTCATTGATATACAGTTGAGCCAGTCTTGACATGTCATAGTCTTCCTGAATTGGTAAAAAGTGTGCTGCTTTGGTTAGTCTATCCACTATCTCCCAAATGGCATCATAACCCCTAGATGTTCTGGGTAACTTGGTAACAAAGTCCATCGTGATTTTATCCCATTTCCATTCCTGGATTTCTGGCTGCTGTAACATCCCTGATGGTTTTTATTCTCAGCTTTTACCATGGCACAGGTTAGGCACTTACTGACATACATAGCGATTGATTTCTTGATTCCAGGCCACTAGAAAAGTGCCTTCAAATCCCGGTACATTTTATCACTCCCAGGGTGAACTGAATACCTAGATTTGTGAGCTTCATCGAGAATTACCTCTCGAATTCCCCCATGCTTTGGCACCAAAGTTCTCCCTTCGCACTTATATGTACCATCAGTTCCTATTTCAAACCGCCTTTCCATTCCAGTTAATCCTTCTGCTGCTAAATTTTCCTCCTTTAACGCTTCACCTTGAGCTTCTTTCAGCCATGCGACTAGGTCTGTGTACACACTTATCCTTAAAGCTCGTACACGAAGAGGTTTCTCTCTCTCCTTTCTGCTCAAAGCATCTGCCACCACATTGGCCTTTACGGGATGATAACGGATTTCACACTCATAGTCGTTTAATAGCTCAACCCATCTTCTTTGACGCATGTTTAGCATTTTCTGGTCGAGAATGTGTTGCAAACTTCGATGGTCAGTGTAAATGATACACTTCGTGCCATAGAGGTAGTGCCTACACATTTTGAGAGCAAACACCACAGCACCTAATTCCAGATCGTGCGTAGTATAGTTCTTCTCATGATCATTTAGCAGTCTAGATGCATAGGCAATAACCTTGTTGCGTTGCATTAGCACGTAACCTAACCCTTGACGTGAGGCGTCACAATAAACTACGAAATCTTCGACTCCTTCTGGAAGGGCCAAAACAGGTGCACTGCATAGTTTTTCCTTAAGCGTCTCGAATGCTTCATCTTGCTCGGGTTCCTATACAAAGGCTTTGTCTTTCTTAGTCAGTGAGGTCAATGGTTACACAATTCGTGAGAAGTCCTTTATGAATCGTCGGTAGTATCCGGCCAATCCTAGGAATTGTCTAATCTCAGTGGGAGTCTCAGGAATCTTCCAATTCTTTATAGCCTCTATCTTGGAAGGGTCAACTTGAATTCCATTCTCATTCACTACATGCCCTAAAAATTGGATCTCTGCATCCAAAATTCACATTTTAAAAATTTGGCATATAGTTGCTCATTCTTGAGTAATTCAAGAATTAGTCTGAGATGCCTCTCGTGTTCTTCCTTACTACTGAAGTAGATCAGAATGTCGTCGATGAACACAATCACAAATTTGTCAAGATATGGGCGGCACACACGGTTCATGAGGTCCATGAATGCTGCTGGTGCATTAGTCAGTCCGAAGGGCATGACTAAGTACTCATAGTGCCCATACCTAGTTCGGAAAGCCGTCTTGGGTATGTCTTCTTCTCGGATCTTCAGTTGGTGGTAACCGGATCTCAGATCTATATTGGAGAAGTAGCTTGCTCCTTGAAGTTGATCGAATAGGTCGTCTATCCTTGGGAGAGGGTAACGGTTCTTTATGGTCAACTTATTTAATTCCCGGTAGTCGATGCACATGCGTAAGGTGCCGTCCTTCTTCTTCACAATAACACCGGAGCACCTCATGGAGAGACACTCGGACGTATAAACCCTTTGTCCAATAGTTCTTGAACTTGCATCATCAGTTCCTTCATTTCAGGAGGAGCGAGTCGATACGGCGCTTTGGCTACCGGTGCAGCGCCAGGCAACAAATCTATTTGAAACTCAACTTGTCGATTCGGGGGAAGTCCCGGTAGGTCTTCCGAAAACACCTCAGGGCATTCAGAAACTACTGTGATGTCCGAAATCTTCTTCTCCTCTTTGGTCTTCATCACGTAGATGATGAAAGCTGAGCATCCCTTCCTTAAGCTCTTGGTAGCTTTTAAATGGGATATCATGGGGCATAAGGTGTTACTCCTTTCCCCTTGCACCACTAAATCTTCCTTGTCGTTCAATGGTATCTTGAGTAGGCATTCATCACAAACAATTTCGACTCTGTTCTTAGCTAACCAGTCCATGCCGACAACCACATCAAATCCTCCTAACTTAATGGGCATCAGATCTATCTTAAATGCATGCCCATTTAGATTTATTGAACAATTCTTGATGATTTCGTTAGTTTCTAAAATATTACCATCAGCTAATTCGACGGTAAACGTATCGGCTAAGGCACACATAGCTAAGTCAATCGAGGATCTAAAGCACTAGAGATAAAATTGGCAGTCACTCCAGTATCAAATAAAACAGTAGTAGGATGATCGTTTACAAGAAACGTACCATTGACCACATCGGGTACCTTTCGGGCTCCAGCGGGATCCATCACAAAAGCCCTTCCCTTGGGCTTATTGGGTCGGTTGTCCTTGTTTCTTCCTAATTTGGGGCATTTGTTCCTCATATGCCCGGGGTCCCCGCACTCATAGCATTGTTTTCCAGGCTCGTAGGTACAGTCTTTAATCAGGTGACCAGGTTTCTTGCATCGATAACAAGGCATGGGATTGCACTCCCCTTGGTGATGAAGCTTGCATTTATCGCAGAAGGGGCTTGTGCCCAGATACAACCTCCTTGCCTTTCCACCCTGGTCATTTCGTCTCGCTTCTTCTCTAGGTTTCTTGTTTGAACCGCTGCTGCTGCCGACCATCTTCCTAGTATCAACCCACTTCCTCTTTTCTTCCACAACCTTCTTCTTGTCCTCAATTTTTCCATGTTCAATCCACCCCGCTCTAACTAGGTCGTCGGTTAGACTACTGGTAAGGTCGACCGCCGCCTGTATGGTTGTAGGCCTGGATGACCGAACCATGCCCCTTACCCTTGGGTGTAACCCCCAGATGAAGCGGGCCACGCCCTTGGATTCTGGCATCACCAGGTGTGGTACCAGTCGGGACAATGCAAGGAACTGGTTGATGTATTCGGTGTAGTTCGGACCCCTCATTTCCAAATTCAGAAATCTAGCCTCCAGTTTTTCTAGTTGGTTGATCGGACAGTACTTGTTGGTGATTAGCTCCCTAAACTCAGACCAGTTCATCCTACCCATAGCATCCTGGCCTCGAGGCTGGATGATGGTTTTCCACCACTCAAGTGTTGGTCCCTTGAGAGATTGAGAAGCAAACCTCACCATGTGTTCCAACTTGCACTCACTGATGTCTAACACAGCTTCGATTTCGTCCAGCCATCTATAGGTTTCAATTGCACCCTCGGTGCCATGGAAGTCCTTTGGCTTGCAAGCCATGAATGTTTTGTAGGAGCACCCTTTCCTGATAGCTTCAGATTCTTCGTTGTTGGCAGCCCCAGTACCACCTCCGGCGTCATCCCGGTCAGCATTTATTTGAGCAATAATAGTTGGTATAGCATTTGCAATTTGCTGTGCCACAAGATTTGCCATCCTCTCATCGTTTCCTGAGTTAGCATTCTCCCCGGCGGGAGTCCCTGGAGGGGTAGGTGGTTGGTTTCTGGTTCGCCTTGTTCTTTCGTGACAACCTCGGTTTGCTGCTTGCCTTCCAATGGGTGTTCCTCCTCTGGTAGGCATTCTGACAGTACGACAGACAAAGTCGTTTAGCATCTCATAATTTGTTTCAATCAGTCTATGCATCAATTCCCTACAAGAGTTCCTCTCTACGAAGAACGAATATGGTGTATAATTGCACACAACTTACCAAGTTCCACAGATTACCAATTTAAACAGTTTAAGCAGTCATAAAGAATAACATGGCCCAACACCATGAATAAACAACACATGATGGATAATCGTAAATGTTTCAACAGCATTGTATCATATGAATTAGTTCAAAGCATGACAAAGTTCATAGCATCAGAGTCTAGCTCTTACAAGGTGGAAGGTGCCATCACCCCCATGAATAATAATAATAATAATAATGTCGGATAATAATAAGTTTGTTTCCTTCAAGTATTCTAAGACAGATAGTTTCTTCCTCTTCCACATGGTCGCCCTCACATCCACTTCTTTTTCAGCCATCCCATCCATCTGGTGTTCTTCTTCCTCTGCTCCCGCTCCAATCTCTGCACACCCTCTGATGCCAGCATAGCTTGGAATTGAGCGGACTGTGAGATCCGGGTGGCGTGCTGAAGAGTCTGCTCGTGGCGCTCGATGGTCCTCAGTATCTCGCTCAGGGTAGGGTCGGATGGACCAAAGTCACTAGCCCGCCGGCTAGACTGAGAGTGCTGGTCTCTAGAGAACACGCTGGGACCAACATGCATGCTGTGCCTTGGAGGTATCCAAGGCTCCTCTTGTGGGTGGCGTCGGTGTGGCTCGTACGGCGGTGGTGTGGGTATGGGAGCCCTGACCGGTGGTGGAGGAGGAGGAGGCAACCTAAATGAGACCGAAGTCCCAGGTCTAACAGCCTTTCATGGACCAGTGAGGTGCGTGCTCCCCAATTCCCAATGGGAGGTATCGGTGAGTGGGATGGAGCGGCAACATGTGGCGAGCGGGAGCGCATCCGGCTCCTGGGTGGCGTTGACGAAGAAGAATCCTCGGAAGCTCCAGTGTCCTCTGACGTGGCGGAGATCCAACCCGGGTGTCCACACCTCTGCAGGTACGCCTCGTACTCCGTTTGGGGCTTCCTCCTCAGTGTCCCAACAGGGGCAGTCTCATTAACTGGATGTGCGGGTGCCTTACCTCTTTCAGCCATAGTAGATTCCTGTAAAAAGACATCATGAGTAATTTGGTTTCTCATAGCTCATGATAGTCTTAATAATAATAATATACTCATAGTAATAGTGATGGCATTAGTATCAGGGATCTCTATGTATCCCATATCAGTGATGTTAGAATCAATTGTTTCTCATAATAGTGTCAGGCAAAACAGTTCATCTATAGAAAATTAATTTCAAATCTCCAGTCAAAATAAAATTCAAGGTTAATCAGCATCAAACATAAAGGTCCAAACATAACTTAGAGGTCCATGATGGAAATTACGCATCCGGTAAATTCATGATTACGTTGATCAGGCGTAATCATCAATTTATCCAACCCGATCATTCCAACACTTTCCCATAAGGACAGTCCTAGGGTATCAGGGTTGTAGCCTAGGGTCTACTATGGTATTCCCGACTTCTCTACAACCTTTGGCTCTGATACCAATCTGTCACACCCCCGGGCCCAGGTAGGGTGGGACGTCACAGATTAGCAACAACATATATGGCAGCGGAAACAAACCATTATAAGAGCTCAAAGGGAGAGAACATCACATGGCATTAAAAGTTTTAAAAGACACCGGGCTGGAAACAAATCCAGCCCCAAATGTTTACATGTTCAACATAAATTTAAATGGTCATGGTATCAAATCGTCAAAGTCACAAATTCTGGTCACACAAACAATGCCATGGTCTCGGGTTGAGTCTAAGTCGTCCATAAGCTAAGAGTCTTCACAGGTTACCTGAAACATGCTAAAAAAAAAGAGTGTCAACTAAAAAGTTGGTGAATTCAAGTGCTTAAAGTTTCAAAACAAATAAAAGGAACTATAAAAGTCCATAGTAAAGGTTTTAGAATCCAGTGTGATAGTTTATAAAAATCTCATTCGATTTTAAAAGCATCGTTTTTAGTATCAGTCATTGTGGGGCATCACAATCAACCCTGCACTTGGTCCCCGGTTGGCCTCTTCTAAACTTGTGTTTAACCGGATATTCCCGTAGGAAAAGGACCAAGCCTCAGAATAGTGAACCACTCCTGCTAGGATGGTTCACCATAGTATCTTACCCAAAACCTGTTACATGCCACAAACGACCCCTCAGGATCTCAGTGGGGTACCTCCCTGTGGCGGGAGCCACTGTGCGTGGGGGATTCCCCAAATAGATCTATTCACGTAAAGACAAGCGGTTCACAAAAGAATTAATGATTATGACTAAAGTATCAGCAGGTATCCAAACAATCCCATATACAAGCATCAAGTAAGCACAATCATAGTTCATAAAACAAAAGATCATGCAAAACAGTAAACAGTATCACACATAAGAGCTTCAGTTTAAAAGGAGCATGCTTCATCCCGAAAACGAAAGTAAAAAGGGGGACACGAGAACTCACCTTAGGTATCAAGCAAATAGAAATTCTTCGCGTGCCGGGAATAGCTCAAGTCTAGCACCCTAATATGAATATATTAAGCGATTAGCTACTGCTCTAAACCTATTTAAGGAGCAACCATAGTGCCTAAGACTTAAATAGACGGTTTCGGTTTTGATTCGATTAGGTTTGTGTAAAAAGTTTCCTTTTAAGGAAAGTCAAGGTTTTTCATGGAATCAACGGTTTCTACCTTACTAGACCAGGGATATATATAGTAATTATGCCATTTAAGGGGGACAATGAACTTATGGGAGTCGGTTATGAAGTTTTGTAAAATTTACAGTTTTGCCCCTGAAGTTTCAAAATTGACAATTTCTACCCTTAAGTTTGGTTTCTTGCATTAAATGTCCTCTATTCTTAAAAATCAGGTTCAAGACCTTAATTCAACTTAGTTCTAAGGACTTATTACCAAAATATTAGTTTATAGACTCGGTTTCTAAAATACACGTTTAACGTTGCCGGTTACGGTAAAACCGAACGGTTTAAAATGGTTATTTACGAGTTTTCACCTTTTTGGAGTCTAAGTCCAGTAGCTATTTCTTGGAATCATTTTTATGAGTTTTAAACCTTTTAGATTATAAATATTTGTCCTAAAAGTGGAAAGGCTCGTTTTTACGTTTAAACCGTTAAAACGCGTTTTTAGTCGGGTTTGACCATTTTAAAGGCTTGTTTGACCAACCATTTGACTTTTGAGGTTATTTTATCTATTAACCTATTGGAAAGTCATGATTTTTATAAGTTGTAACATTTAACCCATTTATCTTGAATTTTCCTTAAAAACGTCTTTCGGTTTACACCCGGTTTCACTAAAAATCCATTTAAATTATCTTTTGACCACTAAAACTTTCCATTGACTCCAGAACACTTTATTTATCCATTTAGAACCTGGAAATTCTCTTTAAAACATTTATGGTCCATGTTTCCTATTTTTAAGTCGTTTTAACCCGTTTTCGGGTCCCGAAAGTGACCAAACTAGGCCTAAACACATTATGTCCTTTGTTCCAGAGGTCAAGCCATGTTACTAAGCTTAATATGCACCAAAACTTACTGAAATGACAGTCCCAAACGTTGCCTAGTTGTTCTATACATCCATGGACTTTAAAACATGTAGAAAGTGTCATAAATGGCCATTACACATGTGGAAATCCTTGTAACTTGAGTTTAACCATTACTTTAACTTTATCTAACTTAAAAATCAGATTATTAGGGTGTCTTAAAAGTCATTTTGAGCAGATTACAACCCTTGTCTAAGAGGTTTTTTAAGAAATGTCTAAAAGAGGTTATTACTAGTAGAATGAAGCATTGTTCAAGGTGTAATGCATACTTTTACTACATGTAAGTGGTGTACATACTTGGAGACTTCAAAAACAGGTTGTTGATAGTCTTAAAACCCATTAATATGCAGGTTAGACGTTTGGTTTTGAAGGGTTACAAGATTCACAAGTGCATGGTGACAAAAACACCAAAAAGTGGGTTTTCAAGGGGTAAATCGGATTCTACCCCTTGGAATGAGCATTATAACGTGTGGTATACCTTCAAGAACATGGGGAACTCCTCAAGAAGAAAGTGAGGGTGAGATGTTTCTGCTACAATAAGAAAAAGATGGGTTTTTAGGTGAAAAATGAAGACTAGCTTAAGAAATGACCAAAACCGACACATAGAGCTTACACTTGATGTAACTCGCGATTTGGAAGGTGTGGATGGCCGTGGATGGCTGGAATCTTCTTGGAGGAGGCTGGAGAAGCTCGAAAAAAGGCTGGAACCTCAAGTCTTGCACGTTCAAGGCTTCAAAACATCACCCAAAGTTCACCCTTGCTGCGGTTTTGCTGCTGGCCGATTAAGGAGGGCTTGTTTCTCACGGTTTGGAGCTGAAATGAGGGTGAGTTAGAGAGGATTTTTGGAGAGGGTGAGGGTGTTTCAGCAGGGAATTTCGAGAGAGAGAGAGGAAAGTGGAATGGAGATGTCTTGCAAAGTGAAAAATGCATGAAGAGTGAATGGGTGGAAGAAAAAGGTGGAGGGTGTGTAAGAAAGCAAAATTTCTCATTGGTGGGCATGGGGGGCGGCCGATCTTGGCTTGTCTCCTAGTGCCATTTTGAATTTTTAATTTTAATTAATTAATTGTAGGGTAGATTTTATAAAATGGTAGTATTTTTGGTGGTATAAGTTGTTAGTAAATTGACTAAGTGTTATGCATGATAATGCATGCTTAAATCCGAAAATTTCAAGTGTGTGTGTGCACATATACTTCTAATTGTTTCAATTGGTATTCTTAATTCTAGCTAGGGTGACTAATTAGTATTCCCGGGCACGAATTTTTCTAAAAAGGCAAGACTTAAAATGACTAAATTTGCGTAAAACACATAGAATCATAAAAATTGATCAAGTAAAAATTAGTGATTCTAACACTCTTCATATAATTGAATTGTTTCCATTATTAGTACTCATAAGACGGGATATGATGTAATTAAATTAGGGTTTAGAATAGTGACCTAGGACCGGTTGTCATAGTATGGGTGGCCAATGGAGATAGTCAAAGATGGACCAGAAGTCATAAGTTGGTAAACGACGTATAGCGATAGGATTCCAGGTGAGATATTGGAAAAGAGATGAGACAGTATTACCCACAGGATCTAAGGAATGACAGGTTTCGGGAACGAAACCTAAATAAGGGGTGGACTTGTAACACCCGGAAATTTGACTTTTTGGATTGTCATGCGACTGGAGGCTCAGTCGCACGGAGCTCACACGACTGGAGCTCCATACACATGATAGTCGCACGATTGAGAGTCCATCTGCACGAATGGGGCCAGTCACACGATGTTCGGGCGACTGGAGTCCCAGTCGCCTGGAGTCGGGCGACTGAGATGTTGCTTTAAGGGAGGGGCAGCCATCTCCCCTCCCCCACACTTGCAAAACTCAGTCAAAGAAAGAGTAGAGAAAGAAAGAAGAGAGAAAGAAGAGAAGAAGAGAGAAAGTGGTGATTCGGGCTCGAAACTCGTCGAGTGACTAGTCCAAACGAAGCTCTTGATCTTCTTCTTGTTTGTGTGAGTTCTAGGACCCCTCATTTACATGTTTTCAAATGATTTTGGGGCTGGATCAGATATAAAACCTAATTTTGTAAAGTGTATGTTTGACCCATTTGGGTGTAATCATGTTTAGTGTGTTTAGAGTACGATTTTGGACTTGTATGTGCTTGTATGATGCCATAGTATGATTCCTTAAGGTTTAGGAGGGCTAATTCGGGTTTGAGATGAGTTTAGAAGGGTTTTAGAGCCGTATGTCGCGGCTGCAGTTCGAGATGAACTCCAGTCGCTGCCCAGTTAAGGCTAGACGACTGAAGGGTCAGTCGGACGACTGAAGAACGACTGATATTCAGTTGCACGACTGAGGTCCAGACGCACGACTGGGGACTCAATCGGACGACAGGTCATGCGACTGGGAGTTCAGTTGCATACGTCCAGTCGCATAGTTATTCAGTCGCACGATTTAGAGTTCAGTCGTAGAGACGCCCATTCACATAGTGTTTACTCGTATGATAGGAAGTCCATTCGCAAGTTTGTATGCCCACTCGTATTGATGCCCAATCGCATGATTCAGTCTCATGGAGGCCATGCGACTGAAATATGTCCACTCACCCAAATAGGGCTGATGTGAATGAGGAGAGATGTGTATGCAAGATGTATGTATGACAAGTATGATGTAGCCTTATATGATGGTAATGACTCATGATTTGTAAATATCAATGTTCCTTATGTCGATGTATGTTTATCTTTTCTTGACTTTACGTGCTATGTTAATGAATGAAACGAAGATAATAAGAATGTAAAGTGAAAGATAATGAATGTGGAACATGATGAATGAATGCATGCGTTAATGAACGAACGAATGAATGTAAGAAAAAGGCTTGCAAGCAAATGTATGGAGGTGCACACCCCTGGCAGGTGTTAGCTCAACGGTGTGCGGGTTAGCTACCCCGAAGTATGCACATTGGGGTTCAGTCTTTGTGATTGAACATATGTATGGGATCCTTGCCGCTTGCCCTAGGTGACTGGATCAGCAAAAGTGCACAACGTTCGTGATTGATCATCACAGGTCCAGCACCCGCCGTAGTGCATAATGTTCGGGGTAAAGCATATGGCATTGATCCAGAATGAAAGTGGAAAGATAAGTGGTGCATGCACCTACCCTAGGTGACTGGATCAGCATGAGTGCACAACATTTGTGGTTGATTACCACAGGTCCAGCACCAGCAGTAATGCATGATGTTTAGGGTATTGTACATGTCACCGGAAGTAATGAACGTACGAATGAATGTAATGAACGTATGAACGAAAGAAATGATCATACGTAAGTAATGAATGAATGAATGAATGAAAATAAGATACGTACGAACGAAAGAAAGAGTACAAAAGAATGTGAATGATAATAATGAACGGTACACAAATGAAAAGCTAACGAATGAAGGATGAAGATAATAATAATATTAACTAAGTGTACGTATGTTGTGTGACCGCACGTAAGCAAAGAAAGGTTTAATGAAAGAAAAGTATGTTTTATTATAAAACTAGTACTCACTCAGGAACGCTGACTTTTTATGTGTTTCCAGTTGACAGGTACTGTTGCTGAGGATGGCACGAGGCGGCTACTCAGCTCTTTTGGGATGGCATTCCTTTGTACCTAATGACGCAACACATTATGTTGCATGCAAGTGTTTGTTGAGGATTCAAATAAACGGGACTACTTAAGAAATCCTTTAGGTTTCATATGCTTTCGCCGCAAACACTTATCGTTATGTAAAGCGAAAATATGTATTTTGTAGTTAATCAACGATGTAGTAACTTGCAAAAGCTTTTATAATGAAATGAGAATGTTTTCTTTTTTCAATTCCGCTGCATTATTTTACTTAGTAAATGTAAACTATATGTTAGATGTGCAATGAATGACCAACTGTGAGCGTCCCGGAAACGGGGCCTTACATATTGTGATTATGAGATTTGGCAAATGGATGTCAAAACCGCTTTCCAAAATGGATATCTTGAGGAAGATGTCTATATGGTTCAGCCTGAAGGTTTTGTCGATCCAAAACATCCTAATAAAGTATGCAAGTTAAAGAGATCAATCTATGGATTGAAACAAGCATCGAGAAGCTGGAATCACCATTTTGATGAGGAGGTAAAGAAATTTAGCTTCATCAAAAACGCTAATGAGGCTTGTGTGTATAACAAGGCTAGTGGGAGCACAATAACTTTTCTAGTGTTTTATGTTGATGACATACTACTATTTGGAAATGACATTCCAACCTTGGAAGGTGTTAAAACCTTGCTTGGAAGTTGTTTTTCCATCAAGGATCTTGGTGAAGCCGCCTATATTCTGGGAATAAAGATATATAGGATAGATCAAGGCGGTTGATTGGTTTAAATCAAAGTGCATACATTGATAAAATCTTGAAAAGGTTCAAGATGGAGAACTCTAAGAAAGGTAGGGTACGTATTCAAAGAGGAACGATATTGAGTACGACTCAATGTCCAAGCTCAAAAGATGAGCAAGATAAAATGAAGGAAATCCCATACGCATCTGCTATTGGATCTATCATGTATGCGATGATATGCACTCGACCGGACGTGTCATGCGCCTTAAGCATGACAAGCCGATACCAGTAAAATTCTGGAAGCAGTCATTGGATGGCTGTTAAGAACATACTCAAGTACCTAAGGAGGATGAAAGATATGTTCCTAATCTATGGATCTGGTGATGAGGAACTCGATGTAAAAGGTTACACAGATGCGAGTTCCAAACCGATCGTGACGATTCACGGTCACAATCGGGATACACTTTCATTCTGAATGGAGGAGCGGTCTATTGGAAGAGCTCCAAGCAGGATGTGGTGGCTCTATCAACTACAGAATCAGAATACGTGGCCACCTCATTGGCAGCTCAAGAAGCTGCATGGTTGAAAAAATTCATTGCCGATCTAGGGGTTGTCCCTTCCATTCAGGACCCCCTAGAGATCTTTTATGATAACGAGGGTACGGTTGCTCAAATCAAGGAACCTCGTGCTCATCAAAAGACTAGGCACATTGAGCGGAGATTCAACTACATACGAGATGAAGTTGAAAAAGGAAAAATATGTATTCGCAAATTTCACACAGATCAAAACATTGCGGATCCTCTCACGAAGCTCCTTGAAAAGGCAAAGCATGAGGTCATACTTGTGCCATGGGACTTCGATATTCTAGTGATTGGATTTGATCTGTAGCTTTTGTATTTGGATATGTGGAACTCTTTATTATTTGAATAAAATTATTTGGTTATAATGTTTCAATTAATGTTCAAATTTAGCATGTTTAAATCCATGGGTAAATTGTTTACTCTAAATGTCCGTAGTCGCTCATACTTGTGGGGACAAGTGTGAGGGTAAGATTATTATGAACTTGGATTGGTTGATATTTATAAGGATGAATATAGAGCAATGGGTTGCTACCAAGGTTGATAGATATTTGTGGGATACAAATATTGGACTAACCCGCATCTCAAATTTTACTACATGGAATCTTCTAGATTGATCATAAGTAAATTTGAGTAAAGGAGAATATCATTTGATATCCTTCGACCTGAGATACATATTGGGTTTTGATATTCACCAAGTATTATACCTTGAGCTAGTTCTTCGTTGTCCTGAAATAGTGGACAGTACATAAGGGTATGTTCAGGTATGACACGAGGTGTTTGTGAGAAACGTATGTAGTCAAGATGGAATTTGTTCCTCTTATTCGTTGAGAGTTAGATGTCTAAGGCTTGATAAGTTAAATCAACAAGGAATGATCATTCTGTGTTCTTGGATTTAACACGACATCTGTAACAAAAGGATAGATGACTGATTCACCTAAGTCATTTCAAGTAGGATACTTGAATGGAATGATGTTATTGAATGGCTATAAGTCATGCGTATTAAGGGTAGTAAACCGTTGTTAGGCGGTATTTACTGCTTGCATCAATCTTCTATGAATCTTGGGCAAGTGGAAGATTGTAGGATTCTATGTGCCCAAGACACGTAGAATATTGACGCGGTTAGTACGTTATGATCCAAGTCGTGTTATACCCAATAACAAGCTTAGCAAACACCAATTAATATTTGATTGATGATATGATCATGCAATCAAATATAAACACTAATTTAGAAAATGGGTTTTCTAAATAAGTTGCATATGAGATAGAACAACTTGTAAAGATACTTTGTTCAAGTATTATTATTTGAAATGTTATTTAATTTAATTAGATGACATCAAATAATAATATGGGTGTATGAGTTATACAATTAAGTGTTAATTGTACAACTTATTTAAATGACTAGTCTAATGTTGGAGTAGTATAAAATTTTGAAGGGGAAACTCATCTAACTAGAAATTTCGGCCACCCCTATCAAATACCATTGGTCTTTTTTTTACTAGAGATTCTCTAACATTCACTAGTGCTCCAACATCACTAGTGCTCCAATATTCACTAGTGGAACACACTACCAAAGATTCTCCAACATTGACTAGTTCAACCCACTACCAAAAGGATCTATATAATACATGCAACATTATTTTTCAAAACTCTCTCTCTTTCTCTCTAAGACTTACGGTTTTGAGCAGCAGAAAAAGAAGTAGTTTTGAGTTGTTCTTAGTGTTAAATATTCCTAACAAGAAGGTGTTTGCAAGGAGGCTTGGGGTATACTAACTTGACAGGTCCTATTCTTGGAACTTTGGCCGATTTTGAGCATTCCACATCTTCTTTTATGTCGATTTTCAGTTGCTAAAAAGGTAGAAATCACAGCTGAATGTAGCTTTGATTTTATGTACATTTACATGTCTTCATAGCTTGCTTATTCACATAAAAGATGCCCTTTGTTCTTGGGTTTGTTTACACTTTAAAACATCAAATAGAACATGAGTTTTTCAGATTATAAACAATGTTATAATGCTAAACTTCTGCTGCGTTTTACAGAGCTTTAGTGTTTAAACTATGTCTTGTGTTCTAACAAACGCCAACATTTTGATGAGCACGAGGTTCCTTGATTTAAGCAATCGCACCCTTGTTATCACAAAAGATCTCTAGGGGGTCCTGAATGGAAGGGACAACCCTTAGATCGGCAATGAATTTCTTCAACCATGCAGCTTCTTGAGCTGCTAATGAGGCGGCGACGTATTCTGATTCTGTAGTTGATAGAGCCACCACATCCTGTTTGGAGCTCTTCCAAGAGACCGCTCCTCCATTAAGAATGAAAATATATCCCGATTGTGACCGAGAATCATCACGATCGGTTTGGAAACTCGCATCCGTGTAACCTTTTACAACGAGTTCCTCATCACCAGATCCATAGATTAGGAACATATCTTTTGTCCTCCTTAGGTACTTAAGTATGTTCTTAATAGCCATCCAATGATTGTTTCCAGGATTTTGCTGGTAACGGCTTGTCATGCTTAAGGCGCATGACACGTCTGGTCGAGTACATATCATTGCATACATGATGGATCCAATAGCAGATGCGTATGGGATTGCCTTCATTTTATCTTGCTCATCGTTTGAGCTAGGACATTGAGTCGTACTCAATATTTCCTCTTTGAATAGGTATGGTACCTTTCTTAGACTTCTCCATCTTGAATCTTTTCAAGATCTTATCAATTTATGCACTTTGATTCAAACCAATCAACCACCTTGATCTATCCCTATAGATCTTTATTCCCAGAATATATGCGGCTTCACCAAGATCCTTAATGGAAAAACAACTTCCAAGCCAGGTTTTTACACCTTTCAAGGTTGGAATGTCATTTCCAAATAGTAGTATGTCATCAACATACAATACTAGAAAAGTTATTGTGCTCCCACTGGCCTTCTTATACACACAAGCCTCATTAGCATTTTTGACGAAGCCAAATTTCTTTACTTCTTCATCAAAACGGTGATTCCAACTTCTCGATGCTTGTTTCAAGTGATTCCAACTTCTCGATGCTTGTTTCAATCCATAAATTGATTTCTTTAGCTTGCATACTTTGTTAGGATGTTTTGGATCAACAAAACCTTCAGGCTGAACCATATAGACATCTTCCTCAAGATATCCATTTAGGAAAGCGGCTTTGACATACATTTGTCAAATCTCATAATCATAATGAGCAGTTATGGCGAACAATATCCTTATAGACTTTAGCATCATAACAGGTGAGAAGGTTTCATCATAGTCAAGCCCTTGAGTTTGAGTGAAACCCTTTGCTACAAGTCTAGCTTTATAAGTATCCAAGTTTCCATGCATATCGGTTTTCTTCTTGAAAACCCACTTACTTCCAACTACCTTGGAATTAAGAGGAGGTATAACAAGTTCCCAAACTTGATTGTCATACATGGATTGCATCTCAACGTTCATGGCGTCAAGCCATTTGTCACAATCCAAATTGGACATTGCATCATGGTATGTGGTTGGTTCATCTGAATCTACCACATAGCATCCATCCATGAAAAATCCGTATCTTTCAGGTGGATTACTAGTTCTACCACTTCTGCGAACTTTTTGTGTGTTTTGATCAACCGCTTGATCATCCTCAACATCCTCATGTTGAGTGCTAGTTTCAACCAAACGTGCATCGGGTTGTGGTTCTTGATCCTCCTTAAGATCCACTGTTCTACTTCTAGTTCCTTCCATAAGGAACTTTGCTTCTAAGAACTCACCCTTTCTGGCAACAAACACCTTTTGTTCTAGTGGATCATAGAAATAAAATCCCATAAAATCTCTAGGATATCCAATAAAGATACACTTGGTGGATCGGACTTCCAATTTGTTTGGGGTGGGAGTCTTAACGTAAGCCTCACAACCCCAGACCCTTAAGTATGATAGGGATGGAACTTTTCCATGCCATATCTCAAAAGGTGTCCTTTCCACCTTTTTGGTCATATTTAGAATACGGGCCGCGGAGTGCAAAGAGAAACCCCAAAATGATAGAGGTAATGTGCTTCTAGCCATCATAGATCGGACCATATCCAATAAGGTTCGATTCCTCCTCTCAGACACACTATTATGTTGTGGTGTTCCAGGTGGAGTGAGTTTTGAGACAATTCCACAACTCCTAAGATGATCTTGAAAAGCATCATTTAGGTATTCACCTCCTCTATCGGTGCGGAGAACTTTAATCGACTTGTTGAGTTGATTTTCTACTTCATTGTTGAAGATTTTGAACGTTTCAAAAGCTTCATCTTTGTGTCTTAATAAGTACACATTCCCATAGTGACTATAATCGTCGGTAAAGGTAATGAAGTATCTTTCACCATTCCTAGTCATTGGCTTAAAAGGACCACATACATCCGACTGTATGATTCCTAATAAATCTTTTGCCCTCTCGTTAGTTCCACTAAAGGGTGCCTTAGTCATTTTACCTTGTAAACAAGATTCACATACATCAAATGAATCATATTCATTCATTTTTAAAAGACCATTCTTTTGAAGTGTTTGTATACATTTCTTGTTTATATGACCAGGGCGACAATGCCAAAGATAGGTATCACTCAAATCCAACTTGAGTTTCATGGTTTTAGTATGGTACAATGAACTATTTAAAGCATTTTCATAAACCAATTCATAAATACCATTAATGGGAATAGCTTTAAAATAGAACATATCATTTAAGGAAACCATGAATATCATTTTCAACAAAAGATAATACATAATCATAATGTCTTAATTGGGATACAGAAATAATGTTCCTAGTCAAACTAGGAGCATACAAAACATTCTTCAAAATAACATCCAAGCCACTTGGAAGTTTTAGGATGTAGTCCCCATGAGTTTCAACTTGGACTTTGGTTCCATTGCCCATGAAGAGGCTAACATCCCCTTGATTGAAGTCCCTACTTCTTTTAAACCCCTGCAATAAATTGCAAATATGAGTTCCACATCCGGTATCCAATACCCATGTGTTAGAAGATGTAACATTAAGATCAATAGGAATCATATATATTGTACTTGAGGTCTACCCAGCATCCCTCTTTTCTTTCAACTCTTGGAGATGGACAGGACAATTCCTTGCCCAATGTCCAATCTCCCCACACTTAAAGCATGGGTCATTAGTAGTGTTGATACATGTGTACCTAGATTCTGAGCTAAATGTAATATCTTTGTAATGTCTTACTTATATGTAATTGATAATTGATTAATGAAATGCAAGTGGTTATGGATGCTTATAATGTTTAAATGTTTCATTAATGGGTTGTGCAATGAATGGTTGATAGTTTATATAGGTAGATGGTTGTTTGAATTGATATGCTTAATGTTATGATAATTAACACATTCAAACCTAACATTATGAAGTTATCATGCGAATGGGCCATGCCAATGGACCATACACATGAATAACTTCATGTGAATGGATCAGTCACACTATTGAACCAGGATACTGGATCAGTCATAAGACTGAAGCATGAGATTGAACCAGTCGTATGACTGAAGGCTCAGTCGTGCGTATGGATCAAACGCATAGCTCAATCGCACGACTGAACCATGCGAATGGTTCAGTCGCACGAATGAGAAACCCTTACCTATAAATACCACTTAATTCGTGGAAAAACATAACACTTCGAATACTAGCAACCCTAGCCGACCCAGAGCGTCCTGTTCGTCCATTCCAAGTTCATAGAACGTCTGAGATCATTCCTAGTCCATTCTTAACGTCTTCTAATCGTTAGGATTGTTCTTGATTACGTTCTCCCTGATTGGATCACCAATCAAATAGGATTCCGCACTATTTGATCTGGTATAACGAAGAATCAGTTAGTACTCTGTAAGTACACGGTCCTAACAAGTGGTATCAGAGCCTTGGCTCTTGATTCTTTGTGGATTCAATCAAGTTTTTGGTAAAGTCAACGTTTTTACACAAAAAGATCCAATCTTTCTGCTAAAAATCAAGTCTTTACGTTTGCATGTTCTGAAAAATCAATATTTTTCGACTTTCAGCCGTCTAGGGTGTCAAAACTTGTGTTTTAGGTAAAAAATTGCGAAAAACCTCGATTTCAGCATTCTCAGTCGCACGATTATCTCAATCGTACGACTGAAGTCTAGTCGCCCGTTTATTCGACCGATTGAGTCAGTCGCATAGTTCAGTCGCCTAATTGAGTCGGTCGGTCTGTTTAATCGCCCAAGTGTCTCCGTCGCCTGTTCAATCGCACGTTTGAGTTCAATCGCATACTGTTCGTGTCAATCGCATCCCAGTCGCACTCCCCAATCGCATTAACAGTTTTGTTTTCAAGTTTAAGTCAACATTCATTATGGACTCAGAAAACTTCACGTTCTCAGCAGGGAAAGACTCAAGGATCCAGAACTTACTGTTACTGGAAAATGAGTTTGGTAATCACAATAAGCCACCTAAGCTTCTGTCTATTGATGAGTTCCCGCAGTGGAAGCAAAGGTTTGAGATTCATCTCAATGGTGTGGATACTAATCTTTGGAATTCTATTGAAACTGGTTACACCATGCCAGTTGGTGCTGATGGTTTGCCATTGACGTTGAGTGGAATGACTGATGCTAAAAAGACTGCCTATAATGCTGAAAAGAAAGCTTACGTGATGCTCACCCAGTCTATTCCTAAAGAAATCTTCCATCAGTATTCTGGTCATAAACAAAGCAAAAAAATTCTGGAAAGCTCTCGAGAAAAGATATGAAGGGAGCTCAACTCTAAAATCTTTGAAGGCCAAAGCACTTAAGAAAGAATTTGATAATTTTCGGCTATTGGGAATGAGAGTTTGGACGACATCATTGACCGCTTCTATCATTTGATGAGTGAACTTCACACTCATGGGGTAACCACGTCTAAAGAAGAAAAGGTCTCCAGTTTGGCTGACAGACTTCCAGAAAAGTGGGATTCATTTATTTCCACCTTGAGACACAATTCAGTTCTTGAGACATTGGATATAAATGACTTTATTCTGAAACTGTGACAGGAAGAAGTTAGACACAAGTACAAGGCAAAGAAGGGTTCATTTGCTCAGGATCTGACACTCTACAATGTGACTCCAACTCCTATTACCAAGTCTTCAAATGCTCCTCTGCAAACTGCTTTTGTTACTAATACATCTGCATCTAGACAAAGCTCATCATCTGTTGGTGAGTCAACAGTCTCATCAGGGTTTCAACACAGTGTTACTGAAGCTCAATCGACAAAGTTAGTAACAGAGAACTTGGGTAAGGTAACTGTGGAAGTGGCCAAGGAACACATGGACCTGCTTGCTGCTGTGGTCCATTCCTATGATGGTTTGGTTGCTGGGAAGATAGGAAACTGCCACTTGGCTGATGAAGAATATGAGTAGGTGGATGAAAATGAGTTGGAGAGGATGGATATTATGTGGGCTCTCGCGAGTGCTGTGCGACGAGCAAAGAAATTTGTGAAGAAAACAGGTCAGAATTTGGTGGCTACAAAAGATACTACCTTTGGTTTCGACAAGTCAAAAGTCACCTGTTTCAACTGTGGGGAGAAAGGACACTTTAAGAGGGAATGTGTAAATCCTAAGAAGACTGGGAACGAAAATCCATTCTCCTCGTTCAACAGACAAGATAAGGAAAAGAAGTCAGCTCCAACCAGCAGTGACTCAAAAGCTATGGTGGCACAAGGTGATGAAGGACAGGACTGGTCCTTTCGATTCTTATCTGATAGTGAAGCCAACATAGCATCCGTTGATGATCTAAATGAAGACTCAGCGAGTGAGGGGGAGAACTCAGCTGAGCCTGATACTGCTGAATTGGATGATGACATATCTGCTGTTGATCAAATTGTTAAGGATGAACTGAATGCTGAATCTGAAGCACATTCTGATCCCCAAAATGCTTTCATGGCTGGAACGTCTACATCTGCACAGGTAGAATCTAAGGATGATTTATTTATTAAACATGCGTGTGTTGAATGTGAAAAGTTTAAAGAAAGCATTGACCTGAAATTTGCTAGGTTATTAGATCACAATGATAACTTAGTAAATGATTTAAAATTGTGGACTGAGGCTAACAGAATCTTAAAACAAAATGAAAACAGCTATAAAGAAAAGGTTGAAGCATTAAAGAAACAGTTAAAAGAAACTGAGGTTGTTGCATTTAACCAAGAAAATTATATCAAGTTCTACTTAAAACAATCGAAGAAACTAAAAAGGAACAAGCGGTTTTACAAGTTGAAAACGAGTCTTTGAAACAAAAACTCCACAGTCTAACTAGTTCCTCACATATTTTGAAAAACTTGGTTAAAGAACGCAACAACGGGGAAGGTTTAGGATATAAGGTTGTGCCTCCACCACATGAGATCCTATTGAACACCAAACAACGTCCAATTAATAATAACCCAATAAAGGATCATGTGGTGACAACTCCTATGGTCAGCGATCCGGACACAGCAGTTACATCTGCCCCTTCGGCCACTGATCAGAAAGCATCTACATCAGGCACAACTGACACAAAAATCACTGGAAACCGGGTGGAAGAAAATGTTGAAGCAAACCTTGGGTTGGGTCAAAAATCGACTACCACACAACCTAAGAATTTCAAACCCACTCAATCTAAATCAGTGAAACAAGAATCCCATCATCTCCTAAGACAAAACACACATAATGTTAAACAAGTTAAATTTGTCAAGGGAGGTGAAAGCCTTAAAAGTGCGAACAAGAAGAAAGAACCAGAAGTTTACTCACCACCCCACAAGAGATCTCCTAGCCCCGATGAATGGAGATCCTGCTATACTTGTGGACAGCACGGTCATATTTTGACAAATTATCCTCGCTATCAGACTCCAAGAATTAACGTTGAGCTGAACAACAAAGTTAATTTAGATTCAAATAGCGATCTAAGACTCCTGTTAGATCGAAAACACCAATTCGGTCTAAAACACCTTCTAGGTCGTTTTTGTCTCCTCCACGCCAAAGGCAACACAGACAAGTTACTGACAAGTCTGTGATGCCAGCGGCGAAACCTATTTCTGAATCTAAATCATATGCTCAAACTGTTAATCAGTCTAAGGTTTACCACAAACAATCCTTTCACAGGGATGATCTGTGGAAAGCCAAAACGACTGATGAGTCTAAAAGCAAGGACAAGTTGAACGTTGAGATTCCACCCACTGATGAAGGACAGTGGGTCGAATTCATGATGGTTGATTCCTCTGGGAAACCCAAGCCAGTCAAGGCTTGGGTCCCCCTCCTTAACTGATTATTTTCTCTTATGTGCAGGTTGTCCGCTATAGTTCGTCTACAAATACATGGATCGTAGATAGCGGAGCTTCCAGGCACATGACGGGAAATAAGTCTCTCCTTTTCAATGTCAAACAAATTAAAGGGGGACACGTTTCCTTTGCTGGAAACAAAGGAGGATACATTACCGCTCAGGAGAAGTAGGTAACGAAAAGGTAAGGTTCAACAAAGTCAACTTTTTCAACAATTAGAAAACAATCTGCTTTCTGTGTCTCAGATTTGTGACAAGGGCTTCAAAGTCATGTTTGACAATCGCAAATGTTACATTCTGAAGAAAGAAATAGATATTCCAGAGGAGCAGGTATTAATGTCCGCATCTAGATATAATGACTTGTATGTTCTAGATATGTCTAATGCTTCTACTAGTACTTCTACTGTTCAATGTTTCTTATCCAAAGCTATAGAGAAGGACTCCATTTCGTGGCACAGAAGAATGGGACACATTAATCATAGGAAGATGAATCATCTGATTCATAACAACTTAGTTGATGGAGTTCCTGTCAAGAACTTCAAGCTTCCTGATTTCTGTGTCTCATGCAAGAAAGGAAAGCAAACAAGGAAATCTCACATGACAAAGAATGTCAATTCTATCGAGATGCCCCTAGAGCTACTGCACATGGATTTATTCGGACCAGTCAGCACGAAGAGTATCGCTGGAGACTAGTACTGCTTCGTAGTCACTGATGACTACTCACGATTCTCGTGGGTGATGTTTCTGAAAGCAATGTCAGAAACCTTTGAGTCATTCAAAGTATTGGTCACCACTCTAGAATCACTCTACAAACTGAAGGTGAGAAAGATTCGCTCAGATAATAGAACCGAGTTTAAGAATCAGTGGATGGATGCTTTCTGCAAAGAAAAAGGAATTGTTCATCAATTCACATCTGCATACACACCACAGATGAATGGAGTTGCTGAGCGAAAGAACAGGAGTCTAATCGAGACCGCCAGGACTATGTTGGCAGACTAAAACTACCAGTGCAGTCTTGGAACGAAGCTGTAGCCAATGCCTACTACACACTCAATCGGGTGTCGGTAGTGAAAAGGCACGGGAAGACTTGCTATGAGTTGCTACAGAAGCGTAAACCAAACTTGGAGTATTTGGAACCTTTCGGTGCTCCTTGTATGCTTCTGAAGAAAACTCAAGAGGGCAAATTTAATGAAAAGGCAGATCAGGGAATCTTTCTGGGATATAGTATACCTGACAAACGAGTTTACAACAACTCTACTGGTCAGGTAGAAGTATGGTGCAATGTTGATGTTCACCGTTTCACCATCCCCCTGCTGGAAAAGGTCCATCATCATTCTTTGACTATGATGGTTTTTTCAAATCATTCAATCTTCCACAGATAGATTCTGATGATGATATTGCCACACAGATGATGCACGATGTTCTAAATTCACCGAATCTGGATACTGACGATACAACTCTGCAAATGGTTCATCTGGATCTGCCTCAGCCGATCCGGATGAAAGTGAGGAATCTTCAGAGGATGAAGAAGCAACTGCACCAGTACAGTCACCTAATCTTGATCATGAAGGAAGCTCTTCAGCAAGTACACCTGCATCAGGCAATAAAGGTACTGAACCTCCAGTCACAACTATGGACTCTGAAGTTGTTGTTCCTACAACTCCCGTGACTAGGATCAGTACGAGTCATCCGCCCGATGCTATCATTGGTGATCTTCACTCCGGCGTGTAGACTAGAAGTCGATTGTACACTGCTGATTACGCCGAAGTAATGGAAAAGGGCTACATGAATGATGGAGCTTACCGATGTTTTGTCTCTCAAATTGAACCCAAACACGTCAGTGATGCCCTTAAGGATGAAGCCTGGGTCAATACTATGCAAGAGGAGTTGCTACAGTTCAAGAAACTTGGAGTGTGGACTCTTGTTGACCGACCCAAAGGAGTCAAAGTAATTGGTACCAAATGGGTACTAAGTGCAAGAAGGATGACCAGGGTGTTGTTATCAGAAACAAGGCACGGTTGGTTGTTCAGGGCTTCAGACAAGTCGAAGGAATCGACTACAATGAAGTCTTTGCTCCAGTAGCTAGAATGGAAGCTATTCGCATTTTTCTAGCCTACGCCTCTTACATGAAGATCAAAGTCTATCAACTAGATGTTAAGAGTGCATTCTTGCATGGGTAAATCCGTGAAGAGGTATATGTCAGTCAACCCGAAGGATTCGAAGATCCTTATCATCGGGATAGAGTCTACAAGTTAGACAAGGCTCTGTATGGGCTATATCAGGCTCCTCGAGCTTGGTATGAAAAGCTCTCCACCCATCTGCTGAAACACGGCTTTCGCAAGGGTGTGATTGACTGTACATTGTTCATCAAAGAAAAGGATGGTGATTTGCTTTTGGTGCAAATATATGTGGATGACATAATCTTCGGTTCACGAAACGAAGAATTATGTAAAGAGTTTGAATTGTGATGAAGGCTGAGTTTGAGATGAGTGCAATGGGAGAAATGAAGTTCTTCCTAGGATTACAGGTGGATCAATCCCCTACCGGCATCTTTCTGCATCAAACTAAGTATGTCGGTGACATTCTTAGTCGCTTTGATATGGAGAATGTCACTGCAGCCAGTACCCCACTTGCCACAAATCATGATGTGGCTCCTGATGAGAATGGGGATTTGGTGGATGCCACCATGTATCGTGGGATGATCGGATCTCTCATGTATCTCACTGCTTCGCGTCCAGATATCATGTATGCCATATGTTTATGTTCCCGATATCAAGCGAAACCCAAAGTAAATCATCTAATTGGAGTCAAGAGGATTTTTCGTTATCTGAAGGGTACACCAACACTGGGGTTGTGGTATCCTCATGATGATGACTTTGAGCTAACGGCGTATAGTGACTCGGATTATGGAGGCTGCAAAATGAATTACAAGTCTACATCAGCAGGATGTCAATTTTTCGGGAGGAGATTGGTAACTTGGCAGTGCAAGAAGCAGACATCAGTTGCTCTATCTACCTGTGAAGCTGAATATGTTGCCGCCGCCAGCTGTTGCTCTCAAATCATTTGGATACAACAGCAAATGCGGGACTACGGTTTGCATTTCACTTCTACTCCTATATATGTTGATAATTCTGCTGCAATTGCAGTAACTAAAAATCCGGTTCAACATCCTAAGACCAAACACATAGGCATAAAGTATCACTTCATACGCGACTGCTATGAAAAACACTTAATTGATGTGGTCAAAATAAACACAGATTTTCAACGCGCTGACCTCTACACCAAACCGTTTGATAAACCAAGATTTTTCTATCTGTTAGAGGTCAACGGTGTTAAAAAGAAAAGTGATGTTATATTAGAAGAAATAGATAACTAGTCCGACACCATTTTTTTATTTTTAGTATTTCTTTTATTTTAAATTTTTTTAATTTCCTTGTCGTATAAAAATCTAAAAACACAAAAATATTTTCTGTTTTTGAATTTTAGGGGGAGATTATTTATTTCAGTATTCATTTACTTGAAAAAAAAAGCGGGAAGGTAAGTAAAGCTGAAAAGGCATAGACATAAAGACTGGAAATGTGACTCAATGAAATGGAAAGTGATAGTACACAGGCATCGGGTTACTTGGAACACCAAAAGGATTTTCGGTTTCGTAAGGTTAATTAAATCTCAGAAAAATTATAAATCCGAGAAGTCTAAGTCTAACAAAATGGGAAAATGATAGTATGCTTGGTTGGTATTGTAATTACACGGAGAAATTTGATCTAGGGAGGTGCTAGTTCACTATACGATGTGTCGGTAGATTTAACACATTAGACGAGTAGACGTCATTGGTAAACTCAATCTAAACTAAATGGTTCAATCAACTGTGGGTTCCCATCTTATCACTGGTTAACACAATCAGCTATTTCCGATAAGGGATAACGAGCAAATAAACGCCACCAAAGGTGTGCAAATGACCACAAAAAGAGCAAAGCACAAAAAAATGAATACAAGCGCAATCATGCTGATAACAAAACGTTGTTGGTACGTTATGTGAAAAAGAAAATACGAAATGCTCTAACAAGGAGATAGGTTGTGTGCCTCTCTGCTGTGCGATGGCACTGACCTGAGGATAAGCATAACCTACATATTCTAGAATTCATTGTTGTTTGCCGCCTCTCTGTGTGCGATGGCACTGACCTGAGGATTGGCTTCTCTTTGAAAGCTCTAAGAATAGTCTCTTCTTGTCAAAATACCTATAGACCGCTCGAAAGTCCTCTAAGGAATATTGATTACCATATAAGCTTGGGATCCACAAATGTTGGTTGAAATAATATAACTTAATTCTTTACCAATGCATGTCAAAAGTCTGTGTATGGATTTAAGTGGACAAATATACTGACAATCGTCGTGTATGCACTGACTGAAGTTGATAATCAAAGTACGTTACGTATCATATCAAGCATGATTCTCAGTTAGATCTTAGAAGTCTTAGATGAGTGAGAAAGCTGTGATATGCAAGTGTTTAAAGTTAAATACTAATCAAAGGTTCCAAGTAATGCTGTTTATGCCTGTCTGATTCCATATAAGTCTTTCCTTGATATGATGTCAATGCTAATGGCTACACAAACCTACCCTAACAAAAATCACAAAAAGATGTTCGTTTTGTTCGTAGTTTAAAATTTCTTTAAGTTATTAGTATAAGTGTGTCTTTGTCGGACTGTGTATATTGTTATCTGTTAATGTCACTAAACGAGCTTAATGTTTATTTAAACTAAATGTTTCTGAAAGGTTAAAAAGGATCACGTCTGAGGTGATCGAGTGGATAAATGGATCACGTCTGAGGTGATCGGGTGGATAAATGGATCACGTCTGAGGTGATCAGTGGGTGTGTTAATCTAAAAGTGATCATGTCTGAGATGATCAATTGCACATAATGTTTTATCAATTGTTTCAGAAAAACTATATTTCGGTTAATGATATGACTAAAATGGCACAAGTATGGCCCAGTCGCATGACTGAATCATCAGTATAACCAGTCGTATGAATGGAGCATACGAATGAGTACAATCTTACGATTGGATAATGCTATGAATCCAATCGGACGATTGAAAGTGACCGACTAAGTCAAACGTGCGAATGGAGGTCAATTGAGCGAATGGAACTGGTCGATTGAGTGAATCGTACGACCCAGTTTCAATCGCACGACTAAATCATGCGATTAGACTCGATCGTACGACTGGAGATTGAGTCGTCCGAATGAGTCGAGAGAATGGGTTCATTCGCCCGACTGAGGTGAGTTTTAGTATAAATAGGGGACTCAGTCGATCGCAGACCCCATTCGCCCTAAATCTCAAAATCGCACCGTTACTCTGCCCAAATTTGATTTGAACTCAAACATCCATTATACTTGATTTCTGAAATTTTGGCATTGTTATACAGGTAAAACGCGACAGAAAGACGATGGAAACTGTCAAAATTGGTTCGAAATACCGGCTCATTTGACCTAGATTTGAACTGAAACAAAGTTGTACAATAAACTACCTTAATCACATACAATGTTAAAATCAATGGATTAGGTGGTTCAGATACATGATTGCGAGTCTAATGAACATGAACTTAATGTTTAATTTAGCCATTTGAGGAATCTGAGTCTTAATGGAATCGAACAGTGAGTCATGCGACTGGCTCCCCAGAATGAACTTCAATCGCACGATTGAAAGGGGCGACTCATTCAATCGGCCGAATGAATAATGCGAATGGGTTGAGTGTGTCATATGACTGGACTCCAGAATGAACTTCAATCGCACGATTGAAAGGGACGATTCATTCAATCGGCCGAATGAATAATGCGAATGAGTTCAATCGCATAATTGAACTAAACTGTTTTTTGATTTGGTCAAACTCTATTTTTCATGTGTTCTCATGTGCGTTTGCTATTTGTTACAGGAATATGGCTAATCGTTGGTCCATTAATCCAAAGCACAACATTTGTGCTCACTTGGATTCCACCTCGAGGAATGGTGGTGAATTTGCAGGGATCATCGACTTTTTGAGAAGATCACGAATATATAGAGCTATATCTACACCCTGTACTCCCTACCAGTCCATTCACCAATCATTCTGGGAAGGAGCATCGGTAGATCGATCTGTGGAACCCTACCGCATCCGAAGTACTATCTTTGGTAGGGAGATCGAGATTACAGCGGCAGATATCAGGAGAGTATTGGGATTTGGAGATGATGAGGCTCATCCACTTAAGCTGCATCCTCTGACAGTTCGAGGTTGCTTTATGAGGATCGAGTACTGCAGGGACATCAACTCGGGTGTGCTGAACAAGAGCAACCTGAGCCCCCAGTACAAGTATCTAGCACACGTCATACTGAAGTGCATAGCATCCAGGAGGGGTGGGTTTGATGATCTGTCGGACCAAATCCAGAATGCCTATGTTGCATTGGTCCTAAACCACCCCTTCAGCTTCTCCAACATGATCTTCACATATCTGATAGAGAATTTAGAGGCAAAGGGGAAGGAAGGCTTCTGCATGTACCCCCGATTCCTATAGCTGATTTTTAATGAGAAGTTGCCTAATCTGCCCAAGGAAAAGAGTGATTCAGTGGCATTAGAGATCATGGATGACACCACTCTCGGAAGAATGAAGGTGTATAGGGGTAAACAGGTGAAGCCAGTTATGAAGAGGTTGATAGGGCATCTGGCCCGGGATGATTATGTTGCGCCAAGGAGACGCAAATGGCGTCATGATAACAGCGGATCTGACACTGAGGTGATTGCGATATCATCTGATGACTCAGATGATGATGATGGCCATGATGGCAGTGGTGGGCTAGTTATTTCTGAGGGCCCCTCCACTCACACAGCTTAGACATCTCCACATACAGACACGGCTGCTGCCGGGTTTATACCTGATTTCTGCCCGCCAGATGATGTTGAGGAAGAGAGCGAGGAAGAAGGTCTGACAAAGAGAATTGGCAGCAAAGTGGTTACCATAGAGAGAGGACTGAGGGTTGTGGGTGGTCAGTCTGGTACATTAGGGGATCCACACACAGAGTCTGGTCCGGCTTATGCCCCTGATGAACCCAGCACCAGAGTAGGAACCCCGGTGTCTACTGGGAAAAGGAAGAAACCATGGCGAGACCTCATGGTAAGAAGAGTAAACGAATTCGATTCACCACCTCCGTCACTACCACAGCCACCACATCCACTCCATCCCAAACACCTCAAGCCACCACCTCCGTCACTACCACAGCCACCACATCCACTCCGTCCCAAACACCTCAAGCCACCACCACTATTCCTAAATCTCACACTTCCACATCCACCACCACCACCACTGTACCCCCTACTACATCATTCCCATCCTCTCCCATATTCACCACAGCCACCACAACCACCACTACTCACCAAACCGGACCCTCATCTGCTCCAACTAGCTCATTCATACCACCTGTCTCAGTGGTAGAGTAGCTTGCAGCACTCAACAACATGGTGGTCAAGCTGCTAGCCTCTGATGAGGCCAAGACTGCTCAGATTCAGCAGTTAAGAGAGCAGTGTTCCTCTCAGACAGCTAAGATTCATCAGTTAAGGGAGTTGACTTCATCTCAAGCTCAGCTGATCGCTGCACAGACTGATCAGATCACTGGTCTATTAGAGCACGAGATTGAGATGGATAGGAAGTTGGTTGAGTTAAAGGCTGCAAACAAGTCTATCTTGCTAAAGCTGAAAGGAACTCAGAGTGAGCCCCTCAAGATTGGTGAAGGGGACAATGATGAGGAGGACGATGATGATGAGGATGATGATGATGAGGATGACGAAGATGAGGATGATGAAAGTGATAAAGGTAATGATAGTGATGACCAGAAAGATGATGATGATGATGAAGGAGGAGAGGCTGCAGGAGAACAAAGTGATGAAGCAGCAGACGAGAGGCGTACTAAACAACGTCAAGACCAAGGAACCTCTACGTCTGCCCCACCTAAAGATACTCCTGAGATTCAAGACAAAAGTACTGATTAGTTATTTATGTTTCTGTATTTAAAAGGCTTTTGTACTTGGAAAATTGTGTAACACTTATGTAATTAATGTTTATATCTTATGTCTTAATAATGATTGTGTTTGATTACTTACTAACAAGTATTGTGTTACACGTTTAAATCAAGCAGATCCAAACTTTCAAAGAGATGAATATGATGTCAAACCCCTACAACAGGTCAAGAGTCAGTTAACAATGATTCTCGATCTGCAGGGCATCGTAAGGAGATCGGTTGAGTATACCCCTGAAGAGGGAGAGATTATTCACAGCTTCACTAAGGAACAGTTGGCAGAAATGTTCAAACTCAACGCCGACGACATAGTGAAAGACGCTCCCGAAGTTCAAGTTGATAGTGAAGAAGAACTACACGACGTACATGAGATTGAGATAGAGGATATAACAGACCAATGCTATCCAGAGTACACTGACACTGAAGGTCATGTCATTCTAAATCTGGATGACAATCTGGTCAGCGAGACTTATGATACTCTGGATAAGATGGAAGAAGAGTCCGACAAACAAGAAGATACAGCCAGAGCTACTGAGGAGGAAGTCAAAGAGAGAAAGGCTGAATGGGCTGCTTGTTTTGCAGATTTTCGTGCCCAACGAAGTGCTCCAACGTCTGATTCCTACACCAAGCTCTACAGAGTGAAGAAACATCAAAAGGTGTCTGGCAAGATTATATCGTGGGCGTATTTTGATGACCTTAACGTTTATGCAGTTAAGAGAGAGAAAGGTATCGAGTATTTTATATTTCCACACGATCTAAAAACTCTACCTGGTTTTGAGCTCAACCAAATGGCAAAGCTGAAGCTACTTTATGCTGATCCCAGAAAAATGTCAGGTTGGTTCGAAGCTGCGTTAAAGAAAGAGTACCACACCCGGTGGGTAAACTTCAGGCCTCAGCAACCTACGAGGTACATTCGAAGGTCTGAAGTGGATCCACGAACCGGGAAGGTAAAGATTGTGTTGAAGTGGCATCCTCCACGTACTATGTTGAAGATCCCTCTTAGGGAAATGCCTCAGGATATCACTCCACACTTCAAGTGGTGGTACTATGATTGGCGAACAGCAGAAGCAATCATAGTTCTGAACAGAGATGGACAGATGGATGTCATCAGGGTATTTGACCCAATGTGGCTTACGAACTTGTCAGTGAATGATGTTTATACTCTCTACAAGTGGCCACTGTTCTATGACTCGCAAGACATCGTACAAGCTCTCCAGTTCCAGAATGTCATACGTATCTATTTTGTATTTGAAATACATGCAGGTGTAACCAGAGAGGAGAAGTTCAAGAAGTACGAGGAGATAATGGGTAAACCAAGACATTAGAGGAATCTAGGTCCAAGGGGGAGTTTGTTGATACATGTGTACCTAGATTCTGAGCTAAATGCAATATCTTTGTAATGTCTTACTTATATGTAATTGATAGTTGATTAATGAAATGCAAGTGTGTGTGGATGCTTATAATGTTTAAATGTTTCATTAATGGGTTGTGCAATGAATGGTTGATAGTTTATATAGGTAGATGGTTGTTTGAATTGATATGCTTAATGTTATGATAATTAACACATTCAAACCTAACATTATGAAGTTATCATGCGAATGGGCCATGCCAATGGACCATACGCATGAATAACTTCATGTGAATGGCTCAGTCGCACTATTGAACCAGTATACTGGATCAGTCGTAAGACTGAAGCAAGAGATTGAACCAGTCATACGACTGAAGGCTAAGTCGTGCGTATGGATCAAACGCATAGCTCAATCGCACGACTGAACCATGCGAATGGTTCAGTCGCACGAATGAGAAACCCTTACCTATAAATACCACTTAATTCGTGGAAAAACATAACACTTCGAATACTAGCAACCCTAGCCGACCCAGAGCGTCCTGTTCGTCCATTCCAAGTTCATAGAACGTCTAGATCATTCCTAGTCCATTCTTAACGTCTTCTAATCGTTAGGATTGATCTTGATTACGTTCTCCCTGATTGGATCACCAATCAAATAGGATTCCGCACTATTTGATCTGTATAACGAAGAATCAGTTAGTACTCCGTACGTACACGGTCCTAACAAGTAGCAACCTTTTGCTTCTTCTCTTATGGTTTGGGTGGCACCTTGCCACCCCTTTCCCCTTTCCCCATACGGGTCCCTTACCCTTCGCAACCTTTGCCTTGGGTGCGGGATAAGGCCTTTTCTTGTTCCCACCTTCATTGATGGTGAGAATGGGTAAAACCCTTTTACCCATGGCCGCCTCGGCTGTGTTAAGCATTAAGTGAAGCTCACCAATGCTTTTGTCCCATGCATTCATGTTGTAGTTCAACACGAATGCCTCGAACTTCTTGGTATGGCCATTAAGGGTCAAATCCATGGCTTCCTTCAATTCCTTCAAGACTCTCGAGGTGGTTAAGCAATATGACTTTTCATCAATATGACTTTTCATCTTAAGTACATAGGATGAACAGATTGGTTGTCGTCCATACAACATGGATGGAGTGCTCGAACCGTTTCGAAGCGCTCAACCCTTTCTTGCTGTTGGAACGTTTCCTTCAGCTGGGTTATCATGTCATAAGCTCGTGATGTTCATACTCCTTTTGGAGATCCGGAGGCATGCTTGCTAGCATGAGACAAGACACTTCGACGGAGTCCTCAGTGTACTTCAGCCAATCGTTGTAGGCCTCCTCATCATCCTCAGCAGGTTGATTAGGGATAGGGTCGTCTAAAACATATGATCTTCTCTCTTGCTTGAGAACGATTCTCAAGTTTCGATACCAATCAATGAAATTGTTATGATTTAGACGTTCCTTTTGGAGGATCGCTCATAGTGATTGGGTGGACGCGGATAAATTATCATGATTGTCATTATTGGTGGCCATCTACAAAATTTAACGAAGATCTATTTTAGTATTTTCGATATTGCCAATTTTAATAATTATTGCCTTTTAAGGTTATTTTTATATTAAAACCTAGAACCCAACATTATGTTCAAATTGTGGTTAGGTGACCTTTATCCCACGATTTAAATTAATAAGGTGGTCAACGATTACGGTTGCAACCATTTGCAACTTGTAGAGGTATGGATCGACTTTAAACATCATATGTAAAGTCGGCATGTTAATCCCATCAACACCATTTGGAAACCATATTGTAGGTGATCCATTTAACATGGTTTGCAAATCAAGTTACCCTACTTGCACACACATGTGAGTTTACCAACATAAGTGGTTAGGTGACCTTTATCCTACCAATGTGGTATCCCTACCTTAAGTCACAAGTTCCCTCTAAATGGTTAGGTGACCTTTATCCCATTAAGAGTTTCCAAATGACTCAAGTGTTGTGCAAAAGGACGGTGTTAAACTTGTTTTCAAATGTTTAGAGATTTCATAATTCTAATTTAGAAAACTCTATGTACTTGTATTTGCATGCTTTCAAATACAAGATACCCTATGGTCCTTTTAATAAAACCCATTTTATTATGTTTTTATTAATCGTTTTAAGAACCATTTATTAGCACTTAATGATTAAGAACCATTTTTATATTAGCTTGTTAAGATCATTTTTATTAAGATTGTTTATCATATCCAAATATTATACAATCATTACCAAAATCATTATCAAACAAGCATAATATAAACAACCACAATGTGCATAACCATAGCTACTATTGTGACCACACTTGTTTGCCATCACAAGTGTGGTCATTTGGTCTTTCATAAGGATTGAATACAACACAAAATCGAGGTCTTCATAGACCCCCACTTGAACTTGCATCCATATGCTTCAAGTCCTTCTTTTGTGTCTTTCTCTTGTGCTTCCTTCCCGAGCATCTTCTTTTACAAAATATATATCCTAATACATATTTTCTAGTAAAGAAAATTACTCCTAATCTATTATTACATCCCAATGAATAAATAGACAAAATACATTTTTAAACAAAGCACAAATTAATATACAACCCCATTGAATGAATATAATCAAATAAATACATTCAATCCAAACCAAAAAACACAAGGTCTAAGCTAGGTTATGCACTATCATATGAACAATCATAAACATCATTCATAAAACAAAATAAACCCCATCAAACCCCAAATTTTCAGCCAACATAAACTGAAAATTTGGGTTTGTTTGTCCAAACAAACAACAACCAAACATATCAACCAATTGACATTTCTATCTTTCAAAGTTTAATCATAAGATGAAGATGTAACTTTGAAACACATGGGGTTTATTGAATCAACCAAAATCATCCTATTATGAGTTGATAATCATCCTTTAAAACCGATTTTAAAGGACAAGAACAAGCAAGCTATCCACATAACCGGCTCTTGATGCCATTGAAGGGTTTGTAAGAACATAAAACCATAGTTTAACCTTTTAAACTTTCTGAAAAACGCAGCGGATATCTATTTTAAAACATGATTATAAAGCTGAAAAATCATGTTGTTTAGGTGATTTATATATGTGTAAAACAAACCCATATTATCAAAGGATCATTTATGTTATTGGGTATAACCCGACTTGGATAATAACGTACTAACCGCATCAATATTCTATGTGTCTTGGGCATAAAGAATCCTACAAATTTATGTTTGATTATGTCATGATATCATTATATTGAATGTGTTGTACGTGTATGAACTAATTATATAGGTTTGATGTCGTTCTACATGGTTCTAAGTCAATAAGAACTTAGAAGTATGTTTAACTTATCCATGTGATAGTTCATATGAATGGACCATGCTAATGGACCATACGCATGAATATATCATGCTTATGGACCAGTCGGACGACTGAACCAGAAGACTGGATCAGTCGCACGACTGAGACATAAGATTGAGTCAGTCGCACGACTGAACCTTCAGTCGTGCGTATAAGTCAATCGCATGATTCAGTCGCACGACTGAACCATGCTAATGGTTCAGTCGTACAATTGAAGACAGGAAACCTATAAATACCACGTAATTCGTGGAAAAACACAAAACTCGAATACATACGTACCTTAGCCATGCAGAGCGTACCAAATAGTCAATCCAAGTTCATAGTTTGTTTCTGATCAATTCTCATTCATTCTTAATGTTTGTTTTATCATTGGATTGATCAGGATATTCATTCTCACTTATTGGATCGCTAATCAAATAGGATTCCGCACTATTTGATTCGGTATCACGCAGAATCTGTTAGTACTCCGTACCAAATTGGTCCTAACACAAATATCCATGATTAAATTTAAATGACAACTAGCAATACATAGAATTCATTTTCCACCATCAAGGGAAGAAAACGATTTACCAATAACCAATAAACTACTCGTATTAACTACAGTGAAATAGAGGATCAAATTGTAGAGGGAATGAATGTAATCAGACGTCAAACGAGAAATTCAATATTTGATTGATGAAAAAAGTCAAATCAAGGTAACAAGACCAATAAAATAAGATTTAATTGTATTTTAATTAAAATCGTGCTACTACATATTGGTGTATCGATGTATTCAAGAAAGCTTGACTAAAAAAATGGGACAAGAACTAATTATAGAAAACATTAAACAACAACAGCTCTCGGATGGATAGTTTTTCATTTTTGTAACAACCTCAGATGGTATGGGGTTTTGATTCATAAGCCTTGTGAACACACTCATGAACCAATCTAGTCAAATCTGATTGTAATCTTAGTTGGAATCATACTAGTCGATCATAAATCAAACATAGTACCTATTGTTTAAATCAAAACCAAAACCGAACATGACACCGCATGAATTTTTTTGAAATTAATCCACTCCTGCCCAAAACTTATCCACAACACTCCAAAAACAAACTTCAAACACTATTCAGTCAAATACCTGTTGAATAAATCTAAATGACAACAATCAATCCAGAGAATCCTTTTTCCACTGTCAAGGGAAGGAAACGGTTACAAATGACCAATAAATTACCCGTATTAACTAGAGAGGAATGGAGGATCAAATTATAGTAGGAATGTAAGTAATCAGACGTCAAACTAGAAATGCGATGTGTGATTGATAAAAAAGGTCAAATGAACGTAACATGTCACACCCGGGGCCCAAAGAGGGTGGGACGTCACAAACTAGCAACATACATGGCAGTGGAAACAAACCATCATAGAGCACACATGTAGAGAAATCACATGGCATTATATTAGTTTAACAAATCTAGGGCAATAATAGTTAATCCTGATCATAATAGAAATGCTTTAGTACAAATTGTATCATAAGTTTAATTAACATCAAATTTAAATTGTCCAAAAGTAAAGGTCAAGCCAAAGAAGGCCATGGGGGGTCACAGAACTAGGTCATCCATAAAGGTTCCCTGGTCCAACCAAGCTTCCATCACGGATTACCTGAAACCTTGGTTTTAAAAAGAGAGAAGCGCACCAAGGCAACAAGGTCTAAAACCGAAGCGCAAAGCGCGAAGCGCAAAAGCAGAGGGTATTTCGTACGCGAAGTGCTAATTGTTTATATTATTTTTTTAATATAATCCTATAGGTTTTAGCAACCCCACCCAAAATATAGCTATAAATAATGTTTATATATGCTTTATTGTATAAATTACATGTACGTATAACTTCTTTAGCAACATTTATATCACTTTGAAGCAAAATGTGGACCGGGGTGAATAGTGCAAACCAGCGGATCTGGTGGTCCACAATCTTTCAAACTTGGTAAAGGTTGTAACACCCACTGTACAAGAAGAGCGTGCCTCGAAGGGATTTTTCCCTAAAAAATCACGCTTTTCTTGCGCTTCTTGTACAGCGTGCGCCTTGTGTTACAAAAAGCCCCAACGCTCGAGGCGCGCCTTAGGTGCGCTTTTTAAAACCAAACCTGAAAGATGCTCAAAAGAATTCTGTGTCAACTAAAAAGTTGGTGAGTTAAAGTGCTTAAATTTAAAAAAACAAAAGGGTTCTTTAGAATCCACATGTAAATTTTTAGAACCATAAATATCACTATTGTGGGGTCACAATGAACCTGCACTCAGTCTCGGTTAGCCTCTTCAAAACTTGTGTATACCGGTTAACCCATAGGGATAACTGAGCCTTAAACAGTGCACCATACCTGCTGGATGGTTCACCATAGTATCTTATAAAAACCTGTCACATGCCATAAATGACCCCATAGGATCTCAGTGTGGTACCCTTCCTATAATGTCATTGGGTTATGACGGAAGGCACTGTGTGTGGGGGATTCCCCAAGTAGATATACACATATAAAACAAGCAGTTCACAAAAGAATTAATGATTATGATACAAGTATAAGCAGGTATCAACACTATCCACAACATGAATGCATCATAAAACAACATAGTAACAGTTTCAATTCAACTAAAGCATGTTAAATCCCAAAATAGTAGCAAAAGGGGAACACTATAACTCTCCTTAGAATCAAGCAATAGATCTTCGTGTCGAAATTACGATTCAATCCTAGCACCCTAATCATCATAATTCAAGTAATAAGCTAAATGCTCTAGGGTCACTATAGATGTAATTAGATGTTTTGGACGGTTAGATGTTCCATAAGCTTTGATTCGATAGCGATCGAGTTAAAAAGTTTCCTTTTTAGGAAAGTTGGGGTTTCTTCATGTAAATGGCTAGTTATAAGTTTCTTATGAGTCTGTTATTGTAGCAATAAGTTTCGTATAAATTCTAAGTCATTTGTTAATTGAAACTTCAGTCATATTTATAGATTTTACACTTTGGTCCCTCAAGTTTCAAGATTTACAATTTCTACCCTAAAGTCTTCATTTTTACAATTCTTGACCTAATATGACCCTTATTAATTTCTTAAGGTTTTTATAGCTTATTTGAGCCTGTTTAGACTCCAAAGTTTCAGAATTATTGGGTGGAGTTTAAAACACAAGTTTTAGTTACCGATTAGAACAAAACCGACACTTTTAAGCATCTAGTTTTTAAATCTTTTAATTTCAACCAAAATCTAAATTTAGAGTCTCTAACTTACTGTATAATATGAATTTTGTAGATTTTAGGCTCCTCATTTATTTATAAGATTTTATCCAAAATTCTCCCGGTTTAGGCCTATTTTGTTAAATAATTCAATAAAATCACATTTTAACCCAATAAATCATCAAATTCGTTTTTATCACTAAAATGATTATTTTAGAGCCTAGAATTGTTTAAACTTGTAGCTTTTAAGTTTTGTCCATATTTGATAATTTTACCACTTTTCGGGTCCCCAAACTAGTTTGTTATCACTACAATCCATCCTTTTTACATTTCCAGCCATTAAAACCAACTTAAAAAAATTTAAAATCACTAATCTTACTGGAAATAAGCCTCAGTCCATGGATTATACATATATGGCATAGATGTTGCTTTTAATGGGTGTTTTACACCGTTTACACATGTGTAATCAACATAAATTGTGCCTAAACGTATCCAAACTTATATAACTTTTAGAGCAGACTATTATGGAGTTCATAAACTATTTTAAAGTAGAATTTTTTGGTTGGGAGATTTCTCAATATAAGTTGATAGATGGTGCCTGAACACATAAAAAAGGGTTTTCAAGGTGAAACCTTATGCACCAACCCTAGATTCACGGGTTTTCCTTAGAATGTACCTTGAGTAAAGTTATGAGTCCTATTAATACAAGATCATAGCAGAAACTTTTTTGTTAGAACAAAAAATTAAGGTTCGAGGTAGATTAAATGTAAAAACTCAAAATTTAGCATTTTTAGGGTACAATGGTGCTTACGTTTTAGGTAGTCCGTGATTTTGAGAAGGTTAGAAAGGTATGAAGGCTGATGATTTTTGAACAAGGTTGGAGCTTCCTGAATATTGGGAGCTTTTGCGAAAACCGTGCACAAAAAGCTCACTAAATGCCTCCTCCTTGCTTGTTCTGGCTTGGTCGACGTTGGAAAATTGTTAATCTTTGAGATTTGCTAGAAGAATGAAGAAATGAAGTGTGTGTGAGAGTTCTTAGTTGAGAGAATCTGAGAGAAAGAGAGAGAGATGAAAGTTTGAATGAGGGTTGAATGTTTTTCATGTATTGGAAGAAGAGAGAGGTGGAGTGTGTAGGTGGGTTTGTATAGAATCTAGGAGAGGTACCTGGATTCCAATGAAAAAGTCCATTTTTCCCATGGAACTCATCTCAAATTTCTTTTTCATAATGCTTTCAAAGTCCTTACACATTTGGTCATTTTAGGAACCAAATATGATGTCATCAACATAGACTTGTACTAGCAAAATGTCATTTCCAGACTTCCTTATGAACAGAGTTTTATCAATGGTACCTCTAGTGTAACCATTCTTCAGGAGGAACTAAGGCAAAGTCTCATACCATAATCTAGGTGCTTGGTGTAACCCATAAAGAGCTTTATCCAATTTGCACACATAGTTGGGATACTGGGGATCTTCAAATCCTGGAGGTTGGCACACGTAGACTTCTCTGTCAATATCTCCATATAGAAAAGCACACTTGACATCAAGTTGGTAAACTGTAAAGTTTTTGGATGCAGCATAAGCAAAGAAGATCCTAACAGCCTCAAGTCTTGCAGCAGGTGCGAAGACATCGGTGTAATCAATTCCTTCCTCTTGAGTGTAACCTTGAACTACTAATCTTGCCTTATTCTTGATAATCAAGCCTCTATCATCCTTTTTGTTCCTGAAAACCCACTTTGTGCCTATGGGTACTTGACCAGATGGTAGTGGACATAGTTCCATACCTTTTGTCTTTTGAATTAAAGCAACTCCTCCTGCATTGATTCAACCCAACTACTATCCTTCAATGCTTGTTCTACCTTCCTTGGTTCCATCTGTGAAAGAAAGCATGAGAACAAACAAACATTTCCATGATGAGTTTGTCTTCTTGTTCTTACACCTTCGGAGACATCTCCAATAATACTATCAGCTGGGTGAGTGCTGTGAATTCTGAGCCTAGGGATCACATCCAATTGCATGGATAGATCTAGATTTGATAAGTTCTACTCAAGATTCTAAACACTTGGACCAGCTGGGGTTTCACATTCATCCATTAATGACCGATTAAATGTAGGAGAAACAACATCTATAGCATTTTGTTGTGGAGCGGCGTTAATAGTTGCCTTTTCTTTCTGATTGCTACCTCCATCAGCCTGGGGTTGTACAGAGGTGGAGTTGTCACTATATGAGTTTTGAGGCTCACTTTGTTGACAGCTAGTTGAAGCTCCACTTGTTGGTTTGATAGGAGCTTGACTTTCATCAATTCTTGGAGAACTTGGAAGAGGTCTGGGTAGCTCAAACAGTTGATCATCATCTAAATCATTTTGAGTTCCTGTTCCAGCAGAAACATTCTCATAAGAAGGTTTAGAATAGTTTGGAAACAATTCTAAATTAAAGATGTGATCAGGTCCATTCCCCCTAACATAAGGAGTGTGCTCATTAACAACAATATTGGATGATTCCTCAAATTGTTGATTCTTAAGGCTGTATACTCTATAAGCTTTAGAGCTTGAAGAATATCCAACAAAGATAGCATCATCCGGCTTTTCAGCAAACTTTGCTAAATTATCCTTTGTGTTAAGTATGGTACACCTGCTACCAAAGGACCTAAGAAAACCAATGAATGGTGGTCTTTTGTTCCATAGCTCATAAGGGGTTTTTCCATGAGGCTTGACTATGAGAACTCTGTTCTGCACATACAGTGCTGACTGCCTCTGCCCAGAATGTTAAAGGCAGTTTAGAATCAGCTTACATAGTTCTAGTAGCCTAAATAAGTGTTCTATTTCTCCTCTCAGCAATACCATTTTGTTAAGGAGTTCTAGGAGCACTATATTATCTGGCAATCCCTTTTGAGTTACAAAATAAGTCAAGAACTTTGTTCTTAAACTCAATCCCATGATCACTTCTAATAATTTTAACCTTATGATCTATTTGATTTTCTATTTTAAGAATAAAAGATTTTAAAGTTTCAGCAGTTTCATCTTTGGCTCTTAAAAAGAATACCTATGTATATCTAGTAAAGTCATCAACAATCATAAGGCAATATGATTTTCTTTCAATGCTTATTATACTTGTGGGACCAAATAGATCCATGTGCAATAAGTGTAATGGGGTGGTGATAGAGTTAACTTATTTTGATTTACGGGATGCCCTGTGTTGCTTCCTTTCAGACAAGCAACACAGTTGTCTTTACATAAAAACTCTTTTTAGGCCGACCATGCACTAAGTTATTCTTAACCAGTTTATTCATGGTTTTAAAGTTAATATGACACATTCTTTTATGCCAAAGGGTTGACTCATCACCATTTGCTTTGGAAATAGAGCATGATACTTCACCCAATGGGGAAGCATGGTTCATATCCAGCTTGTACATATCCCCTTTCCTGGGAGATCTAAGAAGCACCAATTCTTGAGGAATTGTCATCCCAGGTTTGAGGATAATGCATTCATGTTCTGTAAAAAGCATGTGGTTCTTTTGATCACAAAATTGAGAAACACTTAGCAAATTATGTTAAAGCTGTCTAACAAAATTTACTTTATTTATTTTTAACTTACCATTGGATACACTATCTCAGCCAGAAATGTATCCTCTAGTTTCACCTCCAAACTGAACAGGTCCTCCATCAAAATGTTGAAATTATTGAAGAAGATATCTGTTCCCTGTCATGTTCCTGGAGCATCCACTGTCTACAATCCATATATTTCCATTTTTGTCATATGGACGTCCCTGCACATAAGGTGAAAAGTTAGTTGTTATTGGAAACCCAAGCCTTGTTGGTCTTGGGTTCTTTCAATGAGGATAACGTTATTGAACCAAAATGTAAGCGTGGGGGTTCAATAGTGGTTTAGGAAGAGGAGGTTTGAGCTATAGCGTCTTCTCTGATCTTCCATTTCATCCTTTGGTTCACCAGTGTGGATGAGCTTGATGAAGCTTGAGCAGCAGAGCATTCTTCTGAGGCCTTTTTCTTCTCGGATGAAGCTTTTACAATCTTCTCTTCAGAAGTACTCTTCTGTTCGAAAGGTTTCAAAGGAATTCTATTGTTCTTTTGAGTTTTCTTTAACTTGTCTTCCGAAGTAGTTTTCCTTTTGGAAGAATGAGTTTCTTCCGAAAGCAATTTGGCTTCGGAAACAGGTTTTCCTTTTCTTAACACTTGAACTGTATGATAAGGTCCAAATGTGAAACCATCCTTGATTTCCTTTTTATTAACATTATTTGCATGATGTGTGCTTGCAGGATTGTAGTAACAATCTTTAGCCATATGGTTATGCAGAACACACATTATGCACTCAATGTTAACCTTCTTGGGTTGTGAAGGCTGTTATTTCTTGTTTTTCTTAACAGTCTTCCCCTTCATCTTCTGATCCTTCAGCTGGGTAGAGGTGTTGGCACTACACTCCATTCCTAGATCAGAACATCCGACCACTTGGAATCCAGCTAAGATAAAAACACCCTTTTGCTTTGGATCTATCTTCAGCTTGGAATCAGCTACTTTCTTGTCAGTTTTTCTGGTTGCCTTGACTTTGTTTCTTCTGGCTTTAGTGGTCAGAGGTTGTTCATTACATGTGTGAATGGGTTTTTCCGCCTGAGCTTTCCCTGTAAGGTCTCCACACTTGTATCATTCTTTTTCTCATGAGATAGGGGGTCATCAGAAAGGACCTCTTGCTCTATAGTACCATATCTAGGTTGTCTTATTAACACGTAAGAGTATGATGGAGAAATTTCATTGGTTCCCAACTCACCTTTGTTTTGATAACATATCTTTGAGTAGGAGGATGATACAAGAATGGTTTAGAAGTTATGCTCCTCAATAGCGTACTTCTGTGCTTTAGCCTAAGCTATAAATAGCTGGGTTTGAGCCTCAGTTAACTTGGAAATCAAATCTTTGATTTGAGTCCTATAATTTGAGTGTTCATGTTTTAAAGAGGACACATTTTTCTCTAACTCTTCAATTTCATTTTATAGTCAGATGCTACCCTTTTAAAATTAGATTTTAAGATATTTAATGACTCAATATCAGATTGACTTTAGCAATACAAGCTAAGGTGAAAAGATATTCATAAACCTTGCTATCATCAGTGCCAGCCATGAGTGCTTGAGCGGGTGTCACCTCTTGCACCATGAAGCTCCAATCAACTTCTTGAGCAACAGTAGCAGTTTGTTGTTCAGTTGAAATAGCCTTATGGGTGACAGAATGTGAGGAGGCTTGAGTGGTGCCAGGGCTGGATTTTGGAGCTTTACATTCCCTGGAAAAGTGACCAAGTTGATTATAGTTTAGCACTTGGCCTTGGTTTTGTCAAACCCAAATTTGCTATTAGTTGGGTTTTGAGGGAACTACCTTCCGGTTCTTTCAAAAAACTTCTTTGCTTATAGGTCAGCAGAGCCATTTATTGAATGAAATCCATGTATTCAACATCATCTGGGCTGAAGCATTCTAGATCATCAAAGTAGAAGTTAAGGTCACTAGAATGTTCATTTCCTGAAACAAAGGCACAATTGTCCTGGAAGGAACTTGATTGAGCCTGTTGAGACCCTGGTGTCTCAGGAAAAGTGATATATGGACCAGAAGAACATGGTTGCTGCTGGGAGTAAGTCAGGTACTGTTAGGACTGACTGGATCTTGGTCCTTCAGCAACATGAAGAGCATTGCTAGTAGGAGGACCAGATATTCTATTCATCTGATGACCTTTCTAAGTTTCCATCTTGTAAGGCCCCGCTCCCGGGCACCTTACGGTTGGTCGTTCATCGCACATAAAACATACATTTGCAGCGGAAACATTCAAAAGATACATTTCATTTCATCATAAAAGCTTGTACAAAAGATTACATCGTTTACTGATTACAAAAGGGTCATATACAGTGACCTCTAGTATAGAAATATTAAAATTTTTTATCATAAAGAAGATTCCTTATGTAATCCCGTTTATCGGGATCCTAAAGGAATCTTGCACTTGCATGCAACATAATGTGTTGCGTGCATTATGGGCCAACAACACATTGCGTGGCAGCATTATCAAAAGGAGAATGCCATCCCAAAAGAGCTGAGTGGTCGCCTCATGCCATCCCCAGCAACACTACCTGCCAACTGGAAACACATAAAAGTCAGCGTTGCTGAGTGAGTTCTAGTTTTATAATAAACATACTTTATTTACATTATAAAACCATTCCTTTCTTTCACATGATCATACATCATACGTACACATAGATAATATTCTTTATTATCTTCATCGTTCGTTATACATCATTATCTTCAGTTCTCATATGGATCCTGTCAGGCTTTACCCACTTCATAGCACTTGACTATGATTACTGTGGTCGAATGATAAGGATCCCGTTCATCTTTGCTTGCACGTTGAATACTTTTTGTACCACTACCATATGCTATACCCCGATCAGTCTTAGCTACTGGGCCGTGAATCAATAGAGCGTATGCCACAGTACTAGTAGGTAAGCAATAGAGGTACCATGACCAGGGTCAATCACAAAGAAGGACCCGTTACCTTAATTCAATGCTTGCAAGACTTAGTTCGTTCATTCATTAATGCATGTATTCATCATCATATTTCCTTTTCATTCATTCATTAATACATGCATTCATCATCTTGTTCCTCTTTCCTTATCTTTCACTTTACATTACATAATACTTCATACATTCATTTCCATAATTCGTAAAGTTTTCGGAAAGATAAAGATACATAATCATAGGGAACATACACATAACATTCATTCATCATTATATAAAGCATCACACATATATGGTATACCATAGGTATACCCATGCAACATCATCATCATCATCATGCCTATGACACTCGTTTGCCCAATTAAATCGGCTGACTAAGCTTAACCCGCATTTCACACCCTGGTTCATCCGCATTAGTCTGATCATCCGCATTGGTCAATGCGGATGAAGAATGCCGTATCCGCATTTCATGGTTCTACCCGCATTGGTCAATACGGATGAGGAAATGCCTTAGCCGCATTTCCATACTATCCGCATTAGACAAATGCGGCTGAGGAAAGTTCAACCGTTTTTCGTATACTACCCGCATTGGTCAATGCGGTTGAAGAATGCCTTGGCTATTCTTCCTGACTCGTCCGCATTAGATCAATGTGGCTGAGTACTGCCTTAGCCATTTTTTTCGTTTTGTCCGCATTAAGTCGATGCGGATGAAGAATGCCTTAATCCGCATTCTGACCTATCCGCATTAGGTCAATGCGGATGAGCAATTCTGCCTTACCCGCATTTTCCTGGTCACCCGTATTAGTCCATGCGGATGAGCAGTTCACCCTGTCCTTAACCTGTGCTCTTTTTCAGCTCTCAATCATCTTCTCAACATACATTAGCAAAAATCTATCGTACCTAGAACAAGCTACACATCATATACATCCTAGAGAAGACTCCTGAATCATACATAAACAGTACGAGCAACATGCTAAAGTTCATATATCTGCTCTAAAAATCTCATATACAGTAAGCATAGCGACCTGAACGGACCATACACACGCATACTCGTAGATACATACACGAACAGACCGTATACACATATACATATACATACATGTACGGGTTAAATACCCGCAACTCAAAAACAGTTTCAATATGTGTTCCAGCCCCAAAATCGTTTGAAAAATGCATAAAAGAAGGGGTCTTATAACTCACATTGTGTTGCTGGGTACGGCTTTTTCAAAACCCGTCGCCGTGAGGACTTGTACCTCGAATCCGCCCTCTTCTTCTTCTTGTTCTTCCTTTAAATTCCCGTGGTCTGCTCTTTCTCTCTCTAGAACACTTTGAAGATTTGGGGTTGTGAGAAAAAGTGTGGCAGCCATCCCTATGTATATCAGATATTTACTTTTCTTTGTACTTTTTACACAAAACCCCCTCCACTTCTTCTTTCTTTTCCTTTCCTTCCAAAATTCTTTCTTTTCTTTTCTTCTTATTATTTCTCTTTGTCTAACCAGAATTTTCGAGTGTTACAAGTCCACCCCCTTATATAGGTTTCATCCCCGAAACCTGTTATTCCTCGAACAGATGTGGGTAATGCTGTCTCATCTCCTCTTCAGTCTCCCACGTAGACTCGGATCCCTTCCTGTGCTTCCACTGTACACGCACAAGGGGAACCACTTTATTTCTCAACTTCTTCTCTTTTCGATCAATGATCGCCACTGGTTGCTCCACATAATTGAGTCGTTCATCTACTTCGATGTCCTCCGGTGGAACGATCATGTCTTCGTCTGCTAGACACTTCCTCAGATGAGATACGTGGAATGTCGGGTGAATTCTACTTAACTCATCTGGCAACTCCAACCTATATGCCACCTCTCCTACTCGGGAAATGATTCGGAAAGGGCCTATATATCGTGGGCTCAACTTGCCCCGCTTCCTAAACCGGATTATGCCCTTCCAAGGTGAGACCTTCAACATCACCCGGTCACCCACCTGGAATTCAATCGGTCGGCGTCGTTTATCAGCATACGACTTCTATCTGTCTTTGGCTGCCTTCATGTAGGCCTTGATCCTTTCGAGCTTTTCAGTCTTTGCCTCGATCACCTCGATGCTCCCCAATTCCTTTTGACCAATATCACCCCAACATACGGGTGTCCTGCATCTTCTACCATATAGCATTTCTTAAGGTGGCATGCCAATACTGGCATGATAGCTATTGTTGTATGAGAATTCAGTTAACGGCAGGTGGTCGTCCCAGCTTCCCCCAAAATCAATCACACATGCCCGGAGCATGTCCTCTAATGTCTGAATGGTCCTTTCTGACGAACCATTAGTTTGGGGATGATAAACTGTACGAATATGTAATCTCGTCCCCATGGCAGCGTGGAATTTCTTCTAGAATTTGGATGTAAACCGGGTGTCACGATCTGACACAATTGACACCGGTACACCATGACGAGTCACAATCTCTTTGATGAAAAGATTAGCCAACCTCTCGGATGAATATGTCTCGCGCATCGGTAGGAAGTGAGCACTCTTCGTCAGGCGGTCCACAATCACCCATATTGTATCATACCCTTTCGGAGTACGCGGCAACTTCGTAATGAAGTCCATGGTGATGTGCTCCCACTTCCGTTCCGGTATATCCAGCGGTTGAGTCTTTCCATACGGCTTTTGATGTTCTGCCTTTACTTGCAAACAAGTGAGACATTTACTCACATACTCCACCACATCACGCTTCATGCCCGGCCACAGAAATCTTTCTTCATATCTTGGTACATCTTGGTAGCACCGGGATGAATGGAGTATCGAGTTTTGTGGGCTTCGTCCATAATCTTCATTTGTAGATCCCCAAAACGAGGAATCCACATCCGCCCAAATCGAGTCTTGACAACAAACGTGTTTTCACCCAGTTCCGCGACCAGACCTCTCATTTGTTCTAAGTTAAGATGATCTTCTTTCAATGCCTCATCTTGAAACTCTTTGACTTGCTTCATCACATTCGAGGTCATAATCAGCTGGTAGGCCTTCACCAGTATCGGTTCGGGCCTCTCCTTTTGGCTTACGGCATCAGTCACCATGTTGGCTTTGCCCAGATGGTAATGGATCTCACAATCATAGTCTTTTATCAGCTCCAACCATGGCCTCTGCCTCATATTTAAATCTTTTTGCTCGAAGAAGTACTTCAAGCTCTTGTGGTCTGTGAAGATGGTGCACTTCGTTCCATAGAGGTAGTGCCTCCAAATCTTTATTGCAAAGACCACAGCTGCTAGCTCCAAATCATGAGTAGGATAATTAACTTCATGAACTTTCAGCTGTCGGGATGCATAGGCTATCACCTTTCCCTTTTGCATTAATACGCACCCCAACCCCAAGTAGGAAACATCTGAATAAACCACCAAGTCATCTCTTCCATCGAGTAATGCCAATACTGGAGCTTAGGTCAACCTCGTCTTCAATTCTTCAAACGCCTTTTCCTGAGCCTGACCCCATACAAACTTCACATCCTTCCAGGTCAACTTGGTCAGTGGAGAAGCAATCTTGGAGAAGTCTTGAATGAATCTGTATTAGCCCGCCAAACCCAAGAAACTACGGATCTCGGATGGCGTCTGTGGAGACTTCCATTGCATTACTACTTCCACCTTTGCCGGATCGACCATAATTCCCTCAGGATTAACCACGTGACCCAAGAACTGTACTTCATGCAACCAAAATGCGCACTTGGAGAACTTGGTATACAATTTCTCCCTTATCAACGTTTCTAATACTTCTCGAATGTGACCGGCATGCTCTATTTCGCTTCTTGAATAAATCAGGATGTCATCAATAAACACGATCACTGATTTATCCAACATCGGCCGACACACTCGGTGAGAGCAGATCCATAAAAGCAGCTGGCGCATTAGTCAAACCAAATGACATGACAAGAAACTCGTGGTGACCGTAGCGCGTACGAAAAGCTGTTTTAGGGATATCCTGTTCCTTCACTTTTAGCTGATGATAGCCCGATCGAAGATCTATTCGTGAAAACCAACTGGCGCCTTGAAGTTGATCAAACAGATCATCGATTCTTGGCAAGGGGTATCTATTTTTCACCGTCAACTTGTTCAGCTCACGGTAGTCGATGCACATCCTCATATTACCGTCATTCTTCTTCACAAATAGGACCGGAGCACCTCAAGGTGAGATACTCGGTCAAATAAACCCCTTATCCAACAGCTCTTGCAACTGCTCCATCAACTCTTTCATTTCCGTCGGAGCCAATCGGTATGGTGCTTTGGCAACAGGTTGAGCACCCGGTATCAGGTCAATCTGGAACTCGATCTCTCGGTCAGGTGGCAATCCCGATAAGTCTTCCGGGAACACGTCTGGAAAATCACACACCACCGAGACATCGGATAGTTGTGGTGTTGGCGTTTCTACATCTTTTACATAACATAAGTAGGCGTTGCACCCATGCCTCATAAACTAGAACTCACTCAGCAACGCTGACTTTTTATGTGTTTCCAGTTGGCAGGTAAGCGTTGCTGGGGATGGCACGAGGCGGCTACTCAGCTCTTTTGGGATGGCATTCTCCTTTTGATACTGCTACCACGAAATGTGTTCTGGGCCCATAATGCGCGCAACACATTATGTTTCATGCAAGTGCAAAATTTCTTGAAGATCCTGATAAACAGGATTATTTAAGAAATCTTCTTTATGATGAAGAATTTTTATGTTTTTATACTAGAGGTCACTGTTTATGACCCTATGATTGTTGAGGATTCACATAAACAGGATTACTTAAGAAATCCTCGATTTCATATGCTTCAGCAACAATCATAGTAAAAGTTAGGCATTGTAAAGATGTAATTAGAAATGATGAAGTCTTTGGTATAATGATTTTGTAATGTAATGCAACATTAGATGTTTTGTAACCGACGTACGTTGTATTAAATGGCAAAAGTATTTATAGTAAAAGAAAAGTTTATCTTGTATGTTTCTGTTGCAATGTTTTATTTAAATGTATGCGATGAATGACCAACTGTAAGCGTCCCGGGAACGGGGCCTTACAAGTTGGTATCAGAGACAAAGTTTAAGTGAAATGGGTAAATTTTCAAAATAAACCTAAACTTGAACTGAAAATGGGACAGAAAGGAAGAGAATGCCATCTGAGTAGTTGCGTGCCATCAGGTATTTTTATTAAAGTTAACTAGTATTACGTGCGCATGTTATGTGATGTGTGTGTTACTGTTAGAGTTAGATACTAACGTAGTCAGGACAGGTAATGCTCAGGGTACGAAGAGTAAAGTAAGTGGCTAATCACAACTGGCCACTGTAATTAGGAACTTGCTATACTTGACATAAACTGAGCTATTTCCTTGATTGACCGTGTTGGTATTTGAATCTTTCTGTGTGGTAGAAAATGGCTGGTGGTAGATCTTCTAAGCTTCCCGGGGCGGAGGCGGTGGCGGACGTGGTGCCGAACCACGAGCCACAAGAGGAAGACCTAGGGTGGAGAAAGTGGTTCATGAAGAACCCGATACTCCACATCAGGAGGGGGTAGATGAGAGCGCTAACTTGAGAGCCTCAGTAAAAGAGGCAGTGGTTGAGGAGGTACATCAGGTCATGCAGACGATCTTACCGTCTATGGTGACCGAAGTAATTAAGGCTGTCAAGGAAGGTGAAAGAAAAGAGAGGAACCGGTCCTCGGGAAGACAGGAACAATCGGGGCCGGGAACGGTTATTTCTGATGATGAGGAAGAAGAGGAAAAGGAGCCTGTGCAGGAGCAAGCATGAGGCTGTAATTATGGGGCGTTCATAAGGTGCAAGCCCCCTACTTTTGACGGTAATGGTACTGCGGCCGATGCTCATCGATGGGTGAGAGAGATGGAGGGTGTCCTCGATATCAGTGAGTGCCGAGAGGACCAAAAAGTGAAGTTCGCTACCCACACCTTCACAGATTCGGCTTTATGCTGGTGGGACAATATAGTCCAAGCCGAGGGTAGCAGGGCCATTGGGGAAATAAAGTGGTCCGAATTGAAGAGGTTGGTGATCGAGGAGTTCTGACCTCATCGGGAAATGGATAAAGTTGAGAGAGAGCTCCTGCAGCTAGAGGCGGGGACGATGACCCACCAACAGTATACCACGAAATTCAATGAAATGGCACGTCTGGTGCCGGACCAGGTGACACCTCTGTCACGAAAGATAAAGAGGTATATACAGGGTTTGCCAGCGGATGTTCGCAGGCATATGATCGTCGCCCGACTAACTACCTTTTGGTCGGCGGTGGACCTGGCTGGGAGGTTGTATGATGAACGGGCGGTGGTGGCGGTGACAGATGGTAATAGGAAGGGTGGTGACCGGAATTGGAACGGGAAGAGGTTTGGTCGGGGTGATACTTCGACGAGCAACAAGAAGGCCCGGGTGGACAATCGTCGTGTGGCCACACCGGGTGCGGGACTGAGGAGGTGTGGTAAATGTGGAAGGCGGCATGGTGGGGAGTGCCGACTGGGGCTGAACGTTTGTTTCAAGTGTGGAAAGCCCGGTCATATGGCTAGGGAGTGTAAGGGCATGAGGTGCTTCACTTGTGGGGAAAGCGGCCATATGAGTAAAGATTGCAAGAAGCCGAGGTCTGAACGTTCCGGCGTGAAGAAGACGGGGAAAGAGGGGTCGAAGGCAAGCGCCAGGGCATTCACGATGACGCAGGAAGAGGCTAGGACGGACCCTGATGTAGTGTCAGGTACGTTTCTGGTGAACCAAACTTTAGCCTCCGTATTATTTGACTCGGGTGCCGATAGGAGTTTTATTTCTGCTACTTTCTGTGCCAAACTGCCTGTTTGTCGTAGACGTGTGGATGTACCGTTTGACGTATAGACTGCTATAGGTAAAACTACCAGGATTTCCGAGGTGATAGAGGGTTGTGACGTAGAATTAGAGGGCCACAAATTTCCGGTTAGACCGTTTGCAATGACTTTGGGTGGTTTTGATTTGGTGCTTGGGATTGATTGGTTGGCGGACTTTGAGGCGAATATAGTATGTCGAAAGAAGATGATTTGCTTGACAGCGCCTAATGGAAGTTCGGTAACTGTTTATGGGGATCGGGTCACGGCAATTCCGAAGGTGATCTCAATGGCGGTGGCGGGAAAATGTATGAGGCGTGGATGTAGCGCCTTCTTATGTTATGTAAAAGATGTAGAAACGCCAACACCACAACTATCTGATGTTCTGGTGGTGTGTGATTTTCCAGATGTGTTTCCCGAAGACTTATTGGGGGTGCCACCTGACAGAGAGGTCGAGTTCCAGATTGACCTGATATCGGGCGCCCAACCTGTTGCCAAAGCACCGTATCGATTAGCTCCGACGGAAATGAAAGAGTTGATGGAGCAGTTGCAAGAGTTGTTGGATAAGGGGTTTACTAGACCGAGTATCTCACCTTGGGGTGCTCCGGTCCTGTTCGTGAAGAAGAAAGATGGTAGCATGAGAATGTGTATAGATTACCGTGAGTTAAACAAGCTGACGGTAAAGAACAAATACCCCTTGCCGAGGATCGATGACTTGTTTGATCAACTACAGGGTGCCAGTTGGTTTTCAAGGATAGACCTTCGATCGGGCTACCATCAACTGAAGGTGAAGGAACAAGACATCCCTAAAACAGCTTTTCGTACGCGCTACAGTCACTACGAGTTTCTTGTCATGTCATTTGGTTTGACCAATGCGCCGGCTGCTTTTATGGATTTAATGAACAGAGTGTGTCAGCCAATGTTGGATAAGTCAGTTATTGTATTCATCGATGATATCTTGATTTATTCGAAGAGTGAGACTGAGCATGCCGGTCACATTCGAGAAGTTCTGGAGATGTTGAGAAGCGAGAAGTTGTATGCTAAATTCTCCAAGTGCGTATTCTGGTTGCGTGAAGTTCAATTCTTGGGTCACGTGGTGAATCCGGATGGGATTATGGTTGATCCGGCAAAGGTGGAAGCAGTAATGCAATGGAAGTCTCCAAGGACGCCATCCGAGATCCGTAGTTTCTTGGGTTTGGCGGTTATTACAGACGATTCATTCAAGACTTCTCCAAGATTGCTTCTCCACTGACCAAGTTAACCCGGAAGGATGTGAAGTTTTTATGGGGTCAGGCTCAGGAAAAGGCGTTTGAAGAATTGAAGACGAGGTTGACCCAAGCTCCTGTGTTGGCATTACCCGATGGAAGCGAAGACTTGGTTGTTTATTCTGATGCTTCCTACTCGGGGTTGGGGTGCGTACTAATGCAAAGGGGGAAGGTGATAGCCTATGCATCCCGACAGCTGAAAGTTCATGAGGTTAATTACCCTACCCATGACTTGGAGCTAGCAGCCGTGGTCTTTGCATTGAAGATTTGGAGGCACTATCTCTACAGGACGAAGTGCACCATCTTTACCGACCACAAGAGCTTGAAGTACTTCTTCGAGAAAAAGATTTGAATATGCGGCAGAGGCGATGGTTGGAACTTATAAAGGATTATGATTGTGAAATCCACTACCATCCGGGCAAAGCCAACGTTGTGGCGGATGCCCTTAGCCGAAAAGAGAGGCCCGAGCCGATTCGGGTGAAAGCATACCAGCTGATCATGACCTCTGACGGGATGAAGCAAGTAAAAGAGTTCCAAGATGAGGCATTGAAAGAAGATCATCTTAACTCTGAAAGAATGAGAGGCCTGGTTGCGGAGTTGGGTGAGAACACAACTGGTGTTAGAACCCGGTTTGGGCGTATGTGGATTCCTCGTCTTGGGGATCTGCGAATGAGGATTATGGACGAAGCTCACAAGACTCGGTACTCTATTCATCCTGGTGCTACCAAGATGTACCAAGACATGATGAAAGATTATTGGTGGCCGGGTATGAAACGCGATGTGGTGGAGTATGTGAGTAAATGCCTTACTTATTTGCAAGTGAAGGGCAAGCACCAGAAGCCGTATGGAAAGATTCAACCTCTGGATATACCGGAATAGAAGTGGGAGCACATCACCATGGATTTTATTACAAAGCTGCCACGTACCCCGAAAGGGTATGATACTATATGGGTGATTGTGGATCGTCTGACGAAGAGTGCTCACTTCCTGCCGATGCGTGAGACATACTCATCCGAGAGGTTGGCCGATCTTTTCATCAAAGATATTGTGACCCGTCATGGTGTACCGGTATCGATTGTGTCTGATCGTGACACCCGGTTTACATCCAAATTCTGGAAGAAATTCCACGATGCTATGGGGACGAGGTTGCATATTAGCACGACTTATCATCCTCAAACTGATGGTCAGTCGGAAAGGACCATTCAGACTTTAGAGGACATGCTTCGGGCATGTGTTATCGATTTTGGGGGAAGTTGGGATGACCACTTACCGTTAGCTGAATTCTCATACAACAACAGCTATCATGCTAGTATTGGCATGCCACCCTATGAGATGCTATATGGTAGGAGATGCAGAACACCCGTCTGTTTGGGTGATATTGTCAGAAAGAATTGGGAAGCGTCGAGGTGATCGAGGCTACGACTGAAAAGCTTGGAAGGATCAAAGCCTATATGAAAGCAGCCAAAGACAGACAGAAGTCGTATGCTGACAAACGACGTAGACCGATTGAGTTCCAGGTGGGAGACCGGGTTATATTGAAGGTCTCGCCTTGGAAGGGAATCATTCGGTTCCGGAAGCGGGGTAAGTTGAGTCCGCGGTATATAGGCCCTTTCCGAATCATTGCTCGAGTAGGGGAGGTGACCTATAGGTTGGATCTACCAGATGAGCTAAGTGGAATTCACCCGACTTTCCATGTGTCTCATCTGAGGAAGTGTTTGGCGGACGAGGACATGGTCGTCCCACTGGGGGACATCGAGGTAGACGAACGGCTCAACTATGTAGAGCAACCAGTGGCGATCATCGATCGCGAGGAGAAGAGGTGAAGGAAGTTCCTCTTGTGCATGTACAGTGGCGGCACAGGAAGGGATCCGAGTCAACGTGGGAGACTGAAGAAGAAATGAGGCAGCATTACCCACAATTGTTCGAGGAATAACAGGTTTCGGGGACGAAACCTAAATAAGGGGGGTGGACTTGTAACACCCGGCAGTTTGACTTTTTGGAGTGGTATGCGACTGAGTCTCAGTCGCATGTGATTTATGCGACTGGGGGTTCAATCGCACGAATGAAGGATGAACCGCATGGAACTCATGCGACTGAAGGTCCAGTCGCATGGTGTTCATGCGACTGAAGGTCCAGACGCCCCTGGACCCCGGGCGACTGAGATGTACCTATAAAAGAGGAGCAGCTCTCTTCTCCTCCCAACACTTACACTTATTTCAGTCGGGAGAAAGAGCAGAGAGCGAGAGAGCAGAGAAAGAAGAGAAAGAAAGGAAGAACGTGGTGATTCAGGCTCGGGTTTTGTCGAGAACCTAGTCAAGTCGAAGATCTTCAACTTCTACCTGTTATTGTGAGTTCTAGAACCCTCATTTACTGGTTTTCATACGATTTTGGGGCTGGAAACACATTCAAACCCGTTTTTGAAAGAAATGTATGTTTGACCCATTTAGGTAAAATCTTGAGTAATGTGTTTAAAGTATGATTTAGGACTTGTATATGCTTGTATGATGTCCTAGCATGAATCCTTGAGGTTTAGGAGGGCCAATTTGGGCTGGAAGTGAGTTAAGATGAGTCTGAATGCTTTGGATCGCGACTGCTGTTCGTGAAGAACTCCAGTCGCTGCCCAATTAGGGTTATGCGATTGAAGGGCCAGTCGCACGACTGAGGAACAACTGATGTTCAATCGCACGATTGAGTCTCAGTCGCACGATTGGGGCTCAGTCGCACGGCAGGCCATGCGACTGAGGGGTTCAATCCCATAGGTCCATTCGCCTAGTAGTCCAGCCGCACGACTGAGGGTTAGTCGCCTAGTAGCCCATTCGTAAAGTGTTCATTCACACGATAGGAGGTCCAGTCGCATGATTGTATGCCCATTCGCATATTTGCCCAATCGCACGACCCAGTCGCATGGAGTCCATGCGAATGAAGTATGTTCAATCGCCCAAACAGGGCTGAAGTGAATGAGGAGAGATGTGTATGTATGATGTATGTAGGCTAAGTATGATGTAGTCTTATATGATGGTAATGACTAATGACTTGTAAATATCTATGTTCCTTGTGTCGATGCGTGTTTACCGTTGAGTGACTTTACGTGAATGAATGAATGAATGAAATGGATGTAGTAAGAACGTAAAGTGAAAGATAATGAAAGAGGAACATGATGAATGAATGCATGCATTAATGAATGAACGAATGAATGTAAGAAATGCTTGCAAGCGAATGAATGGAGGCGCACACCCTTGGCAGGTGTTAGCTCAACTGTGATGCGGGTTAGCTACCCCGATGGATGAAGACAGGGTCAATCTTTGAGATTGATAATGAGGTGAGCAACTTCTTGTTGCAACAGACTCGGTTAGCAGGCAATCGTGAGATTGCCACTGAGGTGAGCAGTCGTGTGCTGCAACAGACTTGGCTAACGTATGATAGAATGAAAAGTGGAAGATAAATGGTGCATGTACCTACCCCAGGTGACTGGATCAGCATTTGTGCACAACGTTCGTGGTTGATCACCACAGTCCAGCACCAGCAGTATGGTATGATGTTTGGGGTACCGTACATGTCACCGGAAGTAATGAACGTTCGAACGAATGTAATGAATGTAAGAATGAAAGTACAGAACATACGAATGAAAGTAAAGAATGTATGTACGAACGTGAACGAGAACGATGAATGGTATACGAATGAATGTTAATGAACGAATGATGAAGATAATAATAAAATTATCCAGGTGTACGTATGTTGTATGATCGCATGTATGTAAGGACAGTTAAAACAAATTAAGTATGTTTTATTATAAAACTAGAACTCACTCAGCAACGCTGACTTTTTATGTGTTTCCAGTTGGCAGGTAAGCGTTGCTAGGGATGGCACGCGGCGGCTACTCAGCTCTTTTGGGATGGCATTCTCCTTTTGATAATGCTGCCACGAAATGTGTTGTGGGCCCATAATGCGCGCAACACATTATGTTGCATGCAAGTGCAAGATTTCTTGAAGATCCTGATAAACAGGATTATGTAAGAAATCTTCTTTATGATGAAGAATTTTTATGTTTTTATACTAGAGGTCACTGTTTATGACCCTATGATTGTTGAGGATTCACATAAACGGGATTACTTAAGAAATCCTCGGTTTCATATGCTTCAGCAACAATCATAGTAAAAGTTAGGCACTGTAAAGATGTAATTAGAAATGATGAAGTCTTTGGTATAATGCTTTTGTAATGTAATGCAACATTAGATGTTTTGTAACCGACGTATGTTGTATTAAATGGCAAAAGTATTTATAGTAAAAGAAAAGTTTATCTTGTATGTTTCCGCTGCAATGTTTTATTTAAATGTATGCGATGAATGACCAACTGTAAGCGTCCCGGGAACGGGGCCTTACAGTATAGCACCCTAAAATGAATATATTAAGTCATTAGCTACTGCCCTAAGCCTATTTAAGGAGCAACAATAGTGGCTAAGACTTAAATGGACGGTTTCGGTTTTGATTCGATTAGGGTTTGTATAAAAGTTTCCTTTTATGGAAAGTTAAGGTTTCTCATACAAATAATGGTTTTTACATTACTAAGTCCAGAATATATGATAATTATGCTAACAAAGTGACTAAAGTGCTCATTGGAGTCGATTAGGAAGTTTAACCAAATTTTACAGTTTAGCCCTTAAAGTTTCAGAATTGACAGTTTCTACCCTTAAGTTTGGTTTCTTGTATTAGATGGCCTTTATAACCAAAAATCAGTTTCAAGAACTTAAAATAACTTTTTTTAAGAATATATACTTAAATTTTCAGTTTATAGGTTCGGTTTGTAATTTACGCGTTTACCGTTGCCGGTTACGGTAAAACAGAACGGTTTAAAATGGTTATCTATGAGTTTTCACCTTTTTGAGTCTAATACCAGTAGATACTTTTTAAAAATCATTTTTATGCATTTCAAACCTTTTAGATTACAAAAATTTGTCTCTAAAAGTGGAAAGGTTCGTTTTTACGTGTAAACCGTTAAAACGCGTTTTTAGTCGGGTTTGACCATTTTAAAAGCTTGTTTGACCAACCATTTTACTTTTGAGGTTATTTTATCTTTTAACCTACTGGAAAGTCATGATTTTTATAAGTTGTAATATTTAACCCATTTATCATAGATTTTTCCTTAAAAACGCCTCTCGGTTTACACCCGTTTTCACTTAAAATCCATTTAAATTATCTTTTGACCACTAAAAATTCCCATTAGCTCCAAAACACTTTATTAATCCTTAATGAACCTGGAATTATCTTTAAAAAGTTCATAGTCCATGTTTTCCTATTTTTAAGTCATTTTAACACGTTTTCGGGTCCCGAAAGTGACCAAAATGGGCCTAAACACATTATGTCTTTTGTTCCAGAGGTCAAACCATGTTATTACTCTTAATATGCACCAAACCTTACTGAAATAACAGTCCCAATATGTTGCCTAGTTGTTCTACACATCCATAGCCTTCAAATTCATAGAAAATGCCATAACCGACCATTACACTTGTGTAAATCATTGTAACTCAAGTTTATTCATTACCAAACTTCATCTAAAAAAATCAGGTTGTTGGGGTGTCTAAAACTCATTTTTGAGCAGGTTATAACCCTTGTCTAAGAGGGTTTTTAAGAAATGTCTAAAAGAGGTTGTTACTAGTATAAAGAGGGATTGTTCAAGGTGTAATGCATGTTTTTACCACATGTAGGTGGTATTTAGTACTTGAGACATTAAAAACAGGTTGTTAGTAGTCTTAAAACCCATTAATATGCAAGTTAGACGTTTTATTTTGATGGTTTGCAAGATACACAAGTAAATGGTGCCAAAAACACCAAAAAGAGGGTTTTCAAGGGGTAAATCGGGTTCTACCCCTTAGAATGAGCATTATATCATGTGATATACCTTCAAGAACGTGGTAACTCCTCAAGAACAAAGTGAGGGTGAGATGTTTCTGCTACAAAAAGAAAAAGATAGGTTTTTAGGTGAAAAATGAAGACAAGCTTAAGAAATGACCAAAACCGAACATGGTGAGCTTACACTTGGTGTATCTCATGGTTTTGAAGGTGTAGAATGTCGTGGGTGGTTGAAATATTCTTGGATGAGGCTGGAGAATCTCGAACAAAAGCTGGAACCTCAAGCTTTGCACGTTCCAAGCTTCAAAACATCACCAAAAGGTCACCTTTGCTACGGTTTTGCTGCTGCCGATGGTTGCTATTGTTGTTGCTCACGGTTTGGAGCTGAAAATGGAGAGAATTTTGAGAGGATTTGGGGGTGTTTCTGCAGCTGAGTTCTAGAGAGAGGAGGAGTGAATGAGGGAGTGAGTTTGAAAGTTTGCAAGTGAATTGCATGTATTGTGAATGGGGAGATATGTTTGGGTAGTGTGTGGAAGAAAGCAAGCAATTCTATTGGGGACAAGGGGGCGGCCGATTTTTGTCATCTTGTGGGGATTTCTCATTTAAATTTTTAGTTAGGAATTAGTAGTATGTAGTGTAAAGTGTGGTGTAATGTAGTATTTTAGGTGATTAATTTTTGTTAGTTGATTAAGTGTCTTGTGCATGATAATGCATGCAAGGACTGAAAATTTCAAGTATGTGTGTGTGTGCACACATTTTATATGTTTCAATTAAGACTAAGTGATTTCTACTTAGTGTGATTAATTAATATTCCCGGGCACAAATTTTCTAAAAGACAAGACTTAAAATAACTAAATTCACAAAATTCACATAGAATCATAAAAATGGTTCAAATAAAATAATAAAAAAATTAGTGATTCTAACATTCTTGATATAATTGAATTGTTTCCATTATTAGTACTCATAAGACGGGATATGATGCAAACAAATTAGGGTTTAGAATAGTAACCTTCGGACCGGTTGTCACAAAAGGCGATGGTTGGAATTAATCAAAGATTATGATTGTGAAATTCTGTATCATCCCGGGAAAGCAAATGTGGTTGCTGATGCATTGAGCAGAAAGGAGAAGTATGAACCAATCAAGGTTAAGGCATATAAACTTGTCATTACTCCTGACTTTATGCAACAATTAAGAGAAGCCCAATTAGAAGCACTAAAGGAAGGAAGTATAAAGCAGGAAAGAATGGTTGGTCAGGAAAAGTATTTAGAAGAAAATAGTTACGGTGTTAAAATCAGGTTTGGTCGAATGTGGATTCCGTTGGCTTTACATGATAAGGTACTTGATGAAGCTCACAAATCTAGGTTTTCCATTCACCCAGGCATGACTAAAATGTATCAAGATTTAAAGCAAGATTATTAGTGGCCAGGAATGAAATTTAACATAATGCAGTATGTAAATAGATGTCTAACATGTGCCCAAGTGAAAGCTGAACATCAGAAACCTTATGGATTATTACAACCTTTAGCCATCCCAACTTGGATGTGGGACGATCTGACCATGGATTTTATAACAAAGCTACCTCGTACACCAAAAGGTTATGATACTATTTGGGTAGTGGTAGACTAGCTAACCAAGAGTGCTTTATTTCTACCTATACGAGAAACCTACTCGGTGGAAAGGCTAGCTGATATCTTTACTAAAGAGATAGTTAGATTGCATGGAGTTCCAAAGAGTATCACGTCTGATAGAGATGCCAGATTTACCTCCAGGTATTGGAGGAAATTTCATGAAGCAATGGGGACTAAACTTTACTTTAGTATAGCCTATCATCCCCAAACAGATGGCCAAAGTGAAAGAACTATTCAGACATTAGAGGATATGCTACGGGCATGTAGTATTGATTTTGGAGGTAGCTGGGATAGTCATCTTCCTTTAGCTAAATTTGCATACAACAACAGCTATCAAGCTACCCTTCAGATGTCCCCGTTTGAGATGTTGTACAGAAGAAAGTGCAGAACTCCACTTTATTGGGGAGATATGGGGCAACGTGAATTGGGAAATAGTGAGATAGTTGAAGAAACATTGTCAAAGTTTGAAGTAGTTAAAAATCGTATTAGAGAGGCGAAAAGCGACAGAAATCATATGCAGATCGTAGAAGGAAACCATTAGAATTTAAAGTTGGGGATTTTGTATTGTTGAAAGTTTCCACATGGAAAGGCGTTATTCGATTTTGAAGGAGGGGCAAACTAAGTCCACGTTTTATTAGACCTTTCCGAATAATAGAGAAAGTGGGGTATGTAGCATATAAATTAGATCTACCAGACGAACTAAGTACTATTCATCAAACCTTTCATGTCTCTCAGTTACGGAAGTGTTTAGCTAAGGAAACTCAATACATACCCTTAGATGATATTGAAGTTGATGAGAAGCTCAATTATGTTGAACAAACTATGGCCATTATAGATCGTAAGGAGAAGAAACTTAGAAATAAGAGCATTAGCTTAGTCCGGGTGCAGTGTGCACATCGCCAGGGGTCTGAATCAACCTGGGAACCAGAAGAAGAGATGAGGCGAAACTACCCCCATTTGTTTTAGTCAGGTTTCGAGGACGAAACCCTAAATAAGGTGGGTAGACTTGTAACATCCGTAAAAATTTAATATTCGTTTAATTAATAAGTAGTAGTGTCCAGTCGCATGATTGATCGTGCGAATGAATCTCAGTCGCACGCCTTACGTGCGTATGAGGCTCAATCGCACGATTAACAGGCGTATGGGCTCACTCGCACGATTGAGTTGTGCGAATAGGTCCAGTCGTGCGACTGAGTATGGCGGCTAAATTATGCATGTGGGGATAAGTAAGGCGGTTAAGGATGTTTAAAAGCAGATTTCTATCTGCAGTATCCCTATCCCCTTGTTTCTCTCAAACCCAAACACCCCTGTTCTTGCCAAATCAACGATTTCGACTTCATTTTGGTAAGTCTCGCTTGGCACGGATCGATATTTGAATACATTAAGCTGTGTATATGGTCGAAATTGATCCAAAAACAAGTTTAAATCTGAGTTTTTGATTCAATCTTTCTATTAAGTTGAAAACCAAGGATTCGGATCTTAGTTTTTCTGAAGTTTAATGAAATAAGGATCCGAAACGGTTGTAAATAAGGTGTATATGTTCTCTTTTGAATATAGCATGATTTTAATGGTTAAAACTTGAGTTTTTGGATCAAATATGTCAAGAACACAGCTGCTGATCCGTTTCAGGCGAATGAGCCCAGTCGCATGACCCATTCGTGCGAATGAGCCAGTCGCATTGCTCAATCATGCGACTGAAGCTCAATCGCATGAGCCAATCGCACGAATGGAGGTCATTCGTACAAACCCTGTTCTAGCTCATTCGCACCCTTGTCGTATGGTTCATTCGTACGACTAAGCTTAGTCGCATGTTCAATCGTACGAATGAGTCCAGTTGTATAGCCTCAATCGCATAAAGTGATCTGTAGGAAATGATTTGATCAAGTTAGGGTTATTGTTGTATATTTACATTGAGAAGGAGAATTTTAGCTGCCTTAGTGTATTTGGATTGGTAAACACTTGCTGAAAACATTAAGGTGAGTTCTAATTGCCCTTTTTATGTGTTAATGCTGTTTGACAATGTTGTTTGACAAATCAGGCACTGGCATGCATATAAATGAATAATGATGTAAATAAGAATTTGGAAATGGTAAATTGTGGTGAATGGCGAGGTGGAGTTTTGACCCACCAACTATAGACGGAGTTTTGACCCGTCAACGCCAACTATAGACGGAGTTTTGACCCGTCAACGCGCGAGGTGAAGTTTTGACCCACCAACTATAAACGGAGTTTTGACCCGTACGCGCGAGGTGGAGTTTTGACCCATCAAAATGAATTGATAAAAAGAGGTCCATAATTACCTTGTGGGTATTCGATATGCATATCAATACTGGGACAAATAAATGGACTAGTGGATGTTTATGAATTATTCGATGTTATAACCGTCGATAAATTACTATTATTCAAATGTGGTGTTTATTAGAACTCACCAGTTTATCTGATTTAGTGTTTATTTTCTTATGCATGCCAGATAATAATAGAGGTGTTCGTGATGGTGCCCCACCGACTTAAAGTTTGGTTCTGGTGTATGATACTGGCTATAATGTTGGGTTTTGGGAAAGATGTACATGAAGTTGGATAAAGTTTTAATATGTCGGTTAAAGTGTTGTAGTAATTTTAATGATCTAAACAGTTTTTAATGTATAATGTAGAAAATTCCGCTGTGTTTGAAATCTCTGAATTGTTGTAATGACGCAACTCGTAGCACCCTCCTTATTATATTATTATGAAATTGAGGGTGCTACACATCTTAAATCAGAAAATGTTAAATATGCGCCAAAGAAGATGGGTAGAATTACTAAGCGATTACGAATGTGAGATCCGTTACCATCCTGGCAAGGCAAACGTAGTGGCCGATGCCCTGAGTAGAAAAGAACGAGAAAAACCTATTCGCGTTCGTTCTCTAAGGATGAGTGTGTACACCAGCCTCGTTGCTAAATTGAAGGAAGCACAAAGGGAAGCTTTCAATGAGAACAACCTGACGGGTGAGATGTTAACAGGCATGGAGAAGCGTCTAGAAATGGACAACGATGGACTATACAAATGCGGAGGAAGGATGTGGATACCGAATCATGGTGGAATTAGGACTATAGTCTTGGACGAAGCTCACAGGTCTAGATACTCGATTCAACCGTGAAGTGATAAGATGTACCAGGACTTGAAAGCACTTTTCTGGTGGCCCGGACTAAAGAAATCTATCGCCGCCTATGTGAGCAAATGTTTGACATGTGCAATGGTATAGGCCGAAAACAAAAAACCATCAAGAAGCTTACAGCAACCCGAAATCTCGGAATGGAGGTGGGATAACATCATAATGGATTTTGTCACGAAGTTACCAAGAACCACCTGTGGACACGACGCAATTTGGGTAATTGTGGATAGACTTACCAAGTCAACCCACCTCTTATCGATCCGAGAAGATTATGACATGACGAGATTTGCTCGACTATACATAGATGAAATAGTAACCCGACATGGAGTGCCACTATCGATTATCTCCGACCGTGATAGCCGTTTTACTTCACGATTTTGGAAATCTCTCCAACAAGCTTTGGGAATCCGACTTGACTTGATCACGGCATACCATCCCCAAACCGACGGGCAAAGTGAAAGAACTATTTAGACCCTAGAAGACATGTTGAGAGCTTGCGCGATTGACTTTGGTGGAAGCTGGGATCACCACCTTCCCCTACTGGAATTTTCCTATAATAATAGTTACCACTCAAGCATAAAAACTGCCCCGTATGAAGCCTTATACGGCAGGAAATGTCGGTCACCGTTGAGTAGGAATGAGATAGGTGATAGCCAAGTGATGGGACCCGACATCATAATGGAGACCACTGAGAAGATAGCAAAGATTAAGGAACGACTGGGAACGGCCAGAGATCGTCAAAAGAAGTATGCTGACAGGAGACGAAAACCCCTTGAATTTCAAGTGGGTGATAAAGTAATGTTGAAGGTCACGCCATGGAAAGGAGCCGTGAGATTTGGCAAGAAGGGCAAACTAAGCCCGAGATATATTGGACCATTTGAAACACTGGCAAGAATTGGTCCAGTAGCATACCAGCTCAGACTACCCGAGAAGCTGAGCTACATACATAACACTTTTCATGTATTAAATTTGAAGAAGTGTCTGGTAGACAAAGCCTTAGAATTGCCATTGAAAGAAGCAAGAATAAATGACAAACTGAACTTTGTAGAGGAACCCATAGAGATTACCAATCGACTGGTCCAAAAACTTAAGCGAAGTCGCATACCCAAGGTGAAAGTAAGGTGGAACTCTAAACGAGGACCTGAATTTACCTGGGAGCGGGAAGATGAGATGAGAAGGGAATATCCATACCTCTTCAAATCCAACCGTTCAGAGACTTAACAGAAAACAAAATTTCTGTACGAAATTTTCTAAATGGTGGGAGAATGTAACAACCCCTCCTCGACCTCAAGATGAGTCAAGGACTAATGCAAAATATCTAAGTGGATTTTCTTAGCCATGCGCCTGAACAGTTCTCATGCGCCTGAATAGTACTCATGTGCCTGAACAGTGCTTATACGGCTAAGTCTTGGGCGTTCAAACAGTTGTCTTGCGCCCGCACAGTTGTCTTGCGCCCGCACAATTGTCATGCGCCCAAACAGTGGTAATGCGCCTAGATTTTTCCTTGTATATTTTCGCACATATTTAACTTTTGACCAGTTTTCCATGATTGTAATACATCCGACATTGGTATTTAACCATGTACGGACTCGTATTTGTATAAGAAACTATCATTCGAATGAATTATTAGAAACAAATAAAGTGTTTCAACACTTAAATAAAATTCGGATAAATATACCCATCCACATCCGCATAAAACAAACTCGATAACAAAATAATAATAATAAAATACAAATGAAACAAATAAAAAAAATAATATTCTGCATGGCCGCCAACAGAACCACCAACCAAATGGGTTCTGCGAAACCCCATAACCCACCTTCACACTCAACCTTTTTCTCTTTTTCCTATACATGCAAACCATTGATTTTTTTTATTTCTCCATATCTCTTTCTCTATTTCTCGGATTCTCTCTACACACTCTCTCGTATTCTCTCTACACACTCTCTCGTATTTTATCCTAACGGAGAGCACACACACACAAATATTCTTGTTCATCTCAAACAATCCGAAGAACTACAAGATTCCAGCTGAGTTCGAAGACCTTGTGCTCATCTTCAACCTTCTAAACCCTCTCATACGTAAGTAATATGAACTTTTATTGATTAAACTAATAAACTATTACACATCTTAATGTAAAGGCCACTCTCACTGTTCTAACAGAAGAATCTCAGACATAACCTCATCTTAGTGGGACTCAAACTTCATACGAGGTACTACTCTTGTAACCCGCGAGCCAAAGGGGTCGATATACAAGGATTCTACCTTGTAAATCGTTATTTTATGTGATCTAGCAACATTTTAACCATATGTTTTTATAACTAAAGCATTAAATCTACCTAAAACAGTGAAACTAACATACAAATACGTTAGGTTTGAGGTTACAAATGATATAATGGTGATAAGGGTGAAAATATGATAGTTACATAAGTTTAAATGATGTAAAACACCCGATTATAGTTATGTTTATGCAAAACCAAGAACTAAGATTTAGATTTTAGAATGTTTGAGACTTAGAATGCCTGAAAAATATGATTTTGTTGGCTGGAAAACTTAGTAGGAAAATGAGATGGCTATGATACATTAGTTCGGTAACCCGAAATATGGAAATAACCAAGAAACGAGCCATAACATGAACAAATTAGAATCTAAGGATTTTCAGGCCTTAGAATAATTATTTTAGTAATAAAAATCGAATTTGGTGTATTAATAGATAATTTCTACGAATTTAGTTAACAAAAGTAACCATATACGGTAACTAGAAACTCATGCCTTAAATCTCATAAGTAGGATCTGAGATTTTTGGATTCTAATAGACTCAAATAAGTTATAAAAAGCTTGAGAAACTATTAGGGGTCAAAAATTGTAAAGAGACAAACTTTGGGGTAGAAAATGTAAATTTTGGAAACTTGAGGGGCTAAAAGTGTAAATTCTGCATTTTAATAAAATTTCAGCAACCTCATCACCATAAACTAATTTTGGGCTTATTCATGTGTTAATAAACTAATAAGGACCCAAAAACATGATGTACATACGCTAGAACCTTAACTTTCCTAAAAAGGAAACTTTTAATGTAAACTTCTAAGAAACAAAGCCACGAGTGTCTTTAACTATCAAACGAAACCCAACTACACTTGCAACGATCTAAGAATCTATAGCTTATTACTTGAATCATGGTTATAGGGTGCTAGGACTTGAAAATGTCTGCGATGTTTGGAACCTGACTGATACTAAGGTGAGTTCTCGTGTTCCCCTTTTTACCTTGGTTTTGGGATGAAGCATGCTCTTTTAAACTGAAACTTTTATTTGTGATACTATGTGATGCTTATGTTGTGGATTTTGATGTTACCTACTGATATTTGAATCACAATCATTAATTCTTTTGTGAACCGCTTGTTTTATATGGATAGATCTATCTGGGGAATCCCCCACACACAGTGGCTCCCGCTACAGGGAGGTACCCCCACTGAGATCCTGAGGGATCGTTTGGGCATGTGACAGGTTTTTATAAGATACTAAGGTGAACCATCCTGACAGGTATGGTTCGCTGTTTATGAGGCTCAGTTCTCCCTTTGGGGTTAACCGGTAAACATAACTTTAGAAGAGGTTAGCCGGGACTGAGTGCAGGGTGGATTGTGACCCCACAACAGTTATAATTGATACAAAAACTTTAACATGTGGACTTTAAGAGTCCCTTTTATTTTCTAAAACTTTAACCGCTTGAACTCACCAACTTTTTAGTTGACACAAATCTTTTTGAGCATGTTTCTGGTAATCTTTGATGGAATTCTAGTATGTCTTGGAAGATGCATGGATGACTTAGCACCCGACCTAATGGCATTATAGACCTACTTTAAACTTTCTAACAATTATGATGAATGATATTCTAAATTATGTACTTTTGATTGAAACAATAGGATGTAACCGGGCTAAGCTGTTTAGTCCCGGATTTCATTTAAGTTAATGTAATACCATGTGATTTCTTTACTTGTGTGCTCTTATGATGGTTTGTTTCCGCTGCCACATCTGCTGCTAGTCTGCGACGTCCCACCCTCCTTGGGCCCGGGGTGTGACATCTAGATCTTTAATTCGAGCACTTCAAATAATGAAATCACGTCATGATTCTAATCATCTAGATCTTTAACTAACTTCAACTCAAACGTATTTGCATTGTAGAACCATCTCAAAATTAGTTTGGACTTTTGAGTTTCTTCAATCATTTTCAATCCCGGAGTTGTTACCTTATCAAGATATTGATCACTGAATGCAATAAAAAATTGTTCTTCTTTAGCTTGCTCTCTACTATATTTTCTTTTCTTTTTCAAAGAATTAAAATATTCTTTATCTTCCTAATCACATCTAGTTTGCAAAAATGAACTCATTCTTGTGATGCCTCTGTTTAGTAACTGCACAAAATTCTCTCCTCGACTTGCTCTTGTTGGATTGATTAGAGGCAGTTTATTCAACTCCTTTAAGTCTTGAAGTGGAAGCTTTATGATGCTAGAGAAAAATGATAAACATCATAAATGGCATTAACTCTTTTAATCAAGAAAGCATCAAAGACTTCGTCATACTTCCATGCCACTATCTTTACATCCTTGGTTGTGTCAGGAACAATCATTGTATTAAGCAGTTTAGAAATTGATTGTCCTTTTTGCAATACATTTCTAGCCAAGTCACCTGCCGATCGAGCTTTATTCCATAATTGCTTTTGCTCTATGGATACTTGATATGCTTGTTTCTGTTTCTCGAAACATCTTCATAAGCTCCTTTCTCCTTTCATTTACACTGCTCTTTATAGCCATGGATTTGATCTCTTGAGGTTTCAAAATCCTTGTTCTCTTAGTAATCTCCAAATGCTATGGATTATCCATATCAAGCACAATCATCTTATTTGTTTGCTTTTCTGTTTCTTGAAAGCTTCTCACCAAATTCCTTAATGATTCTGAATGTAATCTGTTCAGCTTCTTTCTTGGATAATTTTGAGATTGTAACCACATTCTTAGAGCAATTATATTCATGTCATCCGGATCAGCATGGTGTAACTCAAATGTAGAAAGTTCTTCAACATTTATACTTCCCTGAAGAGGATTCCACTCTCCATGCTCGACAACAATCTCATCCGGATCAATTGGAGCAACTAATTTAGCAGTAATGCATTTCTCAAATTCTTCATTGATTTGAGATACTGTTAAACCATCAAGAAATACTATGTTATACTTCATCTTGATCAGATAATTATACCTATCTTCAATATCTACATGTATATCTTCTTAAATTGTTTCAATTGGTGAGAAAGTAGGTTCAAAATTTGCATCAACAATATCTTCATCTTCTAGAACCTCATCATACCAATCATCACAAAAGTCAGCTTCTAAATCATCAAGAGCTCCTATTTTCTCTTGAACATTTGCTTCTTCTTTTTATTGAGTAACAGGTTCATTAACAATCTTTTGAACTTTAGTTGATGATTCATGCAAAACTGAAACATCTACATCATCAATCTTCCTTTTACCTTTGTTAACTACAGAGATCTTCTCAACATCTATCGCATTAACTTTAAAAATAATCATGACTTCTAGAGATAAAGACTTTTGGCTTAGCAATCTCTTCATCTTTCTTTAGTACCACTTCCTTCAACTTATCATTTTCTTCTTTTAACTCCTTAATGATCTCTCCTTATGCCTTGTTAGCTTCTTTCAAAGTTTCAATCACATCCACATCTTGAACTTCTTCAGTTTGTACAGACACATTTTGTGATGTTTGAACATGAGTTTCTTTAGATACAAATACTTCTTGAAATGTTTGCATCGGAGAATCAGCGATAGGTGTAGAGCTTTGAAAAATAGGCTCTGGCATCATTGCATCAATATAATCAATACAAAAATCTTGTTGTTGCTCAAGATCTTCATTTACATTAGCATCCATCTCAACATTAGTACGAGTTTCTTCATTAACCTCTTTATCATGCTCATCATCAATAGTAGTTTCTTCATTAATACCCTGAGCTATATCACCATCACCATCATTATCATCATCATCACTAGTAGAGCTTTCATCATCAACTTGCTCATCATCATTCTCATCATCATTTCCTTCTCTTTATCATCATCATCAGATGGTTCTTGAGGAACTTCTTTAATGAGATCATTAGGATCAACTGGTTCATCCTCAATCAAGTGAAAATGATCTACAGTGATGTCTACTTCATATCTAGCAACATTCAGCATGTAATCAAACATATGCACATTTGGTGCACATGTAATCATAGCCAGCCTTTTGTAGGATATCCTAGTTATATGCTTAAGAACTAAGAATTCTCCACCAACACCATATACATAGAAATCAGGGTTTTCTTCATTTATGATCATCTATAAGAATCTAGGGTATATCAGGTATTTGTTCCTGATCCCTTTCTCTAAGTTAAAGATAAACCCATTCAGAATCCATCTTTCCATGTTGAATCTTTTGTTTGTTGCAAGAGCTATAATGGGTGATGCTATGTCTATAGGAAAAGAGTTCCATCCTGCACTCCTCTTAGACATGCAATGCTGGAATTATAACAAAGTAGTTTCCAGTGATTGTAGACTCTAGCTCTAAAGAATTGTTTCATTGGAAAATGATCTGGTGACCCATTGCAATGAATATTTCTCTACATTCATTAAATGAGACTTCTAATAAGTCTTCGGGGCCATTTTGTCCTAGTCTTAAGGCATCCCTGATGGAATCTTCAGATACTTCAATCATCCCATCATTAGTGATGAATCTCCTCAAAACTTTTCTTCCATCATCATTAATCTTAACTATAGCTGTGTTCCAAAATCTCTTGATCAATCTTGCATAAATGACTGGTTGGTAACACATGACATACACATACTTAGTTTTCAGCAAGAACCTAATCATCTCCTCATAACTCAAAGCATCTTGCACATCTTCTTTAAGCAATGCTGCTACATTATGCTTAGGTTGAAACTTTAATTCAGCCATCTGCAAAAAGGAAACAAGAAATTTAGTCAATTTGATTTTAACACTTTGAAATCAATGAATATTTATTTAACTTAAAGAATTATTATGTTTTAAAATTTTAATCTAACTTGCACTTTGAAAATTTTTTAAGTGTTTATGTATTCTGTTCAAGAACAAAATGCATTCAAGTTAGTGTATACATGATTTAAAACACATCAATTCATTAAATTTTTATAAAAAACATATTAGAAAATGAATTTTTTTTATTTTTAATTAAACAATTCAAAATTTTGGCTGTTCATCTTCATGTCGACTGATGAACAATCATCATCAGGATCAATTTTGATGAAATTCAGTTTCAATGTATCCATATGATCGAAATCAAGTTTATATTAACAATCTATTATCAATTTTTATTCTTAATTCTCATTTGATCACAAATTTCAAAAACAGCAGTCGACTAGGGTTCATATGCCCGAATAGCAATGAAACGCCCAATCAAATTCGAATCAGAATCTTGAAATTGTATAAATTTGTTCATGAACTTACGTTTATAATGTGAAAGCCAAACTATCAATCGTAAGTTTAGAACAATAAACAATCAGTGTATGAGAATCAAGGTGTTTGAGTGTCGAATGAGGGAGTTCAGGGGATTTTGAGTGAATAAATGACTGAAATCACAAAATGTTTGTAACAACTAACCCCGAGGTCAACATTCTAAACTTTGACCTCCACAATTAATGCTACTATTATTAATTTCAATAAAACTATTATTACCACTACTTGATTATTTATCCATGATTATCATTATGTGTTTAATTTTTCCTAGATAATACTTTAGGTCTTGCCTTATCCACGGCCGCCCCCTCACCACCCAATCACCGTCCTTTCCCATACTTACACCACCATTCAAACTACAAGCAAACTTCTACCTTTCATCTCACTTTCATTTTCTCTCCACCTCCATACTCTCTCTTTCTCTCTAACTCTCAGCCCTCTATCCGAACACACACACATATCTCACACAAATTTCAGCCTTCAACCGTGAAGAACACCAAGAAAACATCATCATCCAAGCTAAAACTAAGCAAGAAAGTGCCATTTGAGGGAATTTTGTACACGATTCTTGCAAGAGCAAAGTGCTTCAGCCCTAGTTCGATGTTCATCACTGATTTTAGCCTCCTCAAACTCTCAAACTCATGGTTCATTCAAAGAGTAAGCTTTAACACACCCAAATCAAGTTATTTCTTGTGTTTTGCTTCATCAAACAACCAAAACTCTTACTTTCTTGTTTCTAGCAGAATCTTGCAACTTAGAACTTGTTCTTGAGGAGCTCTCAATGTCACACGAGGTATACATCATGCTAAGTTGGTTAATCATTGGTTATAACACAAGTTAACACCTAGAAACCCCTCTTTTTACATGAAATAACACCATTTATGTACATGCTTGAAAACCCACCCAACCAAGTTACAAAACCTGATCGAAAACAACTTATGAACACCTTAATAATCTGATTTGAAAGCTCCAAAAGTGATTAGGTGATGTTTGGGTATGATTTATAGGGTTTACACAAGTGTAAATGGTGTAAATCATCAAATAAATGAAACAAATATGTGATACATGTTAGATCCAAAAATGATTATGTATTTTTCAGTAGTTTTGGGTTATTTGAAAAGTTCTAAGATGATAATATGGCTGGATGTGCAAACGGAACTAGGAAAACAAAGGGGACTTGTTTTGAAACCTGAAAAAGGTGAAAATCACTCAAAAATAGCAAAATAAAGGAAATTGTCATATTAAAAATAATTCCAGGCTATAATATAAAAATAATAGGCAAAATAGTTGGATTTAATTGTATTTGGGGTAAGCTCATGAGTAAATGGAAGTTAAACATTAAAAATGGTACTTAACCAGGTAAATTTTAAGTAACATCTTAAAAATGGTAAAAGAGACATGAAATCAACAAATAACAAAACATTTCAGTAATTTAGAGACATTTTGTCAATAATATGTGAAAACTAGAATTAAAAACGTATTCGGACGTTCGATTCTGTGTAAAAAAGCGTTTTAACGGGTAAATTATAAAAATGAAGTTTTTAATTAAAAGAGACCAAAAACCTGTTTTTGAAAGCTTATTAAGCTCATTATAAGTCATTAAATAATATTTTGAGGTCAATTGGATGAAAATAGAAGAATTTAAAACAAACTGTTAAAATCTTCGGTTTTACAGTAACAGGTAACTTGTTTTTCGTATTTTAAATCTCTCAAGATAAAATCTGGACATAATAATTTTAAATCAGCCTAAAGTAATATTAATACCCTTAAGAACTAATAAGGACCATATTTGGGTCAAGAAATGGAAAGTATGCAACTTTGGGGGTAAGAATTGCAATATCTGAAACTTGAGGGACCAAAGTGTAAATTCAGAAAATATAACTAAAATTCAGTAACTTTTTGGCCAGAAACTAATATTAAACTAATTTTTATGTAAATGTGTTATTAAGAATTATAAGAAATTGTCATTCACATGCAAAAACCCTAACTTTCCCAAAAATGAGACTTTTGAAGCAAAACCCTAACAAATCAAAGCTAGTTAAACTTTTAACCTTATAACACGCCTAGTTACAACCAAAATGACCTTAGAACACATAGATTATTACTTGAATCTTGATGCTAGGGTGCTAGTATTAAATCATTTTCTGTACATGAAGATCCGTTGCTTGAAACCTAAGGTGAGGTTTAGTGTTCCCTTTTTACTATTGATTTGGGATGAAACATGCTTTGATTGAACTATAACTATTATTATGCTATTGTATGATGCTTGTATGTTGTGGACATTGTCTAAACCTGCTCTTAAATGTATCACAATCATTAATTCTTGTGTGAACCACTTGTTCTATATGGGTAGATCTACTTGGGGAATCCCCCACACAGTGCCTTCCAGACAGGAAGGGTACCGCACTGAGATCCTGAGGGATCATTTGTGTCATGGAAAAATTTTTTATAAGATACTATGGTGAACCATCCAGCAGACATGGTGCACTATTTAAGGCTCAGTTATCCTTAGGGTTAACTGGTTTAAACACAAATTTAGAAGAGGCTAACCGGGACTAAGTGCAGGGTTGATTGTGACCCCACAATAGATATGCTTTGATTTTTAGATTTAACTTATGGACTTTAAAGGGTCCTTTTGTTTTTAAACTTTAAGCACTTGAATTCACATACTTTTTAGTTAACACGAAATCTTTTTGAGCATGTTTCAAGTAATCCCTAATGGAAGTGGCTTGATTGGAGAACCGGACTTGGATGACCTAGGATTATGAGTACCCCTGGCCTTACTTGAATTGAAAGCACTTTGAACAATTTCATTTATGGATGACTAAACACTTTGGATTATGTAATAAATTTGTACTTTGTATGATGGGCTAGACTGTTACAGCCCGGTTTGACTTTAAATATGTAATGACAAGTTATTTATCTCCTTGTGCACTCTTGTGATGGTTTGTTTCCGATGCCATGAATGTTGCTAGTCTGTGACGTCTCACCCTCCTGAGGCCTGGGGTGTGACAGTGTTGTATTTATACTAAGTGAAATTTTTAGGCGCATGAGCACTGTTTGTGAGCATAAGGTTGATTTTTACACAAAGTATTTAGGCGCATGAGCACTGTTTGTGCACATGGGCTTAGGCGCATGAAACTATTCAGACGCATAAGCACTATTTAGGTGCTTTTACACTGTTTAGGCGCATGAGACTAGCTAAATGCCCAACACTTGGTAATTTTTGACTTGAAACGCCCAACTCTTGAAAGTTTGGTACTGTGTAGGCGCATGAGTATGGATAAAACGCCCAACACTTAACCAAATTTTCAGACTTATGACAACTGTTTAGGCGCATGAGATTGTTTGAAACACCGTACTTGTAAAACTTCTGAAAAATCATCATGCTCCTATTTGGACTTTTAAACACTATTTAGGCGCATGAGATTTCTTTCATGAGTCTAACACTTGTAATTTTCAAATGTTCATATACTATTTTTTAAACAATTTGTCAAATTTTGACTTTCACCCAAAATTTACATAATTGACCCTCATTTTTGAACATTTGACATTTTAAACTTTTATTTTTAATTTAAAATTTTATTTTTTATGTTTTGAACTTTTTATTTTTGTTTTAAATTTTCAAAAAAAATCCTTCATTTTAGTCTCTAAATTTAATGTAACGTCCCATTTTAGGTAATTTTATAATTTGTGTTTTTAAATAAAATGAGTGGTAAATTAGAACTAACTGAGTTAAGTTAGTATTGTTAGTGTAAATGAATAAAAGTAACTAGAGGGACTACTTTTGCCAATTGAGAAAAATCAAATTTATATGTTAGTAGGGAGGTGTAGAACCTCCTGGACACACTCATACACACGCACAAAAGGAGGGAAGCGAGCAGGAGGAAGGAATCAAGAACCCTAGTCAAATTGAGTCGCGTTTGTGTTGAATTCAAGTTTCTAATTGTGGAATTGAGTTATAAATCACCTAGTTTCTGCATCTAACTCATAAGGTTTAGGTGAAGGGAGTATTAGCAAAGCGGTAAGCAAAGACAAAGGTTGAGTTGAAGCTTGTTTAAGGTAAGAACATTAGCCCTATAACCATATATAGTCTTATCTTTATGATTTTATTATGTTTACTCTTGAGTAAATGTGAGTTGTGAATAATGACCATAAGTAATGGTTATAGTAATAGTAAGTATACATGCTCGAGTGCATGAATTGGGTTGAAGCTACATGCACGTGTGCATGAAATAAATATACCGGTATAGTTCACAGGTGTGTGAATCAAACCTGGAGGGGTTATAATTATATTCAGTTACGGTGGTAACATTTAAATCACTAGTGAGTGATAAACTATATTTTGGCTACTGTGTGTAAGCCTAATTCACCAGTGGGTGATAAACGTGTGGTTTGGCGACTGTGTGTATGTCAAACATAAAGATGTATAGCGAAGTGTATAGGTGTGTGATCCAAATCTAATATGCTAGTCCAAGTTAGTGAATGACTAGCTTAAAAGTAGAATTATGACCCATTTCTATTTAAATGTGAAAGTGTGATTATAGAATGGGTGATAATGTGATAGATGCAAAGAGTCGAAGCTAAGAGAGTTAAAGCTTCTAAATTGAGCAAATAGAGATGTTGAAATGGACCCGGGATCATTGAAAAGTCGAAACAAACGAAACGGGTCAAAACTTTGAGAAAAACGAACCCAGGATAGGGACGTAAGTTACGTCCATAAGGACGTAAGTTACGTCCCTAACTCATTGGTACGTCCTGAGCTACTGTCTTATGTCCTCAAATCAGGGGAATTAGGTTAAGGACGTAAGCTACGTCCTTGAGGACGTAAGCTACGTCCCTTGCAAAATTTTGCTTTCAATTGGTATTTTAAGCCCCCAAATCACCTCCTAATAACCTATAAAGTGAGTATAAGAGTTCTTATTTAGTTCCAATGGACTAATGTGATAAAAGTGGTTGTTTTGTAGGAATTTTCCAAGAAGGCAAAGGTGATCGATGAAGATGCTTGTGGATCGAACAATGGGTTGTTAATTAGTTTCTTTTAAACAAACTTAACGTTATGTAAATTACATAAATGTAAATTTGAGGTGTGTAAACGTTAATAGTGTGTTGACGTAGTCAGGGTTATGTGTAATAGAGTTTTAAAAGTAGAGATTTTAACTGGGACCTAAATTAAAAAAAAAATCTTTTACACCTCAAACATGTTTTATAAATTATGGTAACAAGGTGGTGTGTTACAAGTTGGTATCAGAGCCGTGGTTTGAGGGATTCAAGTGAGTAGAGAAAGCTTGAACTCAAATCTTGTGCTCGTGATAATATAAGAGAACCTGTTCGATTCCAAGATTCGATCACTGAGCCATCAATCAAGGTTAGTGTACCTGTGTTAATATGCGATATGTGTGAAAGTTTTTATAAATGTAAATATGTGATTTACATGATTATAAGCATAGTGATGCAGTAAATATATAATTGAACCTGAGTTATATTTCAGTCATCAAGAATGTCTGAGGAACATATTTGCGAGGAAGGTGAATCAAGTAATTCAGAGATGAGAAAAATTATTAATGAAGAAGTGGCTAAAGCCATAGGAGCCAATTTACCAATGTACATGGAAGATATGCAAAGAACGCTACAAGAGTTTATACAGCATGAACTTACAGTGTTGCAGGTTGGAGAGAAAACTGAGAAAGCACCTAAACGGGTAACGTATAAAGATTTTGTAGCATGTAAACCAGCTGAGTTTAATGGTGAGGTGGACCCATTACTAGCAATTCGGTGGATCTAGGATATAGAGGGGACGTTTGAAACTTCACATTGTGATCCTAATGATAGGGTGATATTTGCGGGTGGCCAGTTAAAACAGCGAGGTAAAGACTGGTGGGATTTAGTGCGAGAAGAAATTGGTTTGGAAGGTATACGAGTGATGACTTGGGAGGAGTTTAAAGAGAGATTTTTAAAGCGGTTTAGCTCGCAAGCGGCGATCAACCGAATTTATGAAGAATTCTTACAACTGCGACAGAAGGACGAGGACATAGATACCATTACGGCGATTTTCTTGAGAAGGCTAAGTTTTGTCGCGACTTTTTAAGAACAGAAAGGATGTGGATTAATCAGTACTATGGGATGTTAAATGCTAAATACCGGGAGTTTCTTACACCTTCTCGATGTGAGACCCTAGTGGAACTTATAGATTGTGCTCGGGAGAGAGAAGCTGAGTTGAAACGACAGATGGAGCGTGGTGAAAAAAGGCCCGTACATAAAGATGAAGGACCTTCCAAGAAGCCTAAATTTTCTACCCAATTTAAGAAGCCGAGTCAGGTTAAAGAAATTAAACTGTGTGTTAACTGTGGCAAGAGGCATCCGGTGGAATGCCGTTTACCTCCAAGAACATGTTTTAGATGTGGGAGGTCCGGACACTTGTCTACCCAATGCACCGGTCAGTTGGAGCTGTGTTTCAATTGTTATAAACCTGGGCACAAGAGGAGTGAATGTCCAGATTTGAAAACTGGTGGAAGTTCGAGCGCTCAGAGCAGTGTAAAGAAACCTGAAATACCGAAAGCAAGGGGAAGGGCTTTTCAAATTACAGCTGAAGAAGCTAAAAAGACCGCCGATGTGGTGTCGGGTACTTTCCTGTTAAATTCTTTACCTGCGTATGTGTTATTTGATTCCGGTGCTAATAGATCGTTTGTGTCGATTAAATTTGCGTCTCATCCTTTGTTTGAAATAAGTACATTGCCTGCACCAGTAGAGGTCGAAGTGGCTAATTCTAAAACATTTTTAGTGTTTGAAGTTTACCGAGGGTGTAGGTTAACTATTAAGAAGGAAGAGTATCCTATTGATCTAATACCTATGACCTTAGGTGAGTTTGATGTGGTTGTGGGAATGGATTGGCTTTCTACATACCAGGCTGATATTGTATGTTATCATAAAAAGATAAAGTTAAAATCTCCGAGGGGCCATAAGGTAGTTATTCATGGAGAAAAGTGTAAAGGAGTAGTGTTGTGTTCATTAATTAAGACCCTAAAGCATATGAGGCGTGAAGGGCAATGTTTCCTGGCATATGTAATTGATACTAACCAGAGTGTACCGAAATTAGAAGATGTTCCAGTGGTTAGAGAATTTCCTGAGGTATTTCCAGATGACTTACAGGCCTTCCACCTGTAAGAGATGTGGAGTTTCGAATTGATTTAGTACCAGAAGCTAAACCTATTGCTAAAGCCCCATATCGGTTAGCATCATCTGAATTACAAGAGTTGATGAAACAATTACAAGAACTCCTTGATAAAGGGTTCATTCGCCCAAGCATCTCCCCGTGGGGTGCACCAGTTCTTTTGTTAAAAAGAAAGATGGAAGTTTTAGAATGTGTATTGATTATCGAGAATTAAATAAGGTGACTATCAAGAACCGATATCCTTTACCTAGGATTGATGATTTATTTGACCAACTACAAGGCGCGTCTTGGTTTTCAAAGATTGATTTAAGGTCAGCGTATCATCAACTAAGGATAAAGGAGGACGATGTGCCTAAGACAGCGTTTCGTACTCGCTACGGTCACTATGAGTTTCTTGTGATGTCTTTTGGGTTAACAAATGCACCGGCGGCGTTTATGGATTTAATGAATCGGGTATGTCGACCTATGTTAGACCGTTCGGTTATTGTTTTCATTGATGATATATTAGTATATTCTAAAAGTGAAGAAGAGCATGCGCGCCATTTACGAGAGGTTTTGGAAACCCTTCAACAAGAAAAATTATATGCTAAATTTTCAAAATGTGATTTTTGGTTACGAGAAGTGCAATTCTTGGGGCATGTTGTAAATGCAAATGGAATTCAAGTAGACTCCTCAAAGATTCAAGCAGTAATGAAATGGAATCCTCCAAAAACTCCAACTGAGATTAGAAGTTTCTTGGGCCTAGCAGGGTATTACCGGAGGTTTATTCAAGACTTTGCCAAAATAGCTTCTCCGTTGACTAAACTTACTAGAAAAGGGATTATTTTTAAATAGGATGTCGAACAAGAAAAAGCGTTTCAAGAGTTGAAATTAAGATTGACGCAGGCACCAATACTAGCATTACCCGAGGGGAATGAGGATTTTGTTGTGTATTCTGATGCGTCCTATTTTGGGTTGGGGTGTGTTTTGATGCAAAGGGGTAGAGTAATAGCTTATGCCTCAAGACAACTGAAAACACATGAGATGAACTACCCAACACATGATTTAGAGCTGGCCGCAGTGGTATTTGCCTTGAAAATTTGGAGGCATTATCTTTATGGTGTGAAATGCACTATTTTTACCGATCATAAAAGTTTAAAGTATTTCTTCACTCAGAAAGAGCTTAATATGAGACAGAGGCGTTGGTTGGAATTATTAAAGGATTATGACTGTGAAATCCTATATCATCCTGGGAAGGCTAACGTGGTAGCGGATGCATTAAGTAGAAAAGATGAGTATGAGCCTATTAGAGTAAAGGCGATGAGAATAACGATTAATTCAAGCATAATCGAGCGGATTAAAGAAGCGCAAACGGAGGCACTCAAAGAGGAGAATTGGAAACGAAACCGTATTCAGGGTCAAGTGCAAATCCTTAAGGAAGACAGTTATGGATTAAAAACAATGGGGGGACGAGTGTGGATTCCTCCAGTTTGTTCAGTAAAAGAATTGATACTGGATGAAGCACATAAATCTAAGTATTCGATTCACCCAGGAGCTACTAAGATGTATTGTGATTTAAAAGTGAATTATTGGTGGCCAGGAATGAAACGTGATATCATTAAATATGTGGAAAAGTGTTTAACATGTTTACAAGTAAAAGTAGAACATCAAAAACCACATGGTGAATTACAACCTTTAGAAATTCCAGTTTGGAAGTGGGATCGTATAGCCATGGATTTAATAACAAAGCTTCCAAAAACCCGAAAAGGCTATGATACCATCTGGGTAGTAGTGGATAGATTGACAAAGAGTGCTCATTTCATTCCAATTCGGGAGACTTACTCATCGGAAACAATGTCAGAAATATATATCAAGGAAATTGTGTCTAAGCATGGCATACCTATATCCATAATATCAGATCGAGATGTTCGATTTACTTCGAGGTTCTGGAGAAAATTTCATGAAGAAATGGGTACCAAACTGTTGATTAGCACCGCATATCACCCACAAACAGATGGTCAAAGTGAGAGGATTATCCAAATCCTAGAAGATATGTTGCGCGCGTGCATTATTGATTTCGGAGGTAGTTGGGATACATATCTACCCTTGGCAGAATTTTCTTATAATAACAGCTATCATTCGGGTATGAAAATGGCGCCATATGAAATGTTATATGGGAGGAAATGTAGAACTCCCGTATGTTGGGGAGAAATTGGTCCACGAGAGCTAGCTAGTACCGAAGTGGTGAGAAAAACTAATGAACACATTGATCAAGTACGAGCTCATCTAAAGGCGGCTCAAGATCGCCAAAAGTCGTATGCGGATAAAAGAAGAAAACCGATTGAATTCCAAGTAGGAGATTATGTGTTATTAAAGGTTTCTCCATGGAAAGGTATAATTCGATTCCGAAAGCGAGGAAAGTTAGGACCGCGATTCATTGGACCATTTAAAATTATAGCTCGGGTGGGCGAGGTTGCTTATCGTCTTGAGCTACCAGAAGAACTAAGTGGGGTCCATAATACCTTTCATGTCTCTCATTTGAGAAAATGTCTAGCAGATGAATCAGCGTATATCCCGTATAAGGACTTAGTGATTGATAATAAGCTGAATTATGTGGAAGAACCTGTGGTAATACTTGACAGAAAAATCAAAAAGCTGAGAAACAAAGAGATAAAGCAAGTGCTGATACAGTGGAAGAACCGAAAAGGGTCGGATGTCACTTGGGAGCTAGAAGACGAGATGAAATAATGCTACCCTTACTTATTTGATGCGTCAATAAGTTTCGGGGACGAAACTTCCCAAGTGGGGGAGAACTTATAACGTCCCATTTTAGGTAATTTTATAATTTGTGTTTTTAAATAAAATGAGTGGTAAATTAGAACTAACTGAGTTAAGTTAGTATTGTTAGTGTAAATGAATAAAAGTAACTAGAGGGACTACTTTTGCCAATTGAGAAAAATCAAATTTATATGTTAGTAGGGAGGTGTAGAACCTCCTGGACACACTCATACACACGCACAAAAGGAGGGAAGCGAGCAGGAGGAAGGAATCAAGAACCCTAGTCAAATTGAGTCGCGTTTGTGTTGAATTCAAGTTTCTAATTGTGGAATTGAGTTATAAATCACCTAGTTTCTGCATCTAACTCATAAGGTTTAGGTGAAGGGAGTATTAGCAAAGCGGTGAGCAAAGACAAAGGTTGAGTTGAAGCTTGTTTAAGGTAAGAACATTAGCCTTATAACCATATATAGTCTTATCTTTATGATTTTATTATGTTTACTCTTGAGTAAATGTGAGTTGTGAATAATGACCATAAGTAATGGTTATAGTAATAGTAAGTATACATGCTCGAGTGCATGAATTGGGTTGAAGCTACATGCGCGTGTGCATGAAATAAATATACCGGTATAGTTCACAGGTGTGTGAATCAAACCTGGAGGGGTTATAATTATATTCAGTTACGGTGGTAACATTTAAATCACTAGTGAGTGATAAACTATATTTTGGCTACTGTGTGTAAGCCTAATTCACCAGTGGGTGATAAACGTGTGGTTTGGCGACTGTGTGTATGTCAAACATAAAGATGTATAGCGAAGTGTATAGGTGTGTGATCCAAATCTAATATGCTAGTCCAAGTTAGTGAATGACTAGCTTAAAAGTAGAATTATGACACATTTCTATTTAAATGTGAAAGTGTGATTATAGAATGGGTGATAATGTGATAGATGCAAAGAGTCGAAGCTAAGAGAGTTAAAGCTTCTAAATTGAGCAAATAGAGATGTTGAAATGGACCCGGGATCATTGAAAAGTCAAAACAAACGAAACGGGTCAAAACTTTGAGAAAAACGAACCCAGGATAGGGACGTAAGTTACGTCCATAAGGACGTAAGTTACGTCCCTAACTCATTGGTACGTCCTGAGCTACTGTCTTACGTCCTCAAATCAGGGGAATTAGGTTAAGGACGTAAGCTACGTCCTTGAGGACGTAAGCTACGTCCCTTGCAAAATTTTGCTTTCGATTGGTATTTTAAGCCCCCAAATCACCTCCTAATAACCTATAAAGTGAGTATAAGAGTTCTTATTTAGTTCCAATGGACTAATGTGATAAAAGTGGTTGTTTTGTAGGAATTTTCCAAGAAGGCAAAGGTGATCGATGAAGATACTGTGGATCGAACAATGGGTTGTTAATTAGTTTCTTTTAAACAAACTTAACGTTATGTAAATTACATAAATGTAAATTTGAGGTGTGTAAACGTTAATAGTGTGTTGACGTAGTCAGGGTTATGTGTAATAGAGTTTTAAAAGTAGAGATTTTAACTGGGACCTAAATTAAAAAAAAAATCTTTTACACCTCAAACATGTTTTATAAATTATGGGAACAAGGTGGTGTGTTACATTTAACAAATAATCTCATATTAAAATGTTGCAAGAAACTTTTCCACTTTAAAAATGTTTCAAGTTCATTTTTACATTATGACAAACACACACATACTTGAACTTTTTAGCTTCATCCTTTCCATCCAAAACATTTAATTTCATTTAATTTTGATTTTCCATATCTTGAAATTTGAATTATTTTCTCTTAGAAACTTTCACTTTTTACTCCCCTAAACTTTTAAGTTTTATAAAACTTAGAAGTTTCTTGAATTGTCATATGAAGGTCACACTAATCATTGTTAATATGCCTGCATATAGAAAACCATGCAAAAAATCAAAATTAAAGCAGAATTAAAATCTAATATTTATAATTGAATCAATGTCTGAAGTGAAATCATATCAGTTAAGATCAACACATTAAAATAAAATAAATTATGGATAGACATAAACAATGATTAAATCCTGATCAAGTGTGTTCCAGGTCAGTGATTTCACAGTAAAGGAGACATAAGATCCAAGGACAGACAATGAGTGTTTTTGGCAAAAAAATCAACACACTTAGGGTTGAATTAGATATGACATGATGTGACCCACACATAGACTTAGAGAGATCAACTACCATCTGCAAGAAAGCATAATTTCTCAGCTTATTACCTGACATATATTCATAACCAGAGTTTATGTTTATACTTTAATGAGAATCATCATGGATAAACCATTTGATAATCTCTAACCATCCAGTTGAATGGGTTGTACACATTGGCATCTTTTTGCATCAAAGGAGAAGGGTCTATAATCACTTACAACAAAGGATATCTCAGCACTTTAGGTCTATGATCACTCATAACAGAGAAGTGAGCTAATGCTTGTAATAGATCTCATGCTTATTCATATCACCACTAGATGTGAGTTTTGTAACTTTACCAGCAATTAATCTGATAAGCTAATACTCCTCATTAATACTAAGGTGAACACATACATGCATAGTTGATTTACTTTAATCATAAGAATTTACTTTTTCAGTATAATTGCATGAGTTTGCCTACACATCATATCTGATCATGTCAGATTTTATTATCGAGTGAAATATGCAACTGATCCAACTAATGTATCTATCATTTCTAACATATTAAAAGGATATATTTATTTCTAAATAATGAATTAATAAAGGAAAACTCTATTTTTGTAATTTTTGTTTTATGTTTTATCTTTTGATTTTTCAATTTTCTATATTTGTATTTGGTTTTGCTTTTTCTAAGAAACATGCACACACAAAATACAATCAGGCAATTAATTCTGACAGTTTCTCTTGGTGTGTCCTATTTAGTTAAGGGAGGGTTCTGATCATATTAAGACTCCATTAACTGAAATACTCAAAAATTAGTTTTTACACATGATTAATAAGACCAACTGACTCTACCAAATTCTCAAACCGTCCTAGTAAGAAGGCTTTAGTAAACAGGTCTACCAACTATTTTTCAGTTGCAATTTGAATCAGAATTATTCAACCTTTTTCAGAGTTATCTCTAAGAAAAGGATATTGAATCTCGATATGTTTTGTTTTTGAATGTTGGATAGGATTAGCTGTAATGAACATAGCAGTAGTGTTATCAATGTAAATTGGAGTTTTAAGAAAGTTGAACCCGTAATCAGCAGTTGGTTTGGTAACCAAAGGATTTGAGAACATCCTGCTGAAGCAACTATGTAGTCTGCTTCTGCGGTTGACATTTGGTTGTTTCTTACATTGCCATGAGACTAATCTGGGTCCTAAAAACTAACAACCATCCATAGTAGATTTTCTATCTTGACAACATCCTCCATAATCACTATTAGTATATCCATGTAACTCGAAGTTTTCTTCATAAGGATACCATAGCCCTAAAGCCGGATTACCTTTAGCAGACCTGAATATTCTTTTAACATCAATTAAGTGAGATTCTTTCGGGTCTAATTGATACCTGGCACAGACACAAACAACATACATTATGTCTGGTCTTGATGCAGAAAGATACATCAATAAACCAATCATAGATCTGTATTGTCACACCCTCAAAATCCACGTGCGGAGTTTTACCACGAGGCGTGTGAACAAACCAGGATCACAGTCAATAGTTACTCGGAACGACTCTATATGCTACGTTTAAGGTAAACCAAACCAGAGTTCAAACTTTAAAAGACATGCGGAAGCGTAAAGTAAATAAAACAACCCAAAACAAGTGAAAGTACCATATGGCAAAACAAGAGCCAACCAAGTATTTTAAACCATAAATAAAAGACGAGTAATTATATTTGAAGTTTAAATCTCTAAAATGCATGCTGACTCGTGTAGTGCTCCTATCAGCAATCCAGATTAACGACCTGAGAATAGCATACTAAAAAGTCAACACATGGTTGGTGAGTTCAAGAGTTTACGTATAAACATAACAGTTTATCAATAGTGTATAAATAAGCATGTGCATTGTAATAGATAGCTAGTCCATTAACAAATTGATATTAATACATAGTGATTTCGACATTGAAGCTGACTGTGTTATGTTTGCCTCCCGTCACGACTTCACCATATCGTAACGAATAATCATAGGACAAATTGCACCCAGTTGACCTCGAGTCAGACAGGTGGGGCTCGTCAGACCCAGTAGTACTACCCAAGTTTCCCCGCTATCCAATATTAACAATTCGAAAGTGTGAGGACTTTATCATGGTAAACAACACCATATTAATATCATACACATCTTAAATATAAAAAGCGTTTGTAACATTACCAGTATGCTATCTCCCCCAAAAGAGATTTAGTAAAACAGTGGGGCATGAACTCACCTGATACGCGTATTGAGTACTAGAGTTTACTTGAAAGAAAAGTGAGCAGTCAACCCTCAGAGGTTACCTAGATCACGTAAGTTCATGAGTTTGTGTAAACAGTGAATATGAGAAACCCTAAGTGCACCATAACCAAGGACTCAAGGTTTTAGAAGAATAGATATGTTTGACCCAGTTGACCCGTTTGACCCGTTGGTGACATTATGTGTTGTAAACCATTTAAACAGACATGAGCATATATCATACAAGTCATGTAAGTTCTTAGTATCTAGCATACTCAGTGTGTTCATAACTCAACTAGTGTATCATATAACAGGTTAGATCATGCATAACCTACTTATATAACCTATAATCATGATTTAGCACATATGGGTCAAAACAGATAATCTACCAAATAATCATCCACACTAATCACAACACATTCAATATGTCCAATACATACCACATACATCAATATGATCAATTTCCAGTCCCAAACATGATGTCATAGTTACTAATCAACATACCAAACCATACATGATCATCAAAGTGCATAAATCACCCAATAACCTACTAAACATTCCATACAACCTAAATCTCAGATTCTAACATATTAGGCATCCACAACAAGCATTCTAGCATGATCCTAATGTCATGAACATGTCAAATTTCCAATATCCAATGTTCATCCAAAATAAAGTTTCCCTTTTGGGAAAGTTTATCCCAAAACCTACTAAACACCCAAGGTACATACAATTCATCAATAATATACTATTTCAAGCTCATAACAACATCCAAGCATGATCAACAACATCAAACCAACCTAATTCATCAATTCATATCTAAAAAGTTTCTAGTTTTGGCAAGATATGAAAAACAACATCCAACCTAAGATTTCTAGCATTCTTAGCAACAATCTAGCATTCATATCATAATCCCAATGTTCATACAACATCATTAACACCCTAATAACACCAATTCATCCTTGAATTATCAAGTTCATACACAAAAGTTACTATTTTTAGTAACCTATGAACAAAGTTCTCAATTCACCAATTTCTTGCATAATTCATGTTTTCTAGCATTCATACTAACTAACTAACATCCAAACAACATCAAACAACAATCAATTCCACAAAAGCCCCAAAATTTTTGAATTAGGGTTCATGTACATCAAGGTTCATGATCAATCAACCAAAAGTGTAGTTTTCTTGCATAATCAACACTAATCAACATACATACAACCTAACTAACACATTAATATCAACAAAACATCAAGATTTCAGCCCCATGAACATCAATTTCGAGTATAGGCTTCGGCCAAGATGAGAAATCACGAAAAAACACCAAACTAACCTTCAATTCGTGGAAAGAAACAAGATTTTATGCTTCTATTGCCTTCTACTACTTGGAATCGACCAAAACCGTGAAGACTTGAGGATTATAGGCTGAAAATCGCAGGTTGAGGGAGGGAATAAGCTGCAGGTTGGTCATGGGTGTTTGGGTGGGGTTTGGGTTGTTTTATTTTAGCCAATTTACATTTATACCCCCTCTAAACTTGCATTTTCTTATTTTTATAAAAATTAAGTTTTTAACTATTTTTAATGTGTTTTTAACTTAATAATATTAACATATAAACTAATGGTAACCCTTAGATATTTTATTTTGTAAAAACACAAGTCATACGAAATAACAAGCGCGTTTCCGCGTTACGCGACAAAATTCCCGAATAGTCTTTAAATCGCGTAAACATATAAGCATAACACAATAATAATCTAATCAAGTAGATTATTATTAAATTAACATTATTAATTATTATTAGGTCACCAACGTCAAACGACAACTAGTGTGCGCTTACGACGGGTGTATGTAAAACTTAACGGAAATAACGGAGTTTAGTAACGGAAAATCACCGGATGTCACATTATCCCCATGTTGAAAGAATTTTCGTCCCGAAAATTGCGTTACATGGTGAGAGTGTTCCATCACATGGTGAGAGTGTTCCATCACTGGTCTATTGCATTGGCACACAGAAATCAAAGTCGAGTGAGTTTTGGATGAGTTGTCACATCATCCCCATGTTGAAAGAAATTTCGTCCCGAAATTTAAATCAATACCGTTGTCTGCAGGCATCGTCTCGAACAATTGAGGGTACTTAAGCTTCATTTGATCTTCACGTTTCCACGTGAATTCCGGTCCACGTCGCGAGTTCCAACGAATTTTGACTATAGGTATTTTGCTCTGCTTAAGTGTTTTCACCTCACGATCCATCACCTCGACGGGTTCTTCGATAAAGCGTAATTGTTCATCCACTTGCACATCTTCTAGTGGTACAATTAGTGTTTCGTCAAATAAACACTTCTTCAGATTTGAAACGTGAAATACATTGTGAACTCTACTCAGCGAATCAGGTAAGGCTAGTCGATAGGCCACCGGACCTATTCTTTCCAATATCTCAAATGGTCCAACATACCGCGGATTCAGCTTTCTTCGTTTGCCAAACCGAACTACGTCTTTCCAAGGTGAGACTTTCAATAAGACTTTGTCACTAATTTGAAACTATAGTGGTTTCCGTCTATTGCCAGCATAACTTTTCTGTCTATCTCACGCTGCTGCCATACGATTCCGTATCTGCACAATCTTCTCAGTGGTTTCATGTATTAGCTCGGGACCCGTTAGTTGACTGTCACCAATTTCAGCCCAGCAAACTGGTGATCGACACTTTCTTCCATACAAAACCTCGAAAGGTGCTGCCTGTATGCTAGTGTGATAATTGTTATTATAGGAGAATTCCACCAAAGGCAGGTGAACTTCCCAGTTGTTCCCGAAGTCAATCACACAAGCACGTAGCATATCCTCCAAAGTCTGTATGGTATGCTCACTCTGTCCGTCGGTTTGTGGATGATAAGAAGTACTCATATCCAATCGTGTACCCAGAGATTTCTGTAGTGATTGCCAGAAGTGTGACGTGAAACGAGCATCGTGATCAGAAATAATCGAGATCGATACACCATGTCTGGAAACGATTTCCTTAAGATACAATCGAGTTAGTTTCTCCATCTTATCCGTTTCCTTAATTGCAAGGAAGTGAGCGGACTTGGTCAACCGATCCACAATAACCCAGATTGTGTCACAACCAGTACTAGTCCGGGGTAATTTCGTGATAAAATCCATAGAAATTTGTTCCCATTTCCACATTGGTATCTCGGGTTGTTGTAACAGTCCAGATGGTTTTTGGTATTCCACCTTCACCTTCGAATAGGTCAAACACTTGCTCACATACGTAGCTACATCCGCCTTCATATTAGGCCACCAATAGTGCGCCTTTAGGTCGTGATACATCTTGTCAGATCCAGGATGTATGGAGTATTTAGACTTATGTGCCTCACTCATTACCAAATCTCTTAGGTTTCCATAGACAGGCACCCAAAGTCTATCCATGAAGTACCGAATTCCATCCTCTTTCACTACCAATTGCTTATCCATTCCCCGTAATGACTCAGAAACAATGTTTTCCTCTTTCAAGGCTTCTATCTGTGCTTCTTAACTTGTTCAGGCAGATGGTACTGATTGTAAGTTGCAAGGCTCGCACCCGCCTTGGTTTAACTGTTTCTTTTCGGATTAAGGCATCGGCAACTACGTTCGCCTTCCCAGGATGGTACTTGATAGCGCAATCATAATCGTTCAGAAGTTCTACCCAACGACGTTGCCTCATATTTAACTCCTTTTGCTCAAAGATATGTTGAAGACTCTTGTGATCGGTATAGATAGTGCATTTGGTACCGTACAAGTAATGTCTCCAAATCTTCAAGGCAAAAACTACTGCACCCAATTCCAGGTCATGGGTGGTATAGTTCTTCTCGTGAACCTTCAGTTGTCTCGAGGCGTAAGCTATCACTTTGTCGCGTTGCATCAGTACACAACCCAATCCTTGAATGGATGCGTCACAATACACCACGAAATCATCTATTCCCTCTGGTAGTGCCAATATCGGTGCACTACAGAGTTCCTGTTTTAATAACTGAAAAGCCGCCTCTTGACTTTCACTTCATTTGTATGTCGTTCCTTTCTGGGTTAAAGCTGTGAGAGGATGTGCAATCTTAGAAAATCCCTCTATGAATCATCGGTAATATCCTGCTAACCCCAGAAATTGCCTTATCTCGCTCGGTGTTTTAGGTATAGCCCAATTCTTTAGCGCCACAATCTTGGTAGGATCAACATGTATTCCCTTCTCATTAACAATGTGACCTAGAAATTGCACCTCGCGTGTCCAAAAGTCACACTTAGAGAATTTAGCGTATAGTTGCTCATTCTTCAGTAATTCCAAGATTAATCGAAACATAACCCACACCCCCCGCAGGAAGGTGTACGAGAGCCGAAACGTGATATTGTCCGCTTTGGCCGCAGCCTCACTGTAAGGCCCCGTTCCCGGGCACCTCACAGTTGGTCATTCATCGCACATAAAACGTTTTAAAACACATATTTACCTTGCAGCGGAATTTAAAACCTCTATTAATAATTAAAACATGTCATTTTATTACAATACAACATCCTTTTATTTCAAAACACAATGACATGTCAATATATGGATGCCAGCCTCAACAACTGAGTAGTCGCCCTATGCCATCCTCAGCAACATACCTGCCAACTGGAAAATACATAAAACGTCAGCGTTGCTGAGTGAGTTCTAGTTTGTAATAAAACATACTTTACTTTCCATCCAAAAATACGTTCTTTTATACATACGATCATACAACATACGTACATGTAGATAATATTATTATTATCTTCATCATTCATTCATTAGCTTTCGTTCGTGCGTTTCTTACTTCCACTCATACGTTCGTTACATTCGTCTTTACGTACGTTACGTTCATTCTTACGTTCATTTCATTTATTAGTACGTTCATTGCTTTCATGCATCCTCTATTTTTCACTTTTATCTAGGTCCAGTCACACTTTACCCTCTTCATGGCACACAGCCATGATTACTGAGGTCAAGTGACATGGATCCCATTCTTACGTTATCATTGGGTTCCTTCCGTTCATTACTATCATTCGTTCATTCTTTAACTTTCATTCGTTAAGCATGCAAATCTCTAAGGGTCACCTCCCTTCTCTGCCCTCATGGTTCATACCCATGAGCCGGCAAGGCATACTCCAACATAATGGTGCCCCTATGGCTCTCAGTCCATAGACCGACACCTAGTGCCCCTATGGCTCTCAGTCCATAGACCGACACTCTGTTACCCCTAGACCATGCAAGACTTTCTTTCATATTTCTCATTCTCATCTAGATCTTGTCTCATGCAATATCCCCGACTCATGTTCGAAGACTAGCACAGCACGGGATACGCGACAAAGATCCCGTACGAGTCAATCACAGAGATTGAACTCCATCCGAGTCTGTTGCAACACAAAGTCGCTCACCTCATAACTATATTTGGCCTTATGCCACACCCCCGTAGTTAAACATAACTCGGGTAACAACACCCCCACCGAAATGGGTAACATCACCCCCACCGAAGTGGGTAACTACACCCCCACCGAAGTGGGTAACATCACCCCCACCGAAGTGGGTAACTACACCCCCACCGAAGTGGGTAACATACTAGACACCATGTACCACCCCGAAGGTCAGTCACAAGACTGGAACCTCTACGTGCACTCTTAAAGATTAGCTGAACCTCACGCGGTTGAGCTTGTGGCATTTAGGACCATGCACTTTGGTACACTTCTCTTGCAAATCTCTCACGTTTTCAGTCGTTCATTAAGGATTCATTATCATTCATTATCATCTAGATTCTGTCAGGCTTTATTATGATATTTCATTCATGAGCATACATCCTTCATATTTACAGATAATAATTGTTACTATTATCATCATTCGTTCAATTCGTACTCTTTCATTATCTTTTACTTTACATTCCATTTTTCTTTATCATTAATCTTTCACTTATTAATGATTATGCTCTTCGTTAAATCTTAGTCATTCTTCGTCATGCCAGTACATACTTTAACAATATTAAATTAATAATATTGTTAATAATAATAAAATACTGATAATAAAATCAGTAGTAATAAGGGTCAATCAATTATCATCATTACATTCATGAATCATCATCATTTATTAACCCTAGTCAACTCTGGTCAAAATTCCATAAATCAGATTTCCTGAAATTTTCTGTAAAAATTCTAAGTGTTCAGTCGTATGAGCACTGCTCAGTCGTATGAGCCCTGCTCAGTCGTATGAGCCCTGCTTAGTCATTTCACCTTAAACTTAGAAAATTTTCCTAGGGCATACGACCACTGTTCAGTCGTATCATCCCCCATACTTAGGAAATTTCTAATGGTCATACGACCACTGTTCAGTCATATGATCCCACACTTAGAAAATTTCCCATGGTCATACGACCACTGTTTAGTCATATGATCCCATACTTAGAAAATTTCTAATGGTCATACGACCACTGTTCAGTCGTATAACCCCACACTTGGAATATTTCTAATGGTCATACGACCACTATTTGGTCTTATTAGTCGTATTAGCAGCCTATTCATGTGCCTAAGTCGTATTCCAGACCCCAAACACCATAATACTTAGTTCTAAACATGTGCATGCAATACTAAGCATGAATCATAACATAAATCTCTAACATACATACACATGCACATAGGGGCAACATTCATAATAGGTGTAAACATTTTTATATTTATTTCCAGCCCCAAATCATTTTAAAAACGAGTAAAAAGGGGGTCTAGAAACTCACCTGTGCTGTTTTAAACCTTCAAACTCAAAAACTTGAATTCCTCAGATGTTCTCAACACCTACAACTCGCTGAAACACATAACCCGAACATGAAATAACACCTATGAGCATACTACTGAGGCTAGATCAACTAAAAATGACTTAAAACACTTAATCTTACCTCAAACCCGAATTCTTCTTCTTTCTCTCTCTAAAGCTCGTAGTCTCTGTTGTTTCTCTCACTAAAAATCCGAACAAGAAAGGGTGTGCAGAGTGAAAATGGGCGGCCATGCCACCTTTTCACCAACTTTTACCAACTTTTGAGATTTTTTATCATTTTACACCTTTGGTCCCTCAACTTTGGGGTTGACTTCCTTTTCCTTTTTCTTTCTCTTTTATTCTTTTATTTCCTTTATAATAAGAATTACGGGTGTTACAAGTCACCCGCCTTATATAGGTTTCGTCCCGAAACCTGTTATTCCTTAAACCCTTGTGAGCAATACTGTTTCATATCTTCTTCCAGTCTCTCATCTGGAATTCAATCGCTCTACATCGTTTATCGACATTCGATTTCTGGTCTGTCTTTGACTATTCTGCATTGGCCACCCATGCATACTGATCAATGATTATTTGACCAGCACCTGCGACCTCGAGCATGCCATGTAGGGTGCGGTCACTATGATTAAAAGAATCATCACAATATCCGAGCAAAGTCTCGGTGTCATAATCATTGAGCTTCAGAGCATCACTGAGAACCTTCAGCTTTAATGCTTGAAAAAACGGCCATCAACTTGAGTATAGTTGCTAGCCCTTATTTGATCTTCTTTACGTATGAATAATGACCCTTTGGCAACCCAACACTGACAAGAAAGACAATTCGGCTTATTTGGTGACTCAATCCAAATTTATCTCTTTCCTTTACTTCCAACCTCCATTCTACTTGTTTGCTACAACGTCGAAACTATCGTGCGTTGCCGTTCAATGAACCCCTCACAGGCTGAAATTGTTCCTTAAACAACGGGTGACATAACTTTCTTAATTGCATCACGCAATCCTCTAGGGCATCAGGTAACCTAGTGAATCCACTAATAGTAATCTCTTCGTCGAAGGGCTCATCAATGTTCCTTCTCCTTTTGTTTCCGTTCTCTTCCGATCGTCGTACATCCTTCTCGGTGAAGCCTTCATTATAATCCATTGTCGCAGATCGGCACCGAACTTTTATCGGGCATCACCAATCAATCCATCTCTTTTGCAGCACTTGGTGCTTGCCTCATAAGTTACTATTCGATTCACCCGAAGGTGTACGTCTATCCACCTACGTCTATTAGGGATGGTCTAACAGGAAAAACAAGCGCTCTCTCAATTCTATTGCGGGGTCTTTAGCGCACTGGGTAATCTAGTAGACTTACCTATAGTAGCTCCTACGTCGAATGACATCGATTCTTTCTATTCCTAACATGCAACTTATCACAAAAGGCAGCTGGAATGAAACCAGAGCCATAATCAAACTACACAAAGGCTAAAGGTTAATTGACTAGAAACATACCTGACGTAACATCGGGGTTCACCCTAGCCTCCTCCCACGTCATTGTGTAGTTGCTGCGTTTGCCCTCCGTCCTTCTCTTTCAGCCTTGTTCACTCCCGAACCTTCCGCCCTTGCTTCTCACAATCCCTGCTCATGTGACCTTCCTCCCCACAAGAATAACACCTCCCCATACCGCAGTTCTTCGCCACATGTCCGGTCCTACCACAACGGAAACAGACATTTGTCCCCAGTCTACATTCCCCGGGGTGCTTGTGTCCGCACTTGTCGCACTTTCCTGACCCCGTCTCAGTTATGACCACACGCTGATCATCCACCCGTGCACCTTTGTTACTTGGAGCGACTTCGCCACGTCCCAATCGCTTCCCGTTCCAATCCCGATCACCTTCTCCTTTCTTGCTAGCTTCTGTCACCACCATCGATCTTTCATCGTATAACCTCCCCGCCAAATCTACCGCCGACCTAAACGTACTCGGTCGGCAGCGATCATGTGCCTACGAATATCTGCTGGCAAACCCTGAATATACCGCTTTATCTTTCGGGATAGAGGAGTCACCTGATCCGGCACCAGACGTGCCATCTCGTTAAATTTTGTGGTATACTGTTGATGCGTCATCGTCCCCGCTTCTAACTGCAGGAATTCCCTTTCTACCTTGTCCATCTCACGGTGAGGACAGAACTCCTCAATCACTAACCTCTTTAACTCTGGCCATCTTATCCTTCCGATAGCCCGACTACCCTCAACTTGAACTATGTTGTCCCACCAGCATAAAGCTGAGTCCACGAAAGAATGAGTGGCAAACTTAACTTTCTGATCTTCCCGCACTCACTAATACTCAAAACAGCTTCCATCTCTCTCACCCATCGGTGAGCTGCAGCAGCAGTGCCATTACCATCAAAAGTTGGGGGTTTGCATCGCCGAAACGCCCCATAATCACAGCCTCGTGCCGTCTCCGGCGCAGGCTCTTCTTCCTCTTCATCATCAAAGAAAACCGTTTCAGTCTCGGGCCGTCTCCTTGAGCCCGATGATCTACCCCTTTCCTGTCTTTCCCCGTCTCTGACAGCCTCTACCACCTCAGTCACTACAGATGGTAGGATCGTCTGCATGACCTGATGCACTTCTTCAACTACCGCCTCTTTCACCGAGGCTCTCAAGTTAGCACTCTCATCACCACCTCCCGGTTGAGGTGTTTCGGGTTCCTCGTGAGCCACCTGCTCCACTCTAGATCGTGCTCTCGTGACTCGTGGTTCAACACCACGTCCGCCACTACCTCCACCACGGGAAGCCTTAGAAGGTCTACCACCGGCCATTCTCTAACTTACACTGAAAGATTTAAACACTAACACGGTCATTCAACGGAATAGCTCAGTTCATGTCAAGTATAGTAAGTCTTTAATTACAGTGATCAGTTGTGATTAGCCACTTACCTTACTTTTCATACCCCGAGCATTACCTGTCCTGACTACATTAGCATCTAAATCTAACAGTAAGACATAATCACATAACATGCACACACAATACCGATTAACTTTAAGAAAATACCTGATGGCACGCAGCTACTCAGTTTGGCATCCCTTCCCTTTCCATCCCATTCTCAGTTTAAGACCAGGTTTATTATGAAAATTTACCCATTTCACTTAAACTTTGGCTCTGATACCAACTTGTAAGGCCCCGTTCCCGGGCACCTTACAGTTGGTCATTCATCGCACATAAAACGTTTTAAAACACATACTTACTTTGCAGCGGAATTTAAAACCTCTATTAATAATTAAAACATGTCATTTTATTACAATACAACATCCTTTTATTTCAAAACACAATGACATGTCAATATATGGATGCCAGCCTCAACAACTGAGTAGTCGCCCTATGCCATCCTCAGCAACATACCTGCCAACTGGAAAATACATAAAACGTCAGCGTTGCTGAGTGAGTTCTAGTTTTGTAATAAAACATACTTTACTTTCCATCCAAAAATACGTTCTTTTATACATACGATCATACAACATACGTACATGTAGATAATATTATTATTATCTTCATCATTCATTCATTAGCTTTCGTTCGTGCGTTTCTTACTTCCACTCATACGTTCGTTACATTCGTCTTTACGTACGTTACGTTCATTCTTACGTCATTTCATTTATTAGTACGTTCATTGCTTTCATGCATCCTCTATTTTTCACTTTTATCTAGGTCCAGTCACACTTTACCCTCTTCATGGCACACAGCCATGATTACTGAGGTCAAGTGACATGGATCCCAATTCTTACGTTATCATTGGGTTCCTTCCGTTCATTACTATCATTCGTTCGTTCTTTAACTTTCATTCGTTAAGCATGCAAATCTCTAAGGGTCACCTCCCTTCTCTGCCCTCATGGTTCATACCCATGAGCCGGCAAGGCATACTCCAACATAATGGTGCCCCTATGGCTCTCAGTCCATAGACCGACACCTAGTGCCCCTATGACTCTCAGTCCATAGACCGACACTCTGTTACCCCTAGACCATGCAAGACTTTCTTTCATATTTCTCATTCTCATCTAGATCTTGTCTCATGCAATATCCCCGACTCATGTCCGAAGACTAGCACAGCACCGGGATACGCGACAAAGATCCCGTACGAGTCAATCACAGAGATTGAACTCCATCCGAGTCTGTTGCAACACAAAGTCGCTAACCTCATAACTATATTTGGCCTTATGCCACACCCCGAAGTTAAACATAACTCGGGTAACAACACCCCCACCGAAATGGGTAACATCACCCCCACACGAAGTGGGTAACTACACCCCCACCGAAGTGGGTAACATCACCCCCACCGAAGTGGGTAACTACACCCCCGAAGAAGTAGGTAACATACTAGACACCATGTACCACCCCGAAGGTCAGTCACAAGACTGGAACCTCTACGTGCACTCTTAAAGATTAGCTGAACCTCACGCGGTTGAGCTTGTGGCATTTAGGACCATGCACTTTGGTACATTTCTCTTGCAAATCTCTCACATTTTCATTCGTTCATTAAGGATTCATTATCATTCATTATCATCTAGATTCTGTCAGGCTTTATTATGATATTTCATTCATGAGCATACTCCTTCATATTTACAGATAATAATTGTTACTATTATCATCATTCGTTCAATTCGTACTCTTTCATTATCTTTTACTTTACATTCCATTTTTCTTTATCATTAATCTTTCACTTATTAATGATTATGCTCTTCGTTAAATCTTAGTCATTCTTCGTCATGCCAGTACATACTTTAACAATATTAAATTAATAATATTGTTAATAATAATAAAATACTGATAATAAAATCAGTAGTAATAAGGGTCAATCAATTATCATCATTACATTCATGAATCTCATCATTTATTAACCTAGTCAACTCTGGTCAAAATTCCATAAATCAGATTTCCTGAAATTTTCTGTAAAAATTCTAAGTGTTCAGTCGTATGAGCACTGCTCAGTCGTATGAGCCCTGCTCAGTCGTGTGAGCCCTGCTTAGTCGTTTCACCTTAACTTAGAAAATTTTCCTAGGTCATACGACCACTGTTCAGTCGTATCATCCCCATACTTAGGAAATTTCTAATGGTCATACGACCACTGTTCAGTCATATGATCCCACACTTAGAAAATTTCCCGTGGTCATACGACCACTGTTTAGTCATATGATCCCATACTTAGAAAATTTCTAATGGTCATACGACCACTGTTCAGTCGTATAACCCCACACTTGGAATATTTCTAATGGTCATACGACCACTATTTGGTCTTATTAGTCATATTAGCAGCCTATTCATGTGCCTAAGTTGTATTCCAGACCCCAAACACCATAATACTTAGTTCTAAACATGTACATGCAATACTAAGCATGAATCATAACATAAATCTCTAACATACATACACATGCACATACGGGCAACATTCATAATAGGTGTAAACATTTTTATATGTATTTCCAGCCCCAAATCATTTTAAAAACGAGTAAAAAGGGGTCTAGAAACTCACCTGTGCTGTTTTAAACCTTCAAACTCAAAAACTTGAATTCCTCAGATGTTCTCAACACCTACAACTCGCTGAAACACATAACCCGAACATGCAATAACACCTATGAGCATACTACTGAGGCTAGATCAACTAAAAATGACGTAAAACACTTAATCTTACCTAAAACCCGATTCTTCTTCTTTCTCTCTCTAAAGCTCGTAGTCTCTGTTGTTTCTCTCACTAAAAATCCGAACAAGAAAGGGTGTGCAGAGTGAAAATGGGCGGCCATGCCACCTTTTCACAACTTTTACCAACTTTTGAGATTTTTTATCATTTTACACCTTTGGTCCCTCAACTTTGGGTTGACTTCCTTTCCTCCTTTTTCTTTCTCTTTATTCTTTATTTTCCTTTATAATAAGAATTACGGGTGTTACACTCACGGGTTTAAAACGCGTCACATTGGGGAAGGTATCCAGCCCCTTATAAAGAAGCTTTCGTTCGCCTCCCCAACCGATGTAGGGTATGTGTGGCACCGCCCCGTAGTTCGGCCCAACGTGGCATCCACCCCCTAAGGGAGCCCAGCGTCCTCGGTGGCACACTCGGCCCGGCCCTGGCTCTGATACCAACTGTGACCCCCCGCAGGAAGGTGTACGAGAGCCGTAACGTGTATTGTCCGCTTTGGTCGCAGCCTCACGGGTTTAAAACGCGTCACATTGGGGAAGGTATCCAGCCCCTTATAAAGAAGCTTCGTTCCCCTCCCCAACCGATGTGGGATGTATGTCTGGCACCGCCCGCAGTTCGGCCCAACGGGGATATATTGTCCGCTTCGCCCACGAGGAGCTCACGGATTTGCTTTTGGTTGCCCAGGTGAAAACTTCCCAGGAGGTCACCCATCCCTGGATTGCTCCCACCTGAGCACGCTTAACTGTGGAGTTCTCTTCTCTCAACAGCCAATACGCCCCAAAACACGTTGTTGATATTAGAGGTCAGACATTCCTATGAACCAGAATCTCTCCTGTCCACGGCCGATGTGGGATATGTATAGGGTGTCACAAGCACCCCTGTTTGGACTCATCGTCCTAGATGAGCCCGAGAAGTCACCATCCTTGGTGAGGTATGTCCCACACCCCGAATGACACAGGAGTAGCTCTGATGCCATTCTTGGAACACCCGGCATCTCACACCAATAATATTGTCCGCTTCGCCCACGAGGAGCTCATGGATTTGCTTTTGGTTGCCCGGGTGAAAACTTCCCAGGGTGGTCACCCATCCCTGGATTGCTCCCACCTGAGTAAACTCTAGTGGTTTCCGTCTCATTTTAAGCATGCTGTAATTTAGTTGCTCCTTCATGCCCGTTTCGGTAGTGCCAATTTACATTTCGGTTACTTTGTCTGCAGGCATGAGTATGGGTATAATTAAACTATGAAATATATAATTAATATATTTATTATAATATTAATTATTATTAAATATTATAATAAAATAATTAATAGTATATTTATATATTAATAAATACCTTAATAACTGTATAGGAAATTAATATATACACATATATTTTAATGTATATATAATTATATACACATCTGTAATATACCATATTAATTGTATGCTATTCTTAATATTAATTATACTAATATATATATATATACAATTACAGTATTATGTATAATAACTGTAACATATATATCATATATAATATATTAAACTATATATATGTATATATATATTGTTGGTGTGAGAGGCTGGGTGTTACAGAATGGTATCAGAGCCACTCCTGTGCGTTCGGGGTGTGGGACATACCTCACCAAGGATGGTGACTTCTCGGGCTCATCGAGGACGATGAGTCAAACAGGGGGTGCTTGTGACACCCTACACATATCCCCATCGGTCGTGGACAGGAGAGATTCCTAGTTCATAAGGAATGTCTGGCCTCTAATATCAACAACGCGTTTTGGCGTATTGGCTGTGGATGAGAGGAGAAACTCCACAGTTAAGCGTGCTCAAGTGGGGCAATCCAGGGATGGTGACCTCGAGGGGACAGATGATTTCGTGGTGTATTGTGACGCATCCATTCAAGGATGGGTTGTGTCCTGATGCAACGTGAAAAGTGATAGCTTACGCCTCGAGACAACTAAAAGTTCACGAGAAGAATTATACCACCCATGACTTGGAATTGGGGTGCAGTAGTCTTTGCCTTAAAGATTTGGAGACATTACTTGTACGGTACCAAATGCACTACTACACGATCACAAGAGTCTTCAGCATATCTTGGAGCAAAAGGAGTTAAATATGAGACAACGACGTTGGGTGGAACTTCTGAACGATTATGATTGCGCTATCAAGTATCACCCTGGAAAGGCGAACGTGGTTGCTGATGCCTAAAGCAGGAAGGAAACAACTAAACCCAGGCGGGTGCGAGCCTTACACTTACAATTAGTATCAACTACCCGAAAAGTTAAGGAAGCACAGATAGAAGCCTTGAAAGAGGAAAATATTGGTTCTGAATCATTATAGGGAATGGATAAGCAATTGGTAGTGAAAGAGGATGGAATTCGGTACTTCATGGATAGACTTTGGGTGCCTGTCTATGGAAACCTGAGAGATTTGGTTTAGAGTGAGGCACACAAGTCTAAATACTCCATACATCCTGGATCTGACAAGATGTATCACGACCTAAAGGTGCACTATGGTGGCCTAATATGAAGGCGGATCTAGCTACGTATGTGAGCAAGTGTTTGACCTGTTCGAGGTGAAGGTGGAATACAAAAAACCATCTGGATGTTACAACAACCCGAGATACCAATGTGGAAATGGGAACAAATTTCTATGGATTTTATCACGAAATTACCCCGGACTAATACCGGTTGTGGCACAATCTGGGTTATTGTGGATCGGTTGGACCAAGTCCGCTCACTTCCTTGCAATCAAGGAAACGGATAAGATGGAGAAACTAATCCGATTGTATCTTAAGGAAATCGTTTCGAGACACGGCGTACCAATCTCAATTATCTCTGATCGAGATGCTCGTTTCACGTCACACTTCTGGCAATCACTGCAGAAATCTCTGGGTACACGATTGGATTGTGTACTTCTTATCATCCACAAACTGACGTACAGAGTGAGCGTACCATATAGACTTTGGAGGATATGCTGCGTGCTTGTGTGATGACTTTGGGAACAACTGGGAAGTTCACCTGCCTTTGGTGGAATTCTCCTATAATAACAGTTATCACACTAGCATACAGGCAGCACCTTTCGAGTTTGTATGGAAGAAAGTGTCGATCACCAGTTGCTGGGCTGAATTGGTGATAGTCAACTAACGGGTCCTGAGCTAATACATGAAACCACTGAGAAGATTGTGCAGATACGAAATCATATGCAGCAGCGCGAGATAGACAGAAAAGTTATGTTGACAAGAGACGGAAACCAGTCGAGGTTGATGGATCGTGAGGTGAAAACACTTAAGCAAAGCAAGATACCATAGTCAAAGTTCGTTGGAACTCGTGATGTGGACCGGAATTCACGTGGGAATGTGAAGATCAAATGAAGCTTAAGTACCCTCAACTGTTCGAGACGATGCCTGCAGACAACGGTATTGATTTAAATTTCGGGACGAAATTTCTTTCAACATGGGATGATGTGACAACCATCCCAAAACTCACTCGATTTCGATTTCTGCGTGCCAATGCAGTAGACCAATGATGGAACAATCTCACCGTGTGATGGAACACTCTCACCATGTAACGCAATTTTCGGGACGAAAATTCTTTCAACATGGGGATAATGTGACATCCGGTGATTTTCCATTACTAAACTCCGTTATTTCCGTTAAGTTTTAAATACACGCGTCGTAAGCACACACTAGTTTATCGTTGGACGTTGGTGACCTAATAATAATTAATAATGTTAATTTAATAATAATCTACTTGATTAGATGATTATTGTGTTATGTTTATGTGTTTACGCGATTTAAAGACTATTCGGGAATTTATCGCGTACGCGGAAACGTGTGTGTTATTCGTATGTCTTGTGTTTTTACAAATAAACATCTAAGGGTTACCATTAGTTATATGTTTATATTGTTAAGTTAGAACACATTACAAAGAGTTAAAAACTTAACTTTTAAAAAAAATACAAAGTGCAAGTTTTAGTGGGGGTGTACTTGTAAATTGGTTTAAAATAAAACCCCCAACCCACCCTTCCCCCATTAGACCGACCTGCAGCTCTCTTCCCCCCTTCCCTGCGTTTTTTCAGCCAAGAACCCTCAAATCTTCATGGTTTTGATCGATTCCAAGCACTAGAACGCGATTGGACCTTCCTTGACAAGTATATACGTGAATTGAAGGTTAGTTTGATGTTTTGTGGGTTTCTTGACTTGGCCGAACCATAGGCTGCGAAATTGATGTTCATAGGGCTGAAATTTGATGTTTTGTGATGTTAACATGTTAGTTAGGTTGTATGTATGTTGTTTAAGGTTGATTATGCAAGAAAACTACATTTTGGTTGATTGATCATGAACCTTGATGAACATGAACCCTAATTCGAAAATTTTGGGGCTTTTTGTGGAAATGAATGTTGTTTGATGTTGTTTGGATGTTAATTAGTTAGTATGAATGCTAGGAACATGAATCATGCAAGAAATTGGTGAATTGAGACTTGTTCATAGGTTACTAAAATAGTAACTTTTGTGTATGAACTTGATAATTCAAGGATGAATTGGTGTTATTAGGGTGTTAATGATGTTGTACGAACATTGGGATTATGATATGAATGCTAGATTGTTGCTAAGAATGCTAGAAATCTTAGGTTGGATGTTGTTGTTCATATCTTGCCAAAAGTAAAAACTTTTGAGATATGAATTGATGAATTAGGTTGGTTTGATGTTGTTGATCATGCTTGGATGTTGTTATGAGCTTGAAATAGTATAATAGGTGAATTGTATGTACCTGGGTTGTTACTATATTTTGAGATGAACTTTTCCCAAAAGGGAAACTTTATTGTGCATGAACATTGGACATTGAGAATTGACTTATTCATGGCTTTAGGATCATGCTAGATGATTGTTGTGGATGCCTAAGTGGTAGAATCTGTTAATTGGGGTTGTATGGAATGTTTATTTGGTTAGTGGGTGATTTATGCACTTTGATGGTCATGTATGGTTTGGTATGTGATTAGTAACTAGGACTTCATGTTTGGGACTGGAATTGATCATATTGATGTATGTTGCATGTATGGGCATATTGAATGTGTGGGGATAGTATGGATGACTTTTGGGTAAATTATCTGTTTTGACCGTATATGCTAATCATGGTTATAGGTCATATAAGTAGGTTATGCATGATCGGACCTTTATATGGTACACTAGTTGTATTATGGATACATGGTATATGCTAATGTCTATTTAATGGTTTACAACACATATGTCACCAACGGGTCAACGGGTCAACTAGGTCACATGTATGTTGTCTTTATAAAACCTTGAGTTCTTTGATTGTAAAGCACTTAGAGTTCCTTGGGAATTTCTGTGTACATGTACTATGCACTTGTGTGATCTCGGTAACCTCTGAGGGTTCACTGTTCACTTTTCTTTCAAGTAAACTCTAGACACAATACCGTATCAGGTGAGTTAATGCCCCACGGTTTTACTAATCTCTTTGGGGGAGATAGCATACTGGTAACTCTACAACGCTTTTTATATTTAAGATGTGTACGATATTAATATAGTGCTGTTTACCATGATAAAGTTCTCACACTTTCGATTGTTAATATTGGAAGCGGGGAAAGTTGGGTAGTACTACGGGTCTGACGAGCCCCATTGTGTGACTCGAGTGTCACCGGGTGCAATTTGGCCTATGATATTCGTCACGGTATGGTGAAGCGTGACGGAGGCAACATAACACAGTCAGCTTCAATGTCGAAATCACTATGTATTAATATCAATTTGTTAATGGACTAGCTAGCTATTACAATGCACATGCTTATTTATACACTATTGATAAACTGTTATGTTTATACGCAAACTCTTGAACTCACCAAACCATTGTGTTGACTCTTTTAGTATGCTATTCTCGGTCGTTAATCCAGATTGCCAATAGGACCACTGCACGGGTCGAGCATGCATTTTGAGACATAGACTAAACGCATTACTTGTCTTTACATTTTGGGTTTAAACAGTTGGTTGGCGCATGTTTGCATGTTACATATTTTTATATGTTGGGTTTGTTTTATTACTTTACGCTTCCGCATGTCTTTTATAGTTTGAACTCTGGTTTGGTTTACGTTAACGTAGCATATAGAGTCGTTCCGAGTAACTATTGACTGTGATCCTGGTTTGTTCACACGCCTCGCGGTAAAACTCCGCACTTGGATTTTGAGGGGTGTGACAGATAAATATCCTCCTATGTAGCACTACTAATATTATCAGACTTTGGAGGATATGTTGCATGCTTGTGTGATTGACTTCGGAACAACTGGGAAGTTCACCTGCCTTTGGTAGAATTCTCCTACAATAACAGTTATCACACTAGCATACAGGCAGCACATTTCGAGGTTTTGTATGGAAGAAAGTGTCGATCACCAGTTTGCTGGGCTGAAATTGGTGATAGTCAACTAACGGGTCCTGAGCTAATACATGAAACCACTGAGAAGATTGTGCAGATACGAAATCAAATGGCAGCAGCGCGAGATAGACAGAAAAGTTATGCTGACAAGAGACGGAAACCACTAGAGTTTCAAATTGATGACAAAGTCTTATTGAAAGTCTCACCGTGGAAAGGCGTAGTTCGGTTTGGCTAGCGAGGAAAGCTGAATCCGAGGTATGTTGGACCATTTGAGATACTGGAAAGAATAGGTCCAGTGGCCTATCGATTAGCCTTACCTGATTCGCTGAGTGGAGTCCACAATGTATTTCACGTTTCAAATCTGAAGAAGTTTTTGTCTGATGAAACACTAATTGTACCACTAGAAGATGTTCAAGTGGATGAACAATTACACTTTATCGAAGAACCAGTCGAGGTGATGGATCGTGAGGTGAAAACACTTAAGCAAAGCAAGATACCCATAGCCAAAGTTCGTTGGAACTCGCGACGTGGACCGGAATTCACATGGCAACGTGAAGATCAAATGAAGCTTAAGTACCCTCAACTGTTCGTGACGATGCCTGCAGACAACTGTATTGATTTAAATTTGGGATGAAATTTCTTTCAACATGGGGATGATGTGACAACTCATCCAAAACTCACTCGATTTCGATTTTCTGCGTGCCAATGCAGTAGACCAGTGATGGAACACTCTCACCGTGTGATGGAACACTCTCACCATGTAACGCAATTTTCGGGACGAAAATTCTTTTCAACATGGGGATAATGTGACATCCGGTGATTTCCGTTACCAAACTCCGTTAGTTCCGTTAAGTTTTACATACACGCGTCGTAAGCACACACTAGTTGTCGTTTGACGTTGGTGACCTAATAATAATTATAATGTTAATTTATAATAATCTACTTGGTTAGATGATTATTGTGTTATGTTTATGTGTTACGCGATTTAAAGACTATTCGGGAATTTTATCGCGTAACGCGGAAACGCGTGTGTTATTTCGTATGTCTTGTGTTTTTACAAAATAAAACATCTAAGGGTTACCATTAGTTATATGTTTATATTGTTAAGTTAAAAACACATTACAAAGAGTTAAAAAATTGACTTTTAAAAAAAATACAAAGTGCAAGTTTTAGAGGGGGTGTACTTGTAAATTGGTTAAAATAAAACACCCAAACCCCACCCTTTCCCCCATTAGACCGACCTGCAGCTCTCTTCCCCCCCTTCCCTGCGTTTTTCAGCCAAGAACCCTCAAATCTTCATGGTTTTGATCGTTCCAAGCACTAGAACGCGATTTGGACCTTCCTTGACAAGTATATACGTGAATTGAAGGTTAGTTTTGATGTTTGTGGGTTTCTTGACTTGGCCGAACCATAGGCTGCGAAATTGATGTTCATAGGGCTGAAATTTGATGTTTTGTTGATGTTAACATGTTAGTCAGGTTGTATGTATGTTGTTTAAGGTTGATTATGCAAGAAAACTACACTTTTGGTTGATTGATCATGAACCTTGATGAACATGAACCCTAATTCGAAAATTTTGGGGCTTTTGTGGAAATGATTATTGTTTGATGTTGTTTGGATGTTATTAGTTAGTATGAATGCTAGGAAACATGAATCATGCAAGAAATTGTGAATTGAGAACTTTGTTCATAGGTTACTAAAAATAGTAACTTTGTGTATGAACTGATAATTCAAGGATGAATTTGTGTTATTAGGGTGTTAATGATGTTGTATGAACATTGGGATTATGATATGAATGCTAGATTGTTGCTAAGAATGCTAGAAATCTTAGGTTGGATGTTGTTGTTCATATCTTGCCAAAAGTAGAAAACTTTTTAGACATGAATTGATGAATTAGGTTGGTTTGATGTTGTTGATCATGCTTGGATGTTGTTATGAGCTTGAAATAGTATATTATTGATGAATTGTATGTACCTTGGGGTTTACTATATTTTGAGATGAACTTTCCCAAAACGGAAAATTTATTGTGCATGAACATTGGATATTGAGAATTTGACTTATTCATTTCTTAGGATCATGCTAGAATGATTGTTGTGGATGCCTAAAGTGGTAGAATCTGTTAATTGGGTTGTATGGAATGTTTATTTGGTTATTGGGTGATTTATGCACTTTGATGGTCATGTATGGCTTGGTATGTTGATTAGTAACCAGGACATCATGTTTGGGACTGGAATTGATCATATTGATGTATGTTGCATGTATTGGGCATATTGAATGTGTTGTGGATAGTATGGATGACTTTTTGGTAATTATTGTTTTGACCGTATATGCTAAATCATGGTTATAGGTCATATAAGTAGGTTATGCATGATCGGACCTTTTATATGGTACACTAGTTGTATTATGGATACACCGGTATATGCTCATGCCTGTTTAAATGGTTTACAACACATAATGTCACCAACGGGTCAAACGGGTCAACTAGGTCACTGTATGTCTTTATAAAACCTTGAGTTCTTTGATTATAAAGCACCTAGAGTTCCTTGGGAATTTCTGTGTACATGTACTTATGTACTTGTGTGATCTAGGTAACCTCTGAGGGTTGACTGTTCACTTTTCTTTCAAGTAAACTCTAGTACACAATACGCGTATTAGGTGAGTTCATGCCCCACTGTTTTACTAAATCTCTTTTGGGGGAGAAAGCATACTGGTAATGTTACAAACGCTTTTTATATTTAAGATGGGTATGATATTAATATAGTGTTGTTTACCATGATAAAGTCCTCACACTTTTGAATTGTTAATATTGAATAGCGGGGAAACTTGGGTAGTACTACTGGGTCTGACGAGCCCTACCTGTGTGACTCGAGGTCAACCGGGTGCAATTTGTCCTATTATTATTCGTCACGATATGGTGAAGTCGTGACGGGAGGCAAACATAACACAGTCAGCTTCAATGTCGAAATCACTATGTATTATATCAATTTGTTAATGGACTAGCTAGCTATTACAATGCACATGCTTATTTATACACTATTGATAAATTGTTATGTTTATACGCAAACTCTTGAACTCACCAACCATTGTGTTGACTCTTTTAGTATGCTATTCTCAGGTCGTTAATCCGGATTGCCAATAGGAGCACTGCACGGGTCGAGCATGCATTTTGAGACATAGACTATAAACGCATTACTTGTCTTTACATTTGGGTTTTAAACAGTTGGTTGGCGCATGTTTTGCCATGTTACATATTTTTATACTTTGGGTTTGTTTTATTTACTTTACGCTTCCGCATGTCTTTTAAAGTTTGAACTCTTGTTGGTTTACGTTAAACGTAGCATATAGAGTCGTTCCGATTAACTATTGACTGTGATCCTGGTTTGTTTCACACGCATCGCGGTTAAAACTCCGCACGTGCATTTTGAGGGTGTGACAGAATGTGACATCCGGTGATTTTCCGTTACCAAACTCCGTTAGTTCCGTTAAGTTTTACATACACGCGTCGTAAGCACACACTAGTTGTTGTTTGACGTTGGTGACCTAATAATAATTAATAATGTTAATTTAATAATAATCTACTTGATTAGATGATTATTGTGTTATGTTTATGTGTTTACGCGATTTAAAGACTATTCGGGAATTTTATCGCGTAACGCGGAAACGCGTGTGTTATTTCGTATGTCTTGTGTTTTTACAAAATAAAACATCTAAGGGTTACCATTAGTTATATGTTTATATTGTTAAGTTAAAAACACATTACAAAGAGTTAAAAACTTAACTTTTAAAAAAAAATACAAAGTGCAAGTTTAGAGGGGGTGTACTTGTAAATTGGTTAAAATAAAACACTCAAACCCCACCCTTTCCCCATTAGACCGACCTGCAGCTCCCTTCCCCCCCTTCCCTGCGTTTTTCAACCTAGAACCCTCAAATCTTCATGGTTTTGATCGATTCCAAGCACTAGAACGCGATTTGGACCTTCCTTGACAAGTATATACGTGAATTGAAGGTTAGTTTTGATGTTTTTGTGGGTTTCTTGACTTGGCCGAACCATAGGCTGCGAAATTGATGTTCATAGGGCTGAAATTTGATGTTTTGTTGATGTTAACATGTTAGTTAGGTTTTATGTATGTTGTTAAGGTTGATTATGCAAGAAAACTACACTTTTGGTTGATTGATCATGAACATTGATGAACATGAACCCTAATTCGAAAATTTTGGGGCTTTTGTGGAATTGATTGTTGTTGATGTTGTTTGGATGTTAATTAGTTAGTATGAATGCTAGGAAACATGAATTATGCAAGAAATTGGTGAATTGATAACTTTGTTCATAGGTTACTAAAAATAGTAACTTTTGTGTATGAACATAATAATTCAAGGATGAATTGGTGTTATTAGGGTGTTAATGATGTTGTATGAACATTGGGATTATGATATGAATGCTAGATTGTTGCTAAGAATGCTAGAAATCTTAGGTTGGATGTTGTTGTTCATATCTTACCAAAAGTGGAAACTTTTTAGATATGAATTGATGAATTAGGTTGGTTGATGTTGTTGATCATGCTTGGATGTTGTTATGAGCTTGAAATAGTATATTATTGATGAATTGTATGTACCTTGGGTGTTTACAATATTTGAGATGAACTTTCCCAAAGGGAAACTTTATTGTGCATGAACATTGGATATTGAGAATTTGACTTATTCATGGCTTTAGGATCATGCTAGAATGATTTGTTGTGGATGCCTAAGTGGTAGAATCTGTTAATTGGGTTGTATGGAATGTTTATTTGGTTATTGGGTGATTTATGCACTTTGATGGTCATGTATGGTTTGGTATGTTGATTAGTAACTAGGACATCATGTTTGGGACTGGAATTGATCATATTGATGTATGTTGCATGTATTGGGCATATTGAATGTGTTGTGGATAGTATGGATGACTTTTTGGTAAATTATGTTTTGACCCGTATATGCTAAATCATGGTAATAGGTCATATAAGTAGGTTATGCATGATCGGGCCTTTTATATGGTACACTAGTTGTATTATGGATACACTGGTATATGCTCATGTCTGTTTAAATGGTTTACAATACATAATGTCACCAACGGGTCAAACGGGTCAACTAGGTCACATGTTGTAACACCCGTATTTTTAGCAAGAAATAAAAGAAAAAGGAAGAAAAGAAAAGAAAATAAAAGAACTAAAAAGGAGGGACCAAAAGTGCCAAATGGGCAAAGTTATTATTTATTTTGTACAAAAGGAAGGCATGGTCGCCCATTACCTCCTGCACATTTCTTTCCATCGGTTTTAGAGAGAGAAAGCAGCAGGAGCAGAAAACCATCAGGATTTTTGAAGAAGAACCTGAGAAATTCGAAGTTTTTGGGTAAGATATCTCGAATTATGATATTTAGGACGATTCTAGACCATTTATGAGCTTATAAATGTAACTAGTGTGTTCGGGTTGCACTGTGTGTGTGTTTTAGGTGTATAAACGACTGAGACGTTCAAGGAAAGGACATCTAAAACCGAAGGCAAATTAAGGTGAGTCTAGACCCCTTTTTACTGATTTTTAAACATTTTGGGGCTGGAAATGCATATATATATGTTTTTGTAAAGTTTGGGATGATACCCGTATGAAATGAATGTATGCATGTTTATGTTTATGGTAGATTTATGCCTAGAACCATGTGTATATGTTTAGAATTAGGCATTATGATGTTTGGGACTTGGATTATGGATTAGACACATGAACAGGTTGCAAATATGTCTGAAATTGGACTTAGAATAAATAATTACAGGTTGATGAGTCCACCAGTGCTCATACGACCAATAGTGTGGTCGTATGACCAGGAGATGTATTTTTCTAAGTGCTGATGAGTCTAACAGGACTCATACGACCAACAGTGTGGTCGTATGACCAAGTTATATTTCTAAGTGTTGATTCCAATAGGACTCATACGACCAACAGTGTGGTCGTATGACCAAAGTGATTTTTCTAAGTATGATGATGAGACCACTAGTGCTCATACGACCAACAGTGTGGTCGTATGATCAGGACACATTCTAAGTCTAGGGATGGTACGACCAATAGTGCTCATACGACCAACAGTGTGGTCGTATGACCATATGATAATTCTAAGTATAAGATGAAAAGTCCAGCGGTGCTCATACGGCTAACAGGGCTCATACGGCCAGAGGGCTTATACGCCAAACAGGGCTAAAACGCCCAGAATACTTAGAATTTTTCAGAAATTTCCTGCAATACCGAAGTTCGAGGTTTTGACCAGGGTTGACTAGGGTTAACAATGATGATTATGGTTAACCCTCATTGTTACTGATATTATTATCAGTGTATTATTGTTAACAATATTATTAAAATATTGTTAAGTATGTTATGATGCTATGTATGATGATGAATGTATGATGACGAACGTATGATGAGTATGTATGATGAGTGTGTATGTTCCTTGTAACTGTGTATGCTTATCTTTCTGAAACTTTACGAATAACGAGAATGAACTAATGAAGTATTATGTATCGTAAAGTGAAAGATAATGAAGAGGAACATGATGACGAATGCATGTATTAACGGATGAACGAAAAGAAGAATGATGATGAATACATGCATTAATGAACGAACGAACTATGTCTTGCAAGCATTGAATAACGCGATGGTCCTTCTTTGTGATTGACCATGGTCATGGTACCTCTACCGCTTACCTCTAGTACCGTGGCATACGATTTCCGTCATATGTTGACTACGGCCCGGTAGCTAATAACGATCGGGGTGTAGCATATGGTATTGGTACAATTCACCTTTCAATGCGTGCAAGTAAGTATGAACGGGATTCTTGTCATTCGACCACAGTATCATAGCCAAGTGCTATGAAGTGGGTAAAGCCTGGCAGAATCCATACGAGAGTTAAAGATAACGATGAATAACGAATGATGAAGATAATAACGAATATTATCTCTGTGTACGTATGATGTATGAACGCATGCACGAAAGGATACTTTTAATAAGTAAAGGTATGATATATTACAAAACTAGAACTCACTCAGCAACGCTGACTTTTATGTATTTTCCAGTTGGCAGGTAGTGTTGCTGAGGATGGCACGAGGTGGCTACTCAGCTCTTTTGGGATGGCATTCTTTTGTTAATTTTTTGTATTGTAATGCAAACAACAATATTTTGTAACGGGTGTTGTATTACTTTGCAAAAGCATTTATCGTAAATTTAAAGTTTCCGCTGCATGGTTTTTATTAAGTTGTATTAAATGTATATTTATGGGTAATGACGACCAACTGTGAGGTGCCCGGGAACGGGGCCTTGCAAGTTGGTATCAGAGCCAAGTTTAAGTGAAATGGGTAAAATTTTTTAAAATAAACCTAAACTTAAACTGAAATTGGGACAGAAAGGAAGAGAATGCCATCTGAGTAGCCGCGTGCCATCAGGTATTTTCTTGAAAGTTAACCAGTGTTATGTGCGCATGTTATGTGTTTATGTGTACTGTTAGACTTAAATACTAATGTAGTCAGGACAGGTAATGCTCGGGGTGTGAAGAGTAGAGTAAGTGGCTAATCACAACTGGCCACTGTAATTAGGGACTTACTATACTTGACATAAACTGAGCTATTTCCTTGAATGACCGTGTTGGTGTTTGAATCTTCCAGTGTGATAGAAGATGGTCGGTGGTAGATCATCTAAAGCCCCACTTGGTGGAGGCAGTGGCGGAAGTGGTGCGGAACCACGCGCCACAAGAGGAAGGCCTAGACAAGAGAAGAAGGTTCCCGAAGAACCTAATACTACTCCCTCGGGGGGAGTGGATGAGAGTGATGATGTGAGGGCCTCGGTGAAAGAGACAGTGATCGAGGAGGTGCACCAAGTCATGCAGACGATTTTACCGTCTGTAGTGACCGAAGTGATAAAGGCAGTACGTGAAGATGATAGACGGGGGAGGATCGGTCCTCAGGAAGACAACAACAGACGGAAGCAGAAACAGTACTATCCGATGATGAAGAGGAAGAGGAAGAAGAGCAGTTACGAGAGACAGCCCGGGGTTGTAACTACGGGCATTCATGAGGTGCAAGCCCCCAACTTTTGATGGTTCTGGTACTGCTACTGATGCTCACCAATGGGTGATGGAAATGGAAGCTGTCCTCGATATTAGTGATTGCCAGGAGGACAAGAAGGTGAAGTTTGCCACCCACTCTTTACAGGGTCGGCTTTATGCTGGTGGAAAAATATAGTCCAAGCGAGGGTAGCAGGGCTATAGGGAAGATGAAGTGGGCTGAGTTAAAAAGGCTGGTGATTGAGGAATTCAGTCCTCGTCGGGAAATGGATAGAATTGAGAGAGAGTTCCTGCAGTTAGAGGCAGGGACAATGACCCACCAACAATATACCACCAGGTTTAACGAGTTGGCGCTGTTGGTGCCGGAGCAGGTGACGCCGGTGTCTCGAAAGATCAACGGTATATTCAGGGCTGCCAGCTGAAATTCGTTGGCACTTGATTTCTGCCCGACCAAGCACTTTCAGGTCGGCAGTGGATTTGGCGGGAAGGTTATTCGATGAACGGGCTGCTTTGGTAAAGGCTGAGGGAAGCAAGAAAGGAAGTGGAGAGAAGAACTGGCAGGGGAAGAGATTTGGTCGGGGTGATACTTCGACGAACAACAAGAAGGCAAGGGTGGATGACCGCCGAGTGGTCATGTCTGGAGCTGGGGTGAGGAAGTGTGGCAAGTGTGGAAGGGAGCACTCAGGGGAGTGCAAATGGGGATCCAACCTTTGCTTTAAGTGCGGGAGGACAGGGCACATATCAAAGATTGCCGGACGGGCAAGTGCTTTAACTGTGGAGAAAGTGGCCATATGAGCAGGGACTGTAAGAAGCCGAGGGCTGAGGCTTTAGGGGTAAAGAAGACGGGAAGTGAAGGTCCGAGAGCAAGTGCCAGGGCTTTCACTATGACGCAGGAAGAGGCTAGGACGGACCCCGATGTGGTGTCAGGTACGTTTCTAGTAAATCAAACTCTTGCTTCTGTGTTATTTGATTCTGGTGCTAGTAGGAGTTTCATTTCTACTACTTTCTGTGCTAAATTGCCTGTTAGTAGTAAATGCATTAGTGAGCCTTTTTATGTAGAAACTGCTATTGGTAAGTCCACTAAGTTACTGATGTGATAGAGGACTGTACCATAGAGTTAGAAGGTCATAGGTTTGCTGCTAGATTACATATGATGCCCCTAGGCGGATTTGATGTAGTACTAGGGATAGATTGGTTGGCAACCTATGAAGCGAATATCGTATGTCGAAAGAAGATGATTAGATTGACGGCATCTGACGGGAGTCTGGTGACAATATACGGTGATCGGTAACGATGATTCCGAAGGTGATTTCGATGGCGGTGGCGGGGAAGTGCATGAGGCGTGGGTGCAACGCCTACCTATGTTATGTAAAGGATGTGGAGACGCCAACACCACAATTATCTGACGTTCCGGTTGTGTGTGAGTTTCCAGATGTGTTCCCGGAAGACTTATCGGGATTGCCACCTGACCGTGAAATCGAATTTCAAATTGACTTACTACCCGGTGCCCAACATGTCGCTAAGGCACCGTATCGATTAGCTCCTACGGAGAAGGAGTTGATGGAGCAACTGCAGGAGTTGCTTGACAAGGGCTTCATTAGACCGATTATCTCTCCTTGGGGTGGTACCCGTCTTGAAGAAAGAGGACGGTAGCATGAGAATGTGTATCGACTACCGTGAATTGAACAAGTTGACAATAAAGAATCGGTATCAGTTACCGAGAATCGATGACTGTGTTCGATCAGCTCCAGGGTGCCAGTTGGTTCTCGAGGATAGATCTTCGATCTGGCTACCACCAATTGAAAGTAAAGGAGCAGGATATTCCTAAAAACAGCTTTTCGTACGCGTTATGGACATTATGAGTTTCTCGTTATGTCATTTGGTCTAACTAACGCGCCAGTGCTTTTATGGATTTGATGAACCGAGTGTGTCGGCCAATGTTAGATAAATCAGTGATTGTGTTCATCGATGATATCCTGATTTATTCGAGGAGCGAGGAAGAGCATGCCGGTCACATCCGGGAAGTATTGGAGACTTTGAGAAGGGAGAAGCTGTATGCTAAGTTCTCCAAATGTGCTTTCTGGCTACGCGAGGTGCAATTTCTGGGTCACGTGGTAAATGCAGAGGGAATCATGGTGGACCCAGCAAAGGTTGAGGCTGTGATGCATGGAAATCACCAAAGACGCCATCCGAGATTCGTAGCTTCTTGGGATTGGCGGGCTATTATAGGAGATTTATTCAAAACTTTTCAAAGATAGCCTCACCTTTGACAAAATTGACTCGTAAGGACGTGAAATTCGTGTGGGGTCGAGAACAGGAGACGGCTTTTGAGGAGTTGAAGGCAAGACTAACCCACAGCCTGTCTTGACTTTGCCTGAGGGAAGTGAAGACTTAGTGGTCTATTCGGATGCATCTTATTCTGGGCTAGGTTGTGTGTTGATGCAACGTGGAAAGGTGATAGCCTACGCATCTCGACAGCTGAAGACCCACAAAGTCAACTATCCCACACACGATCTAGAATTAGCCGCGGTGGTTTTCGCGTTGAAAGATATGGCGGCACTATCTGTACGGGGCGAAGTGCACAATCTTCACTGACCACAAAAGCTTGAAGTACTTCTTCGAGCAGAAGGATCTAAACATGAGGCAGAGGCGGTGGTTGGAGCTGATAAAGATTATGATTGTGAGATCCATTACCACCCGGGCAAAGCCAATGTGGTGGGCTGATGCCCTTAGCCGAAAAGAAAGGCGGAGCCGATCCAGGTAAAGGCTTATCAGTTGATTATGACCTCCGACGTGATGACGCAGGTTAAGGAGTTTCAAGACGAGGCTTTGAAAGAAGATCGTCTTAACTCCGAAAGGATGAGAGGTCTAGTGACGGAGTTGGGTGAGAACACTCTAGGTGTTAAGTCCCGATTTGGGCGAATGTGGATTCCTCGATACAGGGATCTACGTGAAAGGATTATGGACGAGGCCATAAGACCCGATACTCCATTCCCGGTGCTACCAAAATGTACCATGATATGAAGAAAGACTATTGGTGGCCGGGAATGAAACGCGACGTAGTGGAGTACGTAGGTAAGTGTTTGACTTGCCTACAAGTGAAGGCGGAACACCAGAAGCCCCTACGGGAGATCCAACCATTGGATATACCCGAGTGGAAGTGGGAGCACATCACCATGGACTTTATCACAAAGTTACCACGTACCCCTAAAGGGTATGATGCTATATGGGTGATAGTGACCGCCTGACGAAGAGTGCCCACTTCCTACCGATCCGTGAAACGTACTCATCTGAAAGGTTGGCGGATCTGTTCATCAAAGAGATTGTAGCTCGTCATGGTGTGCCGGTGTCTATTGTGTCTGATCGTGACACCCGGTTTACCTCCAAGTTTTTGGAAAAGATTTCATGATGCAATGGGGACGAGGCTACATATTAGTACAGCATATCACCCTCAGACGGACGGTCAGTCTGAGAGGACGATCCAAACACCTGAGGACATGCTTCGGGCGTGCGTGATCGATTTTGGAGGAAGTTGGGACGACCACCTGCCATTAGCAGAATTCTCGTACAACAATAGCTATCATGCCAGTATTGGCATGCCACCCTACGAGATTCTATACGGTAGGAGATGTAGGACGCCCGTATGTTGGGGAGACATTGGCAGAAAGAGTTAGGAGGTGTTGAGGTGATCGAAGCTACGACCCGAGAAGTTGGAAAAGATCAAAAGCCTTCATGAAGGCGGCGAAAGATAGGCAAAATCGTATGCTGACAAGAGGCGAAGACCGATAGAGTTCAAGGTTGGTGACCGAGTCATGTTGAAGGTTCTCGCCCTGGAAGGGAATCATTAGGTTCAGGAAACGCGGTAAGCTAAGCCCGAGATACATAGGACCTTTCCGGATTGTCGCACGGGTAGGAGAGGTGGCCTATCGACTTGAATTGCCAGATGAGTTTAGTGGAATTCATCCCACATTCCATGTATCCCCTGCTGAGAAAGTGCTTAGCTGATGAAGACATGGTTTACCCCCGGGGATATTGAGGTGGATGAGAGGCTCAACTACGTGGTAAGTATAAGAGAAAAGTCCAGCGGTGCTCATACGGCTAACAGGGCTCATACGGCCAGAGGGCTTATACGCCCAACAGGGCTAAAACGCCAGAATACTTAGAATTTTTCAGAAATTCCTGCAATACCGAAGTTCGAGGTTTTGACCAGGGTTGACTAGGGTTAACAAATGATGATTATGGTTAACCCTCATTGTTACTGATATTATTATCAGTGTATTTGTTAACAATATTATTAAAATATTGTTAAGTATGTTATGATGCTATGTATGATGATGAATGTATGATGACGAACGTATGATGAGTATGTATGATGAGTGTGTATGTTCCTTGTAATTGTGTATGCTTATCTTTCTGAAACTTTACGAATAACGAGAATGAACTAATGAAGTATTATGTATCGTAAAGTGAAAGATAATGAAAGAGGAACATGATGACGAATGCATGTATTAACGGATGAACGAAAAGAAGAATGATGATGAATACATGCATTAATGAACGAACGAACTATGTCTTGCAAGCATTGAATAACGCGATTGGTCCTTCTTTGTGATTGACCATGGTCATGGTACCTCTACCGCTTACCTCTAGTACCGTGGCATACGATTTCCGTCATATGTTGACTACGGCCCGGTAGCTAATAACGATCGGGTGTAGCATATGGTATTGGTACAATTCACCTTTCAATGCGTGCAAGTAAGTATGAACGGGATTCTTGTCATTCGACCACAGTAATCATAGCCAAGTGCTATGAAGTGGGTAAAGCCTGGCAGAATCCATACGAGAAGTTAAAGATAACGATGAATAACGAATGATGAAGATAATAACGAATATTATCTCTGTGTACGTATGATGTATGAACGCATGCACGAAAGGATACTTTTAAATAAGTAAAGGTATGATATATTACAAAACTAGAACTCACTCAGCAACGCTGACTTTTATGTATTTTCCAGTTGGCAGGTAGTGTTGCTGAGGATGGCACGAGGTGGCTACTCAGCTCTTTTGGGATGGCATTCTTTTGTTTGTTTTTGTATTGTAATGCAAACAAACGATATTTTGTAACGGGTGTTGTATTACTTTGCAAAAGCATTTATCGTAAATTTAAAGTTTCCGCTGCATGGTTTTTATTAAGTTGTATTAAATGTATGTTTTATGGGTAATGACGACCAACTGTGAGGTGCCCGGGAACGGGGCCTTGCAAGTTGGTATCAGAGCCAAAGTTTAAGTGAAATGGGTAAAATTTTTTAAAATAAACCTAAACTTAAACTGAAATGGGACAGAAAGGAAGAGAATGCCATCTGAGTAGCCGCGTGCCATCAGGTATTTTTCTTGAAAGTTAACCAGTGTTACGTGCGCATGTTATGTGTTTATGTGTACTGTTAGACTTAAATACTAATGTAGTCAGGACAGGTAATGCTCGGGGTGTGAAGAGTAGAGTAAGTGGCTAATCACAACTGGCCACTGTAATTAGGGACTTACTATACTTGACATAAACTGAGCTATTTCCTTGAATGACCGTGTTGGTGTTTGAATCTTCCAGTGTGATAGAAGATGGTCGGTGGTAGATCATCTAAAGCCCCACTTGGTGGAGGCAGTGGCGGAAGTGGTGCGGAACCACGCGCCACAAGAGGAAGGCCTAGACAAGAGAAGAAGGTTCCCGAAGAACCTAATACTACTCCCTCGGGGGGAGTGGATGAGAGTGATGATGTGAGGGCCTCGGTGAAAGAGACAGTGATCGAGGAGGTGCACCAAGTCATGCAGACGATTTACCGTCTGTAGTGACCGAAGTGATAAAGGCAGTACGTGAAGATGATAGACGGGGGAGGAATCGGTCCTCAGAAGACAGCAACAGACGGAAGCAGAAACAGTACTATCGATGATGAAGAGGAAGAGGAAGAGGAAGAAGAGCAGTACGGAGAGACAGCCCGGGGTTGTAACTACGGGGCATTCATGAGGTGCAAGCCCCCAACTTTTGATGGTTCTGGTACTGCTACTGATGCTCACCAATGGGTGATGGAAATGGAAGCTGTCCTCGATATTAGTGATTGCCAGGAGGACAAGAAGGTGAAGTTTGCCACCCACTCTTTTACAGGGTCGGCTTTATGCTGGTGGAAAAATATAGTCCAAGCCGAGGGTAGCAGGGCTATAGGGAAGATGAAGTGGGCTGAGTTAAAAAGGCTGGTGATTGAGGAATTCAGTCCTCGTCGGGAAATGGATAGAATTGAGAGAGAGTTCCTGCAGTTAGAGGCAGGGACAATGACCCACCAACAATATACCACCAGGTTTAACGAGTTGGCGCTGTTGGTGCCGGAGCAGGTGACGCCGGTGTCTCGAAAGATCAACCGGTATATTCAGGGGCTGCCAGCTGAAATTCGTTGGCACTTGATTTCTGCCCGACCAAGCACTTTCAGGTCGGCAGTGGATTGGCGGGAAGGTTATTCGATGAACGGGCTGCTTTGGTAAAGGCTGAGGGAAGCAAGAAAGGAAGTGGAGAGAAGAACTGGCAGGGGAAGAGATTTGGTCGGGGTGATACTTCGACGAACAACAAGAAGGCAAGGGTGGATGACCGCCGAGTGGTCATGTCTGGAGCTGGGGTGAGGAAGTGTGGCAAGTGTGGAAGGGAGCACTCAGGGGAGTGCAAATGGGGATCCAACCTCTGCTTTAAGTGCGGGAGGACAGGGCACATATCAAAAGATTGCCGGACGGGCAAGTGCTTTAACTGTGGAGAAAGTGGCCATATGAGCAGGGACTGTAAGAAGCCGAGGGCTGAGGCTTCAGGGGTAAAGAAGACGGGAAGTGAAGGTCCGAGAGCAAGTGCCAGGGCTTTCATTATGACGCAGGAAGAGGCTAGGACGGACCCCGATGTGGTGTCAGGTACGTTTCTAGTAAATCAAACTCTTGCTTCTGTGTTATTTGATTCTGGTGCTAGTAGGAGTTTCATTTCTACTACTTTCTGTGCTAAATTGCCTGTTAGTAGTAAATGCATTAGTGAGCCTTTTATGTAGAAACTGCTATTGGTAAGTCCACTAGAGTTACTGATGTGATAGAGGACTGTACCATAGAGTTAGAAGGTCATAGGTTTGCTGCTAGATTACATATGATGCCCCTAGGAGGATTTGATGTAGTACTAGGGATGGATTGGTTGGCAACCTATGAAGCGAATATCGTATGTCGAAAGAAGATGATTAGATTGACGGCATCTGACGGGAGTCTGGTGACAATATACGGTGATCGGTAACGATGATTCCGAAGGTGATTTCGATGGCGGTGGCGGGGAAGTGCATGAGGCGTGGGTGCAACGCCTACCTATGTTATGTAAAGGATGTGGAGACGCCAACACCACAATTATCTGACGTTCCGGTTGTGTGTGAGTTTCCAGATGTGTTCCCGGAAGACTTATCGGGATTGCCACCTGACCGTGAAATCGAATTTCAAATTGACTTAATACCGGTGCCAACATGTCGCTAAGGCACCGTATCGATTAGCTCCTACGGAGATGAAGGAGTTGATGAGCAACTGCAGGAGTTGCTTGACAAGGGCTTCATTAGACCGAGTATCTCTCCTTGGGTGCCCCGGTCTTATTTGTGAAAAAGAAGGACGGTAGCATGAGAATGTGTATCGACTACCGTGAATTGAACAAGTTGACAATAAAGAATCGGTATCAGTTACCGAGAATCGATGACTTGTTCGATCAGCTCCAGGGTGCCAGTTGGTTCTCGAGGATAGATCTTCGATCTGGCTACCACCAATTGAAAGTAAAGGAGCAGGATATTCCTAAAACAGCTTTTCGTACGCGTTATGGACATTATGAGTTTCTCGTTATGTCATTTGGTCTAACTAACGCGCCAGCTGCTTTTATGGATTTGATGAACCGAGTGTGTCGGCCAATGTTAGATAAATCAGTGATTGTGTTCATCGATGATATCCTGATTTATTCGAGGAGCGAGGAAGAGCATGCCGGTCACATCCGGGAAGTATTGGAGACTTTGAGAAGGGAGAAGCTGTATGCTAAGTTCTCCAAAGTGTGCTTTCTGGCTACGCGAGGTGCAATTTCTGGGTCACGTGGTAAATGCAGAGGGAATCATGGTGGACCCAGCAAAGGTTGAGGCTGTGATGCAATGGAAATCACCAAAGACGCCATCCGAGATTCGTAGCTTCTTGGGATTGGCGGGCTATTATAGGAGATTTATTCAAACTTTTCAAAGATAGCCTCACCTTTGACAAAATTGACTCGTAAGGACGTGAAATTCGTGTGGGGTCGAGAACAGGAGACGGCTTTTGAGGAGTTGAAGGCAAGACTAACACAAGCTCCTGTCTTGACTTTGCCTGAGGGAAGTGAAGACTTAGTGGTCTATTCGGATGCATCTTATTCTGGGCTAGGTTGTGTGTTGATGCAACGTGGAAAGGTGATAGCCTACGCATCTCGACAGCTGAAGACCCACGAAGTCAACTATCCCACACACGATCTAGAATTAGCCGCGGTGGTTTTCGCGTTGAAGATTTGGCGGCACTATCTGTACGGGACGAAGTGCACAATCTTCACTGACCACAAAAGCTTGAAGTACTTCTTCGAGCAGAAGGATCTAAACATGAGGCAGAGGCGGTGGTTGGAGCTGATAAAGATTATGATTGTGAGATCCATTACCCCGGGCAAAGCCAATGTGGTGGCTGATGCCCTTAGCCGAAAAGAAAGGCCGGAGCCGATCCAGGTAAAGGCTTATCAGTTGATTATGACCTCCGACGTGATGACGCAGGTTAAGGAGTTTCAAGACGAGGCTTTGAAAGAAGATCGTCTTAACTCCGAAAGGATGAGAGGTCTAGTGACGGAGTTGGGTGAGAACACTCTAGGTGTTAAGTCCCGATTTGGGCGAATGTGGATTCCTCGATACGGGGATCTACGTGAAAGGATTATGGACGAGGCCCATAAGACCCGATACTCCATTCACCCGGTGCTACCAAAATGTACCATGATATGAAGAAGACTATTGGTGGCCGGGAATGAAACGCGACGTAGTGGAGTACGTAGTAAGTGTTTGACTTGCTTACAAGTGAAGGCGGAACACCAGAAGCCCTACGGGAAGATCCAACCTTGGATATACCGAGTGGAAGTGGGAGCACATCACCATGGACTTTATCACAAAGTTACCACGTACCCCTAAAGGGTATGATGCTATATGGGTGATAGTTGACCGCCTGACGAAGAGTGCCCACTTCCTACCGATCCGTGAAACGTACTCATCTGAAAGTTGGCGGATCTGTTCATCAAAGAGATTGTAGCTCGTCATGGTGTGCCGGTGTCTATTGTGTCTGATCGTGACACCCGGTTTACCTCCAAGTTTTGGAAAAGATTTCATGATGCAATGGGGACGAGGCTACATATTAGTACAGCATATCACCCAGACGGACGGTCAGTCTGAGAGGACGATCCAAACACCTGAGGACATGCTTCGGGGGCGTGCGTGATCGATTTTGGAGGAAGTTGGGACGACCACCTGCCATTAGCAGAATTCTCGTACAACAATAGCTATCATGCCAGTATTGGCATGCCACCCTACGAGATTCTACGGTAGGAGATGTAGGACGCCCGTATGTTGGGGAGACATTGGGCAGAAAGAGTTAGGAGGTGTTGAGGTGATCGAAGCTACGACCGAGAAGTTGGAAAAGATCAAAGCCTTCATGAAGGCGGCGAAAGATAGGCAAAAGTCGTATGCTGACAAGAGGCGAAGACCGATAGAGTTCAAGGTTGGTGACCGAGTCATGTTGAAGGTCTCGCCCTGGAAGGGAATCATTAGGTTCAGGAAACGAGGTAAGCTAAGCCCGAGATACATAGGACCTTTCCGGATTGTCGCACGGGTAGGAGAGGTGGCCTATCGACTTGAATTGCCAGATGAGTTAAGTGGAATTCATCCCACATTCCATGTATCCCATCTGAGAGAAGTGCTTAGCTGATGAAACATGGTTGTACCACTGGAGGATATTGAGGTGGATGAGAGGCTCAACTACGTGGAGCAACCAGTGGCAATCATTGATCGTAAAGAAAAGAGGTTAAGGAATAAAGTGGTTCCTCTTGTGCGTGTACAGTGGAACACAGGAAGGGATCCGAGTCTACGTGGGAGGCTGAAGAAGAGATGAGACAACACTACCCACATCTGTTTGAGGAATGACAGGTTTCGGGGACGAAACCTATATAAGGGGGGTGGACTTGTAACACCCGTATTTTTAGCAAGAAATAAAAGAAAAAGGAAGAAAAGAAAGAAAATAAAAGAAACTAAAAAGGAGGGACCAAAAGTGCCAAATGGGCAAAGTTATTATTTATTTTGTACAAAAGGAAGGCATGGTCGCCCATTACCTCCTGCACATTTCTTTGCATCGGTTTTTAGAGAGAGAAAGCAGCAGGAGCAGAAAACCATCGGGATTTTGAAGAAGAGACCTGAGAAATTCGAAGTTTTTGGGTAAGAAATCTCGAATTATGATTTTAGGACGATTCTAGAACCATTTATGAGCTTATAAATGTAACTAGTGTGTTCGGGTTGCACTGTGTGTGTGTTTTAGGTGTATAAACGACTGAGACGTTCAAGGAAAGGACATCTAAAACCCGAAGGCAAATTAAGGTGAGTTCTAGACCCCTTTTTACTGATTTTTAAACGTTTTGGGGCTGGAAATGCATATATATATGTTTTTGTAAAGTTTGGGATGATACCCGTATGAAATGAATGTATGCATGTTTATGTTATGCTAGATTTATGCCTAGAACCATGTGTATATGTTTAGAATTAGGCATTATGATGTTTGGGACTTGGATTATGGATTAGACACATGAACAGGTTGCAAATATGTCTGAAATTGGACTTAGAATAATAATTACAGGTTGATGAGTCCAACAGTGCTCATACGACCAACAGTGTGGTCGTATGACAGGAGATGTATTTTTCTAAGTGCTGATGAGTCTAACAGGACTCATACGACCAACAGTGTGGTCGTATGACCAAGTTATATTTCTAAGTGTTGAGTCCAATAGGACTCATACGACCAACAGTGTGGTCGTATGACCAAAGTGATTTTTCTAAGTATGATGATGAGACCACTAGTGCATACGACCAACAGTGTGGTCGTATGATCAGGACACATTTCTAAGTCTAGGGATGGTACGACCAATAGTGCTCATACGACCAACAGTGTGGTCGTATGACCATATGATAATTCTAAGTATAAGATGAAAAGTCCAGCAGTGCTCATACGGCTAACAGGCTCATACGGCCAGAGGGCTTATACGCCCAACAGGGCTAAACGCCGCCCAGAATACTTAGAATTTTTCAGAAATTTCCTGCAATACCGAAGTTCGAGGTTTTGACCAGGGTTGACTAGGGTTAACAAATGATGATTATGGTTAACCCTCATTGTTACTGATATTATTATCAGTGTATTTGTTACAACAATATTATTAAAATATTGTTAAGTATGTTATGATGCTATGTATGATGATGAATGTATGATGACGAACGTATGATGAGTATGTATGATGAGTGTGTATGTTCCTTGTAATTGTGTATGCTTATCTTTCTGAAACTTTACGAATAACGAGAATGAACTAATGAAGTATTATGTATCGTAAAGTGAAAGATAATGAAAGAGGAACATGATGACGAATGCATGTATTAACGGATGAACGAAAAGAAGAATGATGATGAATACATGCATTAATGAACGAACGAACTATGTCTTGCAAGCATTGAATAACGCGATTGGTCCTTCTTTGTGATTGACCATGGTCATGGTACCTCTACCGCTTACCTCTAGTACCGTGGCATACGATTTCCGTCATATGTTGACTACCCGGTAGCTAATAACGATCGGGGTGTAGCATATGGTATTGGTACAATTCACCTTTCAATGCGTGCAAGTAAGTATGAACGGGATTCTTGTCATTCGACCACAGTAATCATAGCCAAGTGCTATGAAGTGGGTAAAGCTGGCAGAATCCATACGAGAAGTTAAAGATAACGATGAATAACGAATGATGAAGATAATAACGAATATTATCTCTGTGTACGTATGATGTATGAACGCATGCACGAAAGGATACTTTTAAATAAGTAAAGGTATGTATATTACAAAACTAGAACTCACTCAGCAACGCTGACTTTTATGTATTTTCCAGTTGGCAGGTAGTGTTGCTGAGGATGGCACGAGGGGGCTACTCAGCTCTTTTGGGATGGCATTCTTTTGTTAATGTTTTTGTATTGTAATGCAAACAAACGATATTTGTAACGGGTGTTGTATTACTTTGCAAAAGCATTTATCGTAAATTTAAAGTTTCCGCTGCATGGTTTTATTAGTTGTATTAAATGTATGTTTATGGGTAATGACGACCAACTGTGAGGTCCGGGAACGGGGCCTTACACATGTATGTTGTCTTTATAAACCTTGAGTTCTTTGATGTAAAGCACTTAGAGTTCCTTGGGAATTTTTGTGTGCATGTACTTATGTACTTGGATCTAGGTAACCTCTGAGGGTGACGTTCACTTTTCTTTCAAGTAAACTCTAGTACACAATACGCGTATCAGGGTGAGTTCATGCCCCACAGTTTTACGAAATCTCTTTTGGGGAGATAGCATACTGGTAATGTTAGAAACGCTTTTTATATTTAAGATGTGTATGATATTAATATAGTGTGTTTACCATGATAAAGTCCTCACACTTTCGAATTGTTAATATTGAATAGCGAGGAAACTTGGGTAGTACTACGGGTCTGACGAGCCCACCTGTGTGACTCGAGGTCAACCGGGTGCAATCTGTCCATGATTATTCGTCACGATATGGTGAAGTCGTGACGGGAGGCAAACATAACACAATCAGCTTCAATGTCGAAATCACTATGTATTAATATCAATTTGTTAATGGACTAGCTAGCTATTACAATCCACATGCTTATTTATACACTATTGATAAACTGTTATGTTTATACGCAATTTCTTGAACTCACCAACCATTGTGTTGACTCTTTAGTATGCTATTTCTGTAACACCCGGCCTCTCACACCAACAATATTGTCCGCTTTGCCCACGAGGAGCTCACGGATTTGCTTTGGGTTGCCTGGGTGAAAACTTCCCAGGGAGGTCACCCATCCCTGGATTGCTCCTACCTGAGCACGCTTAACTGGGGTTTCTCCTCTCACCCCCAAGCCAATACGCCCAAAACGGGTTGTTGATATTAGAGGCCAGACATTCCTTATGAACCAGGATTCTCTCCTGTCCACGACCGATGTGGGATATGTGTAGGGTGTCACAAGCACCCCCTGTTTGGACTCATCGTCCTCGATGAGCGAGAAGTCACCATCCTTGGTGAGGTACGTCCCACACCCCGAACGGCACAGGGGTGGCTCTGATACCAATCTGTCACACCCACAAAATCCACGTGCGGAGTTTTACCGCGAGGCGTGTGAACAAACCAGGATCACATTCAATAGTTACTCGGAACGACTCTATATGCTACGTTTAACGTAAACCAAACCAGAGTTCAAACTTAAAAGACATGCGGAAGCGTAAAGTAAAAAAAAACAAAACCAAAGTATAAAAATATGTAACATGGCAAAAACATGCGCCAACCAACTGTTTAAAACCCAAAATGTAAAGACAAGTAATGCGTTTATAGTCTATGTCTCAAAATGCATGCTCGACCCGTGAAGTGCTCCTATTAGCAATCCGGATTAACGACCAAAATCCACGTGCGGAGTTTTACCGCGAGGCGTGTGAACAAACCAGGATCACAGTCAATAGTTACTTGGAACGACTCTATATGCTACGTTTAACATAAACCAAACCAGAGTTCAAACTTTAACAATCATGCGGAAGCGTATAGTAATAAACACAGACCAAATATAAAAATGTATAAAATGGCAAAACATGCACCAACCAACTGTTTAAAACACAACATGGAAAGATAAACAAATGTATCATCGTTTAAGTATTAGGATGCATGCTTGACTCGTGTAGTGATCCTATCAGCAATCCAGATTAACGACCTGAGAATAGCATACTAAAAAGTCAACACATGGTTAGTGAGTTCAAGAGTTTGCGTATAAACATAATAGTTATCAATAGTGTATAAATAAGCTGTGCATTGTAATCGATAGCTAGTCCATTAACAAATTGATATTAATACATTGTGATTTCGACATTGAAGCTGACTGTGTTATGTTTGCCTCGCGTCACGACTTCACCATATCGTGACGAATAATCATAGGACAAATTGCACCCGGTTGACCTCGAGTCACACAGTGGGGTCGTCAGACCCAGTAGTACTACCCAAGTTTCCCCGCTATCCAATATTAACAATTCAAAAGTGTGAGGACTTTATCATGGTAAACAACACCATATAAATATCATACACATCTTAAATATAAAAAAGCGTTGTAACATTACCAGTATGCTATCCCCCAAAAAGAGATTTAGTAAAACAGTGGGGCATGAACTCACCTGATACGCGTATTAGTACTAGAGTTTACTTGAAAGAAAAGGGAGCAGTCAACCCTCAGAGGTTACCTAGATCACGTAAGTACATGTGTTTGTGTAAACAGTGAATATGAGAAACCCTAAGTGCACCATAACCAAGGACTCAAGGTTTTAGAAGAATAGATATGTTTGACCCAGTTGACCCGTTTGACCCGTTGGTGACATTATGTGTTGTAAACAATTTAACAGACATGAGGCATATATCATACAAGTCATGTAAGTTCTTAGTATCTAGCATACTCAGTGTGTTCATAACACAACTAGTGTATCATATAATAGGTTAGATCATGCATAACCTACTTATATAACCTATAATCATGATTTAGCACATATGGTCAAAACAGATAATCTACCAAATAATCATCCACATTAATCACAACACATTCAATATGTCCAATACATACCACATACATCAATATGATCAATTTCCAGTCCCAAACATGATGTCCTAGTTACTAATCAACATACCAAACCATACATGATCATCAAAGTGCATAAATCACCCAATAACCTACTAAACATTCCATACAACCTAAATCTTAGATTCTAACATATTAGGCATCCACAACAAGCATTCTAGCATGATCCTAATGTCATGAACATGTCAAATTTCCAATATCCAATGTTCATCCAAAATAAAGTTTCCCTTTTGGGAAAGTTTATCCCAAAACCTACTAAACACCCAGGTACATACAAATCATCAATAATATACTATTTCAAGCTCATAACAACATCCAAGCATGATCAACAACATCAAACCACCTAATTCATCAATTCATATCTAAAAAGTTTCTAGTTTTGGCAAGATATGAAAAACAACATCCAACTAAGATTTCTAGCATTCTTAGCAACAATCTAGCATTCATATCATAATCCCAATGTTCATACAACATCATTAACACCCTAATAACACCAATTCATCCTTGAATTATCAAGTTCATACACAAAAGTTACTATTTTTAGTAACCTATGAACAAGTTCTCAATTCACCAATTTCTTGCGTAATTCATGTTTTCTAACATTCATACTAACTAACTAACCATCAAAACAACATCAAACAACAATCAATTCCACAAAAGCCCAAAAATTTTTGAATAGGGTTCATGCACATCAGGTTCATGATCAATCAACCAAAAGTGTAGTTTTCTTGCATAATCAACACTAATCAACATACATACAACCTAACTAACACATTAATATCAGCAAAACATCAATATTTCAGCCCCATGAACATCATTTCGAGTATAGGCTTCGGCCAAGATGAGAAAATCACGAAAAAACACCAAACTAACCTTCAATTCGTGGAAAGAAACAAGATTGATTTCTATTGCCTTCTACTACTGGAATCGACCAAAACCGTGAAGATTTGAGGATTATAGGCTGAAATTCGCAGGTTGAGGGAGGGAATAAGCTGCAGGTCGGTCATTGGTGTTGGGGTGGGGTTTGGGTTGTTTTATTTTAGCCAATTTACATTTATACCCCTCTAAACTTGCATTTGTTATTTTATAAAAAATTAAGTTTTTAACTATTTATAATGTGTTTTTAACTTAATAAATTAACATATAACTAATGGTAACCGTTAGATATTTTATTTGTAAAAACACAAGACATACGAAAAAACAGCGCGTTTCCGCGTTACGCGATAAAATTCCCGAATAGTCTTTAAATCGCGTAAACATAAGCATAACACATAATCATCTAATCAAGTAGATTATTATAAATTAACATTATTAATTATTATTAGGTCACCAACGTCAAACGAAACTAGTGTGTGCTTACGACGGGTGTACGTAAAACTTAACGGAACTAACGGAGTTTAGTAACGGAAAATCACAGGATGTCACATGTATAATGTTTGGTCTATAAATTTTGCTTTTGGGTCAGACTCAATCTGGTGTTTTACGTCAGCTAGAGTTCTAATGGACTAACAATCTTGCAGTTTAAATTTCTTCAAGAGCTTGTGCAATGAACTTCTCTTGATTGATGAAAATACCATCTGCAGATTGCTTTACTTGAAGTCTAAGAAAGAAATTATTTCTCCCATAGAACTCATTTGAAATCAATATTTATTATTTCTTCAAATTCATTGCACAATTTTGGACTGTAGAACCAAATTGATATTATCGACATACACTTGTACACGTAAGAGACATCAACATCCTTTTTTATGAATAAAGTCGGATCGATTTTTTCCCTCGCGTGTATCCATGTTGGATTAGTGTTGTGATAATGTTCATACCAAATTCTAAGGGCTTGATGGAGTCTATACAAAGCTTTGCTCAGCTTGTACATATGATGTTGAAATTCCAAATCTTCAAAACCTGGAGGTTGCTATACATACAGATCACGGTGATTGGTCCATACAAGAACGCACCCTTTAGTCCATTTGATACACTTTGGAATTGCCATGAATGAGGCATAAGCCAGAAAGACACGAATTGATTCAAGTCTTGCCACTGGACACAAATACTTCATCATAATCAATACCTTCTTCTTGAGTGTATCCTATGCAACGAGTCTCGCTAACCCTCAGAGGTTACCTAGATCACGTAAGTACATGTTTGTGTAAAAGTGAATATGAGAAACCCTAAGTGCACCACCAACCTAAGATTTCTAGCATTCTTAGCAACAATCTAGCATTCATATCATAATCCCAATTCATACAACATCATTAACACCCTAATAACACCAATTCATCCTTAATTATCAAGTCATACACAAAAGTTGCTATTTTAGTAACCTATGAACAAAGTTCTCAATTCACCAATTTCTTGCATAATTCATGTTTTCTAACATCATACTAACTAACTAACATCCAAACAACATCAAAACAACAATCAATTCCACAAAAGCCCAAAATTTTTGAATTAGGGTTCATGCACATCAAGGTTCATGATCAATCAACCAAAAGTGTAGTTTTCTTGCATAATCAACACTAATCAACATACATACAACCTAACTAACACATTAATATCAACAAAACATCAATATTCAGCCCCATGAACATCAATTCGAGTATAGGCTTCGGCCAAGATGAGAAATCACGAAAAACACCAACTAACCTTCAATTCGTGGAAAGAACAAGATTTGATGCTTCTATTGCCTTCTACTACTTGGAATCGAACAAAACGTGAAGATTTGAGGATTATAGGCTGAAATTCGCAGGTTGAGGGAGGGAATAGCTGCAGGTCGGTCATTGGGTTTGGGTGGGGTTTGGGTTGTTTATTTTAGCCAATTTACATTTTACCCCCTCTAAACTGCATTTTGTATTTTTATAAAAATTAAGTTTTTAACTATTTATAATGTGTTTTTAACTTAATAATATAACATATAAACTAATGGTAACCCTTAGATATTTTATTTTGTAAAAACACAAGACATACGAAATAACACGCGCGTTCCGCGTTACGCGTATATTAAATTCCCGAATAGTCTTTAAATCGCGTAAACACATAAGCATAACACAATAATCATCTAATCAAGTAGATTATTATTAAATTAACATTATTAATTTATTAGGTCACAACGTCAAACGACAACTAGTGTGTGCTTACGACGCGTGTACGTAAAACTTAACGGAACTAACGGAGTTTAGTAACGGAAAACACAGGGATGTCACATGTATAATGTTTGGTCTATAAATTTTGCTTTTGGTCAGACTCAATCTTGGTGTTTACGTCAGCTAGAGTTCTAATGGACTAACAATCTTGCAGTTTAAATTTCTTCAAGAGCTTGTCAATGAACTTCTCTTGATTGATGAAAATACCATCTGCAGATTGCTTTACTTGAAGTCTAAGAAAGAAATTTATTTCTCCATAGAACTCATTTGAAATCAATATTATTATTTCTTCAAATTCATTGCACAATTTTGGACTTGTAGAACCAAATATGATATTATCGACATACACTTGTACACGTAAGAGATCATCAACATCCTTTTTATGAATAAAGTCGGATCGATTTTCCCTCGCGTGTATCCATGTTGGATTAAGTGTTGTGATATGTTTCATACCAAATTCTAAGGGCTTGATGGAGTCTATACAAAGCTTTGCTCAGCTTGTACATATGATGTTGAAATTCCAAATCTTCAAAACCTGGAGGTTGCTATACATACAGATCATCGGTGATTGGTCCATACAAGAACGCACCCTTTACGTCCATTTGATACACTTTGAATTGCATGAATGATGCATAAGCAGAAAGACACGAATTGATTCAAGTCTTGCCACTGGAACAAATACTTCATCATAATCAATACCTTCTTCTTGAGTGTTATGTAACGAGTCTCGCTTATTTCTATGACTATACCTTGATCATCTATTTTGTTTTGAACAACTATCTTGTGCGTATGGCATTTTCTCCTTTAGGTAAATCCATAAGTCCATACTTCTTGTTTGTGGAATTGCAATAATTCCTCTTGCATAGCCTCAGTCCAACTTTGTCCTTACGCTTCGGTAATGTTTTTAGGAACAATTTGAGAAAGAAAGCATGAATATAAGCAAAGATTGCTTGTTTTGATTTACTTCTCGTAGTTCTCTTATTCAAGGACCAATAATCTGAGATGTTGGATGGTTCTTATGAATACGAGATGTTGGAATCTCATTCCCTTGAACATGAACATCAACATTGGTTGATTTAAGTTGGAAAGCTGATGCAATAGGCTTGAAGAATATGGAATGAAATTGGGAACTTGAGTCGGTGAGTTGATGAAGTATCAAGGTTACCAGAATCAACTATATCACCAGAAAAGGATGATGTTCCAGACTCAAGTTGTACAACTTCAGTGACCATCATTAGGAATAGGTTGTGAAACATCTTGATCTTCTGAAACGGATTATCTTTCATCTTGATGAGATTGATCATTTTATTAAGCTGCATTTTGAATTTTGACAAAAGAGAAAATGGATAATCTGTGCTTGAGTCATCATTATCATAAGAATCTGAATCATCGCTGAAAGAATCGAGATCTCCTTGAATTTTCTTTTCACCTGTAGAATCAAGCAAGTTAGATTGATCAAAAGTTAAATCGTAAAGAGTTTGACAATGAATCTAAATCAATAACCATGCTGGACCATTTGAAATTGATCATTTTTATTAAGCTGCATTATTGAATTTTTGACAAAAGAGAAAAATGGATAATCTGTGCTTGAGTCATCATTATCATAAGAATCTGAATCATCGCTGAAAGAATCGAGATCTCCTTGAATTTTCTTTTCACCTGTAGAATCAAGCAAGTTAGATTGATCAAACAAGTTAAATCGTAAAGAGTTTGACAATGAATCTAAATCAAATAACCATGCTGGACCATTTGAAACTGATGAAAATGAATTTTCAAGGAATTTAACGTTGAATGTTTCAAGTATAACATTTGTCCTAGAGTTATAAACTTGATAGGCTTTCGAAACAATTGAGTATCCAACAAAAAATCACTATCAGATTTTTCATCAAATTTTCCTAGATGATCACTTAAGTTAAAAATCATAACTGGACACCAAAAGAGATTAAGAGAAAATCTATGTTTGGTTTCCTGCCAAACATTAACTCATAAGGAGTTTTCAGTTTGACTTTCACCATTAAGGTGCGATTCTGTACGAAACATGCAGTTGATATGTTTATCCCAGAAAGTGATAGGAATTTTCGCATCTGCTAACATGGATCGTGCAGCCTCAATCAAAGTTCTGTTCTTCCTTTCAGCAACTTCATTTTGTTATGGAGTTCTAGGAGCACTAAACTGATGAGCAATTCCTTTTTCTACACAAAACATGTCAATATTAGCATTTTTGAATTCCATACCATTATCACTTCTTATTATTTTTACTTTTTGTTCTAATTGATTTTCAACTTTTATATGAATTCTTTTAATTATCCAGCCATTTTAGATTTAGCATTCATAAAGAAAACCCATGAAAATCTTGTAAAGTCATCAATGATAACTAAACAGTAAGATTTTCTTCTAATACTCTTCACGTTGGTTGGTCCAAAAAGGTCCATATGCAACATCTTAAGAGGTTTGGTTTGTAAGAACACAAAACATAGTTTAACCTCTTAAACTTACTGAAAATGCAGCGGAATAATTACTTTAAAACATGATTATAAAGCTGAAAATCATGTTGTTTAGGTGATTTATTTATGTGTAAAACAAACCCATATAACAAGGATCATTTATGTGAATAAGCATTTATGAACATATGTAAAACTACATAAAATCACAGCTTCAATGAGCTATGATAACTACCTCATTCAGCAGCAAAAACTACCAAAGAAAGAGATTTTGGATGCTTAAATCGGCCAAGACTTCAAGATTAGAGGTCCTCAAGCTTGTATACCCAAAGCCTCCTTGCAAAGCACCTTCTTGTTAGGAAGATTCACCACCAAAAGCTTCAAAAACCCCTCTTGTTTCTGCTGCTTGAACCGTAACTTGAGAGAGAGAATTGAGAGCTTTTGTTAATTTTGCATGTCTTGAGATATGAGAGAAAGTTAGGTCTACTAGACAAGTATTGATGTATGTACTTCACAAGGCCAAGGAACCAATCATAAAGAAAGGGGGGCGGCTAAAATTAGATTTAAAAAGGTTTCCCTCTTTTAAATCTAACACATACATATGTTATCTAGTCTTATTACTAGTTTATGCAATTAACCATTTCATTGTATGAGTAGTAATACTCTCATTATTATTGGTGTTATCCAACTTATTTAAATAACACTTCAAATAATATTATTGAACAAAATATACTAATAAGTTGTTCATTCTCATATGCAACTTATTTAGAAAATCCATTTTCTAAATTAGTGTAAATATTTAATTGCATGATCATATCATCAATTAAATATTAATGGGTGTTTGCTAAGCTTGTTATTGGGTATAACCCGGCTTGGATCATAATGTACTAACCGCATCAATGTAAGACCCCGATCCCGGGCACCTCACAGTTGGTTATTCACAGCATAAATCATTACATATTATAAATTTAAGCAGCGGAATTAATTTAATAAAACCATTCATTTCATTATAAACATTGTTGTTAGGCAATACATCATAGTTCATATGTCACAAAAGATTGGGTAAATTAATTACAAAACAACAGTATTGTCAAAACATGAACGGATGTCAGTCTTTCCCTGTCGAGTAGCTTCACCCTCGCGCCATCCTCAGCAATATTTACCTGCCAACTGAAAATGTATAAAAGTTAGCGTTGCTGAGTGAGCTTTAGTTTTATACATAATAAAATACTTTCTATATGTCGTATATGAAAATACTCTTTTCTGTAAAATACAACTCTATACTGTATATGCGAGTATGCATTAACTATATAAACAAGTATTGTTCATTCTCTGTACTGTATGCCTTGTCTGTAAACTTTTAACTTTATGTTCCACTGTCTGTATGGACCAGTGCGCATGCCCCAACTATATGCGCGATGGAAAAAGGGTGATGGGCCTTCTATATCCCTTGAAAGGGTCAACTATATCCCTCGAAAGGGTCAACTATATCCCTCGAAAGGGGCTATGTGTACTGTGTACAAGGCCGACCCAATCACCCAGGGCACGCTACAAGGTCCTGCCAATCTCAATTGATTGACCCTGTGTGCATAAAGGGTAGCTAACCCGCAACACAGTTGAGCTAACGACAACACGGTCATGTCCCTCCTATATGCTTGCAAGACTTATTAACATTTTATTTATGTTCCACTTCTTTTCTTTATTGCTCTTTCACTTTATTATTACAATATACTTTACGTTACGATAATAACATACCACGTAAAGTCACATACTATAAGTAATATAGTAGTAGCAATAACTATAATATGGAACAATCATAGTAATCATATTATGCATAGAACATCATCATTTATAGTCCTTAGTCAACCTCGGTCAAATCCCTAAGGCACAGACTTCCAGAAATTCTGTATAAATTTCTAAGTGTTTGGGCGCATGAGAACTATTTGGGCGCATGAGCCCTGTTCAAACTTTTCATCACTATGTAGGCGCACCACCTACACTTAACATTTTTTTCACTTTAGGTGCATGAGCTATTCAAGCGCATGAGCACTGTTGGGGCACATGGCCCTACACTTAGTCGTCCGGCTAACTTTTCTAGGCATATGACCACTGTTCAGGCGTACGAGGATACTGTTTAGGCACATGAGTCATACTTAGAAATTGTAAGGCAATATTCAGGCGTATGAGGTTACTGTTTGGGCACATGAGAACTATTTGGACTCATGACCCTACTTAGAACATTTCTAAGGCAATTCTGGGCGTATGAGACTTATGTAGGCGCATCAACCTTCTGACCAACTTATTACTATGATATTTCCAAACCCAAACATCAAGCCTAATTTTTCTAAGGTTACCAAGGTCCTTCTAAGCATGAACCGGGGTCTAGAAACTCACCTTGCTGCTTTCAACCTTCAAACTCTAAAACTTGAATTTCTCAGATGTTTTTAAACACCTAAAACACACTGAAACACACAACCCGAACATGCAATAACACATATGAGCATATAACCGAGACTAGATCGACCAAAACGACTTAAAACACTTAATCCTACCTCAACTTCGAATTCTTCTTCTTTCTCTCTCTAAAACTCGAAGTCTCTGCTGTTTCTCTCTCTAGAAACCGAATGCAAAGGAGTGTGTAGGGGGTTATGGGCGGCCATACCCTATTTTACACCAACATTTCAAAGATTTTGTCCTTTTTACACTTTTGACCCCTTAACTTTGGGTTGACTTCCATTTCTCCCTTTTTATTTCTCTTATTTTCTTATTCATTTCTTTAGAATTGTCCGGGTGTTACAAGTCCACCCCCTTATATAGGTTTCGTCCCCGAAACCTGTTATTCCTTAAACAGATGAGGATAATGCTGCCTCATCTCTTCCTCAGCCTCCCATGTGGATTCAGATCCCTTCCTGTGCTTCCAATGTACACGCACAAGAGGAACCACTTTATTTCTCAGCCTCTTCTCTTTGCGATCGATGATTGCCACTGGTTGCTCCACATAATTGAGCCTTTCATCAACTTCAATGTCCTCCAGTGGTACAATCATATCCTCGTCAGTTAAGAACTTTCTTAGATGAGATACGTGGAATGTGGGATGAATTCCACTTAACTCATCTGGCAGTTCAAGTCGATAGGCTACCTCTCCTACTCGTGCGATGATTCGGAAGGGTCCTATATATCTTGGGCTTAACTTACCTCGTTTCCTGAATCAGATAATTCCTTTCCAAGGTCAGACCTTCAACATGACTCGGTCACCAACCTTGAACTCTATTGGTCTTCGCCTCTTATCAGCATACGACTTTTGTCTATCTTTCGCCGCCTTCATGAAGGCTTTGATCTTTTTCAACGATCTTTGCGACAATTATATTTTTCTGTCATGGGCATATAGAATCCAACAATCTCCCACTTGCCCAAGATTCATAGAAGATTGATACAAGCAGTAAATACCGCCTAACAACGGTTTACTACCCTTAATACGCATGACTTATAGCCATTTAATAACATCATCCTATTCAAGTATTCTACTTGAAATAATTTAGGTGAATCAATCATCTATCCTTTTGTTACAGATGTCATGTTAAATCCAAGGACACAGAATGATCATTCCTTGTTGATTTAACTTAATCAGGCCTTAGACATGTAACGCCCCAAATTTCCAAAATGAACCTAAGTGGCGAAATAATATTAATAATGGTATTATTGAATTTTATTCTCAAAAAGATTAGTGAGTTTGTCAAGTTTAGGCTGGAAAACAAAATGTGGAAACTTGAGGGACCAAAATCGACAATTTATGAAAACCATAAAATCAACCCTAAGCCCCCCTTCTAATCAGCCGCTACTCTTCTTCTTTTCCCCCAACCGAGCGATCCCCTCTTCTCCTCTCGGTTGAACCCCGACCTCCGGCCATCGGCGGCTGATTCCGGCGAGTGCCGGCGTGTGACACGCCTCCATCGAGTCCCCTCAACTCCCCGATCGAGGTGGTGGTCTTGATTTCTCCTAAAACGCAACGTAGCAGCGGGAATCGAAGGCAGAGGCTTCGGTTGCAGGTGGGTTCGATGGAGATGGTGATGATTCACGGTTGTCGTTGTCTATGGGGTCGACCACGGGTGTGGATTTGACGATGGATGCGGCTGTGATATCGGTGTGACCGCGATGGTGATGAGGGTCGCGGTAGGAGATGGGTGCGATGATGGTGGTGATGTCGGGTGTGGCTGTTGGTGTTGATTGTGGTGGTTGTGGTTTGTGGTCGGAGACCACCATAACTCTCGGCTAGGTTATGATGATGATGGTGGTCGATGGCTGTGATAGTGACTGTGGCGGTTCACGCTAGAAAAACAACCACAACAACCGGCTGGTGGTGGTGATGGCTGCGGATGGTGAGGTAATCTGTGATTGTGTTTGTGTTGTTGTCGGTTGTGGTGAACATTGGCTTGAGGTCGTTGTTTGTTGCTATTATTCGAGGTGATTTGGGGCTGTGGAAGGTGATAGTATCAGTGGTGCATGTCGAGTAGCTGCCAATGATGGTGGTCATGTTGGCTGTGAAGGAAGATTATGGCTGTAGTTGTTAACAGCCATGGTAAGAGCGTCGATGGCAGTCGATTTAGGGCACCCGGAGGCTGCCCAAGGGGGCGTTGACGAGGTAATAGGCTGTTGTGCTGGTTGAAAGCTGTCAAAATAGTCGATTTCGTGTTGGTTAGGGCTGTAAATGTCAATAATGGTGGTCGTGTTGACGATTGTGATTTTGGTTGTGATTAGGATTGTGTTTGGGGCTGTTGAAGGTGGTTAATAGCTTTGCATGTGTTAGTTATGATGGCGAATAACGATAAGGGAGAAGATGGTTGCGACTGTGAATTGTTAGTTGTGGTTGATGATTGTGGCTGTGACCGTTGATGGTGGCCAGTGTCGGCAGCCATGGTACGACTATGATGATGATGGTAGAATGATGATAGTTCCATAAATATAACCTGAGAATTATCAATAGCCTAGGAAAAGAAAAGATTGATGGTATGAGGTATATATGGTGGCATGGCTTATGGTCTTCATGATGGTAGCATTTATAAGGATGTTTTGGGTAATGTTATTGTGTGGGCTATCATAAGGATGGTGAAGATGATGATGTCTGGTGATGGTAAGGATGTTTAGATCATGTTGACACCTTAATGATGATGTTAATAGCTCTTAGGTAGTGGTAATGTTCCATATGATATAGTTTCGATAAGATGAAGATGGAGTTTGAATATGGAAATAGTATCTTCACAGTAAGGATGGTTGTAGTGCAAAAGTGGTGTATGAATGATGATGATGATGTTATATGATGATGTTGTTGATGATGGCTTAGCATGCAAATGGTAAAGGTTTTCCTGAATATGATGGTCATAATAATCCTTGATGATAACATGATGTGCACATTATTGGTTAGCTATGATGATAGGGACTTTAGTAGTTAGTGGTAGATAAGTTTAGGGTGATGATGTATTTGAAAGAGGATGAGGATGTTATGATGATGATGATCCTAGGATGATGGTTAAGGTTTCGTTGCAAAAGATGGCGACTCGATTATGATGATGACATTACTTGAGAATCCAAGTAGATGACGATTATGGACATTCAACGATCCTGGAGAGTTCTAGATCCCCTTCTTTTATACATACTTTACTATTTTGGGGACGACATGCATACCATATGATTTATAATTAAGATTATTTTTAAATAATTCGTTATATGATTTGATAAAGTAACAACTATGAATTACGTATATTTATTGCCTATAGACAGAATGATTTAAAGAAAATTGTGACAATTAAATAGATACGGTTACGCGTTATGATGACTAGTACTTGGTTTGTGTGTACTTAATAAGCTAAGTATTATATATATTAAGTGAAAGATGATAATAATGAGAAGTGGAACTTAACAAATGTTACCCCCGGGCCCGTTTGATGATGAAAAGTCTTGCAAGCACTATGATAGACTTCACTTATGTGATGTCACACCCCAACCTTGACGGCGGAATCGTCGAAGTGTGAGAGTTACGATTGTTCACAGCCACATAACGCTATTATAAATTCCAAATTAATCAAGATTTAATTGTAACAATACAAGTAAAATCTCAAACAAAGATACATTAAGAATACAAAGATAAAAGTAACAAGATCATTCGTTTATTTCTCTAAGTCCAATCCTAAGTGTGATAAGCTTCAAAGTGTAGAACACATACTTGAGGTATTCCTGAAACATGTTAAAAATAAAAGGTCAACATAAAAATATTGGTGAGTATTCCACAGTTTTCAATACATAAGTAATATAAGATGGCAATTCAAGTTATAAATTAGTGAATAAAGTGATCAGGGATGTTATGAACAATGCAACAATCAAACCTCGACAAAGTTTTACAAGTCTTATACGTTAAAAGTATATACGATCAGCTAAGTGTATTTGGTTCCCTAGTGCACAAGCATACGGCTTCTAGGAGTCGGCAGTTCATCGACTTTAGCACCAAATAGGTTGTCTGTCCCATAGATCTATGACTTCGCTGGGCTAGCAATAGTTAATGATTGTACATATAACGCCATAACATGGTAACCACAAAAGTTCAACTAACCACAACTTTAAGTAAATTGCCATAAAGTTTACAAGTCTTGAATAAGTTCACAAGTGCAATGATATAAGTTAACATGTTTCACCCCAAAGTGTGAAAATAAGAAAACGGGGTATGGAAATACTCACATGATCAACAAGTATAAGAATGATGATTATTAAGAATATAATAAACGTTCCAACGCAATCCCTCACAAGGTACCTAAAAATATATATATTTACACGGTTTAAGTTCAATAATAATTTTGACGAATTAACGAGGACTAGGGTTTCAAGTGGAGTTTGGGAGTTTAAATAATTAAGTAAAATAATAAATCATTTAGGTTTAATAAAGAAGATATAAATTAATTAAGACCAATAATAATTAAAAATGTCTTAACAATTTAAGTTATTGATTTATTAGAAATTAAGTATAATATGTGAAAAGAGATAATTAGTTTAGCAAAAATTAACTATTTAAAACTTGATAAAGATAATACATATTTAAATGGCACTGAAATATTTAAAAACATTTTATAAGGTTTTGAGCTTTTAAAATGATTTATTATGAAGGTTTAATATAGAAAAACCTTAAAAATAAAAATAAAGCAAATTATATGTTTTATAATTTAAATAAAAGTTAACGAGTAAGTTTATTAAATGATATAACATGCTCAAATGATTAGATGAATAATAAATTATTCAAATAATTATTTTAATAACTACTTGAATAATTAGTTATTTAACATATATATTTGTAATGTTTTGGAATAATTAAAATTTGAACCAAACCAATTTATTATTTTTTATTTGAAACAATTAAACTAAACCAAAAAGTTAATTTAAAATGTATTATTGATAATATAATGTTGTAATAAGATAAACAATATTTAACATCTAATTTTTATAAGATGTTTATTTGTTTTTAATAAAATATAATAAAATGTTAAGATATTATAGGAACTAAATTTTCAGAAATCATTAAATAACTTCTAAATTAAGATAAACTTATAAAACTGTTTTTTTTATATAATTTTTAGTTTTTTTAATATTTTTATAACTAATTAAACCCCTTTAAAAAAATATGGAGGGTCCCCGGGTTCGAACCCGGACCTCCAGGTTGGAATGTGAACGGGGAACCAGTAGACTAAGGGTCGCGGCCGTGTTGTATCACGGTCCATAATTCTTAAATACATGAACACCAGGAATCCCCCAAATCCACATAAACCCTAGGTTTATTCCAACCCAAATTGATCATGAATTCGAATACGATTCTTATAATAACAAGGGGCTTTTGATTAGCGGGTGCAACCGAATGAGTGGGTGTGTTTAATTACCCGATTGTAGCTGGATTGATGTGATTATCCTCGATTTAGCTTCGGTTCGCACGCGATGAACGGGAAGGTTTGAACTTGATGTTAGAATGATCTTTTCCAGCAATTGGAGTTACAAGGAGTTGAAAGGGATGAAATGAAACATTTCCCCTCCATTTTATAGCCTTGATTCGCACGTTAAGATACCGATCGAGTTTCGATTTTTGTTCGACAATTTCGGTTACAGTTTAGTGTTTAATCGATTGTTTAAATCAAATTAAACTATGCATTAAACTTGGTATTGATCATCCGAACGTTTCTGTTCAATTAACTCGATTAATCATCACAATTCGCCCGTTTAACGGTTATCAGTCGATTGAAGCTTTTGTTCCGGTTCGATTCTTTTAATATCGGTTTAAAAGTCCATTAAGTTATGGGTTCGAGTCCGTGAAACCATCCCAAGTCAATTGATATCATTGGTGTGTTCAAAACGACCAAATTTCAGGTGTTAGATGGTCACCGGAGCTCGGCCGGAGATTGGCCGGCCTATCTCCGCCGGTGACCGGATTATCGGGGAGGAGAGGAAAAAAGGTGGGTTTTTTTTTAAAATTTACACAAATGGTCCCTGAAGTTCCCAAGAATTATCACTTGGGTTTTAAAGTTTTGATTAAGTTTTAATTAATTTATAATTTAAACCCTGAAGTTTAAGTTGTTATTATTTTATGTAAAAAGTTATTAATTATAGGCTTTAATACAATAAAACTTATATATTCATTAATATTATTATTATTATTATTATGATTATTATTATTATTATTAACCTTATTATTACCATTGACATTATTATTATTAATATTATTATTAATAATATCATCATTAATAATAGTAATAATATTATTATTAGTATAATAAAAATTATTTTTATTATTACTTTAAAATTTAGAATAATATTTAAACATTATAACAGTTCTAATATTATTATTATTCATTATTTAATTAATTTGTTAATCATCAAATTAATTATCAAGCATACTAAGTCCTCAAAGCTTTAAAATAGCATAAAAGGTCCTTATAAAACTTAACAACGTTAACCTTTAATTTAACGAAAAATATGAGATGTCACAGTCTCCCCAACTTAAAAGAATTTCATTCCGAAGTTAAGAATGAACTTAAATGAACAAAAGGAGTTGTAATGAAAAGTAAGTGTACAACGGCCAGTGATTGACGTTTGATTACAAACGAGATGTTTCACTTTATGGAATCTTACAAGTCACTTGACATAATGCATGTCAATTTGAACTCTTCCAGTGAAATGCGAGACACTTTGAGATTTAGCACATGAAACGTTGGAAAACGATGACGAGTTACAGTGGTATGTTTAGACTCATAAGCCACAACTTCTAGAATATAATTTCATACTAAAATGATGTCTATAAATCAATAAAAGACCAACAATGATAAGAAAGGTTAACCGTCAGGATTTAAGAATCCCAACCTCACTATATGAAACGATCTTAACCCATATCTTGTAAATATGTATTTATCCTTTGACCAACCATCGGTCTAAGAATAATACGATATGTGAAGATTTTGGAATGAGTTCACGACGATGATTAGGAACATTATTAAAAGCAGAAAATGAATCGGTCATCCAAAATAACGATTGATGTTTTAACATCATACCACGGTATACGAATATTTGAAACAGATACAAGTAATTTTCTCGACCCGTTATCGTACACAAGCCAATATGAAATTAGCCAATAAGTCTATAATGAACCAATTGTCAGCATGACATCTAAAATAAGAGGCATTCAGTGATGAGAAGTTAAACAGGAGATTCTCGGGAACACGGAGGTTAGGTTTTGTCATATGTGAAGGTAGGACACTTGGACACATGCCAAGTTATGTCTTTTCTTTTATGCCAAACCCATGACTACAAATTACGAAATTTATGAACCCTTATATCCACATCGCAATGAGGATAATAACAAGTCTTGTTGTTCGAAATCAAGATAGAGTTTTAAATATTTCCAAGGTTAAGGATCAAAAAGCGATTCAAGAAGTGATACACACAATAAGAAAAGTATTTGTAACCATGTTTTGCAAGGTAACAAATTTCCAAATGCAGATTGCATACGTAGTTCACCAAACCATAAGTACAGTCGAGAACATTTGTATGTCTAGAAGGACATAATCACAAGTTGATAATGTCTTTATTTAGCAGAAAGGTTGCTTAAGAAAGCTACTATCACTCAATCATGTGTTGATGATATCTCAAAATGAAAGTTTATAAGTAAGGAATAAATGGTTTCATATAGCTAGATCAAATCAAAACATAAAGATAAAGGAAAAGAAATCGATTTAAGAATTTAAATGCTCCAAGCTTGGAATCAAAATCAACCTAAAGCGATCGGGTCTCCTTTCAAGTTCAGGGATCATGCTTTGGCTTGATAGGTCGAAACACTAACATTTTTTCACCCTTCAAGTTAGTACATGCCTCTCGTCACTTGATTACAACCTTGATAAGTTGAAGATCAAGAAATGAGAATAGCCACCAAGGTGTGGTTTTCACTCCTAGCTTGATAGTGTATTTCCCAAAGTATGACTCCTAACTTACCAAATCAAAAAGTTCGATCCTAACTCATTGTTGAGGATTCACGGAAACAAGAAGAGGTATCTCACCATTAAGGTAAGGGAAATCACTCCTATCTTAATGGTGAAGTCTTACAAAAACAAAATATAACAGAATGAACTTCTTCATCAAGATCCAGAATTCACTCCTTCTTTGATGAGGTCGTTTCATTTGAGAAAATTACAATCCATAAAAATGAAATTATCATCAAGGTATGGAATTCATGCCTATCTTGATGATTGAATTTCATAATAACAAGAAAACAATCGGAAATTGACAATTGTCACCAAAGTACGAGTTTCAATCCTATTTTGGTGAGTCATGTGACTTGTGAAATGCAAGTTCCAAAGGAAATATTGAAGTCAATCCTCAAGATAAGGTAATCACCCCAATCCAGAGGATGAAATTTCATGAAACACACGATTGGAAACCATTTATCGAAACGAATAGAGAACCATCAAAGTAAGGGAATCACCCCTGTTTTGATGAGTTAGAATCATTTAGGAGATACGAATGTTCTTAGTCATAGGTTGACTTACAAACTCTTGCACCTCCTCCGATGCAAACGGTACGAAGTTTGACATAACAGCGAAAAGAAAAGAATATCAATTAGAAATTCAGAAAATTTCAAGTTACATCAATGTAAAAAAAGAGTAAATCATTCTTACAAGCTTAAGATCAAGGTTCAAGATAACAGATTTTCTTGTGGTGTTCTAATCTTGGATGGTTTAAATCGGAAAAACGAAATCAAGGACAAGAATTATTCAATACCATAATGAGATGTGAACATTCGATTCACAATTGAAAGGAAATACATGGACTTCTCAAATTACGAGGTCAACCATAACCTTATTGAAGACACGTGTACTTATAAGTGGTAACAAAGTTATAATTAGTTTATTCGATCATTAAGGTGAGTGACCACTTATAATATTTGAGTTAAGAAAGTTAACATTCAATCAGCAAAGTATCCCGAGATGTAGGAATTCCACCTACAGCATTGCATGTTCTTAGTTATGGGACACATACTTAAGAGATTTTAGAACTATAAGTAACGTTTTAAAGTTTTAAAGACCATACGGTTTAGATTCCCAATATCTTTGGGTATATTAAGAGTCATGTTCACGTTGGTCGAGGTATAGGAATAGTTTCATGTAACGCTGAGTTCAATATCGTTACACGTTACATGTTGAGCGGTTAAACGTAAGAGTTGAAATGTATGATGAGTTCAATATTAACAGGAACATTATTCAGGTTAAGAATGAGAAGATATTTAAACTTTGGTGATAAACCAGTTCAAGGATTCAAGGATTTTTAAGATACAAAAGGATGGTTCCATTTCGTAACGCATTACCATTTGGAATCGTTGACACGTCAAGGTAATTTGACCCATTTGCCATAGAGACTTGTGTATGTTGACCATAATTTATCACTCATCCCAGAAATCCCTAGGTAAACATAACTGGTCTCGCAATGAGATTTATACGATATGCTTGCCTTAGCCCGAAGGCCTTTTGCCAGGAAATCCAGAATACAGGTGTCTATGTGTCACACAATTTCTTTGGTTTATGAAATCAAAACCTTGATGGGATTTTCATAGATTAGGCATAGAGTCTAAGGAATTAAACCCACGATAGATAGTGTAGATTCCACACGTCATCGAGAATAAGTTTAGGAAGTTTCATTTGTCGGGGAGAGTCAAAAAGTCAAAGATAGTTTAAGGAGACAAGTAACTAAGTTTTAAGGATACATAAGGCAATCCTATGCTAAGGCATCAAGTTGCACAAAAGGCATAGCATTATGTAGCATTCAAACAATATGTAAGCACAAAAGTATAAGGATCTTTCTATGAGGTTCATGCAACTATAGTCTAGGTCACCATTTCTAATAACCTAAATCCCTATAGTTATGGGCTCTGATACCAATCTGTCACACCCCAACCTTGACGGCGGAATCGTCGAAGTGTGAGAGTTACGATTGTTCACAGCCACATAACGCTATTATAAATTCCAAATTATCAAGATTTAATTGTAACAATACAGGTAAAATCTCAAACAAAGATACATTAAGAATACAAAGATAAAAGTAACAAGATCATTTGTTTATTTCTCTAAGTCCAATCCTAAGTGTGATAAGCTTCAAAGTGTAGAACACATACTTGAGGTATTCCTGAAACATGTTAAAAATAAAAGGTCAACATAAAAATGTTGGTGAGTATTCCACAGTTTTGAATACATAAGTATATATAAGATGGCAATTCAAGTTGTAAATTAGTGAATAAAGTGATTAGGGATGTTATGAACAATGCAACAATCAAACCTCGACAAAGTTTTACAAGTCTTATACGTTAAAAGTATATACGATCAGCTAAGTGTATTTGGTTCTCTAGTGCACAAGCATACGGCTCCTAGGAGTCGGCAGTTCATCGACTTTAGCACCAAATAGGTTGTCTGTCCCATAGATCTATGACTTCGCTGGGTGAGCAATAGTTAATGATTGTACATATAACGCCATAACATGGTAACCACAAAAGTTCAACTAACCACAACTTTAAGTAAATTGCCATAAAGTTTACAAGTCTTGAATAAGTTCACAAGTGCAATGATATAAGTTAACATGTTTCACCCCAAAGTGTGAAAATAAGAAAAAGGGGTATGGAAATACTCACATGATCAACAAGTATAAGAATGATGATTATTAAGAATATAAATAAACGTTCCAACGTAATCCCTCACAAGGTACCTAAGAATATATATATTTACACGGTTTAAGTTCAATAATAATTTTGACAAATTAACGAGGACTAGGGTTTCAAGTGGAGTTTGGGAGTTTAAATAATTAAGTAAAATAATAAATCATTTAGGTTTAATAAAGATAATATAAATTAATTAAGACCAATAATAATTAAAAATGTCTTAACAATTTAAGTTATTGATTTATTAGAAATTAAGTATAATATGTGAAAAGAGATAATTAATTTAGCAAAAATTAACTATTTAAAACTTGATAAAGATAATACATATTTAAATGGCACTGAAATATTTAAAAACATTTTATAAGGTTTTGAGCTTTTAAAATGATTTATTATGAGGTTTAATATACAAAAACCTTAAAAATAAAAATAAAGCAAATTATAATGTTTTATAATTTAAATAAAAGTTAACGAGTAAGTTTATTAAATGATATAACATGCTCAAATGATTAGATGAATAATAAATTATTCAAATAATTATTTTAATAACTACTTGAATAATTAGTTATTTAACACATAAATTTATAATGTTTTGGAATAATTAAAATTTGAACCAAAAGCAATTTATTATTTTTTATTTGAAACAATTAAACTAAACCAAAAAGTTAATCTGAAAAGTATTATTGATAATATAATGTTGTAATAAGATAAACAATATTTAACATCTAATTTTTATAAGATGTTTATTTGTTTTAGTAAAATATAATAAAATGTTAAGATAATAGGAACTAAATTTTCAGAAAATCATTAAATAACTTCTAAATTAAGATAAATTTATAAAATTGTTTTTTATATAATTTTTAGTTTTTTTAATATTTTTTATAACTAATTAAACCCCTTTAAAAAAAATATGGAGGGTCCCCGGGTTCGAACCCGGGACCTCCAGGTTGGAGTGTGAACGGGAACCAGTAGACTAAGGGCCGCGACCGTGTTGTATCACGGTCCATAATTCTTAAATATATGAACATCAGGAATCCCCCAAATCCACATAAACCCTAGGTTTATTCCAACCCAAATTGATCATGAATTCGAATACGATTCTTATAATAAACAAGGGGCTTTTGATTAGCGGGTGCAACCGAATGAGTGGGTGTGTTTAATTACCCGATTGTAGCTGGATTGATGTGATTATCCTCGATTTAGCTTCGGTTCGCACGCGATGAACGGGAAGGTTTGAACTTGATGTTAGAATGATCTTTTCCAGCAATTGGAGTTACAAGGAGTTGAAAGGGATGAAATGAAATATTTCCCCTCCATTTTATAGCCTTGATTCGCACGTTAAGATACCGATCGAGTTTCGATTTTTGTTCGACAATTTCGGTTACAGTTTAGTGTTTAATCGATTGTTTAAATCAAATTAAACTATGCATTAAACTTGGTATTGATCATCCGAACGTTTCTGTTCAATTAACTCGATTAATCATCACAATTCGACCGTTTAACGGTTATCAGTCGATTGAAGCTTTTGTTCCGGTTCGATTCTTTTAATATCGAGTTTAAAAGTCCAATTAAGTTATGGGTTCGAGTCCGTGAAACCATCCCAAGTCAATTGATATCATTGGTGTGTTCAAAACGGCCAAATTTTAGGTTTAGATGGTCACCGGAGCTCGGCCGGAGATTGGCCGGCCGGTGACCGATTATCGGGGAGGAGAGGAAAAAAGGTGGGGTTTTTTTTAAAATTTACACAAATGGTCCCTGAAGTTCCCAAGAATTATCACTTGGGTTTTAAAGTTTGATTAAGTTTTAATTAATTTATAATTTAAACCCTGAAGTTTAAGTTGTTATTATTTTATGTAAAAAGTTATTAATTATAGGCTTTAATACAATAAAACTTATATATTCATTTTTATTATTATTATTATTATTATTATTATTATTATTATTATTATTAACCTTATTATTAGCATTGACATTATTATTATTAATATTATTATTAATAATATCATCATTAATAATAGTAATAATATTATTATTAGTATAATAACAATTATTTTTATTATTACTTTAAAATTTAGAATAATATTTAAACATTATAACACTTATAATATTATTATTATTCATTATTTAATTAATTTGTTAATCACCAAATTAATTATCAAGCATACTAAGTCCTCAAAGTTTTAAAATAGCATAAAAGGTCCTTATAAAACTTAACAAAGTTAACCTTTAATTTAACGAAAAATATGAGATGTCACATGTGAGTCTGATGTATGATGATGGATCCGTATTCATGAGCGGGCTATGTGCCTAGCAGTGTGGATCAACTGTCGGGGGAAGCTACCATGAAGATGTGTACCGACGGGGATCGATCAACCGTCGGGGGTAGCGACCATGGATAACGTGTACCGACGGGGATTGACATTCGTTTTCAATCAACATGGATATCTTGCTTTGTGCAATCTCACCTATGATAAAGTGAAACGTAATGAAAGAATGAAATGTATTGAACGTGCCTAATGTGATGCAAGTAATGTTTGTAGTATGATGTATGCGTCTTCATTATATGAAGGATAAAAGATTATATTTTCTTATTTATATAAAACTAGAACTCACTCAGCGAAGCTGACTTTTGTATGTATGTTAGATTGTTTGGCATGTAAATCAAGTTTTAGGGCAGGACCTGATTAGGAGCTACTTGGAGGGTGAAGACTGGCATCCTGTAAAGACTCAACTAGCTTTTATGTTTTGTGTAATAATAAAAGAGTAAATTTTGTTAAGACAATGATTTGTAAATAAAGAACTTCTAGTACAAATCCGGGTTTGACTCTATGTTGGTGCTTTAGTTTTATTTATATAATAACATTTCCATATTTCCGCTGCTTTAATAAACAACACTTTATCAGTTTTGAACTAAAAATAAGGTTTTATGCAAAATGGCCAATTTGTGAGGTTTCCGGATTCGGGGCCTTACAAGACATCTTGCTCTCAACGAATAAGTGGAACAAATTCCATCTTGACTACATACGTTTCTCACAAACACCTCGTGTCATACCTGAACATACCCTTATGTACTGTCCACTATTTCAGGACAGTGAAGAATTAGCTCAAGGTATAACACTTGGTGAATATCAAGCCCAATATGTATCTCAGGTCGGAGGATACCAAATGATATTCGCCTTTAGTCAAATTTACTTATGATCAATCAATAAGATTCCATGTAGTAAAATTTAAGATGCGGGTTAGTCCAATATTTGTATCCCATAAATATCTATGAACCTTGGTAGCAACCTATTGCTCTATATTCATCCTTATGAATATCAACCAATCCAAGTTCATAATAATCTTACCCTCACACTTGTTCCCACAAGTTTGAACGACTATGAACATTTAGAGTAAATAATTTACTCATGGATTAAACATACTAAATTGGAACATTAATTGAAACATTATAACCAAATAATTTATTCAAATAATAAAGTTCCATATATCCAAATATAAAATTTACAGATCAAATCCAATCATTGGAATATTGAAGTCCCATGGCACAAGTATGACCTTCACGCTTTGCCTTTTCAAGGAGCTTCGTGAGAGGATCCGCAAAGTTTTGATCCGTGTGAACTTTGCGAGTACATATCTTTCCCTTTTCAACTTCATCTCGTAAGTAGTTGAATCTCCGCTCAATGAGCCTAGTCTTTTGATGAGCACGAGGTTCCTTGATTTGAGCAATCGCACCCTCGTTATCACAAAAGATCTCTAGGGGGTCCTCAATGGAAGGGACAACCCCTAGATCGGCAATGAATTTCTTCAACCATGCAGCTTCTTGAGCTGCCAATGAGGCGGCGACGTATTCTGATTCTGTAGTTGATAGAGCCACCACATCCTGTTTGGAGCTCTTCCAAGAGATAGCTCCTCCATTCAGAATGAAAATGTATCCCGATTGTGACCGTGAATCATCACGATCGGTTTGGAAACTCGCATCCGTGTAACCTTTTACAATGAGTTCCTCATCACCAGATCCATAGATTAGGAACATATCTTTCGTCCTCCTTAGGTACTTAAGTATGTTCTTAACAGCCACCCAATGACTGTTTCCAGGATTTTACTGGTATCGGCTTGTCATGCTTAATGCGCACGAAACGTCCGGTCGAGTGCATATCATTGCATACATGATGGATCCAATAGCAGATGCGTATGGGATTGCCCTCATGCTATCTTGCTCATCCTTTGAGCTGGGACATTGAGTCGTACTCAATATTGTTCCTCTTTGAATAGGTACGGTACCTTTCTTAGAGTTCTCCATCTTGAATATAATACCCATAATAATAATAATAATAATAATAATAATAATAATAATAATAATAATAATAATAACTTAGAATTAAATTGCAGGGGGTAATTTTGAAATTTTTGAAACCTATTTTAGAAACTTTGAACATAAAATAATAAACATTACAAACTACAGGGACCAGAAGTGTAAATATTTTAAAATCCATTCCCCACCCACCTTCGACTTCTTCACCGCCGGTCACCTCTCCGGCGAGTCTCCGGCGAAGCCAAACACCCACAATAACGCGGTTTGACTCGATTAAACCTTCCCGACACATTCGAGTGGAGATTTGAACACTGTACCCCACATTATGAACCTGCAACTAGATCAAAGACTACCTTCAGAGTAGTTTAAACCGAAATTTACAAAGGGTTTTGCATCAAGAACCTTATTCGAAGCTTTCCATGAGTTCAATTTGATTTATATCATCATTTGCATATCAATCGAGGCTCGTTGTGGTCGCGGCTAGTTTCATCATTGGTTCATATCAAATTAACCTACAAAACAGGTAATTAAACACATGTTTAAACTCGATTTTAGCCGAGGAATGAAAGCCCCAACATTAATTAGGTTATTAACATCGATTTGATGTTCGATTGGATCAAGATGATTCTAGGGTTCTTGAATTGGGGGTTTTGGATGCGGGAGTTGTTAAAAGGAATTAAAACCAATTCAGTTAAGGCGTAGGCGCCCTAGCCTGCTGGTTAAAGCGTAAGAGGGATAAGCAAGGGGTCCCGGGTTCGAACCCGAGCCCCTGCCATAATTTTTTAATGCCTTTTTAACCTTTAAAAATTATGTAAAGTTCCTAAAAATTATAAAAACAACATCTATAAACTCTGTTTATTTTAAAAGTTATTTAATTATTTTCTGAAAATTTATGTATTTAAACACCTTAACAATTTGTATATAAAATATTAACAAATATTATAATTAGTTTATTTTTATAAAAATAAACTTTAAATAGTGGAAATCACTAAAATATTATTAGTTATTACGTTATCTTTGAATCTTAGATATCCTAATTAGTATTTTAGTTCATTGCCCTTGATCATATGATGCCCGTTCGCATAAGTACTCGTTTATGTTCGGTTTATGTTTTAAGCATACTTTCCTTGCTTAACTTAGTAAACTTGATATGAACCCATTTTGATATTGTTTTAGCTACTGGAAATATATGTATTTTGACCAAATTAAGATTTAGACCTTAACCGACCATTTTAAACAACTCACACGTTTAACTAGTTTTCATGAGTATTTTGGGATGTGATTTTATAAATGACAAACATATTTGTAATATGATTAGCCAAATTTTTCCAGAAGTCAATCATGATTTATACTTATTCATCAAAATATTTCCCGACCTGTAACGGATGTATTTTAACTAGAACTGATTTTACGGTTTACCAAAATACCCTGACTTAGGCCCGTATTTTACAGCCAACTTACTGAGGCCATAACTTTTTCATAACAGATTCAAATCAGTTAAACCTTAGTCCATGACGAAGTTCGTCGAAAGTCGAATCTGTTGACATATAAAACATCGAAAAACTCATTCGTTTAGACCTCCAAACAGTCATTTTCGTAACAGCTAGCAGTTCTGTGCAGCTGTAAAAATCCATGTTTTTCTCATATGTCGGTAATCGAAATCAGAAACTTTTCTAAATGAAAGTTGTTCAAAAATCACTAATCTAGTAAACTGGAGATTCTCATAATTTTTAAACGTCGTTTAGTATTTTTAACGAGTGCGAACAGACAGGGGCAGAACTGGAACTTTTCCAATCTGAAATAAGAAAATCCAAACTATAATTTGAATTACAATATCGTAGGTTCTCGCGGCGTTAACCGAGCCTAGACCTTGTTTCTGATTATTGTCATTCGTGTATAAGTTACGGATTCTGTTTCTTTCTTATCATAGTATTCACTTTTGTTTCCGTTACTTTATAGTACGGATTCTTGGTTATTTTATCTTAGTATAAATTTTATTCTTTTCCGTTACTTTGTAGTACGGATTTTGATACCTTGTTTCTGTTAATATGACTTCTTTAGCCTTTATTAGTCGTAAATCATTATTTATTTAGTTATACTCCGACTCGTTCGACTCCTTAGTGTTACTTATTGAGACCTGTAGCATGCAATATATATTTTATAAACTTGTGCTCATTATTGCATGTTCCCATAAATATTTTATTGATACGTTATATGTTGGTAGCTGTACTACCTTTTGATTTAGCAATCTGTTACCCGAGCTTGTCCGACATGTCATTGTGGCATCAATGACATGACACTTTTCGTGACGGTGTTTATAAATAGTTCACGACGTCTCCGTTAACACGTTAGTACTCAATTAGTATTTTGGCCATAATATTTGGGAGGCGGATGGATCGATCCTAGTTCAGTTCAGATCAGTTCAGTTCCGGGGGATGGAATCATGTGTGTACGCCCACACACCATCTCATTGGTGCATAGTCTAGCTAGCTATGTACTTATCAGTTCAGTTTCGGCTCTGGGTACTTCTTATATTACATGACTTAATTGGTTTGTATATACGTGTCGTGTAGATCAGTTCAGTTTCAGTATTACAGGTTCAGTTCAGTATCAGTATTATATGTTTAGAATCAGATTTCTGTTTCAATAACATATGATCAGTTTAGGATCAGATATTAGTATTTTATGCTTCAAATCACTACTATTGTTCTTTCTGTCCTTGAGCAACTTTTGGCTCAGCCGTATTTTCCTGGTGGTGTTTTCTTATTTGATTGTAGGTAATCAAGGTAATCTGGGAAATCAGTGAAGAGTGGTTGAAGATCAAGATTTAATTTTATTGATGTAATGAACAACTTAATTAGGTTCTTTCGGATTATCTGGTTTGTTTGAATTTATCCCTTTTGATCGTCTCTTTAATATCATGGATTTGGTTTTTGATTTGAGATCTGTAATGGTGACACGTCAGCCTCTCCGGGTTAGGGTGTTACAGTTGTGGTATCAGAGCAAAGGCTCTTTCCTGTAGAAAACTTAAACATTAATAATAAACTTGTGAGGTAATGGGTAGACGTTGGGTTAGGATCTAACCTTTTTCCAATCTAAATTCTAGTGTTCACACGAATATCTTCATTTCAGATGGCTCCTAAGAGACGTGTGAACCACCGCAATAACTCGAATGGCCCTCGTCTGATGCAAACTTGGAAGCACTAGTTGCTAATGTTGTTAACACTGCTATTTCGGGGATGCTCCCTTACATGATGGCTCAGACCGCCCAAACTTTTTTCCAGCAAATGCAGCAGGCTAATATGGTTGCAAACCAGGGACACCACCTACTGGCAGTGCCACTGGAATGCCACCAGTTGGAAATGTTACCGGAGCACCACCTGTCGGTAACGCCACTGGCGCACCACCTGGTGCAAATGTCACAGGGGCATCATCCGGTGGTAATGCCACAGGGGCGCCACCTGGTGGAACAATACAGGGGCACCTTCCGGTGGTAATACACCACCACCCTGTGATGGTATTCATGTCTGGTTGGAATGTTTTCAGAAGCAAAGGCCTAAGTCTTTCAGTACTTCCAATGATCCGGTCGAGGTACAAAATTGGATCAGTCATATTGTTAAATTGTTTGAGGTACTTGGTGTTGAGGACGTATACAAAGTAAGATTGGCTACATACAAGTTAGAGGATGATGCTCATAGATGGTGGATGACTGTGAAACAAGCTAGAGGAGGAAACGAATATGCAGCTACACTTCCTTGGGATAAATTCCAAGGAATGTCTTATTAGGAATACTTCACTACTGCTGACCGCACTGAGTATCGTAGACAATATGCTAATATTAGACAGTGGGATGATGAGCACATAACGGATTTCAAGACACGATTTACGCGGTAAGTAAGTTTCCTTGGTGCATCTGCAGGCTCACCGCATGAGCAGACAGAAAATTTTCAGTGGGCCATATGTGAAAGAGATCGAAAGTTTATACTGAATCATCGGTTTAAAGATATTAATGAAGTGGTTGATGTTGTTAAAAACTTATATAATGATAAAAGAATGGAAAGAAGTCGTATGATGATAACCGCAAGCGGCCTAGAGAGAATGACCAGGATCAGTCTTCTTCTCACACGAATAAGAATCACTCTTCACCACCACGAGACCGTCGAAACCGTTTTGATCGCAACAGCAACAATAACTCTCGATCATGATAGAATCGAAACCAGAACCAGAAATCAACTCATAATCAGACTCAGCAGGCTCCTACTCGTGCTCAACCACCAAATCAGCAACACCCTAATCAGGATCGGAATGCTACCCCTCAGTGTAACACATGCGGGAAACTTCATAAGGGAGCTTGTCGTCTGGCTGGAGGATTATGTTTCAGATATGGGCATGCAGGACACATGATTAGGGATTGCCCTCAGCGCGACCCTCGTAATAACACTGGAGGGAATCAAGCTAAACCTGCAACTGGAGGACGAGTTTTTGCACTCACTGCAAATGAAGCAGCTAACGCACCAGGTATATTTCTGACCCTTAGTTAGGGACGTATTATATACATATATATGTCTTATCCGATACTGATAGTAAACGCCCTAGGTATGATCTCCGGTACCCTTTGCATAGGGAAGCGGGATATTTATGTCTTATTTGATACGGGCGCTACGCATTCTGTCGTATCTCTTTTGTTTGCTAAGTACTTAATGACTGCACCGACTCCTTTAGAGCACGCTTTGGCTATTACTACTCCATTAGGAGATTCGACTATCATCTCGCATGTCTATAGAGATTGTCCGATCAGAATCAAGTCTATTATTCGTAAAGCTGATTTGTTTCCTATGCAAATGAGTGTCTTTGATGTCATACTTGGTATGGACTGGTTAACTCGACATCACGTTACTATTGAATGCCAGACTCGTCGTGTTTTATTTGGAAATCCTCAATGCCCTGAACTCGTTTATCAAGGGACTCAGCCTCGGAAATCGTTGAAAATCATCTCTGCGATTAAGGCTCAGAAGTTCTTATTTCACGGTTGCGTGGGATTCCTAGCTTCAGCGAAAGCTACATCTTCTGACGAGCCAAACATATCTGATTATCCGACTGTATGTGATTTTCCTGACGTGTTTCCTGAGGAGTTACCCGGACTTCCACCAGATCGCGAGGTAGAATTCACTATTGATCTTATTCCAGGTGCTGAACCGATTTCTAAGGCACTGTATCGTATGGCACCTATGGAGCTTAAGGAGTTAAAGGAGCAGTTACAGGAATTACTAGATTTGGAATATATTAGACCAAGCGTCTCGCCTTGGGGTGCACCGTTCCTATTCGTGAAGAAGAAAGATGGTTCTATGAGACTCTGCATTGACTACAGAGAACTCAACAAGATCACTATCCGTAATCGTTACCCTCTGCCTCGTATTGAGGATTTATTTGATCAGCTTCAGGGTGCAAAGTGTTTCTCTAAAATCGATCTGAGGTCTGGTTACCATCAGCTAAAGATCAAGGATTCTGACGTCCCTAAATCTGCCTTCCGTACACGGTATGGTCACTATGAGTTCCAGGTTATGCCGTTCGGGTTAACTAATGCCCCGGCCATATTCATGGACCTAATGAACCGAGTCTTTCACATTTCCTCGATAAGTTCGTCATTGTATTTATCGACGACATCTTAATTTATTCTAAAAGTAAGGAGGAGCATGAGAATCATCTTCGTATCGTGCTCGAAACACTACGTGAAAAGAAGCATTATGCTAAATTTTCAAAGTGTGAATTTGGCTGAGCAAGGTAGCCTTTTTGGGTCATGTCGTTTCTGCGGATGGTATTATGATGGAGCCTACTAAAATAGAGGCGATCACTAAGTGGCCTAGACCTACCTCAGGCACAGAAGTCCGTAGTTTCCTTGGCCTTGCTGGTTACTACCGCAGATTTGTTGAAGGTTTTTCTGTTATAGCTTTACCCCTTACGCAACTGTTAAGGAAAGGGGTTAAGTACTCTTGGAATGATGAACGAGAGAAAAGTTTTGAAGAGCTCAATAAAAGATTGGTGTCTGCTCCTGTTCTCACACTTCCATCGGGCACGGGTGGATATCAGATTTACAGCGATGCCTCTAAAAAGGGACTTGGATGTGTGCTAATGCAGCATGGTAAGGTCATTGCTTATGCTTAATGGCAGTTGAAACCTTACGAGGTTAATTATCCTACGCATGATCTTGAACTCGCTGCTGTTATTTTCACGTTGAAAATATGGCGTCACTATCTTTACGGGGAGACTTGTGATATTTTTACTGATCACAAGAGCTTGAAATATATCTTCACATAAAAGGAACTAAACATGAGGCAGAGAAGATGGTTAGAGTTGTTAAAAGATATGATGCCAATATTCAGTATCATCCGGGAAAGGCCAATGTGGTAGCTGATGCTCTTAGCAGGAAGAGCTCAGGAACAGTAGCCTCCCTACAGCTACAGCCACAGAACATTACCGATCTCGATAGATTGGGTATTGGCCTACATATTGGTAAGAGCGAAGGATATCTCGCTAAACTTCAGATTGAGTCAGACTTAATATCCCGGATTAAGAACGCACAGAAAGACGATGGTGAACTCTGGGCAATCTTACAGAATATGGAGATTGGTAAACAATCAAATTCAGAGTAGATGAGCATGGAGTAATCTGGTGTAGTAAACGTTTATGTGTTCCTAATGATTCTTCTCTTCGAGAATCATTATTAGATGAGGCACATAGTTCTCCGTTCTCTATCCATCCTGGATCTACTAATATGTATCGTGATCTTCGTCAGAATTTCTGGTGGAATGGTATGAAAGAAGACGTGGCTAGATTTGTTAGCAGATGTCTTACTTGTCAACAAGCTAAGATTGAGCATCAAAGAGCTAGTGGACTGCTTCAGCCACTACCTATTCCAGTATGGAAATTGGATGATATTTCCATGGATTTTGTAACCGGGTTGCCAAAAACATTCAAGAAGAATGATGCGATATGGGTTGTGGTAGACAGATTGTCAAAGTCAGCTCATTTTCTACCTATTTAGCAGGGATTCTCAGTTAGCAAACTATCTGAAGTGTTTACGCGAGAGATTATCAGACTTCATGGCACTCTAGTCTCTATTGTTTCTGATCGAGACCTGAGATTCACGTCTCGTTTTTGGAAGGGCTTACAAGCCTCATGGGTAGTAAGTTGAGGTTTAGCATGACATTTCACCCTCAGACAGACGGTCAATCAGAACGTACTATTCCTCGAGGACATGCTTCGAGCATGTGCCCTAGAGTGGACTGGAAATTGGGATGAATATTTATGTTTGGTCGAGTTTGCCTACAATAATAGTTGGCAAGCTAGCATTGATATGGCACCCTTTGAGTTGTTATACGATCGTAAATATAGAGCGCCTATATGCTGGGAAGAGGTCGGTGAAAAGATTATTGAAGGACCTGAGTTAGTACAAATTACCAATGAGAAAGTTGCCATTGCTAGAAAAAAGTTAAAGAAGGCCCAAAGTAGACAGAAAAGTTATACAGATCGACACCATCGACCTTTGGAGTTTAAGGTTGGTGACAAAGTATTCCTGAAGGTTTCGCCTTGCAAAGACGTACGACGTTTTGGTCTAAAAGGGAAACTTAGCCCACAATTTATCGGACCATTTGAGATTTTAGAGAGAGTTGGTGAAGTCTCCTACCGTTTGGCTTTACCACCTCAACTGTCACATGTGTATAACGTCTTTCATGTATCTCTTTTGAGGGGGTACAATTATCGTTCGAGGAGGAACCCGAGGCCATACTTGACCGATAAGAACGCATTATACATAAGAAAACTATTCCTTTTGTTAAGGTATTATGGAAAAACCATTCCGAACGCGAAGCTACATGAGAGATGGAAGATGAAATCCGTTCTCAATATCCGTATCTATTTACCTCTTAGTTATTATCTTTTATATGTTTCTGTTATTAGTTATCTGTTTCTTGAACTTCACATTAGTTATATCTTATACGATTTCGTCTATCGAATTGATTCCGTTTCAGCAATTGAATAACTATGAGTGATTTCATTCACTTGTTGATTTTTACTACTCCGTGCACGTTATGTCATATCTTTGTTCGATCTGTACCTAGCAATTTTGTGGACGAAATTTTTTAAGGGGGGGTAGAATTATAATACCCATAAAAATAATAATAATAATAATAATAATAATAACTTAGAATTAAATTGCAGGGGTAATTTTGAAATTTTTTAAACCTATTTTAGAAACTTTGAACATAAAATAATAACATTACAAACAACAGGGACCAGAAGTGTAAATATTTTAAAATCCATTCCCCACCCACCGTCTACTTCTTCACCGCCGGTCACCTCTCCGGAACACCCACAATAACGCGGTATTGACTCGATTAAACCTTCCCGACACATTCGAGTGGAGATACGAACACCGTACCCCACATTAATTGAATATTAGAGTCGGGTTTAGTGGGATCTAACCTTTCGGCCGACCACCCACCACAATCGCGCACTGAACAATAAAATTAATCAAATTAATTGTGCACACACAATCATTTAATCGTTTAAAACTTTCCATTAAGTTCCATTTGGTCTGAAAACACACAAATACATCAATACAAACAAACCCTCATCGTGAACCTGCAACTAGATCAAAGACTACCTTCCGAGTAGTTTAAACCGAAATTTACAAAGGGCTTTGCATCAAGAACCTTATTCGAAGCTTTCCACGAGTTCAATTTGATTTATATCATCATTTGCATATCAATCGAGCCTCGTTGTGGTCGCGGCTGGTTTCATCATTGGTTCATATCAAATTAACCTACAAAACAGGTAATTAAACACATGTTTAAACTAGATTTTAGTCGAGGAATGAAAGCCGCAACATTAATTAGGTTATTAACATCGATTTGATGTTCGATTGGATCAAGATGATTATAGGGTTCTTGAATTGGGGGTTTTGGATGCGGGAGTTATTTAAAGGAATTAAAAACCAATTTAGTTCAGGCGCAGGCGCCCTAGCCTGCTGGTTAAAGCGTAAGAGGGATAGACAAGGGGTCCCGGGTTCGAACCCGAGCCCCTGCCATATTTTTTAATGCCTTTTTAACCTTTAAAAATTATGTAAAAATTCCTAAAAATTATAAAACAACTTCTATAAACTCTGTTTATTTTAAAAGTTATTTAATTATTTTCTGAAAATTTATTTATTAAACACCTTAACAATTTGTATATAAAATATTAACAAATGTTATAATTAGTTTATTTTAATAAAAATAAACTTTAAATAGTGGAAATCACTATAATTTTATTAGTTATTACGTTATCTTTGATTCTTAGATATCCTAATTAGTATTTTAGTTCATTGCCCTTGATCATATGATGCCCGTTCGCATAAGTACTCGTTTATGTTCGGTTTATGTTTTAAACATACTTTCCATGCTTAACTTAGTAAACTTGATATGAACCCATTTTGATATTGTTTTAGCTACTGGAAATATAAGTATTTTGACCAAATTAAGATTTAGACCTTAACCGAGCATTTTAAACAAGTCACACGTTTAACTAGTTTTCATGAGTATTTTGGGATGTGATTTTATAAAGGACAAACGTATTTATAATATGATTAGCCAAATTTTTCTAGAAGTCAATCATGATTTATACTTATTCATAAAAATATTTCCAGACCTGTAACGGATGTATCTTAACCAGAAATGATTTTACGGTTTACCAAAATACCCTTGACTTAGGCCCGTATTTTACAGCCAACTTATGAGGCCATAACTCTTTCATAACAGATTTAAATCAGTTAAACCTTATGTCCATGATGAATTTCATCGAAAGACAAATCCGTTGATATATAAAACATCGAAAAACTCATTCGTTTAGACCTCCAAACAGTCGTTTTCGTAACAGCTAGCAGTTCTGTGCAGCTGTAAAAATCCATGTTTTTCTCATATTTTGGTAATCCAATCAGAAACTTTTCTAAATGAAAGTTGTTCAAAAATCACTATTCTAGTAAACTGGAGATTTTCAGAATTTTTAAACATCGTTTAGTATTTTTAACGAGTGTGAACAGACAGGGGCAGAACTGGAACTTTTCCAATCTGAAATAAGAAAATCCAAACTATAATTTGAATTACAATATCGTAGGTTCTCACGGCCTAGACCTTGTTTCTGATTATTGTCATTCGTGTATAAGGTACGGATTTTGTTTCTTTGTTATCATAGTATTCACTTTTGTTTCCGTTACTTTGTAGTACGGATTCTTTGTTATTTTATCTTAGTATAAATTTATTCTTTTCCGTTACTTTGTAGTACGGATTTTGATACGTTGTTTCCGTTAATAAGACTTCTTTCGCCTTTATTAGTCATAAATCATTATTTATTTAGTTATACTCCGACTAGTTCGACTCCTTAGAGTTACTTATTGAGACCTGTAGCATGCAATATATATTTTATAAACTGGTGCTCATTATTGCATGTTCCCATAAATATTTTATTCATACGTTATATGTTGGTAGCTGTATTACCATTTGATTTAGCACTCTGTTACCCGAGCTTGTCCGACATGTCACTGTGGCGTCAATGACATGACACTTTTCGGGACAGTGTTTATAAATAGTTCATGGCGTCTCCGTTAACACTTTAGTACTCAAGTAGTACTTTGGCCATAATATTTGGGAGGCGGATGGATCGATCCTAGTTCAGTTCAGATCAGTTCAGTTCCCGGGGATGGAATCATGTGTGTATGCCCACACACCATCTCATTGGTGCATAGTCTAGCTAGCTATGTACTTATCAGTTCAGTTTCGGCTATGGGTACTTTTTATATTACACCACTTAATTTGTTTGTATATACGCGTCGTGTAGATCAGTTCACTTTTAGTATTACTGGAGCAGTTCAGATTTCCGTTTCAATACCATATGATCAGTTCAGGATCAGATATCAGTATTTTATGCTTCGAATCACTACTATTGTTCTTTCCGTCACTGAGCAACTTTTGGCTCAGCCATATTTTCCTTGGTGGTGTTTTCTTATTTGATTGTAGGTAATCAGGGTAATCCGGGAAATCATTGAAGAGTGGTTGAAAATCAAGATTTAATTTTATTGATGTAATGAACAACTTAATTAGGTTCTTTCGGATTATCTGGTTTGTTTGAATTTATCTCTTTTGACCGTCTCTTTAATATCATGGATTTGGTTTTTGATTTGATATCTGTAATGGTGACACGTCAGCCTCTCCGGGTTGGGGTGTTACATTAAACCTTTTGAAGATTTTATCAATGTATGCACTTTGATTTAAACCAATCAACCACTTTGATCTATCCCTATAGATTTTATTCCCAAAATATAGGCGGCTTCACCAAGATCCTTAATGGAAAAACAACTTCCAAGCCAGGTTTTTACACCTTCCAAGGTTGGAATGTCATTTCCAAATAGTAGTATGTCATCAACATACAATACTAGGAAAGTTATTATTCTCCCACTAGCCTTCTTATACACACAAGCCTCATCAGCATTTTTGATGAAGCCAAATTTCTTTACCTCCTCATGAAAACGATGATTCCAGCTTCTCGATGCTTGTTTCAATCCATAGATTGATTTCTTTAACTTGCATAGTTTATTAGGATGTTTTGGCTCGACAAAACCTTCAGGCTGAACCATATAGACATCTTCCTCAAGATATCCATTTAGGAAAGCGGTTTTGACATCCATTTGCCAAATCTCATAATCATAATGAGCAGCTATGGCAAACAATATCCTTATAGACTTTAGCATCGCAACAGGTGAGAAAGTTTCATCATAGTCAACCCCTTGAGTTTGAGTGAAACCCTTTGCTACAAGTCTAGATTTATAAGTATCCAAGTTTCCATGCGTATCGGTTTTCTTCTTGAAAACCCACTTGCTTCCAACTACCTTGGAATTAAGAAGTGGTACAACAAGTTCCCAAACTTGATTGTCATACATGGATTGCATCTTAACATTCATGATCTCAAGCCATTTGTCACAATCCAAATTGGAAACAGCATCATGGTATGTGGTTGGTTCATCTGAATCTACCACATAGCATCCATCCATGAAAAATCCGTATCTTTCAGGTGGATTACTAGTTCTACCACTTCTGCGAACGTTTTGTGTGTACTGATCAACCGCTTGATCATCCTCAACATCCTCATGTTGAGTGCTAGTTTCAACCAAACGTGCATCAGGTTGTGGTTCATGATCCTCCTCAAGATCCACTGTTCTACTGCTAGTTCCTTCCATAAGGAACTTTGCTTCTAAGAACTCACCCTTTCTGGCAACAAACACCTTTTGTTCCAGTGGATCATAGAAATAATATCCCATAGAATCTCTAGGATATCCAATAAAGATACACTTGGTGGATCGGACTTCCAATTTGTTTGGGGTGGGAGTCTTAACATAAGCCTCACAACCCCAGACTCTTAAGTGTGATAGGGATGGAACTCTTTCATGCCATATCTCAAAAGGTGTCCTTTCCACCTTTTTAGTTGGGGCCATATTTAGAATACGGACTGCGGAGAACAAAGTGAAACCCCAAAATGATAGAGGCAATGAGCTTCTAGCCATCATAGATCGCACCATATCCAATAGGGTTCGATTCCACCTCTCAGACACACCATTTGTTGTGGTGTTCCAGGTGGAGTGAGTTGTGAGACAATTCTACAACTCCTAAGATGATCTTAAAAGGCATCACTTAGGTATTCACCTCCACTATCGGTACGGAGAACTTTAATCGACTTGTTGAGTTGATTTTCTACTTCATTCTTGAAGATTTTGAACGTTTCAAAAGCTTCATCTTTGTGCCTTAATAAGTACACATACCCATAGCGACTATAATCATTGGTAAAGGTAATGAAGTATCTTTCACCAATCCTAGTCATTGGTTTAAAAGGAACACATACATCCAAATGTATAATTCCTAATAATATTTTGCCCTTTCGTTAGTTCCATTAAAGAGTGCCTTGGTCATTTTTCCTTGTAAACAAGATTCGCATACATCAAATGAATCACATTCATTTGTTTTTAAAAGACCATTCTTTTGAAGTGTTTGTATACGTTTCTTGTTTATATGACCAACACGACAATGCCAAAGATAGGTATCACCGAAATCCAACTTGAGTTTTGTGGAGTTAGTCTGGTACAATGAACTATTTAAAGTATTTTCATGAACCAATTCATAAATACCATTAATGGGAATAGCTTTAAAATAGAACATATCTTTTAAAGAAACATGAATATCATTTTCAACAAAAGATAATACATAATCATAATGTCTTAATTGGGATACTGAAATAATGTTCCTAGTCAAACTAGGAGCATACAAAATATTCTTCAAAATAACATCCAAGCCACTTGGAAGTTTTAGGATGTACTCCCCACGAGCTTCAGCTAAGACTTTAGTTCCATTGCCCATGAAGAGGCTAACATCCCCTTGATTGAAGTCCCTACTTCTTGTGAACCCCTGCAACAAATTACAAATATGAGTTCCACATCTGGTATCCAATACCCATGTGTTAGAAGATGTAACATTAAGATCAATATGAATCATTTATATTGTACCTAAGGTCTGCCTGACATCCCTCTTTGCTTTCAACTCTTGGAGATGGACAGGACAATTCCTTGCCCAATGTCCAATCTCCCCACACTTGAAGCATGGGCATTACTAGCAACCTTTTGCTTCTTCTCTTGAGGTTTGGGTGGCATCCTTGCCACCCCTTTCCCCTTTCCCCAAACGGGTCCCTTACCCTTGGCAACTTTTGCCTTGGGTGCGGGATGAGGCCATTTATTGTTCCCACCTTCATTGATGGTGAGAACGGGTAAAACCCTTTTACCTATGGCCGCCTCGGCCATTTTAAGCATTGAGTGAAGCTCACCAATGCTCTTGTCCCATGCATTCATGTTGTAATTCAACACAAATGTCTCGAACTTTTTGGTAAGGCCATTTAGGATCAAATCTGTGGCCAATTCCTTCGAGACGGGACAATTAATCCTCTCGAGGCGGTCAATATGACTTTTCATCTTAAGTACATAAGATGAAACAGATTGGTTGTCGTCCATACGACATGCATGGAGTGCTCGAACCGTTTCGAAGCGCTCAACCCTTGCTTGCTGTTGGAACGTTTCCTTCAGCTGGGTTATCATGTCATAGGCTCCGTGATGTTCATACTCCTTTTGGAGATCCGGAGTCATGCTCGCTCGCATGAGACATGACACTTGGACAGAGTCCTCAGTGTACTTCAGCCAATCGTTGTAGGCCTCCTCATCATCCTTAGTAGGTTGATCAGGGATAGGGTCGTCTAAAACATATGATTGTCTCTCTTGCTTGAGAACGATTCTCAAGTTTTGATACCAATCAATGAAATTGTTATGATTTAGACGTTACTTTTGGAGGATCGCTCATAATGATTGGGTGGACGCGGATGAGTTATCGTGTTTGTCATTATTGGTGGCCATCTACAAAATTTAACAAAGATCTATTTTAGTATTTTCGATATCGCTATTTTTAATAATTAATGCCTTTTAAGGTCATTTTTATATTAAAATCTAGAACCCAACATTACATTTAAATTGTGGTTAGGTGACCTTTATCCCACGATTTAAATTAATAAGGTGGTCAACGATTAACGGTTGCAACCATTTGCAACTTCTAGAGGTATGGGATCGACTTTAAACATCATATGTAAAGTCAGCATGTTAATCCCATCAACACCATTTGGAAACCATATTGTAGGTGATCCATTTGTATCTATCATTTCTAACATATTACAAGGATATATTTATTTCTAAATAATGAATTAATAAAGAAAAACTCTATTTTTGTAATTTTTGTTTTATATTTTATCTTTTGATTTTTCAATTTTCTATTTTTGTATTTGGTTTTGCTTTTTCTAAGAAACATGCGCACACAATATACAATCAGGCGATTAATTCTGACAGTTTCTCTTGGTGTGTCCTATTTAGTTAAGGGAGGATTTTGATCATATTAAGACTCCATTAACTGAAATACTCAAAAATTAGTTTTTACACATGATTAATAAGACCAATTGACTCTACCAAATACTCAAACCGTCCTAGTAAGAAGGCTTTAGTAAACAGGTCTACCAACTGTTTTTCAGTTGCAATTTGAATCAGAATTATTCAATCTTTTTCAGAGTTATCTCTAAGAAAATGATATTGAATCTCGATATGTTTTGTTTTTGAATGTTGGATAGGATTTGCTGTAATTAATATAGCAGTAGTGTTATCAATATAAATTGGAGTTTTAAGAAAGTTGAACCCGTAATCCAGCAGTTGGTTTGGTAACCATAGGATTTGAGAACATCCTGCTGAAGCAACTATGTAGTCTGCTTCTGCGGTTGAAACGGAGACATTTGGTTGTTTCTTACATTGTCATGAGACTAATCTGGGTCCTAAAAACTAACAACCATCCGTAGTAGATTTTCTATCTTGACAACATCCTCCATAATCACTATCAGTATATCCATGTAACTCAAAGTTTCCTTCGTAAGGATACCATAGCCCTAAAGCCGGATTACCTTTAGCAGACCGGAATATTCTTTTAACATCAATTAAGTGAGATTCTTTCTGGTCTAATTGATACCTGGCACAGACACAAACAACATACATTATGTCTGGCCTTGATGCAGAAACATACATCAATAAACCAATCATAGATCTGTATAATGTTTGGTCTATAAATTTTGCTTTTGGGTCAGGCTCAATCTTGGTGTTTACATCAGCTGGAGTTCTAATGGACTAACAATCTTGCAATTTAAATTTCTTCAAGAGCTTGTCAACGAACTTCTCTTGATTGATGAAAATACCATCTGCAGATTGCTTTACTTAAAGTCCAAGAAAGAAATTTATTTCTCCCATAGAACTCATTTGAAATCAAGATTTATTATTTCTTCAAATTCATTGCACAATTTTGGACTTGTAGAACCAAATATGATATTATCGACATACACTTGTACACGTAAGAGATCATCAACATCCTTCTTTATGAATAAAGTCGGATCGATTTTCCCTCGCGTGTATCCATGTTGGATTAGTGTTGTGATAATGTTTCATACCAAATTCTAAGGGCTTGATGGAGTCTATACAAAGCTTTGCTCAACTTGTACATATGATGTTGAAATTCCAAATCTTCAAAACCTGGAGGTTGCTTTACATACACATCATCGGTGATAGGTCCATACAAGAATGCACCCTTTACGCCCATTTGATACACTTTGAATTGCATGAATGATGCGTAAGCAAGAAAGACACGAATTGATTCAAGTCTTGCCACTGGAACAAATACTTCATCATAATCAATACCTTCTTCTTGAGTGTATCCTTATGCAACGAGTCTCGCTTTATTTCTAATGACTATACCTTCATCTTCTATTTTGTTTCTGAACAACTATCTTGTGCCTACGGCATTTTCTCCTTTAGGTAAATCCATAAGATTCCATACTTCTTGTTTGTGGAATTGCAATAATTCCTCTTGCATAGCCTCAATCCAACTATTGTCCTTTAACGCTTCGGTAATGTTTTTAGGAACAATTTGAGAAAGAAAGCATGAATATAAGCAAAGATTTGCTTGTTTTGATTTACTTCTCGTAGTTCTCTCATTCAAAGGACCAATAATGTGAGATGTTGGATGGTTCTTATGAATACGAGATGTTGGAATCTCATTCCCTTGAACATGAACATCAACATTGGTTTGATTTAAGTTGGAAAGCTGATGCAATAGGCTTGAAGAATATGGAATGAAATTGGGAACTTGAGTCGGTGAGTTGATGAAGTAATCAAGGTTACCAGAATCAACTACATCACCAGAAATGGATGATGTTCCAGAATCAAGTTGTACAACTTCAGTACCATCATTAGGAATAGGTTGTGAAACATCTTGATCTTCTGAAACGGACTGATCTTCATCTTGATGAGATTGATCATTTTTATTAAGCTGCATTATTGAATTTTTGCCAAAAGAGAAAAATGGATAATCTAGGCTTGAGTCATCATTATCATAAGAATCTGAATCATCACTGAAAGAATCGAGATCTCCTTGAATTTTCTTTTCACCTGTAGAATCAAGCAAGTTAGATTGATCAAAGAAGTTAGATCGTAAAGAGTTTGACAATGAATCTAAATCAAATAACCATGCTGGACCATTTGAAACTGATGAAAAAGAATTTTCAAGGAATTTAACATTGAATGTTTCAAGTATAACATTTGTCCTAGAGTTATAAACTCGATAGGCTTTCGAAACAGATGAGTATCCAACAAAAAATCCACTATCAGATTTTTCATCAAATTTTCCTAAATGATCACTTAAGTTAAAAATCATTATTGGACAACCAAAAGATTTAAGAAAATCTATGTTTGGTTTCCTGCCAAACATCGACTCATAAGGAGTTTTCAGTTTGTCTTTGACCATTAAGGTGCGATTCTGTACGAAACATGCAGTTGATATGGCTTCATCCCAGAAAGTGATAGGAATTTTCGCATCTGCTAACATGGATCGTGCAGCCTCAATCAAAGTTCTGTTCTTCCTTTCAGCAACTCCATTTTGTTATGGAGTTCTAGGAGCACTGAACTGATGAGCAATTCCTTTTTCTACACAAAACATGTCAATATTAGCATTTTTGAATTCCATACCATTATCACTTCTTATTATTTTTACTTTTTGTTCTAATTGATTTTCAACTTTTATATGAATTCTTTTAATAATCCAGCCATTTTAGATTTAGCATTCAAATAGAAAACCCATGAAAATCTTGTAAAGTCATCAATGATAACTAAACAGTAAGATTTTCTTCTAATACTCTTCACGTTGGTTGGTCCAAAAAGGTCCATATGCAACATCTTAAGAGATTTGGAATTTGAGTTTATTGATGGCTTTATAAGAACACAAAACATAGTTTAACCTCTTAAACTTACTGAAAATGCAGCGGAATAATTACTTTAAAACATGATTATAAAGCTGAAAATCATGTTGTTTAGGTGATTTATTTATGTGTAAAACAAACCCATATAACAAAGGATTATTTATGTGAATAAGAAAGCTATGAACATATGTAAAACTACATAAAATCACAACTTCAATGAGCTGTGATAACTACCTCATTCAGCAGCAAAAGCGACCAAAGAAAAGAAGATTTTAGATGCTTAAATAGGCCAAGACTTCAAGATTAGAGGTCCTCAAGCTTGTATACCCAAAGCCTCCTTGCAAAGCACCTTCTTGTTAGGAAGATTCACCACCAAAAGCTTCAAAAACCCCTCTTGTTTCTACTGCTTGAACCGTAACTTGAGAGAGAGAATTGAGAGCTTTTGTTATTTTTGCATGTCTTGAGATATGAGAGAAAGTTAGGTCTACTAGACAAGTATTGATGTATGTACTTCTCAAGGCCAAAGAACCAATCATAAAGAAAGGGGGTGGCTGAAATTAGATTTAAAAAGGTTTCCCTCTTTTAAATCTAACACATACATATGTTATCTAGTCTTATTACTAGTTTATGCAATTAACCATTTAATTGTATGAGTAGTAATACTCTCATTATTATTTGGTGTTATCCAACTTATTTAAATAACACTTCAAATAATATTATTGAACAAAATATACTAATAAGTTGTTCATTCTCATATGCAACTTATTTAGAAAACCCATTTTCTAAATTGGTGTAAATATTTAATTGCATGATCATATCATCAATTAAATATTAATGGGTGTTTGCTAAGCTTATTATTGGGTATAACCCGACTTGGATCATAACGTACTAACCGCATCAATATTCTACGTGTCTTGGGCATATAGAATCCTACAATCTCCCACTTGCCCAAGATTCATAGAAGATTGATGCAAGCAGTAAATACCGCCTAACAACGGTTTACTACCATTAATACGCATGACTTATAGCCATTTAATAACATCATCCTATTCAAGTATCCTACTTGAAATGATTTAGGTGAATCAATCATCTATCCTTTTGTTACAGATGTCATGTTAAATCCAAGGACATAGAATGATCATTCCTTGTTGATTTAACTTAATCAGGCCTTTGACATCTTGCTCTCAACGAATAAGAGGAACAAATTCCATCTTGACTACATACATTTCTCACAAACACCTCGTGTCATATCAGAACATACCCTTATGTACTGTCCACTATTTCAGGACAGTCAAGAATTAGCTCAAGGTATAATACTTGGTGAATATCAAAACCCAATATGTATCTCAGGTCGGAGGACACCAAATGATATTCGCCTTTACTCAAATTTACTTATGATCAATCAATAAGATTCCATGTAGTAAAATTTGAGATGCGGGTAGCAACCCATTGCTCTATATTCATCCTTATGAATATCAACCAATCCAAGTTCATAATAATCTTACCCTAACACTTGTTCCCACAAGTCTGAACTACTACGGACATTTAGAGTAAACAATTTACTCATGGATTAAGCATGCTAAATTGGAACATAATTGGAACATTATAACCAAATAATTTCACTCAAATAATAAAGTTCCATATATCCAAATACAAAATTTACAGATCAAATCCAATCACTAGAATATCGAAGTCCCATGGCACAAGTATGACCTTCACGCTTTGCCTTTTCAAGGAGCTTTGTGAGAGGATCCGCAATGTTTTGATCCGTGTGAACTTTGCGAATACATATCTTTCCCTTTTCAACTTCATCTCGTATTTAGTTGAATTTCCGCTCAATGTGCCTAGTCTTTTGATGAGCACGAGGTTCCTTGATTAGAGCAATCGCACCCTCGTTATCATAAAAGATCTCTAGGGGGTCCTGAATGGAAGGGACAACCCCTAGATCGGCAATGAATTTCTTCAACCATGCAGCTTCTTGAGCCGCCAATGTGGCGGTGACGTATTCTGATTCTGTAGTTGATAGAGCCACCACATCATGTTTGGAGATCTTCCAAGAGACAGCTCCTCCATTTAGAATGAAAATGTATCACGATTGTGACCGTGAATCATCACGATCGGTTTGGAAACTCGCATCCGTGTAAGCTTTTACAACGAGTTCCTCATCACCAGATCCATAGATTAGGAGCATATCTTTCGTCCTCCTTAGGTACTTAAGTATGTTCTTAACAGCCATCCAATGACTGTTTCCAGGATTTTGCTAGTATCGGCTTGTCATGCTTAATGCGCACGAAACATCTGGTCGAATGCATATCATTGCATACATGATGGATCCAATAGCAGATGCGTATGGGATTGCCTTCATGCTATCTTGCTCATCCTTTGAGCCGGACATTGAGTCGTACTCAATATTGTTCATCTTTGAATAGGTACGGTACCTTTCTTAGAGTTCTCCATCTTGAACCTTTTCAAGATTTTATCAATGTATGCACTTTGATTTAAACCAATCAACCGCGTTGATCTATCCCTATAGATCTTTATTCCCAGAATATAGGCGGCTTCACCAAGATCCTTAATGGAAAAACAACTTCCAAGCCAGGTTTTTACACCTTCCAAGGTTGGAATGTCATTTCCAAATAGTATTATGTCATCAACATACAATACTAGGAAAGTTATTATGCTCCCACTAGCCTTCTTATACACACAAGCCTCATCAGCGTTTTTCATGAAGCCAAATTTCTTTACCTCCTCATGAAAACGATGATTCCAGCTTCTCGATGCTTGTTTCAATCCATAGATTGATTTCTTTAACTTGCATAGTTTATTAGGATGTTTTGGATCGACCAAACCTTCAGGCTGAACCATATAGACATCTTCCTCAAGATATCCATTTAGGAAAGCGGTTTTGACATCCATTTGCCAAATCTCATAATCATAATGAGCAGCTATGGCAAACAATATCCTTATAGACTTTAGCATCGCAACAGGTGAGAAAGTTTCATCATAGTCAACCCCTTGAGTTTGAGTGAAACCCTTTGCTACAAGTCTAGCTTTATAAGTAATCAAGTTTCCATGCATATCGGTTTTCTTCTTGAAAACCCACTTGCTTCCAACTACCATGGAATTAAGAAGTGGTACAACAAGTTCCCAAACTTGATTGTCATACATGGATTGCATCTCAACGTTCATGGCCTCAAGCCGTTTGTCACAATCCAAATTGGACACTGCATCATGCTATGTGGTTGTTCATCTGAATCTACCACATAGCATCCATCCATGAAAAATCTGTATCTTTCAGGTGGATTACTAGTTCTACCACTTCTGCGAACGTTTTGTGTGTATTGACCAACCGCTTGATCATCCTCAACATCCTCATGTTGAGTGCTAGTTTCAACCAAACGTGCATCAGGTTGTGGTTCTTGATCCTCCTCAAGATCCACTGTTCTACTGCTAGTTACTTCCATAAGGAACTTTGCTTCTAAGAACTCACCCTTTCTGGCAACAAACACCTTTTGTTCCAGTGGATCATAGAAATAATATCCCGTAGAATCTCTAGGATATCCAATAAAGATACACTTGGTGGATCGGACTTCTAATTTGTTTGGGGTGGGAGTCTTAACATAAGCCTCACAACCCCAAACTCTTAAGTTTGACAGGGATAGAACTCTTCCATGCCATATCTCAAAAGGTGTCCTTTCCACCTTTTTGGTTGGGGCCATATTTAGAATACGGGCCGCGGCGAGCAAAGCGAAACCCCAAAATGATAGGGGCAATGAGCTTCTAGCCATCATAGATCGCACCATATCCAATAGGGTTCGATTCCTCCTCTCAGACACACCATTATGTTGTGGTGTTCCAGGTGGAGTGAGTTGTGTGACAATCCTACAACTCATAAGATGATCTTGAAAGGCATCACTTAGGTATTCACCTCCTCTATCGGGACGGAGAACTTTAATCGACTTGTTGAGTTGATTTTCTACTTCATTCTTGAAGATTTTAAACGTTTCAAAAGCTTCATCTTTGTGCCTTAATAAGTACACATACCCATAGCGATTATAATCGTTGGTAAAGGTAATGAAGTATCTTTCACCATTCCTAGTCATTGGTTTAAAAGGATCACATACATCCGAATGTATGATTCCTAATAAATCTTTTGCCCTTTCGTTATTTCCACTAAAGGGTGCCTTGGTCATTTTTCCTTGTAAACAAGATTCACATACATCAAATGAATCACATTCATTTGTTTTTAAAAGACCATTCTTTTGAAGTGTTTGTATACGTTTCTTGTTTATATGACCAAGACGACAGTGCCAAAGATAGGTATCACTCAAATCCAACTTGAATTTCTTGGTGTTAGTTAGTTACAATTAACTATTTAAAGTATTTTCATGAACCAATTCATAAATACCATTAATGGGAATAGCTTTAAAATAGAACATATCTTTTAAAGAAACATGAATATCATTTTCAACAAAAGATAATACATAATCATAATGTCTTAATTGGGATACTGAAATAATGTTTCTAGTCAAACTAGGAGTATACAAAACATTCTTCAAAATAACATCCAAGCCACTTGGAAGTTTTAGGATGTAGTCCCCACGAGCTTCAACTAAGACTTTAGTTCCATTGCCCATGAAGAGGCTAACATCCCCTTGATTGAAGTCCCTACTTCTTGTGAACCCCTGCAACAAATTACAAATATGAGTTCCACATCTGGTATCCAATACCCATGTGTTAGAAGATGTAACATTAAGATCAATATAAATCATGTATATTGTACCTAAGGTCTGCCCGACATCCCTCTTTGCTTTCAACTCTTGGAGATGGACAGGACAATTCCTTGCCAAATGTCCAATCTCCCCACACTTGAAGCATGGGTCATTACTAGCAACCTTTTGCTTCTTCTCTTGAGGTTTGGGTGGCATCCTTGCCACCCCTTTCCCTTTTCCCCAAACGGGTCCCTTACCCTTGGAAACTTTTGCCTTGGGTGCGGGATGAGGCCATTTATTGTTCCCACCTTCATTGATGGTGAGAACGGGTAAAACCCTTTTACCCATGGCCGCCTCGGCCATTTTAAGCATTGAGTGAGCTCACCAATGCTCTTGTCCCATGCATTCATGTTGTAATTCAACACAAATGTCTCGGACTTTTTGGTTAGGCCATTTAGGATCAAATCCGTGGCCAATTCCTTCTAGACGGGACAATTAAGCCTCTCGAGGCGGTCAATATGACTTTTCATCTTAAGTACATAAGATAAAACAGATTGGTTGCCGTCCATACGACATACATGGAGTGCTTGAACCATTTCGAAGCGCTCAACCCTTGCTTGCTGTTGGAACGTCTCCTTCAGCTGGGTTATCATGTCATAAGCTCCGTGATGTTCATAGTCCTTTTGGAGATCCGGAGTCATGCTCACTAGCATGAGACAAGACACTTGGACAGAGTCCTCAGTGTACTTCAGCCAATCGTTGTAGGCCTCCTCATCATCCTCAGTAGGTTGATCGGGGATAGGGTCGTCTAAAACATATGATCGTCTCTCTTGTGTCACACCCCGGGCCCAGAGACGCGGGACGTCACGATTAGTAAACAACAACCAAAATGCAGCGGAAACTAAATGGTTTATTACAAAAGTGTCACATGATGTTTACATTAAAATATTGGCTTTGCTTCCAATCAAAAGGTGCTTCAACCTACAATCTATAGGTGTCGTGATCAATCTCTCGGGAAATATTTCTTGAAGCTTCAGTAACTAAGGCTTTTAGGCTCAACCTTTGTCTTTAACCTCTACCCTCGTATCATGCTTCGGATTTGGGTAACTTCTATAGCTCAACTATTCTCCCTAGCCTTATCAGAAGACACGCTCAAAAGAAAATTATGTCAACATAAAGTTGGTGAGTTCAAGTGGTTAAAGTTTCAGAAAACAAAAGGGGCTCTTAGAGTCCACAAGTTAAAGTTTTTGTATCCATTATAGCGGTTGTGGGGTCACAATCAACCCTGCACTTGGTCCCCGTTGGCCTCTTCTAAACTTGTGTTTAACCGGATATTCCCGTAAGAAAGAACCAAGCCTCAGAATAGTGAACCATACCTGCTAGGACGGTTCACCATAGTATCTTATTCAAAACCTGTTACATGCCACAAACGACCCCTCAGGATCTCAGTGGGGTACCTCCCTATAGCGGGAGCCACTGTGCGTGGGGGATTCCCCAAATAGATCTATTCACGTAAGAACAAGCGGTTAACAAAAGAATTAATGATCGTGACAAAAGTCTCAGCAGGTATTCAAAAAGTCCCACATACTAGCATCAAGTTAGCACAATCATAGTTCATAGAACAAAAGATCATGCAAAACAGTAAACAGTATCAGACATAAGAATTTCAGTTTAAAGGAGCATGCTTCATCCCCAAAACAAAAGTAAAAAGGGGGACACGAGAACTCACCTGGTGTCCTTATATAAATTCAGAGCTCGATAAAGAAAAGTGATGACCATCAACGAAGCAATACTAACTAGAACATATAAGATTCACGTTTAGAATTAGCATGATGTTATTACATGCGTGCGGTTGAGCTCTTCAGTTAAATTTAAGTTGGTTATTAGTATCCTTAATGTATCTTAGCTTCTTGTGTATTTGTTAATTGTTATGAATTAACTCGTGTACATTAGGTTAATTAATGCATTTAATCAAGAATTGAGTCTTAGCATGAAGGATGTAGTGAAATCAATTTATATCATGGATTCCAAATCTTTATAAATAACTTACATTGACGATGTAAGTTATATATAATGTTTCAAGTGATGTTCATAATGCTCATGTTCACATTGTATTAGTTAACTTGATTTGACGCTAAGTAATTCAATTATCGACGGTAGTTGACTATATTTCTCAAAAGAAAAGGGTGACACCAATAATATTTATTTCAATAAAAATGAGATGACCAATTACTAACAACGACAAGATAGTGGATCATTATCGCATTTTAGGTCTTTACTTTAAATAAGACGTGTAGACGCCGGTTAACCTAAATGTTCATTATATTTATATACATTTATAAGTGTATCATTATATTTGCACGAATTACGTCTCTAAGCCTTCTAATGATCCAATGTGACATGAGATAAGCTTATTTGTATCATCTATGACAGGTTATAACCATTTCCCAACATGTAATATTTCAAACATGTTATCTAGGTTGATTTGTAACAAAGTATCATTGCTAATTAAATCTCGAGTCCAAACCATCTATTTAAATCTGATAATTATAACAAGTGACATTCATTTTCGTTTATAATTCACGTATTTTATAATTTATGGCTTTAGTTAATTAGAGCTCAATAACACGTATGCAGATTATAATTAAATCTCAAATGCGTTGCGCGTGCGATTTTTACCTTCCACTCGGTTATAAACTCTAACCCACTCGTTTACGTCTCATTGACTGCTCGTTGACCACGTTTGACCAGCTTTGACCAGCTTTGCCCGAGGTTTAACCTAATCAATACACACCAAGATTACATACAACACTACATCATAGATATCTCATAACCAAGCGCAACTAAACCGCAATATACGTTACCAAACACCTCGGTTGCGTCTCTTACCCTTACCATTCACCACATGCAGCCACTCTCCACCATGGATCGCCACTAACCGACACCGGCAGCCTCTTGGTTGGCCGGAATCCTAGCTGAAATTACCCTAACGTAACCACATCCTAAGGGTCTCATCTAGAACCCAACATGCAACCACATGTACAACATCAAACTACTCTAATTTTACCTCAAACAGCAGCATCCACCATCAACAGCCCCAAATCACAATGAGTAACAGCAACCAGCTCAACCATAGCCTAAAACTATACCATGATAGTCACCAATATCATCACCGCAGTGGCTCTGCACTACTATTGGCCACCATCCACACCCGACAGCCACCACCAACGCTGACCACAGCCACAACCATCATCAACGCGACCACCATCGACACCCGACTTCCACAGTCGTGGTTATAGCCAACAACCATCACCATAATAACATTCACGGTCTGGATCCCTTCACCATCACTTACCTTCCCCGACAGCCACAACCGAAACCCCTGCTGCTATCCCCTTCGCCAACATCGACCACCAACACACGACAACCACCAACCCCACCATTGGCGCAGCCGGGTGTCGCAACCACCACACCAAGACCACAGCCACAGCAATCAACAACAACCAGCGTGACCACCATCATCAGGTCTCGAACGACCCTCATGGTCATATTAGTCGACCATCACCACCGTTGGCTTACCATCACCACCGTCGGCTTACCTTCACCACCGTCGGCTTACCTTCACCACCATCGGCTTACCATCACCACCATCACGACCGATAGCCCAGAATCCCAAAATCGACCTTTGATTCTTAGCCGTGTTTTAGGAGAAATTGGAGCTACTATCGTGACCGCAGAGAAGAGAATCGAATTGGGAAAAGGATCACTCGCAGGAATGGGTCGCCGGTGGCCGGTGAGTTGGCCTGATTCGAAGAAAGGGGGGAAGAAGGGGGAGCCACGGTCGCCTCTTTCTCTCCTCTCTGACTTTTTGTTTTTCTAAACCCTAAGTTAGAGAAAAAAGTGCTTATATAGTGGGGTTAAGAAATGGCTTAGTTAACGGGTCAGTTCGTATCACGTTCGGAGCAGTTATCTCGTATTGTTATGAATTTTATTTCCCGTTAGATACAATTATGCAAAACATTATAAATATGCTGATATATTGATTTATCATTTTTAAAACATGCCGAATAATTAAACGAGTTTGTAAATTACCGCGTATTTAACACGTTCAGCAGTTTACGCGTTTTCCTCGAACGAGGGCTTTTATTATTATTTTGATATCTAAATGCATGCAATTAGGCATTAGAATGATATTTTGAGCGTTATCTTCCCACGTTGGTCACGTTAAAACCTTATCTGACGAATTCTCGGGTTTTACCTGATCGTAACCCGGTTCGCGTCACGGTCGCGTTTCGGAACGCATTTATTCCAGACAACGTATCACTCCCAAATCTACTATGTTATGATAATAAAAAATGGTTAGATAATTGTTTATGGAGTTACGAGGTTCGGTTGACGTATCAGATATCAGTAAATGCCGGTGAAAACCGGTATTCGGGTTTCAATACGGAATTCTGTTGTTTATGCATGATTGATGAAAAATCTTTTGGAGATCCTTATTTATGGTATTAGTTGAGATTAACAATGATTTAGATTGGATGACAAGCCCTTATAAGAATTCCTGATGGAATTTAGATATAGTACACGGTAAATTGCCGGATTTTACCCGGTATGGGTTCTGAATCTGTTTTTAGTTTGGATCTTTCCATAGTTATTTCAAATCATCTAATAATTCATTGTTTCATGGTTTCTTGTTTAATTAGTTCCTAAACATGTATTTGGGCCTTAAATGGGCCTTGTTATAAGTTCGGGCCCTTGTTGGGCTTATTGGGCCCAAAAGGCTAGTTTCGTTTTGCAAGATTTCTTTGGTAAGCCCAAATCAATCTGGACCTTTATTGGGTCCTATAATACATTAAGTTTTCTAATTAGGCTAGATTTCAGAGGTGTTACATTCTCCCCTCCTTTTAGAAATTTCACCCTTGAAATTTTAGTATCGTTAATATTTGTTTCCGAGTGTGATACACTCATAGTATGAATCTTGAAGCTTTAGAGTTGTTTAGCTGAGCATCCCAGGACAAATGTTGATGATTAGGTGTCAAATAATCAAGTTTGATTTGGGTTGGAGTAACTATCCGAATGTTAGAATCATGCTTGACAGAATCAGTAAGTCAAATCATGAACAGATTTTTGGCTTCACCATCAGATCATTTAACAATCGTACATAATTAACAAGAAGAGACTCTCCACTGTGGTTCGATACGCCGACCTACAAAATAGATCTAGCAGGAAGACGATTCCCAAAATCCCGACGGTGTTACCGTCCTCACTGAGAATCTTAAGAATGATTGAAAAGAAGAGGATATTAGCGTGCATGCCTTTAATTGGTCAGGATAATCCGGTCACAATGGACTAAAAGTTTCAAGTCAAGAAAGATTTGAGTTTCCCAACGAGTACAGATTAATATCTAGGAATCGCACGATCATTCCTACAAAGCTAAAACTAAGAAGTTTTTATGATGGTAAAAAAAATGAAGAGGTTAGGTCATGCACAAAGGTCTTCTTCTTTCAAAGCCTTTTTTATTCTTAACTTCCTTCGAAAAATTTCTTTGATCTCTTCCTTCTATGATTTCATCTTAAGAGGGTTATGTCCTTTCTTCCACTACGTGCTTCTTCTAGTATGCATCCTTTTCCGGAACGGTTCTGTATATCAGAACCTCAGTCTTCAAGTAGATCCGTTCATCTTATCTGACGCATGACAAGAGTTTCCGAAATGGGATGTGCTATATATACATATTCACGTGAACTGACGCTGGTAGAATCACAAGTTCAAGAAACGATACAGTGTAGGTAATAGAAGGAAAGCCTAACTGTAGGCTATCTGCATTTGTCGACGAGGGTAAGCAGATACAAATACGTTCAATACTTGTTCTCTCACATTTGGTAATACGGATGTCTTAGGACAGTGCGGATGATGACCTCCTATTCGCACTTGCCAACGCGGTTGACATTACATATTGTCGATCACCCTATTGTGCTTGGTCTAGTATTCTGATGTGTAGTGGGTAGTGTCGCATCGATAATGTGTCCAGGTGCATCCTTTTATTTTACGGAAGTTTCCAGTTCATGCTTAATGTAGCTCTCCATATATCTTCTCAGCTTCAATCGGGCGACTAGAAAATTTTCTTGTACTGTTGTATCAACACACATCTGTAACATTCTTATACGCGCCCAAACGAATTCCGCTTTTCTCCAATGATAACGATGCTAGTCGTATAGTTACACGAATCAAGTTTTTGTTAATCCTTTTACAACTTTCTCCTAACCCTAAGCATGACGCATCTCAATGTGGTTTTTACTTCTTCCTGAAATTTTATAGCTTCAACTATAGTGATTTGTCTCGAATTTCATGCTTAGTAATAGTAGCAAAATGACAGACATGTCTAATTATATCCTACAGATCCTATCCATGAGACTTCTGATTACATGAGATATGTAGGTCCTCCCACACGGGCTTGACCACAACCTTCGTACTTGCCATATCTGGTTTCAACTGTTATTTGTGTAATGTCGTTTTCCTTATAAACAAGACTTATAACAGTTAAGATGTAGGTAGCATCTTAAAATTGATTAAGTAGGTTATCATCTCTAGGAAGATGATATCACTTATCCTTGGTGACTTTATTTAACTCTTAATAGTCCATCCATAACTGGAGCATTCTATTTTCCTTCCGCAAAGAGCATTAAGTTTCCTCAAAACGACATAGTAGGTCTTATGAACTGTTTATCTAACAGCTATCGAATCTGCTTTCCTTCCACCAGCTCCTTAATATAAGTATCTAATTCAATACTGAAAGGAATTGATCTACCCAAGATACATATTAAATTGATGTGGCTAGTGTGATATGATCCAAGTCGGGTCATACCCAATAACAAGCTTAACAAACATCAAAAGATAATTTATTTGTTGATAAGATCATACAAATAAATAATGACACCAATTTAGAAAATGGATTTTCTAAATTATTGTTTTGCAAATGAACATTATTATGTGAATAATTGTTTATGAGATAGTATTTGTTTTTCATTATTTAGGTTACTAAATGATAACAAATAAAAGAGTGTTTAATTTATAAAGTTTAAAAATATGTTTCTGAACTTTATAAACTAAAAGTAAATATGTGTTAGTTATGTTTAAAACTTAAAAGGGTGGGACCCTTTGTTTTAAACAAATTGGCCGCCCAAGGGGCATGCAAGGGCCATTACTCTTTGTCGTGTAAATATACAAAGATGAGCATGCTAACATCCTTCAATACATTCAATATTCTCTCTTGCATCAACAAGCTCTCTCCTCTCAAAAATTCTCTCATCTTCTCATGGTTTTTGAACAAGAAGAAGAGCTGAAATATTTCAGCTTTCAAAAGGGTTTTTGCTTGCTGAAAATCGGTGTCAAAGATTCCTAGCAAGAAGGTGTTTGTACAAGCTTGGGTATAGCCTCTTGAGAGCTTCTACTTTGAAGTTTCAGCCACATCTTCATCTTCATTCTCCTCTAGAAAACGTTTCTTTGAGAAGCTTCAAATGTTGTAATCTTTACATCATATTTTCTTATTATTGTATGCATTGTGTATAATGATCCATGGCTTGGGGTTCTTTGTTAAATGGGTTTAACAACTATCTTATGAACATGTTTTAAAATTTAAAATCCACTGCGTTTTCATATAAACAAGGTTATATGAGCTTTGATAAACATGTTAAAACCCCTACAATGGCATCAAGAGCCACTTATACATATGCATACATATATTACACTTGGTTGTTCACGGTTTTGTGGTGTTTGACACCACATACCCGTGAGATTAAGGGCTGTTTTGGTACCCTCTTTTGATTTCTTAAAGATGTTACTTATGCATGTAATGATCTTTAAAATCTAGATTATAAGATGTTTGTTTGTTTGGACAAAACCCATATGTTCTTGGTTAATGTTGGCCAAGAAAATGGGTTAAAGGGGCTGCCAAAAACCATGACCTATGATGTGTTTTAATATGTTGTTTGTTGATTATGCATAACAAAGCCTTGACCATATGGATTGATTGTTGATTGGTTGTCTAGTTATATTCATTTGGGCATGTAATAATTTATCTTTGGTTTCATGTTTTGTTTTGTAATCTATTCATTCATATGGTTTGTAATAAATAGATTAGGGTTTTTTCTTTACTAGAAAAATGTATTAGGATACATATTTTGTAAAGGATGCTCAAGATCAAGACTTGAAGAGAAGATAAGACAAAGAGGATGCTTGAAGATGTGGTTTCAAGTGGGAGTCCCTTTGGTCAACCATGTGTCATGATTCTTAACCCTTAGGACATGACCATTTGACACACTTGTTTTGGCTAAACAAGTGTGATCAACTTAGTATGCTTTGTTATGCATGTATGAATGTTTTGTTTATGTTTGGTTGAATGCATATGATGATGTTTGTTTTGAATATTTGGATGTGATTAACAAACCGTCAACTAAAACAAACAATAAACAAGTAATTGGTTCTCAAATCATTAAGCATAAATAGAATGGTTCTATAAAAGGAGTTAATGGTTTGCAAAATAAAATGGGTTTTATTTAAAAGAACCAATAGGGTACCATATGGTTGAATGCATACAATCATATGGTACATAGACTTTTCTAAACAAGAATTGTGAAATTGTAAATCCCTTTTGATAACAAGTTAAACACCATCCTTTTACACAACACTTAGGTTACTTGCAAACTCTTAGTGGGATAAAGGTCACCTAACCACTTTGAGGGAACTTGTAACTTGAGGTGAGAATACCATGTTTTGGGATAAAAGTCACCTAACCACTTATGTAGTAAACTCACACGGTGTGTGTTAGTAGGACGACTTGATTTGTAAAATATATTGAATGGATCACCTAAAATATGTTTTACAAAAGTGTTGATGGGATAAACATGCCGTTATAAACATGAGATGTTCAAACGATCCCATACCACTAGAAGTTGCAATAGGTTGTAATTGTCATTTATGACTACCTTGTTTATTTAAATAATGGGATAAAGGTCACCTAACCAATATTTAAATATAACGTTGGATTCTAAAATTTTATTTATTAATGATCTATGAGACATAAAGGGTATTGATAAATGAAATAATTATATCAACGATTACTAATGGAATTTTGTAAAATCTTGTAGATGGCCGACAACAACAACGCTAATAACGATGTACCAAACCAAAACAACAATCCCTAAAGGCGATCCTTCAAAGGGATCGCCTAACACCTAACAATTTCATGGATTGGTACCGCAACTTGAGAATCGTTCTCAAGCAAGAAAAGCGGGCCTACATCCTTGATGATCCCATCCCCGATGAACCTGACGAGGAAGATGTGGAAGCGTATAATGATTGGGTTAGATATGTGGAAGACTCCGTCCAAGTCTCTTGCCTAATGTTAGCAAGTATGACACCCGAAACTCCAAAAGGAGTATGAGCTCCATGGAGCTTATGACACGATCACTCAGTTGCGGGAAACGTTCCAGCAACAAGCTAGAGTGGAGCGCTACGAAACGGTTCAAGCGCTTAATGCACGTCGGATGGAGGAATCCCAATCAGTTTCATCTTATGTTCTTAAGATGAAAAGCCACATCGACCGCCTTCAAAGGCTGAACTGTCCCGTCTCAAAAGAGTTGGCCACGGATTTGATTCTTAATGGCCTAACTAAAAGTTTGAGGCATTGTCATGAACTACAACATGAACGGAACATGACAAGAGCATAAATGAACTTTAAGGCATCTAAATGCTCTTTATCAGCTGAGGCGGGAATGGCGTGGGTAAAAGGGTTTTACCCGTTCTCACCATTAATGAAGATGGGAGAAGGAGAAGGTCTCTACCCCTCCTAAGGCAACTGTTGCCAAAGGAAAGGGGCACGTTGGGGGAAAGAGGAAGATGGGTATTAGGGCGCAACCTCCAAAGCCCAAGGAGAAGAAGCAAAAGGTTGCTGTGAACGACCCATGCTTCAAATGTGGTGAGATAGGGCATTGGATGAGAAATTGTCCAGTCTATCTCAAAGAGTTGAGAGAAAAGAGGGATGCGGGGCAAACCTCAGGTATAATTTACATGATACATGTTGAGCTGAATGTTATTTCTTCTAACACATGGGTATTAGATACCGGATGTGGAACTCACATTTGTAATTTGTTGCAGGGGTTCAGAAGAAATGAGCATTATGCAAAAGGGGAAATAAGTCTCTTCATGGGCAATGGTGCAAAGGTTCACGTGGAAGCCCAGGAGACTACATTTGAAGCTTCCAATGGTTTGGAAGTTATTTTAATAATGTATTATATGCTCCTAGCTTGACTAGGAACATAATTTCTGTTCCCGTTTAAGACAATACGATTATGATTTCAAGTTTGTTGACAATGATATTCATGTTTCTTTAAATCATGTATTTTATTTTAAGGCTATACCTTGTAATGGTATTTATGAATTGGTTCATGAAAACGAAACATATGATAGCTCTATATACCAAGCAACCACCAAAAGACTCAAATTAGATTTGAGTGACCTACCTTTGGCATTGTCGTCTTGGTCATATAAACAAGAAACGTATACAAACGCTTCAAAAGAATGGTCTTTTAAAAACAAATGAATGTGATTCATTTGATGTACGTGAATCTTGTTTACAAGGAAAAATGACTAAGGCACCCTTTAGTGGAACTAACGAAAGGGCAAAAGATTTATTAGGTATCATACATTCGGATGTATGTGGTCCTTTTAAGCCAATGACTAGGAATGGTGAGAGATACTTCATTACCTTTACCGACGATTATAGTCGCTATGGGTATGTGTACTTATTAAGGCACAAAGATGAAGCTTTTGAAATGTTCAAAATCTTCAAGAATGAAGTAGAAAATCAACTCAACAAATCAATTAAAGTTCTCCGTACCGATAGAGGCGGTGAATACCTAAGTGACGTTTTTCAAGATCATCTTAGGAGTTTGGGATTGTCTCATAACTCACTCCACCTGGAACACCACAACATAATGGGTGTCTGAGAGGAGGAATCGAACCCTATTGGATATGTTCGATCTATGATGGCTAGAAGCATATTGCCTCTATCATTTTGGGGTTTCGCTTTGCTCTCCGCGGCCCGTATTTGAATATGGCCCCAACCAAAAAGGTGGAAAAGACACCTTTTGAGATATGGCATGGAAGAGTTCCATCCCTATCATACTTAGGGGTCTGGGGTTGTGAGGCTTATGTTAAGACTCCCACCCCAAACAAATTAGATGTCCGATCCACCAAGTGTATCTTTGTTGGATATCCTAGAGATTCTATGGGATATTATTTCTATGATCCACTAGAACAAAAGGTGTTTGTTTCCAGAAAGGGTGAGTTCTTAGAAACAAAGTTCCTTATGGAAGGAACTAGCAGTAGAACAGTGGATCTTGAGGAGGATCAAGATTCACAGCCCGATGCACGTTTGGTTGAAACTAGCACTCAATATGAGGATGTTGAGGATGATCAAGCGGTTGATCAATACACACAAAACGTTCGCAGAAGTGGTAGAACTAGTAATCCACCTGAAAGATACGGATTTTTCATGGATGGATGATATGTGGTAGATTTAGATGAACCAACCACATATCATGATGCAGTGTCCAATTTGGATTGTGACAAATGGCTTGAAGCCATGAACGTTGAGATGCAATCCATGTATGAAAATCAAGTTTGGGAACTTGTCGTACCACCTCTTAGTTCCAAAGTAGTTGGAAGTAAGTGGGTTTTCAAGAAGAAAACCGATATGCATGGAAACTTGGATACTTACAAAGCTAGACTTGTAGCAAAGGGTTTCACTCAAACTCAAGGGGTTGACTATGATGAAACCTTCTCACCTGTTGCAATGCTAAAGTCTATAAGGATATTGTTTGCCATAGCTGCTCATTATGACTATGAGATTTGGCAAATGGATGTCAAAACCGCTTTCCTAAATGGATATCTTGAGGAAGATGTCTATATGGTTCAGCCTGAAGGTTTTGTCGATCCAAAACATCCTGATAAAGTATGCAAGTTAAAGAAATCAATCTATGGATTGAAACAAGCATCGAGAAGCTGGAATCACCGTTTTGATGAGGAGATAAAGAAATTTGGCTTCATCAAAAACGCTGATGAAGCTTGTGTGTACTAGAAGGCTAGTGGGAGCATAATAACCTTCCTAGTATTGTATGTTGATGACATACTACTATTTAGAAATGACATCCCAACCTTGGAAGGTGTAAAAACCTGGCTTGGAAGTTGTTTTTCCATCAAGGATCTTGGTGAAGCTGCCTATATTCTGGGAATAAAGATCTATAGGGATAGATCAAGGCGGCTGATTGGTTTGAATCAAAGTGCATACATTGACAAAATCTTGAAAAGGTTCAAGATGGAAAACTCTAAGAAAGGTACTGTACCTATTCAAAGAGGGACAATATTGAGTACGACTCAATGTCCAAGCTCAAAGGAGGAGCAAAATAGAATGAAGGCAATCCTATATGCATCTGCTATAGGATCCATCATGTATGCAATGATATGCACTAGACCGGACGTGTCATGCGCTTTAAGCATGACAAGTAGATACCAGCAAAATCCTGGTGATAGTCATTGGAGGGCTGTCAAGAACATTCTGAAATACCTAAGGAGGACTAAGGATATGTTCTTGATCTACGGGTCTGGTGAAGAGGACTCGTAGTAAAAGGTTACACGGATGCGAGTTTCCAAACCGATCGAGATGATTCACGATCTCAATCGGGGTACATCTTTATTCTGAATGGCGGAGCTGTTTCTTGGAAAAGCTCAAAGCAAGAAGTCGTAGCGTTGTCCACTACAGAGTCAGAATACGTCGCCGCTTCAATGGCAGCACAGGAAGCTGCATGGCTGAAGAAATTCATAGCCGATCTGGGGTAGTCCCTTGCATTCAGGATCCCCTAGAGATCTTTTGTGACAACGAGGGTGCGATTGCTCAAATCAAGGAACCTCGTGCTCATCAAAAGACTCGGCACATTGAACGGAGATTCAACTACATAAGGGATGAAGTTGAAAAAGGAAAGATATGTATTCGCAAAGTCCACACTGATAAAACATTGCGGATCCACTCACAAAGCTCCTTGAAAAGGCAAAGCATGAAGGCCATGCTTGTGCCATGGGACTTAGATATTCAAGTGACTGGGTTTGATGTTGTATTTTGTATTTAAATATTGGAACTTATGTTATTTGACTTAATTATATGGTTATAATTTCATTTGTTCTTCTATTTTAGCATGTTTAAATCCGTGAATAAATAAGTTATTCTAAACATCCGTAGTCGATCATACTTGTGGAACAATTATGAATGTAAGACTATAATGAAATTGGATTGGTTGATATTCATAAAGTATGAATATAGAGCAAGAGGTTGCTACCAAGGTTCATTGATATCTATGGGATATATAGATTGGACTGACCCGCTCTCAATTATTTCTGCATGGAATCTTTGTGATTAGTCATAAGAGATATTGAGTAAAGGCGAATATCATTGTATCCTCAGACCTGAGATACATATTGGGTCTTGATATTCACCAAGTATTGTACTTTGACTTAGTACTTTGCTGTTCTGAAAAATTGGCAGTACATAAGGCTGAGTTCAGGTATGATATGAGGTGATTGTGAGAGACGTATGTAGTCAAGATGGAATTTGTTCCTCTTATTCGTTGAGAGTTAGATGTCTAAGGCCTGTCAAAGTTAAATCGGCGGAGAATGACAGTTCTGTGTCTCTTGGATTTAACATGACATCTGAAACAAAAGGAATGATTAATTCACCTAAAACATATTCAAGTAAGGTACTTGAAAAGGATGATGTTATTGAATGGCACTTAGTCATATACATTAGGGGTAGCAAACCGTTGCTAGGCGTTATTTGCTGCTTGCATCAATCTTCTATGAATCTTGTGCAAGTGGGAGATTGAAAGGATTGATCTGCCCAAGATACATATTAAATTGATGTGGCTAGTGTGATATGATCCAAGTCGGGTCATACCCAATAACAAGCTTAACAAACATCAAAAGATAATTTATTTTTGATAAGATCATACAAATAAATAATGACACCAATTTAGAAAATGGATTTTCTAAATTATTGTTTTTCCAAATGAACATTATTATGTGATAATTTTCATGAGATAGTATTTGTTTTTCATTATTTAGTGTTACTAAATGATAACAAACAAAAAGGTGTTTAATTTATAAAGTTTTAAAATAAGTTTTTGAACTTATAAACTAGAAGTAAATATAGTTAGTTTATGTTTAAACTTAAAAGGGTGGGACCCTTGTTTTAAACAAATCGGCCGCCAAGGGGCATGCAAGGGCCATTACTCTTTGTCTTGTAAATATACAAAGATAAGCATGCTAAACTCCTTCAATACATTCAATATTCTCTCTTGCATCAACAAGCTCTCTCCTCTCAAAAATTCTCTCATCTTCTCACGGTTTTTGAACAAGAAGAAGAGAGCTGAAATATTTCAGCTTTCAAAAGGGTTTTTGCTTGCTGAAAATCGATGTCAAAGATTCCTAGAAAGAAGGTGTTTGTATAAGCTTGGGGTATAGCCTCTTGAGAGCTTCTACTTTGAAGTTTCAGCCACATCTTCATCTTCATTCTCCTCTAGAAAACGTTTCTTTGAGAAGCTTCAAAGGTTGTAATCCTTACATCATATTTCTTATTATTGTATGCATTGTGTATAATGATCCATGGCTTGGGGTTCTTTGTTAAATGGGTTTAACAACTACATGTTTTAAAATTTAAAATCCGCTGCGTTTTCATATAAACAAGGTTATATGAGCTTTGATAAACATGTTAAAACCCCTACAAATACTTCCTTAAGAGCAACCTCAACTGTTGTCTTAAGCTACAGAATTACTTCAAACGTTTCTAATTCCTTCATAGTGCTTCCCAATTAAGGTCAAACTTCTAGATGACCTCTTGCTCGGTCCATATTCTTCGAGGCAACTGTGCCCTATAGAGGTCTATTCGTGAAGCAAGTAACTCTGTTTAGATTCTAATTTCTTATAAGCTTATTGATTGTTCCACGAGATATGAGAGTAAGACTTTTGCTCGAATTCCCGACGGTACGGAGCGTTCTAGGGTAAGGTATTAGAGAATCACTTTAGGAGAGGTTGAAAATTTAGAGGGAAATAGTACCAACGCTTACGATCAAGGATGATTATGCAGACTTTCTTTGTCTACAATCTGCTGCATGTCTATCACTTCGTTGTAGTTGGATCTCAAGTGATTTAACACATGAGATTTCTTGTAGCTGATCTTCTATGCTTCTTAGTACATCTTTTGGAGCAACACCATCGTTTAAGTTCGACCATGAGTTCCCATGAATTCTTCATTATTATCGACCGCATCGATTCGAACAAGTTTAGGACTTATCAAGGTGCTCGCTAGTACATGAAGGTTAACTACCACTCTAATAACTTATCGTATAGTTCGAGATCGTATTCTACTTCAGATCTTCGCGCTCGAATCACGAACTTATTACTCAGGTAGTAGAGGTCTCCAAGTAGAGATCTTTACAAGGTTTTAAAGTTTTCCGCATCGGCGATCACATATTTCCAAAGATGAGGGTTATGCTAGAGGCTTAAGGTAAGTAGCACTACTCGTTAAGAGAATAAATCGAGAACAGAGGGTGAGTGGAAAAATCAGGGATCCACTGAAGTTGTACATTCATATTTTTGTTTTGAAATCTCGAAGGTTAGTTTTTCTCGGTAAATATCCATGGCACTTGAGCATTTATCTTCGAAGAATCTGAATCTTAGAAGGAGGTTTCATTTCTTATATATTCTGGCGCTCAGAACTTTATCAACAGCACGGTCAGTTAAAAGCAGGGTCAAAATAGTTCAACCTAAGTTTCGTGTGAAGATTGTCATTAGATGACTAACGGTTAGATGATGGAAGATTTAAAGAGCATAGTATTAAGAAAGGTGATTATCAATCACAATCGGAGCTGATATTAAGAAAGTTTCTTTGAGTTAGGTGGTTCCATTACAATGAATAGGTAGAGAGAAGTCATATTCCTCAAAGGCTTTGAGAAAATGATCAGAGGAATTCTAGAATCCGGAAGATCCTATGAAATGTGAACTACTAAGAAAGAAAGAAGTGATAAGTTTTCTATGTCATTGACCACAAGAGGCGTGTCTAGGAAATTTATTATTCTGGTATGTTCTCCGATGCACAAGCCTTGTCGGAGAGTCTTCCACTATGTTGAGGAAGTTTTGACGAATTCAATGTTGGGTAGGAAGGAAATTTCAGGCATCGCTAAAAATAGTATGGCTAAAGCACACGCATAACGAGGTGAAGTGCCATACTCAGTATGAGAACAGTTAAGTTTGAGAACATCATTTAATGATCTCCAGAGTCTGATGGTCTTATTATTATAATTCCAGTAGGAGAGTAGATAATAAATAAAAGAGAAGAAAAGAAAGGATAGTTACTTCAACATCGTCCTTGGTAGCTCTTCAAGTGTCAAATGGTTCTCGCCCAGCATGAAAGTTTTGTACCTGAAATTGTTGAATATATTCCAAATATTTGTGTTTATTCTTGTATTTATTGGTTCTTTAAGTGTTTTACATTGATATTAGTTTACCTGACAGGGCCCACCAGAATTCACGGGTACCTGTAAATTCACCATTATGTGTGCACCCGTAATCGTCAATTTACCTTACACTATCATTCTAGTCATTCCCATCATAAGTTCCAAGTTTGTGTATTTAGGTCCTGGAGTTAATGATTTTCATTTAGTCATCATCTGCAATTAAGCACACTTAGATTCCAACTATGCTAATCATTCAAGTTAACCCAGAAATTGTCTCGAAGTAAGTTTCAACAAATCAAGCAATAAATGAGCATTCAGGCACATGCTATCCTAGGGAGCAGAACAACAAAAAGGCATCATGGTTAATATCTTATCACTAATTCCAACATGTATCATCTTACAAATGAGGCATAATAGCAAGTATCATCATTTCAAACAAGTATCAGTATAACAGTTGCTCAGGTAACGACACAAGTCGTATCAAGTGTATAGCTAACAGCAGTGTTTCATATAGTGACAAAAGTCAACTGTGCAATCAGATAAGTATCTCCTAGGATTTAAGTCCTAATTTATATGCACATCTTTGGTTCTAACGTTCTTAGTACTTGACATTTAGTAATCCTAAGAGTCAACTCCAAGAGGTTCCATACCTTAATGGTTTACTCGGGTGCACCTATCATAGGTAATACCCTAATGTATCAAGGTTTCTTATAGGGTAGAGAATTCTTAACGGATATATGAAATCCTTAAGGTATCCAAGTTAAAGAAGTGTGTTCTTAGGGAAACCTATTCTTGCTACAAACTTGGATCACTATATCGTGGAAACAACCTACTAGGCTGGTCCTACTATTATTGTTACACCTTAAGTATTGCAAAGCAAACCCACATTTCTACAACTTGGTTCAACAAAGCTCAGAAAAGTCATCTCACTAAGGTGGTCCTATGAGGTTCATATGGTTGTAGTTTAGGGCTCGCGAAGCAGACCTACTTCGCTACAACCTTTGGCTATGATACCAATCTGTCACACCCCGGGCCCAGAGAGGCGGGGACGTCACGATTGTAAACAACAACCAAAATGCAGCGGAAACTAAATGGTTTATTACAAAAGTGTCACATGATGTTTACATTAAAATATTGGCTTTGCTTCCAATTCAAAAGGTGCTTCAACCTACAATCTATAGGTGTCGTGATCAATCTCTCGGGAAGTATTTCTTGAAGCTTCAGTAACTAAAGCTTTCAGGCTCAACCTTTGTCTTTAACCTCTACCCTCGTATCTTGCTTCGGATTTGGGTAACTTCTATAGCTCAACTATTCTCCCTAGCTGTACCTGAAGACATGCTCAAAAGAAATTATGTCAACATAAAGTGGTGAGTTCAAGTGGTTAAAGTTTCAGAAAACAAAAGGGGCTCTTAGAGTCCACGAGTTAAAGTTTTTGTATCTATTATAGCGGTTGTGGGGTCACAATCAACCCTGCACTTGGTCCCCGGTTGGCCTCTTCTAAACTTGTGTTTAACCGGATATTCCCGTAGGAAAGAACCAAGCCTCAGAACAGTGAACCATTCCTGCTAGGATGGTTCAGCATAGTATCCTATTCAAACCTGTTACATGCCATAAACAACCCCCTCAGGATCTCAGTGGGGTACCTCCTGTAGCAGGAGCCACTGTGCGTGGGTGATTCTCCAAATAGATCTATTCACGTAAGAACAAGCGGTTCACAAAAGAATTAATGATCGTGATAAAAGTTCAGCAGGTATTCAAAAAGTCCCACATACTAGCATCAAGTAAGCACAATCATAGTTCATTGAACAAAAGATCATGCAAAAACAGTAAACATAAGAATTTCAGTTTAAAGGAGCATGCTTCATCCCCAAAACAAAAGTAAAAAGGGGGACACGAGACTCACCTAGTGTCCTTACATAAATTCAGAGCTTGATAAAGAAAAAGTGATGACCATCACGAAGCAATCCTAACAAGAACATATAAGATTCACGTTTAGAATTAGCATGATTTATTACATACGTGCGGTTGAGCTCATTAGTTAAATTTAATTTGGTGATTAGTATCCTTAATGTATCTTAGCTTCTTGTTTGTTAATTGTTATGAATTAACTCATGTACATTAGGTTAATTAATGCATTTAATCAAGAATTGATTCTTAGCATGAAGGATGTAGAGAAATCAATTTATATCATGGAATCCAAATCTTTATAAATAACTTACATTGACGATGTAAGTATATATAATGTTTCAAGCGATGTTCATAATGTTCATGTTCACATTGTATTAGTTAACTTGATTTGACGCTAAGTAATTCAATTATCGACGGTAGTTGACTATATTTCTCAAAAGAAAGGGTGACACCAATAATATTTATTTCAATAAAAATGAGATGACCAATTACTAACAACGACAAGATAGTGGATCATTATCGCATTTTAGGTCTTTTACTTTAAATAAGACGTGTACGCCGGTTAACCTAAATGTTCATTATATTTATATACATTTATAAGTGTATCATATATTTGCACGAATTACGTCTCTAGCCTTCTAATGATCCAATGTGACATGAGATAAGCTTATTGACAGGATCTCAGCCTCTCGTGTTGATCAATTAGATTATGTTTGCAGCGGATTTTGCACATTAATTAGCAATTAAAGCAAGAATAAAAGATATATGCGATTAAAGCATAAACTAGAGAGAGAAGAGTTCTGCGAAGCATAAATGTTCTTATTGGTCGCACGTTCGGCCATTAAAACGTATGGTTACCCCATCCTTTTATAGGCGGCAAAAGGATGGGCATGATGTCCTTTTTTCTGACATCACTGAATATTCAAATTACAACTGACAAAACATAAAACTACTGAAGATGTCAACACAGCTGGACATCTTCTTACAAAAGTTCCTAAGTGCTGACAAAAGTAAACTACTGAAATCCTACAACGACTGAAGAACAAACTCTTCAGTCGTTTATAACTACTGATACTATAACAACTGAAGAACATGCTCTTCAGTTGTTGTACAACTACTGAAACAAAATAACCTACTGAAAAAGAAAAACCACTACAACAACTGAAGAAGACTTCTTCAGTTGTTGTGACAAACTCTGAGTCTTCAGTACTTGGTCTTCAGACTTGGCTTCAGATGATATAACAACTGATGACTTCAGTAGATATCATCAGTTGTTGTCTTCAGTCTTGGTCTTCAACTTTGTGCTTCAGTAGAAGGTCTTCCAGTTCCTTAGTTCTTCAGCTTTTGATTCTTCAGTACTTGTCTTCAGTACTTGAAGTCTTCAGTACTTGTAAGATCAGTACTTCAAGACTTCAGTACTTGGTCTTCAGTACTTTGGAGTCTTCAGCTGATATTCTTCAGTTCTTTGATCTTCATACTTTGTTCTTCAGACTTTGTCATAAAAGCAGAAGGCTGGAGCTAAGATGCTCTCGAGGTGACATTCAAGCAGAGAACACAATAGCTGATGAGAGTCTTCAGATGTTCTCGAGTCTGACATTCAAGCAAGAGAACACAATAGCTGATGAAAGTCTTCAGATGTTCTCGAGTCTGACATTCAAGCAAGAGAACATTGTAACTGATGGGAGTCTTCAGCAGTTGTAGTAGTGGCATGTGGGACTTAGAGGTTTTTCCTGATCTTGGCTCATTGGTTCTTTTGGTCCAACAAACTCCCCCTAAACCAATGCAGCCAAAACCTCTAATTATTGGATGTCCCACTTATTGATGGCATAATGATTGGTCTATTTCCTTCTAGATCAGATTAGAAGTTGACCCAGATTAGCACTGGCCGGAGAGGTAGTCTCAAGTGTTTGTTTGGCTAAGTATGGATGGGAGCTCTGTCTTGGGGATTGGACACAGAGCTGTTACCCCTCCATGATCTACCTCCCATGTACAAGTCGGTAGGATTCTCAGGTGTAGGCCTGAAGAAAGATCAATTGTTCTTCTTTGGACAGGTCTTCAGGCACACCATCAAATAATCCCTCCCGACCGTACAGCTCTGAGATGAACTTGACCTGTTTACCATTATTGAGCTCAATTGTTGTGATTTGCCTATAAGCAAACTCATCAGGATGTTTACCCTCCAACAACAGGTTGAGCTCATTTCTCTGGAAATTCTCAGCTTCTTATAGACCAGACCCTTCCTAACCACCCTATTTCTAGCATTGAAAAGGGTGATTGGCCGGCTCTATAAGCGTTCTCGAATTCCTCTACTATTTCCCAGGGTGTATTACAAGAGCCACAGAGATCTCTTCATCTACAATTCTCTTTAATTGGCTCTTGTACCTCACAGGCATGTTCTTCTTGACTATCCTGTGAGCCACCCTTGGGTCAGGCCAAGTTCTCACCTTATCCTTTTCATATTGAAAAGTTTGTTTCAAGGTGAATAATCTCAGAGCCTCTTTCTGCATGTTTATTATAGAGGTCGAAGCAGCATAAATTTGTCAATGCTTTTCAGCATTTCCTCATCATGTTTCTTTTGCTGCTCCTCCTCTTCTAACTTAACCCTCACCGTGTCCTGCTGTGAGGTGGGAGTGATGGTTTGTGGTTTAGCTTGGGTAGAGGTATACTGCTGAACGTGGCAGACTATCCTCCTCATCCTCCTCATCTTCTTCTTCTTGCAGCCTCGACACCCTTCTCTTCTTCACCAAGGGTGGATCATTGGCTGCGGGTTTTGATGGTGAAGGGGTTGGTTTTGTGGGTTTGTGGTTTGGTTGTTGGTGTGGGAATGTTGGCAGGCACTGCTAGTAGCCTAGAGATAAGTGCTGGTTTGGTTAGCTTTACTAGCAGTGTCCGGTTCCCAGCACCGCTTCAGATAGGGCCTCAGCAACCAGTCCTTTGGTAAAATCACCAGCCGAACAGATCTTGGTGGTTATTGCCAAGAGTCTGTCCCTGGTCCATGCCTTAACATCAAGGACTGGTCTGCCCAGATACTTCGAAGTGAACCTACTCATAGCCTCAAGTTTTTGTCTTTCTTCTTGGCTATGAGTAGTCCATCGGTATTCAATCTCTTTCCTCTCCATGTTCCTGATCTCTTGATCTAGCAAAGCATGTCCTTGTCAAGCCTTTCCTGAACAGCTGTTCAATGACTTTGTTCATTGAACGGTTATGTTTAGCATCAGCCTCCTTGACAAGGGCTGCTAGATCAGGATCAGCCACCTTCTTTCCCTCTCCCTTATTCTTATCAGTGCTACTGAAATCCTTTTGGATTTCAGCCACTTCTATATGTTCTACCTCCCTCACTTTCCTCTTCCCCTTCTCCCTCACCCTACTACTCTCCTCAACCAACTCCCTCTCTACCACCACCACTTTCTCTGCCTCTTTCTCCTCCTCTCCCCTCTTCCTCTTGTCTTGCACTGATGTCTCCCCTTTTTGGTTGCATTGGTGGGGTTTGACTATCAGCAAGAGCCTTATGTATAGCAACCTCCACCATGGGTTGTATATATTGGGAAGCCTCTCATCAAGGGTTTGAATAACTATATCTTTAAGGATTGGTGTGATGAGAGGCAGGATTTCTGGAGGATAACTCCAGCTGCTCGGGGGGTTCTGTCCCTGAGAGCTAGTGCCAGAAGCAGGGGCTGGTGGCTGAGTTTGTGGGAGTGGCTCAGTGTCTGTGAGACCTTCGGTGAAGGTGCCATCTGTGGGGTAGTGGTGGCAGATGGACTTCTATCCTGAGTCATCTGAGCAAGCAGCTCTTTGAGTCTGCTTATCTCATCCTCAAGGATAGTGTTTTGAGCAACTACATCATAGAAGAAGCTCAGGTCATCATCAGCATGAGCTGAATCACCTGACCTCCTGACATTGTCAGGATGAACATGTCCTGAGTGTGGCTCAGTAATGACATGTGCCCCTTGTTCATGGTACTGGGGACTTCTGGCCTCAGATTGGATCCATCATCGGCCATTGCCTCTGGTGAGGTCTTAGAGATGTTACCAGCTTCACCCTGCTCAGATGTTGATTGCAGGGGAAGTGGCAAGCCTCACCAATTGTTCGCTCTCCCTAGCCACACTGGGAGAGTGAACTGATTCTCTGTGCTGTGGGCTCTGATCAGCACTTGTGCCCACCCCCTCTTCGGTTGGAGTCTCCCCAGTGGTAATAGGTTTCTGGGAGAGGGTGGAGTGCTCAGATCAGTCAGCACTTTGGCTATAACCAAAGTTGGGCTTAGTGGGGCGGTCTCCTCTGTATGTGGGCTAGAAGCAGTATGCACATGGGAGACTGTGCTCTTTCAATGCAGCCTCCTCAAGTGAGGAAGACCCCATAATGTGGTTGCCCCAAAATTGGTTGCATCAGGCTCCTGTTGAGAGGAAGCCTGTGCGGTTGTGGTGGGTGGAGTCGTGGTACCTGCTGGGAGAATCGAACCAGCAGGCACATCCTGCCTTTGTGTGGCAGGGGCATCCTCAGGGGACTCATCTCCCTGAGTAGCCTTTGTGGGCTTCTTTTTGGCTTTTGGCTTGGTGGGGACTTTGGATTTGGAGGTGGAGGCTGTGGGTTCCAGCTGTGTGGGTTTTCGTAGCCGGCCAGCCTGTTTGAGTGTGGGGTCAGTGTTGTGCCTGGAGTATACCTCAGCTTGAACAGCCATGGCAGGGACCCCAGTGCCAACTAGTCCCTCAGCCTGAAGCTGGTATTCGATCATGGCCATTATGAACCGGTGGATATAAGTTCCAACGGTTTGAAAAAGTTTTGTTGCCATGTCCTTGAGTTCCAAAAATAAAAATCAGTAAAATTTAAAGGTTGTTTCTCAAGGATAGAATACAATACCTGCTGCCACCTTGTGGACATCTGGTCCCACGAAGAGGTCTTGGGAGCCAGACATACATTCACCATGTGAAGATCAAGCGTTGAGGATCAAGAAAGTGTTTCTTCTTCAACAAGGTAGAGGCGGAGAGGTTACCCTGATAGTCATGAGATGTGAAGGAGAGATCAAGGGTACCTTTGGGGTAGGAAGTTGGGTGAGTGGCATCATCCAGCTCTAGGTTTGGCGTAGAGCAGCTGGAGTGATAACCACGGGTTTGCCGTTGACGGAGGACCGGAGAGAGACCTCGGCATTCTGCTCTCCGGTTTGGACAGTGACATTGGTCCAAACTCCGTCAAGGAGTCAGTGTATAGTGTGGGTTCAAGAGAAAAGCCGTTTTGTATGGTGAGTCATACATAAGGTCGACGGCTTGGTGAAATTTGGGCCATAATGGCGATTTGTAAGGTGGGCGACACAGTGTGTCGAGGTTTCAGTTGCAGTTCGCCATTAATGTGTATGGGAATTTCAGAGGTTTGTAAGGATTAGGTCAAGTGAGGAGTAAATGCTCTGAAGGTTGGGGTATTTATAGGGTAGGGCAAAGGTTGAAAGAAAACTACTGAAGGTTTTGGTGTTAGTGATCAGTTGTTGTAACAGCTGATGACGTGGTTTTAACCTTCAGTGGTTGTAACATCTGAGGACTTGGTGTTAGCCTTCAGTAGTTAAACTACTGAGACCTTGTTTTGTCCTTCAGATGTTGTGAACGTCTGAGAGTTTTACTGTCAGTCTTCAGTAGTTATAACTACTGATGACCTAGTATTCTTCTTCAGACGTTGTAACAACTGAAGACTTAGCCTTCAGTGGTTTGTGAACTACTGAGATCAGTAGTGGTGAACTACTGAAGACATGGTATTGCTTCAGTTTTTGTAAACAACTGAGGACTTGGTGTTAGCCTTCAGTAGTTGTGAACTACTGATGTCATAGTTGTGAACTACTAAAGACATGGTTTTGTCCTTCAGTTGTTTGTGTATGAAACATCAGCTGTCGTTATCAGCTGATGAGAAAGTACTCATCAGCTGTTTCCGTCAAATCAGTTGTTCATACTAGCCCCACATTTACTTATCAGCTCTTTGGCTGACTTTCGATGTTTTATTGACCCTTCAGCTTGGGAATATGCCTTCAGCTCTTGGATCAATGTTCACAAGTGCTGATAAAATTCTTCAGAGCTGGTGAACAAATTTTGTCTTCAGTAGTTGTGTAAGATTACACCATCAGTACTTGTGAGCAAAATTTGTTCTTCAGTACTTATTTATTGAAAATCATACATCAGTAGTTTTAATCCACTTCACTACATCAGTTGTTTTTTTTCAATAAATAATGTCATCATACTTTGAGTCAGTTTAGTCTTCAGTAGTTGTGAAAGAGCTGAAGACTAATTACTCATCAGTACTTGATTTGACCTTTGCTCTTCAGTAGTTGTGAACTAAGAGTACCAGCATAGGTCAATCATTCAAGCTGCAGCATACCAAGCCTTAGTACCAATTTTGGAAGTGGCACTATCTAAAGCTTAGAAAAATGTCTGCAAGCTCATCAGCACTAGGCACCAACTTAGGATCAATCAGACCTTTCTCATAGCAATCCCTGATAAATGATGTCTGATCTCAATATGCTTGGTCCTAGAGTGCTGGACTGGATTTCTTAACAATACAAAGAGCTGAGCACTATCCATTAATATGGAGTCTTAGTCTCATTAATGCCATAATCCAGAGTTGGTTCTGAAGCCAGAGTATTTGAGAGGTACAACTTGCAGCAGCAATATACTCAGCTTCCAGCAGTGGATGTAGCAATTGCTGTTTGTTTCTTACTCTGCCAAGAACTAAACAATTGCCTAGAATTGGCAACCACCAGAAGTGGATTTTCTTTTGCTTTGCATCCTACATAGTCCTATCATAGAAAGCAACTAATTTGCATGAATGCCCAGCTGAATACCAAAGTCCTAGTGATTGGTACCTTGTAGATATCTAAAGATCCTTTTGACTGCAATCAATGGGATTCTTTAGGTGCAGCCTGAAATCTAGCACAAGCACATGTTGAAAACATGATGTCTGGTCTAGAAGCTGTAAGGTACATCAAGGACCCAATCATACATCTGTAAAGGGTTTCATCACCGCTTTACCTTTCTGATCACCATCTAGTTGTGTGATGCTGCTCATGGAGTAGAACAGGGCTTACAGGATTGTAAATCAAACTTATTCAGTAACTCTTTGGTATACTTGGACTGATGGATGAGATTCCATCATCCATTGTTTGATTTGCAAGCCCAGAAAGTACTGTAATTCTCCCATAGCACTCATTTCAAATCTCAGCTTCATAAGCTTTGTAAATTCATCACACAACTTTGGATCAGAGGATGCAAAGATGATATCATAACATAAATCTGAACAAGAGCTTATGTTGTCCCACAGTCTTGATGAATAAGGTTTTATCATGGTGCCTCTATTGAACTTGTTCTCTAGAAGAAAGTTTGAGAGTGTCTCATACCAGGCTCTAGGTGCTTGCTTCAGCCCATAAAGAGCCTTATCAAGCTTGTACACCCAATCAGGATGTTTATTGTCCTCAAGCCTGGTGGTTGACATACATAAACCTCTTCTTTGATTTTTTTCCATATAGGAAGGCACTTTTGACATCCATTGATAAACCTTGAGACTGTGAAAGGCAGCATAAGCTAAGAACAGTCTAATTGCTTCTAGTCTGGCCCAGGTGCAAAGGTCTCATCATAATCGATTCCTTCCTCCTGTGCAAACCCTTGACAACCATTCTGGCCTTGTTCTTGACAATTTGGCCCTTCTCATCTGTTTTGTTCCTGAATACCCACTTGGTGCCTATAGCACACTTACCTTTGGGTAATGGAACAAGCTCCCACACTTGCTGTTTCTTGAATTGAAGTAGCTCAAGCTGCATAGCTTCCACCCATCCATTGTCTCTTAAAGCAATATGATAGTTTCTTTGGTTCTTGCTGACTGATGAAGAGAGCATAGAAGCAGAAGTTGGACAATTGATTCCTGTTTGAAACTCCAGCATGAATATCACCAATGATTTGTGAAGTGGGGTGATTCTTGAGCTCTTGATAAACTATGATATCTGTGCAAGTGTTTGTAGACCCATCAGCAGCAACAGATGGTGATGGAGATTCCTGACACCACGTAGAGGATGGCAGCTCAAATGAAGTAGAGCAAGCAGAAATCTCATCAGCATTTTAGTGGATGGAGCTGCTGAGCTACAGGAGCATCAGGTTCAGTGGAATTAGGCAGGTTGTCACTGAACTTGAAGAGGTGAGTACTGACTTCATCATCTTCAGTACCACCAGGTGGAGATCTGTTGACAGGCTCACAGATGGAGGTTGATAAGGAACATATTGCAGTATGTCCAGATCAAACAGCTCCACAGGTTTTGTGGAATCTTGTCCTTTGGAGATTCATTGAACTTAACATGCAAAGTTTCTTCAAAACCCTTTGTTCTACAGTTGAAGACTCTGTATGCTTTGCAAGTTGATGAATAACCAACAAAGTACCCTGCCTCCACCTTACTTACTAGCAAACTTATGGAGTGGGTTGCTAGTGTTGAGAATGAAACAAGGACACCCAAAGGCTCTAAAGAATGAAATAAGAGGGCCAAATGATGAGAACTTCATAGGGAGTCTTCATCAACCTCTTATTTACTAAGGCTCTATTCTGTACATAGCAAGCTGTATTGACAGCTTCAGCCGAAAAGGTCAGTGGCAAGCCCTGATTCAGCCAACATTGACCTTGCTGCTTCAATGAGGGTCCTGTTCTTTCTCTCCACCACTCCATTCTGTTCAGGAGTTCTTGGAATGCTAAACTGCCTTCTAATTCCCTTGGACAGGTAGAAGTCATCAAGTGTGGGTTTCTAAATTCTGTTCCATTGTCACTCCTCCACACTTGACCTGTAGGGAATACTGCTTTTCTACTTGTAACACAAGTTCATTATTGTCTTTGCTGCTTCATCCTTGGAGTGCAAGAAGAAAGTCCATACAAACCTGGAGTAATCATCCACAATTACCAGCAGTATTTCTTCTTTGCCATGCTCATTACTCTGACAGGACCAAAGAGATCCATGTGCAGAAGTTGTAAGCAGGCAGTGGCCTTAGGTTTCTTCTATTGAAGGGAATGAACTTTGTGTTGTTTTCCTTTCAACAAGCAGTGCAGTCATCTTCACACTTGAACTCCTTCAGAGGCAATCCTCTTACTAAACCATGGCTTATAAGCTGATTCATGTTCTTGAAATTAACATGACCCAGCCTTCTATGCCAAGTGTAGACTCTTGAGGAGATGCCTTGGAGAATAGGCAAGGATGGCCTTTTAAATCCATCTTTTTGGAAAGATCTAAGGCATACACTCTTCCTGTCCTGTTGGCCTTCAGGAGAGTGTGTTCATCCAATGCCTGTCAATCAACTCAGAACTTTGGATGACAGAATCCTACAGTTCTGGCTTGTGAAAAGGGCAACATGGCCTTTGTCACACATTTGACTGACACTCAAGAGGTTGTACTTGAGATTCTCCACATGGTTAACATCATCAAACCTTATTTCCCCCCTTGGAAACAAGCCTTTTCCGACGATGTAACCCTTTGCATCATTGCCAAAAGAAACAATCCTTCGTTCCTTGAGAGTAGTCATTAAGAAGGGAGCTGCTTCCAGTCATATGCATGGATCCTCCACTGTCTACATACCAGATGCTTCTATGGCATGTTGAAGAACCCTGCAACACAACCATGTGTTAGTTAGTCTTGGAGACCCAAACCTGCTTGGCTTTGGGTCTGTTCTCAGCTACAGGTGTAGCCTAACAGGTGTGTTGTGAGTGACAGCTTGAGTTGAAGAAGATGGTACGAAGAGGAACCCTTTGGCTTGGACTTCCTTTTCTGTGGTTTCAACATAGAGCATCTAAGTGGTTACTCTTCCCACTAGCTGCTGACCATCATCACCAACTGTGTCTGATTTGTGATAAAGCCTTCAGCTCTTCAGACACATTGGAGTTTGCTGATGATGAGTTTCTATGTTGTACCATCTTTTTCTGAGCAACCTCAGCTGTTGCCTGAGTAATCCTACCTTCTTGGATTTAACTTTGGCCCTAGGGATTTCAGCTTGATGTTGCCAGTACAAACTTGGTTTCAAACTCATTCTTCATTTTATTGATGCTCTCAGTAATTTGCTCCTTCTGTTTGAGTTTAGAACCCCTTTGTACCAGCAATCATCAGTAAGATGATTGAACAAGCCACATCTCACATGGCTTTTTCTTCATCTTTATGCTGATCATCAGCTGAAGAGGATTTAACTGCTGAAGACTTGTTCTTCAGCTGTTTTGTCATCAGTACTAGCAGTTTTCTTCCTAGTGCCTGCTTTCCGGTATCCTCTTTAGCTGTCTTCAAACTTTCCTACTGTTATTTTTCTTCTCTTTAGTGCTAACAGTATTGAGGTTTGAACTTCAGTGATGTTGTCCACTTTGCTCTCCGTACCTTCAGTACTTCTAGTGACAACTTCTGAGTTGATCAGCCTTTTGGTCATGTGATAGTCTATCTCTGATGATGCTGATTCAGAGGATAGTAAGTCACATGATGAGAAGGATTGGTTATTTCTCTCCCCATCATATTCAACTTCTGCTCTTGAAATGAAATCTGTTGGGAGGAGCAGTGTGATTATAACCAATGCCAAACTTCACATTGGAAGCTGTTTGCTTGCTAAGAAGCATTTCAAAACCCTTGCAAGATTGCACCCATCGATCACACTCAACTTGGGTGGTTGCAGAGTTTCCTTGAGGTCCTTGTACTTCTCTCAGAAGTACATCTTCCCTAGCTTTACTATCTTTGATTTGGCAGTTGAGCTTGTAAATCTCATCATTTTTATCTTTTAGAACAACCTCAAAATCAGCTTTTCTTTTGGAAATAGTGTGCTCAAGCTCAAGATTTTTATCTATTAAAGCAACATTTGCTTCTCTAATAGAAGCAAATGCTGCTATGCATGACTCTGAACAAAGCTTGGCTTTTGCCTCAGTGGATACCTGAGATGAGGCATTGGATGATGACCCTTCAGCAGAATCAAGGGCCATCAGAGCAAGATTTCCAAAAGTTGATCACCACCATGTTGACCAGCACCTTGGAGTAGTGGTTCCTGACCAGATAGCTCTTCTGGTAGACTACTCCAGTCACAGCATTTGGGTGAAAAAGCTTTGTTGTTGAGGTTGTGTGTGGTGATGAGATTGGGAAGAATGAGGCTCTGGAAGAGCATGAGGTGGTTAGCCGGGTGCTTGAGGTTGACCAGCTGAGGCATGTAGTAACAGGGGTAAGGATAAGGCATATGACCCTGTGGCACAAAATAAGCAGTGGTGCTTGTGCTTGAGATGGATGGGAGAACTGTAGGAAGGTTGCCCTTTGTGCTGTGAGCTATTGCTGGGAAAAGTCACAAAGGGTGCAGATGAGTTAATCCAGATGGATCTACACTCTCTTGCAAAGTGTCCAAGCCTTTGGCACTTGTGACACCTCAACTTGCTCTTGTCAAAACCAACTTTGGTTTTGCCAGAAGTCCTGGGAATTTCCTACCAGTTCTTTTGTAGAACTTCTGAGAGCGGATATTTTATCATTGCCATTTGGTTTCAAAATATCCATCTCTTCCAGATCATCATCTTGAATGCCCTTCAAATCCTCCATCAGAAAACACAAGTTGTCACCACCTCCTCCTGACTACTTACACCAACAAAACTGCTGTTTCTGAGTTTGTAGAGAATCAATATGCTCATCACAAGAACTGTTCTGATGAAGCATATTCTGACTCATGACTTATCACGGCAGCATACCTTGGACAAAGTCATCAGCAAGTTTGCCAGAAATGACAACTTCCTCTTTTGCTCTACCTCTCTCTCAAAGTGAGTAGTTTTTCCCATGAAGTTGGGTGAGAGAGAGTGTCAAGGTCAGCACTAGAGCGTAGGACAATGGTATATGTGTCCCATCTCTCAGGCATGACCTGAGAACCTGTTGTTCATCTGGCTTTTGGAGTACTCTTGTTTAACCATCTTCAGCTCAGAGATTAAACAAGAGAACCGCTCAAACTGCTGGGTCAGAGTCTCACCCTTTCTATATGAGAAAGTCTCATATTGTTGGGACAAGGATTTCCCTATTGTTTGCTAAGACCGAATCAGTTCCTCCAAATTGTTCCTTTAGAGCAACCCATAGGTCATGAGCGACTCATGATGCAAGAGCCCTGAATATATCTCGTTTGGAATGGCCATGCTAAATTCCATGGCTCTAGCATCAATTTCAAACAGCTTTAGATCTTCGTTCCGAATACTGTTCAGGTTCTTCGCAACCTGTTCATTAGATTCCGGACGTTCACCATAGGCTTGTATGGCCCATGCACCACTGACTTCCACAACCAGCACTGTTGACAGCCAAGTGGTGCAGCATACGTCTTTGCCATATGTTATACTCGTTCCTAACCAGCATCGAGGCTTGGTTGCGGAACCAGTATTGTGAGGATCATTGGTTGGTGTTGTCCATCTCAGGGTTTGGTCAAGAACAAGTTTAAACACTACAATCGTACTCAAAACCACCAAAGACCTCAAGATTTTGGCCGGAAACAGCAGAAACTCACTCTCTATGACTAACTCTTGCAAATTGCTAATTCGATCAAACTGAGAGATAAAAGAGCAGTTTCAAATGATCAATGGTAAGATCGATCAATGATTAACCTGCTCTAATACCATTTGACAGGATCTCAGCCTCTCGTGTTGATCAATTAGATATGTTTGCAGCGGATTTAGCACATTAATTGCAATTAAGCAAGAACATAAAAATATTGCGATTAAAGCATAAACATAGAGAGAGAAGAGTTCTGCGAAGCAATAAATGTTCTATTGGTCGCGCAACGTTTTCGGCCATTAAAACTGTATGGTTACCCATCCTTTTATAGGCGGCAAAAGGATGGGATGATGTCCTTTTTCTGACATCACTGAATATTCAAATTACAACTGACAAAACATAAACTACTGAAGATGTCAACAGCTGACATCTTCTTACAAAGTTCCTAAGTGTGACAAAGTAAACTACTGAAATCCTACAACCGACTGAAGAACAAACTCTTCAGTCGTTTATAACTACTGATCCTATAACACTAAAAACATGCTCTTCAGTTGTTGTATAACTACTGCAACAAAATAACTCTGAAAAAGAAAAAACCACTACAACACTGAATAAGACTTCTCAGTTGTTGTGACAAACCCTGAGTTTTCAGTACTTGGTCTTCAGACTTGGCTTCAGATATAATAACAACTGATGACTTCAGTAGATATCATCAGTTGTTGTCTTCAGTCTTTGTCTTCAGACTTTGTGCTTCAGTAGAAGGTCTTTAGTTTCCGTGCTTCAGCTTTTGATTCTTCAGTACTTGTCTTCAGTCTTGAAGTTTCAGTACTTGTAAGATCAGTACTTCAACTTCAGTACTTGGTCTTCAGTACTTTGGAGTCTTCAGCTGATATTCCTTCAGTTCTTTGATCTTCAGACTTTGTTCTTCAGACTTTGTCATAAAGCATAAGGCTGGAGCTAAGATGCTCTCGAGTTTGACATTCAAGCAAGAGAACACAATAGCTGATGAGAGTCTTCAGATGTTCTCGAGTCTGACATTCAAGCAAGAGAACACAATAGCTGATGAAAGTCTTCAGATGTTCTCGAGTCTGACATTCAGCAAGAGAACATTGTAACTGATGGGAGTCTTCAGCAGTTTGTAGTATTGGCATGTGGGACTTAGAGGTTTTCCTGATCTTGGCTCATTGGTTTCTTTTGGTCCAACACTTTATTGTATCATCTATGACAGGTTATAAACCATTCCCAACATGTAATATTTCACACATGTTATCTAGGTTGATTTGTAACAAAGTATCGTTGCTAATTAAATCTCGAGTCCAAACCATCTATTTAAATCGGATTAATTATAACCAGTGGAGCTCATTTTCGTTTATAATTCACGTATTTTATAATTATGGCTTTAGTTAATTAGAGCTCAATAACACGTATGAAGATTATAATTAAATCACAAATGCGTTGCGCGTGCCGATTTTTACCTTCCACTCGGTTATAAACTCTAACCCACTCGTTTACGTCTCGTTGACTGTTCGTTGACCCACGTTTTGACAGCTTTGACCAGCTTTGCCCGAGGTTTACCCTAATCAAACACACCAAGATTACAATACAACACTACATCATAGATATCTCATAACTAAGCTCAACTAAACCGCAATATACGTTACCAAACACTCGGTTGCGTCTCTGACCCTTACCATTCACCACATGCAGCCACTCTCCACCATGGATCGCCACTAACCGACACCGCATGCTCCTTTGGTTGGCCGAATCCTAGCCGAAATTAACCCAACGTAACCACATCCTAAGGATCTCACTAGAACCCAACATGCAACCACCAAGTACAATATCAAACCTGCTCTAATTTTACCTCAAACAGCAGCATCCACCATCAACAGCCCCAATCACAACGAATAACAGCAACCACCTCAACCAGAGCCTTAACTATACCATGATAGTCACCAATATCATCACCCGCAGTGGCCCTGCACTACCATTGGCCACCATCCACACCCGACACGCCACCACCAATGCTGACCACAGCCACAACCATCATCAACGCTACCACCATCGACACCCCGCTTCCACAGTCGTAGTATAGCCAACACCATTACCACATAACATTCATGGTCTGGATCCCTTCACCATCACTTACCTTCCCCCGACAGCCACAAACCGAAACCCCCGCTGCTATCTCTTCACCAACATCGACCACGAACACACACAGCCACCAACCCTACCATTGGCGCAGCCGGTGTCGCGACCACCACACCAAGACCGCATCCACAGCAATCAACAACAACCAGCGTGACCACCATCATCGGGCTCGAACGACCTCTGGTCATATTAGTCCGACCATCCAACACTGTTGTCTTACCATCACCACCGTCGTCTTACTTCACCACCATCGGCTTACCCTCACCACCATCGCGACCGATAGCACATAATCCCAAAATCGACCTTTGACTCTTAGCCGTGTTTTTAGGAGAAATTGGAGAGCTAACCATCGTGACTGCAGAGAAGAGAATCGAAGGGGGAAAAGGGTCACTCGCCGGCACTCGCCGGAATAGGTCGCCGGTGGCCGGTGAGTTGGCCGGATTCGAAGAAAGGGGGAAGAAGGGGGAGCCGCGGTCGCCTCTTTCTCTCCTCTCTGACTTTTGTTTTCTAAACCCTAAGTTAGAGAGAAAACTGCTTATATAGTGGGGTAAGAATGGCTTAGTTAACGGGTCAGTTCGTATCACGTTCGGAGCAGTTATCTCGTATTGTTATGAATTTTATTTCCCGTTAGATACAATTATGCAAAACATTATAAATATTCCGATATTATTGATTTTATCGTTTTTAAACATGCCGAATAATTAAACGAGTTTGTAAATTACCGCGTATTTAACACGTTCAGCGGTTTTACGCGTTTTCCTCGAATGAGCGCTTTTATTATTATTTTGATATCTAAATGCATGCAATTAGGCATTAGAATGATATTTTGATTGTTATCTTCCCATGTTGGTCACGTTAAAACCTTATCTGATGAATTCTCGGGTTTTACCTGATCATAACCCGGTTCGTGTCATGGTTGCGTTTCGGAACGCATTTATTCCAGACAACGTATCACTCACCAAATCTACTATGTTATGATAATAAACAATGGTTAGATAATTGTTTACGGAGTTACGAGGTTCGGTTGACGTATCAGATATCAGTAAATGCCGGTGAAAACCGGTATTCGCGTTTCAATATGGAATTCTGTTGTTTATGCATGATTGATGAAAAATCTTGTAGAGATCCTTATTTATGGTATTAGTTGAGATTAACAATGATTTAGATTGGATGACAAGCCCTTATAAGAATTCCTGATGGAATTTTGACGTAGTACGCGGTAAATTGCCGGATTTTACCCGGTATGGGTTCTGAATCTGTTTTCTGTTGGGATCTTTCAATAGTTATTTCAAATCATCTAATAATTCATTATTTCATGGTTTCTTGTTTAATTAGTTCCTAAACGTGTATTTGGGCCTTAAATGGGCCTTGTTATAAGTTCGTGCCCTTATTGGGCTTATTGGGCCCAAAAGGCTAGTTTCGTTTTGCAAGATTTCTTTTGTAAGCCCAAATCAATCCGGACTTTATTGGGTCCTATAATACATTAAGTTTTCTAATTGGGCTAGATTTCAGAGGTGTTACACTTGCTTGAGAACGATTCTCAAGTTTTGATACCAATCAATGAAATTGTTATGATTTAGACGTTCCTTTTGGAGGATCGCTTGTAATGATTGGGTGGACGCGGATGAGTTATCATGATAGTCATTATTGGTGGCCATCTACAAAATTTAACAAAGATCTATTTTAGTATTTTCGTTATTGCTATTTTTAATAATTAATGCCTTTTAAGGTCATTTTATATTAAAATCTAGTTATCAACATTACATTTAAATTGTGGTTAGGTGACCTTTATCCTACGATTTAAATTAATAAGGTGGTCAATGATTGACGGTTGCAACCATTTGCAACTTCTACAGGTATGCGATCGACTTTAAACATCATATGTAAAGTCAGCATGTTAATCCCATCAACACCATTTGGAAACCATATTGTAGGTGATCCATTTAACATCGTTTGCAAATTAAGTTACCCTACTTGCACACACGTGTGAGTTTACCCACATAAGTGGTTAGGTGACTGTTATCCCACCAATGTTGTATCCCCACCTTAAGTCATAAGTTCCCTCTAAATGGTTAGGTGACCTTTATCCCATTAAGAGTTTCCAAATGACTCAAGTGTTGTGCAAAAGGACGGTGTTAAACTTGTTTGTTAAATGTTTAGAGATTTCATAATTCTAGTTTAGAAAACTCTATGTACTTGTTTTCCATGCTTTCAAATACAAGATACCCTATGGTTCTTTTAATAAAATCCATTTTATTTAAAATCATTAATCCTTTTAATAACCATTATTAACACTTAATGATTAAGAATCATTTTATATTAGCTTGTTAAGATCATTTTTATTAAGATTGTTTAACATATCCAAATATCATGCAATCATTCACAATCAAACAAGCATAATATAAACAAGCACAATGTGCATAACCATAGCTACTATTGTGACCACACTTGTTTGCCATCACAAGTGTGGTCATTTGGTCTCTCCTAAGGGTTGAATACGACACAAAATTGAGGTCTTCATTGACCCCCACTTGAACTTGCACCCATATGCTTCAAGTCCTTCTTTTGTGTCTTCCTCTTGTGCTTCCTTCCCGAGTATCTTCTTTTACAAAATATATATCCTAATACATATTTTCTAGTAAAAGAAATTACTCCTAATCTATTATTACATCCCAATGAATAAATAGACAAAATACATTTTTAAACAAAGCACAAATTAATATACAACCCCATTGAATGAATATAATCAAATAAATACATTCAATCCAAACCAAACAACACAAGGTCTATGCTAGGTTATGCACTATCATATGAACAATCATAAACATCATTCAACAATCAAAATAAACCCCATCAAACCCCAAATTTTCAGCCAACATAAACTGAAAATTAGGGTTTGCTTGTCCAAACAAACAACAACCAAACATATCAACTAATTGACATTCCTATCTTTCAAAGTTTAATCATAAGCATGAAGATATAACTTTGAAAGACATGGGGTTTATTGAATCAACCAAAATCAGCCTATTATGAGTTTATAACCTTTAAAACCGATTTTAAAGGACAAGAACAAGCAAGCTATCCACATAACCGGCTCTTGATGCCATTGATGGGTTTGTTACACAAAACATAGTTTAACCTCTTAAACTTACTGTAAACGCAGCGGAATAATTACTTTAAAACATGATTATAAAGCTGAAAAATCATGTTGTTTAGGTGATTTATTTATGTGTAAAACAAACCCATATAACAAGGGATCATTTATGTGAATAAGCAAGCTATGAACATATGTAAAACTACATAAAATCACAGCTTCAATGAGCTGCAATAACTACCTCATTCAGCAGCAAAACGACCAAAGAAAAGAAGATTTGGATGCTTAAATTGGCCAAGACTTCAAGATTAGAGGTCCTCAAGCTTGTATACCCAAAGCCTCCTTGCAAAGCACCTTCTTGTTAGGAATATTCACCACCTAAAGCTTCAAAACCCCTGTTGTTGCTGCTGCTTGAACCGTAACTTGAGAGAGAGAATTGAGAGCTTTTGTTAATTTTGCATGTCTTGAGATATGAGAGAAAGTTGGTTCTACTAGACAAGTATTGATGTATGTACTTCTCAAAGCCAAGAAACCAATCATAAGAAAGGGGGGGGCAGCCGAAATTAGACTTAAAAAGGTTTCCCTCTTTTAAATCTAACACATACATATGTTATCTAGTATTATTACTAGTTTATGCAATTAACCATTTAATTGTATAAGTAGTAATACTCTCATTATTATTTGGTGTTATCCAACTTATTTAAATAACACTTCAAATAATATTATTGAACAAAATATACTAATAAGTTGTTCATTCTCATATGCAACTTATTTAGAAAACCCATTTTCTAAATTGGTGTAAATATTTAATTGCATGATCATATCATCAATTAAATATTAATGGGTGTTTGCTAAGCTTGTTATTGGGTATAACCCGACTTGGATCATAACGTACTAACTGCATCAATATTCTACGTGTCTTGGGCATATAGAATCCTACTTTATCTGCTTGGGCTTATAAAATGCTCTGTGTTGCTTCCCCTTTAAATTGCTGAGCAGTGATTAGTAGTGGCAAACTTCAAGGTCGATAATATGATTCCTACTACAAGCTGGTTCATATTTTTGAAGTTGGAATGCCCGAGATGTCTATGCCAAAGCTGACTTTTAACATTTGAAGCTTTAGCAATGAGGCAAGTTGTTTCCGTAGATGGATCAACTTGAGACATATCCAGTTTGTATACATCTTGATCCCTAACAGCTTTAACAATCACCCAGTCTTTGCTAATCTGAAAACCTGGCTTCAAAACATAGCAAAAAGAATCATCAAAAAGAACAGAATAGGATTTATCACAAATTTGAAAAACACTTAGCAAACTAAAGTTCAACTATGAGCAGTAGTTGACTTTATCAAAGCTTATTATCCTATTGGATACTGTTCCCTCTCCTATGATTTTTCCTCCTGTATCATCATCGAAAGTAACATGTGTACCATCTTTTAACATAAAGTCTTGAAGCAAAGGAATGATTGCCCATCATGTTCTGGCTACACCCGCTATTCATATACGATGTGTTGATAGGCCTTCTAGGGCGTACCTGCACAACAAAGAAATAAAGTTAAGTTATCTACCCAAGCCGAGATGGTCTTGGGTTTTCCAAACTTATCAACAATGGTAAATTTCTTAAAATGGAATTTATTCACATCTGACTTATTTTTAATGAATTTACCAATTCTGTTATGCACAAATTTTTTATCATTATTAAGAAAATTCATACCATTTGAATGACCACTTTTTGAAATATTTATTTCCAACATTTTTTTCATTCATTCTCACACCCCTTAGAATGAATTGATCTTGAATGTATTGTTTTGGTCTTACAAAATCATTACTTTTGAAAGATCTCAAACCTAAGGAAGGTTGGTTAGTTAATCTTTGAATCCCAACAGTTTGATTTCTTCGAAACTGAGGAGTAACATAACCTTTGCTCAGTTGTGTATTGGCAAATCCTATCATTGGGGAATTCTTTCTAAAGTAACAATTTTCTATGTTGTGAGTTCTTTCATCACTAAAAATACAGTACTTATAAAAATAACTATCTGTTGTTGAGTGATTTCTCATCACATATATGACAGTATTTGTTGAAAAAGCAATCAACAGTGTTATGATTATACATGTCACAGATTTCGCAGTACCTCTGTGGTGTTTTAAACAACTGTTTATTAACTTTGATATTGATGCAACGTTTGATCCTTGTTTAGATTAAGGCATCAAAAAGTTAACCTGTTGTTATTTATTTGACAAATTTTGTTTTAGATTGGCACTTTGTTCTTTTGCATATTAATTTTTGACTTTTGTACATGAGTTTTATTCTTTGATTCCTTAGACACAAATCATTTAACTACACGGAAGACTTTGAATCTGAACTTGTTGCAGATCAGAGTTTGATTTGTTCTTAGGAGTATGTTTAACTTCGTGAATTGAGTTCATGTTTAACATACCAGTAGACATAAATTTTATTGGTTTAAATTTTCTTGCTTGATTTGTCTGATTTTCTTGACTTTATTTTGATCAGTTTTAGCTTTAGTCAATTTTCTTCTTCTTCTTTGATTCCTTGATTTTACAGAACTTTATGTTATTTGATATTGAACATCTTTAGGTGAAGATTCCTTTTCATTTTCTTTCTCTTTCAGACCATAAGAGTTTGAATCCTCTAATGTTCATTCTTCTTGTTTTGCTTTATCTTTGTTTTTGATCATCACTTCTTCCAACACAGATTCTTTTGAAACAAAAGTTTTATTACTTTTCTATTTTGGTTCATATGATTTAACTTTTATCGGATGACTATTTTTTATCTTTTTAGTATCTTTTTCTTCAAAGATTTGTACATTAGTTTTCTCTTCTTCACTATCAGAAATCTTGTTTTTGTTTTGGAACGTTTTAAGTTCAGCCTTGTTTTCAGGAGAGTGATCATGCGTGTTGAAATTTTCTGGTAAAGTGTTAGTTATATATTCAGGCATTGGTTCATGTGTGAAACCTTAACCTTCTTTTTGTTTATCCTTTGTTCACTTACTAGTTGTTCCATAATTGTTTTAGAAGTTTTTAATTTAGCAAGATCAACTTGTGTAGCACCATGTGCTATTTTCTCCTGTTCCAAGTTCTTGTCATTTCTTCAAGTTGTTTGGAAACAATTCTAATTCTTTCAAATTTTGTTCCATGAAGTTTGTAGAGAAATGATCTTTTCATCTGATATTTTGTGATCAGATTTAAGTTTGTTATGCATTAATTCCTCTTGCTTGAGCTTTTCACATATTTTGTATGAGTAAGTTCGATAATATTCTACATGTTCAAAGCAAGATTTAGTGCATAGTTTCTTTCTGAATTCAGCTGGTATTTCAGGATATTTAGGTAAAGAAGTCTCAGAGTTAGAAGATGAATTTTCAACCTTTGGTTGATTTGACTGTGCCATCAAAGCATCTTCTTCTGAATCCTCCTTAGGATCAGATTTATCACTCCAGTCATATTCTTCCTCTTCATTCTCAGAATTACCTTTAGCTTTAGGATCACAATCCTCTGACCAATCTTCTCCTTGAACTTCTACAACAAGAGATAAACTAGAGGTTAGATCAACTAGTAAATTGATCTGCATAAGCACTCCAATCATATCCATCCTCAATGCTAACAACTAGAGCTTTCTTTGGCTCTTCAGATGACTTAGATTCATCTTTAAGTTCAAGCATTGGTAGACTTTGGTATGGATTTTGGAATGTCTTCAAAGATGATTGTTGAAACCTCTGATTTCTTGAACTAGCATGGCCATTTCCTTCATTATTTCTGGGATTTTGCATTCTCGTGAGAAGTGTCCATAGTTGTTACAATTAAAACACCTTGATTTAGACTTGTCAAATCCAACATACTTTTTAGCACTTGGCTTGCAGTTTTTGTTGACATATGAGTGTTTGTGAGTCCTGTATGCAATTATCACCATTTGCCAGTTTAGATCCATTTCCTCCATATCATCTGCATCCATCTCAAATAAGACCTACAAAACAAGTTCTAATTGAGTCAAACGACTACCTTGATAAGCTTGAAAACTAGCCATAAAGGCAATAAAAGCAGATTTGGACTCCTCATCCTGCAATAGGATGTTAATAACATCTTTAACTTTGCTAGTGTTAGCAGAGTTAACAGATGGAGACTCAATTTGAGGTTTAGAGCTTTGAGGTTTAGGAGGAGACTGAGGTTAAGATGCGTAAGCAGGAGCACTTGTATATGAAGAATCTGTAAAGAACCCTCAACCAACAAATTAGTATTAAGACATTAAGGCTTCTCTATCATTGTTTCTTAAGCTTTCATCAATCTCCACTGACTCAATCTTGGCAACCAATAGATCAAGATCCATAGGGAATTTCTTAGTATGCTTTAACAGTGTTACTGTTTGTTTCCAAGAAGATGGAACAACATTAAGAAATCTTAGATTTAGATCTTTAAGATCATTTGTAATGCCAGCAGTTGACATCTCAGTTGTAAGTTGCACGAATCTGTTCATCATTTGGTTTATTGTTTCACCAGATAAATACTAAAACAGCTCTAACTGCCTCTTCAGTTTCTGCTTCTTGAGATCTTGGATCTCCTTACCACCTTCACATATTATCTTCAAAGCTTTATACATGGTATATCCCATTTGATATCTATCAAGTCTAGTCAAGACTTCAAATGGTAATCCTTTACGCATCAAGTAATAGGCTTTAAGGTCATTCTTCACTTTCTTGAGATCATCACCTTGTAATCCATCTTCAGGATATGGTTCTATAGAGTCTTTAGTGTAAACAAACCCTCTATCAGGACCATCTGTAGTAATAGGAATATGATGTCTTTTTTCTATTGACTTCCACAAATCAGTGTCAATAGAATTGAGATGATGTTTCAATCTAAGAGACCAGTTTTTAAAATCATATATGTTCTTCAACTTAGGAACTCTGTTCTCTGAATCTTCAGATTTCACCATTTTATATATTTGATTTTAAGAAAAATTTTTTTTGTTGTTTTTAAAATTTTTGAATTAAAAAATGAATTGGAAATATTTTTGGATTTTTAAATTTTGAAAAATTTTCTAAGTGTTGAGTTGATGCGTCTAAACAATGATGAAGCTCCCAAATAGTTGTGAAACTTCTAACTTTTACTTAGAAACGCCTAAGGGATTGCCTTAGGAGAATTCTCAAAAACACCCAACTTCAAATGCACCTGAACAGTTATGAAACGTCCAAACAGTTGTCACACACCTGGGTGTAAAAATGCCCATACAGTTCAAATGCGCCTACACAGTTGTGATGCGCCTAGAATTACTTTTTCCGAGAAGTTCCAAAGTGACCGAACAGTTGTAATGCGCCTCAACAGTGGTCAAACGCCTAACCAAAAACGCCTGTATAGTGGTAAAACACCTGAACAGTTGTCAAGCACGTAGACATTTAGGAATTTTCAGTAGTGTTTTAACCTAATGCGCCAAATTCAACTGATTCATATGAACACTAACAAACACAAATCTTATGAAATTCTTTCAAACTTGTTGAATTGATCTAAAAACTTCCCATTAGGTAGTAATTTGAACAATTAACAGTCAGTTATCTTCAATTTCATCAAACAACAACAGTTTAATCTTTTGATTGAAATGCAGTCCTAGAATGAAGAACAAGTTTGAACACTAATTTGAACAAATTCATTGACTTTGAACGAATTGAACTGCAAATTCTGATTCAAATCATGTTAATATTGATGAAACACAACTGAAATCAACAATTATTTGATCAAATTGCTTATCAATCACAGATTCTAGTGATTTTTGAGCTTGAAAGTTTGAAGAAACTCAAATCACTGAACCGACAGCTCTGATACCATTTGATAGGATCAAAATGGATTGATCTGCGATGATATTGTAATGCAATTCAATCAAACACACACAAGTAATCAAATCAATGCAAACATATCAAAAAAATTCATAGCTTTTCATTGATAGTAAGCATGGAACATACAAGTGTAGAAAACAGTTACAAGTTCGTTCAACTGACTCTTGTCTCTAGTCTACCTACACAATACATGTCTATGCTATTTATACTATCAAGAAAACATAAGGAACATCTATCAATATAAACAATCTCTAAACTATGACAAAACTATACAAATGATTAATAAACTAAATGTTAATCTTCAAGAAGCTTCTACAAATAGAGGATCAAATTACAAGGGGAATGAAAGTAATCTGACCTCAAATGAGAAATGCAGTGTGTGATTGATTAAAAAGAAATCGAATCAAGGTAACACGACTAATTAAATAAGATTTACTTGTATTCTAATCAAAACTGTGCAACTACAAATTGGTGTGTCAATGTATTGAACAAAGTATAACTAAATACAGGGGAAAGGAACTAGTTATACAAAAACATTAAACAAAAATAGTTCCCCCATTGGTAGTTTTTGCTTTTCGTAAAAACCTTAAATGCTATGGATGTTTTGAGTCTTAAGCCTTCATAACACACTCATGAACCAATTTATCAGATCTGATTATAATCTTAATAGGATTCACACTAGTTGATCACATATGAAACATAGTATCTATTGTTTATATCGAACCAAAAAAAAACACGACACCACATGAATTACTCTTGAAATCAATCAACTCCTACTCAAAACTTATCCAAAACACTCGACAAACAAACTTCAAACAATAGCATCAAATATCCATTGAATAAATCAAAATGACATCTATTAGTACACAGAATCCTTTTTCCACCATCAAGGTAAAGAAACTATGTGCAAATGACCAATAAACTACTCATATTAACCAGTGAGGAATAAAGGATCAAATTATTATAGGAACAAAAGTAATCAGACGTCAAACGAGAAATGTGTCACATCTTCAATTTCAACAAACGGGGTATTACTGTTAGGTGCATGACATACCTGGATCTTGCCACTAGTTACACCAAACGACGCAACAATTACAAAACATAATTGCTCATTAATATTAAAGTTTCCCAAAAACATAGTAAAATACGAAAACATGAAAGTAAATACGGAAGTGTATTAGTTTGTAATTTCAAATGGTGCAAACACGCGCAAAACAGATAAAGTATAAGTTGATAGCAAATGCAAATGTATTTAGTTGACCCAAACAACGATAAATGCAATGTGAGATGATCCTATCATGCACGTCTTAACAACCTGAAAGAAACATGCTAAAGTGTCAACATAAGGTTGGTGAGTTCATATGCTTTGTTAAATAGAACCGAATGTAAGCAAATACACTAAACAAAGTAATATCAGTAGATAGCTAGTCTACTTAACAAGTTACTAAGTGTATGAAGTTCGCAACCGAAGCTCACAATGTAAATAAAGGCATCAACTATGAATACCATGTCACTGCAACAGGAATTAGGTCAATTAGACACCCATTTGACGTGCAGTCGTGCTAGCTCGACTAGCCCGCGTGGGGTTTGTCAAACCCAATAGATCTACTCAGAATTACCTTGCTATAATATCTACATTTACGGTTCGAGTATGAGGACTTAAGTATGATATAACACTAGTAAACAAGTGATATTACAATAATACTGATTAATGAAAATATATATAGAACAAAAGTTTCTTACACCCCTGAAGAAAGTAGGTAAAGTGGGGCTGAGAACTCACCTTGATTGCATAACAACTAGTAAATGAAAGCACAAATGATTACGATCTCCGATTAACCTAGATTTCATTTAATATATAATTAACTAGGTTAATCCCCGTGTATTACACGGATTGAATAAATAAAATATTAAAAAATTAGTAATAATACATTTTTATGCATTACAAAATCATTTTTAAAGATAAAATATGATTATAATTACGTATAAATATATACTTTAAGTAAATAACCAGTAATGTATTTTCTTAAACTTTTTTTATAAAAAATTATGATTTTTAAATATTTATTTTAATAAAAATTATTTTTTAAAGAAAAATTTTGTTGTACTATGTATTTTATAAAACTTTTGTTTTAAAAAAGAGTGATTTTAATAAAAATAGTTTTTTTATTAATTAAATTATACATTGTTATATTTGAAAATAGTATGAGTATTATTATTAGTAGTCAATGTTATTAATAAAAATATATAGAAATGAGAACATTAGTATGATAAGGCTTACAATTGTTTCAAGTTTATTTTTATTTTTTTATAGATAGATAGATAGTCTAAAAATCAATTATTTAAACGGATTATAGTTAGTAATAAACAATATAGTTAGATTATAATATTAGTATAAAATATAATTAAAATTATATATACCTAATAGTTCAAGAAATAAAATCATTATACTATGTTTAACTCTTTTATCTAAATAGTTTTATTTTTAAACAATCGTTTTAAGTTTTTTTAAAAAAATATTTTTTATCAAAATCTTGTTTTTTAAAACTCTTATTTGTAATTATTCTGATTATTTTAATAAGATTATTTTCAAATTAGATAATTTGTATTTAAAACAATCTAGATAAGAGAGATAAATATAGTAATTAATAAAATTCAATATTAATAAGAGAGAGAAATTCGTATTAGTATTTAAATTACTATAATACACTTTTGCAGGGAAAGTAAATGTGTGAATATTTAGAAATTTGACAAGTGTCAAAAAGGTGGGTTAAAACAATGACAAGTGGCAAAAAAACCTTCTTTTATTAGATACTATAGATATTAAATACTAATAATGTGGTCATACAGTTTCACGAACACGACTCGGCTACGGTGTCAGTTAATGATATTTCCCCACTCACAATCGCACAACATCATACCCCAAACTCACACACGAGAACACCTTATATATGTTATTAATTACAAAAACATTTCATAATTGAATTCTTATGTTTCATAATGCGTGACTTGCACAACTCTACGATTAACGACACTAACTAAACACACCCTTATGAAAGTTTTCATAAACACAACACATATATATATATATTGCACACACCCATATATCTATACTATATTAATAAGCATTTGGGGAGGGCAACATAGTCTTTTCACTCAAAACTCTTAAAATTAAGAGATGTACAAGTTGTGTTGCATATGGTACAAGCAGGAAACACACAAACAAATCTCTGCAATCGAAAGAGAATGCAAGCCAAGCAACTGGATTTTGGTTTTATCTAAAAGAAGACACTACTCCAACTACTCTGCAATCAGGCAAAGAGGAGACTACATTCCCAAAGAGGAGACACACAAACCCAATTTATCAAGGATGGAGAGTGGAGGGGATCCAAATTTTCAAAAACAATAGCTGCACTCTCACAATAATTTTAGATAGAGGGGGATGGGAGGGGGACGAACAAAGCTGGCAGCCCTCTCCGACAACCACCTTTGTCGGGACTCCGGCGACACAAGCTAGGCTAAGCGGCAGTTTTGGCGGGGGTGACCCTGCTAAACTTGGAAGACGACGCGAGGGTGTCAGAATCATGTCTAACCCCACAAACTCCGATTGAACGACGATGCTGTCAGAATCACCTGCGGAAACCCTGTCGCGGCCACGATGGGACCGCCGGAGAACGTGAAGCCGGGGCTGTTGGTGGCGATGCCGTGGAAGGACTCCGACCTCCGAACACATGTAAGAACATCATGTCTAACATCTGCCAATAAGTTGTTGTAGGTGGCGTTTGGCACAGCGGAGAACTTATTCCGACCGAAATCGAGATACAATAAGTTGTTGCAGGTGGCGTTTGGTACAGCGGGTTCGGGTATTGACCCGGATAACAAGTTCCCATGAACCCTAGTGGAGAACAATCGCTCACAGAGGTTCCAAATCGACGCGGGAACAACTCCGGCGAGCAGATTATCCCCCAAATCGATATCCGAAATGACGAACTGTAACCGATTTCTAAAGGGATCGAACCAGAGATGGAGTTAACTGAGAGGTATAGGCTTTGAAGGGCGGAAAACTCTCCGATCACCGACGGGATTTCACCGGAGAGATTCGTCGACGGGAGTTGCAGAGAGAGGAGGTGAAGAGAATGGTCTTTTGAAAGCGAAAGATTCGACCATTGAGGCGATGAAACGTCCGTACACGTTAATGGAGACCCATTACTGTAAACCCACTTCAACCCCCTCCATTGACACAAGGGTATTGAGTATTCCATGATTTTAGTAACAGATTCTCTGATTTGCCTCCGATTGACGGTTTGATTCTGTTCAAAAGCAAATCGACGTCTGTTGGAACCGTAGAAGCTGATGAAAGAGTTGAAATGGTGAATGTGAAGATGAAGAAGATGAATTTGGGGGTTGAAGATGAAACCGCCATTGATGGAGCTTGATGGAGACTGTGTGTGTTGGAGATGGTGAAGAGAGTGTTGACTGGTAGTAATTTTGTTCCCACTTTAACGTATTTGAAAACATTGAGCATGATGTTGGGGTACTTTAATGCTGGGCCGTTGGATGGAGATCGGACGGTGGGAGGAGTGTGGGGTGAGATGCAGGGGATTATTTGAGGGGAGTGGGAAGCATAAGTTAAGTTTATTTATGTGTTTGTTGGTTGGTGTGTTTGACTAAAATATATAAATTCCTGATTTAGTAGCCGTTTAAAAGTTATGTTTTGACAAAATACTTGATGATAAATTTGTTAGTTTTTAAGTAATAAATAGTATTTTGTATTTTGTATTTTAAAGTAGTGTATGTTATATATTTGTACTTTTAATATTTATTAAATAATTTATTATATTATCCGATTCTTAGTCTGGTCCGACCGGTTGGACTGGTCCGACCAGTGAACCAGTAACACGACCGATTCGATGTCCGGTCCGGTTTTAAAAATGAGTATCGTGATGTATATTGTCACCGCCGCCGCATAGCGCGGGCTTCTTACTAGTATGTGTGTGTGTGTGTATATATATATACACACACACACAAACATGAACACCAATGCATCAACCTAACATTATTTCATACAATATACAATGTGTAGCTATATTATATATATACACGTACATGCAATATAAGATATAACTCAAACATAATATATATCAAACACTTGCAATTGATATGCATACATAATACCCACATTCATACATACTATATATTTATTATTCATTCACAACCACACTAGTTCACCCATAATAAACACACACAAGTCACACACATCCACACCACAAACATACTACACCTGCATTACCACACACCCCCAAGCATGAGCACATGAACATACCCCTCTATATCTTCACATGAAAATGCAAATCACATATACCCAATGCTTCTATCAAATTGTAGAATATTCATAGCCATAATTCACAACCATTTTTGCACATATACACGATAGAAGTACTTTCATATATACACTCATCCAATTGCACATCAGTCTACCTATCTAAACACATTAAAACACCCAAAACACACTTCATAACCCACACCAAACGCATTACAACCCATTTCCGGCTCAACCAAGGGCACCCGCCATTGACCGCGACACGAATCAATCGCAACACATAGCACAACACACATGAAAATAGAAAATATATGTATACACAGAAGCGTATACACATTGCAAAACATGAATGTGATGATCTCGCATATTTGAACGCATGAAATACAACATCGTGCATCCCACATCGCAAAAACCAAAGATATAACGGATCCAAACACGTAAGATGAGCAAGAAAGTTACCGTACGGGTTGTTTCGGTTGTGTTTGTGATTGCCGGGGGTGTATTCCTCGTCCATGGAGGGCTGACCGGGGCTGCCAAGCAAAACACTACAGGGAGCAGTTGCTGCCATTAAGATGGAAGGGGTGGGGAGTGGTTGGCGCAAGTATTTGATGGAAATTAGGGTTTTGTGAATGGTGGTAACAGATGAAAAGGTGGGTTCGATTATGAGGGGGTTCGAAGGGGGAAGGGGTTGGTTTACATGGGCCGAGAGATAGGGTGTATAAGGTTTATTTTATAAGATTTTTTGTTATTATTATTATTTTATAAGATTTATTCTTATTATAAATTAAATTGAGTAATATTAATTAAATTACTAGGTTGAATTTTAATAATAATAGTAGATTCAATATGTAAAGGAAAGTTTTAAAGAATGTAAACATAAACGTTAACGATGTTAACCTGAAAATACGGGGTGTCACATCATTCCAAAAATTAGGACATCAGATTAGCACAAAATGCCAAATTTAACAGCGACAAGAGAAGAGTGTTCAAGAGCTTGCTTAAGATAGGGTTTCTGGAATTACGGAAACAAACTCAAAACAATGAGACATAAGGTTTCGTGAGAGTTGCGACATCATCCCCATGTTGAAGGGAATTTCGTCTCGAAATTTAAAGAAAAGATATCGCATGAAGGATACATTAAGAAGTAGATGCCTGATCTTTGAATAGTTATGGATATTTCTTCTTTATTTGATCCTCGCGTCCCTAGGTAAACTCTGGTCCATGCTTTGAATTCCACCTAACATGTATAATAGGAATCTTACTATGCTTTAGGGTTTTGACTTCATGATCCATAATCTCAATTAGTTCTTCAATGTACGAAGCTATTCATCAATCTCCAGATCCTCTAATGGAATGATGAGTGATTCATCTATTAGACACTTTTTCAGATTTGAGACATGGAACACGTTATGAACGTCATCGAGTTCCGTAGGTAAGTCGAGCTGAGGCTATTGGACCAATCCTCTTGACATTCTCAAATGGTCCAACGTATCTAGGTTTTAGTTTTCCACGCTTTTCAAAGCGTATCACACCCTTACAAGGTGCAACCTTTAATAACACCTTGCTATCGACTTGAATTTATAAAGGTTTTCTCCTTTGGTCTGCATAACTTTTTTGATGATCACGATCTGCCGCCGTACGGTTACGAATCTGAATAATTTTCTCTGTGGTTTCATGAATAAGCTCAGGACCAATTAACTGACTATGACCAACCTCAGTCCAACAGAGAGGTGATTTACACTTTCTGCCATAAAGTGCCTCAAATGTGCAGCTTTGATGCTCGTGTGATAATTGTTATTATAAGAGAATTCAACCAAAGGCAGATGGGTTTCCCAACTATTTCCAAAATCAATAATGCACGCCCTAAGCATATCTTCTAGGGTTTGAATCATACGTTCTGTCTGACGAATGGCTAAGAAATGTGCCGACTCGGTCAAACGATCCACTATCACCCAAATGGTGTCGTTTCCAGTCTGTGAACGTGGTAGCTTGGTGACAAAATCCATAGAAATATTCTCCTATTTCCATATTGGGATCTCTGGTTGTTGAAATAGACCTGATGGTTTTTGATACTCCACTTTGACCTTAGAGCAAGTCAAACACTTGGACACGTAAGTGGTAATTCCAGCCTTCATGTTAGGCCACCAATATAGGACCTTAAGATCTTAGTACATCTTGTCAAATTCAGGATGTACTGAATAACGAGACTTGTAAGCTTCATCCATCACCAATTCTCGGAGATTCCCGAGTAATGGAATAATTTATTAGTTCCTCTAAGAGATTCTAACTTAATGTTCTGTTCCTGTAATGCCTTAACCTGGGAATTCTCAATTTGTGAGGGTAGATCAGAATTGATAGTTAACTATAACACACCGACACGATGAGGCTTTAGGGTTTCTTTATGACTAAGGGCATTGGCTACTACATTAGCTTTTCCCGGATGGTACTTGATGGCACAATCATAATCATTCAGCATTTCCAACCATCATCGATGTCTCATGTTCAGCTCCTTCTATTCGTAGATCTGTTGAAGACTCTTATGATCAGTGAAGATTGTACTTGGTTCCATAAAGGTAATGCTCCAATCTTAAGTGCGAATACTATAGCTCCCAAACTCCAAGTCATGAGTTGTATTGTTGTTCTTATGCACCTTAAGCTGTCTTGATGCATAAGCTATCACCATCTCGCATTGCATCAACACGCAACCCAAACCCTAGATTGACACGTCATAATACACCACGGAATTATCTGTTCCCTCTTGTAACACTAAGATCAGTGCACTACCCAGCTTGTCCTTAAGCGCTTGGAAAGCCGCCTCTTCTTTACTGACCCACTTGTAAATGATTCCTTATGAGTTAGGACAGTAAGGGGTTGAGCAAGTTTTGAGAATCCTTCAATGAAACGTTGATAATAACCCACAAATCCAAGAAATTGGCGCACCTCAGTAAGCGTCATCAGCGCTGGACAATTCTTGATTGCCTTAATCTTAGACGGATCAACATGGATGCCATTCTTATTAACTACATGCCCTAGAAATTATGCTTCTCTCATCCAGAAGTCATATTTGGAAAGCTTGGCATATAGCTGTTTGGCTTTCAGAAGCTCTAGAATAGTCCTTAAGTGTTCCTCATGTTGCTCCCTATTCTTGGAATAAATGAGTATGTCATCAATGAAGATGATAACAAACTTGTCTATATAGGGTTTGCAAACATGGTTCTGAGGTCCATAAAGACTGCAGGAGCATTCGTCAAACCAAATGGCATAACTGCCAACTCAAAGTGCGCATATAGAGTTCTGAAAGATGTCTTGGATATGTCTTCTTCCCGAACTCTAAGCTGATGATATTCATACCTCAAGTCAATCTTTGAATAGTAACTCGATCCTTGTAGTTGGTCAAATTAGGTCGTCAATACATGGGAGAGGGTAGCGATTCTTTATGGTAACCGTGTTCAATTCTTGATAGTCAATACACATCCGAAAGGTTCCATCTTTCTTCTTCACGAATAGCATAGGTGCTCCCCAAGGTGAAGAACTTGGATGTATGTAGCCTTTGTTTAATAGTTTCTGCAACTATTTTGATAACTCTTGAAGCTCATTCAGTGCCAAATGATATGGCGCCCGAGTTATAGGGGCAGCTCCTCGTGTCAACTCGATTTGAAACTCTACTTGCCTATGTGGAGGAAGGCCATGCAAGTCCTTTGGAAATACTTCAGGGAAATCTTTAACCACAGGAATGTCTTCCAGTCGCTTCTCTTTAGTGGTCTTTTCAGTAACTAGGGTTAAAATCGTTGAATGCCCTTTTCTCAGACACTTCTGAGCCTTCATGTAAGAGATGATGCCAACCATAGCACCACTCTTGTCGCCTTCCACAATTAGTATCTCTCCATTAAGCAAAGGTAGTCTGATGAGCTTCTCATGACGAATGATCTCGGGCTGGTTCTTAGCAACCAGTCTATTCTGACAACAACATTGAAGATACCAAGTGTAATAGATAGAATGTCAATATCAAAATTATGCCCAGACAGACTTATCTTACAACCTCAGTATATATGGGCAGACTTTATGATCTTACTGTCAGCTATTTCTACTATATAGTTCGTGTTTAAGGCTATAGAGTTAACATCTAGTAATCGATTGAAGTGCGAAATGAAACTGCTATCAGCACCAGAATCAAACAGCATAGAGGCAAAATAACCATTGACAGGAAATTTACCAGTTACAATAGAAGATTCATTACAAGCCTCACCTGAACTAATGACGAAGGCTCTACCCTTGGCGCTACTATTTCCATTTCCATCGCCATTGCCATTGTCATTGTTATTACGATTATCAGCACCATTTCCACCGCTATTGTTTTTCTTTAGTTTTGGGTAGTTTCTCTTGAAGTGCCCGGGTTGACCGCATTCGTAACAACCTTTTTGTTCATTCAGTTATGCTGGTTGTTTAGCTGCTAAGTTCACACGGTAATTTTTAGCGATGTGGCCAAATATACCACATCTCTAGCAAGTGTTCTTGTTGCAAGGCCTGTTGTGGTGGTAGTTGCACTTTTTACACTTAGGCAATGTCCTAGTGCCACCAGCATGCTGTGATGAAAAGGATGATTGATTGGATGAACACGAGTTATCGAACTTCCAAGCCTACTGTGGTTGCTGCTGAGAATTGTTCTATTTGTTATTGGGACCAGAATCCCACTTCCTCTTATTGTTACTATCAGCAGTTGTTAAAGTAGAACCGCACGGGGGTATCTTACCCTGCTCAACCGCCTGGTTCGTTAGCCTGTGGGCCAGTCTGATCGCCTCCTGTATGGTGTTTGGTCTGGAAACGTTGACCATACTTTGGATTTTAGGACAAAGTCCATGCAAGTATGTCTCAATCCGTAAGGAAGGAGGGTTGACCATGTTAGGGCACAAGGTGGCAAGCTAATGAGATCGAATGGTGTACGCCTTGATCTTGGAACCCGTCGTCTTGAGGTTCTAGAATCTGTCGCTAGCTTCTGCACCTCTTCACGGGGACAGTATTCTTCTTTCATTAGATTCTTGAAATCTTCCTAGGTTGTCTGGTCGACAGTCTCAACACCCAACATCTGTACCTGGGTGTTCCGCTACGATAATGCATCTCCATCCGGAGTGCTGGTGGTGATTTGCCATTGGGTAGTTGCACATCGCGAATACAGATTCAAGCTTCTCAAATAACCGTAGGAGTCCTATGGCTCCCTCCGCTCCAGTGAACGGATTTGGTGTACAGTCCATAAAGGACTTGAATGTGCAGGCTCCTTGACCTGTAATGAATTTAGATCAGAACTTTGGAATTTTGAAATGGATGTTACAACTTAACAAGGCTGATGGAACGTTAACATCAGGAATGAATTTGGTATTGCTTACCGATCGGAGTGGCCTGCGGATTGGGATTATGGTTTGCTAGAGCATCAGCCACATGCTGATTGATTAGAGCCGCCAGCTCTACTGGTGTCATGTTAATGGTGCCATGACCACGTCCACTTCCTTGACCACATCCAGACATTCTTAACAATCACAACATACAAAAATATGTAATATGCAACATATCTACTTCATTTAAGTATAAGTAATTGAAAGAATTTAGCACACACACAACTAATAGGTTCAAATAATAATTTCTGATTAAATGAATTGTAAGTATGTCTATAATAAATTAAACCAAATGCTAAAATCCAAAAACATTAGTCGGATGGGAAACAACTCTTCCCTTCTAGGTGTGAAGATAAACGAAAGTCTAGATAGAAAAATGAATAGACTAGAATTCAATGAGAGTCGAGGGATCCAACGCTGTTTTTCGGTTCATCGTCTGGCTGCTCCTCGGGCTTTTTTTTAGGATCCTCCTCCGGATCTTCCTCTGGTTCCTCCTCCGGTTCCTTCTCGTGATCTTCTTCCTCGGGTTTCAGCAATGCATTTTGAGTGAAGACATGACCCTCTAGGTTTTCGAGTCGCTATTCACCACCATTGACTCGATCGACCAGTCCAGTAACACGGTCCACCTAATTGTTGTAGTGACTCACTAATTATCAAACTGTCTCTTTAGTTGCTTGATTTCCTCAGTCGACTCTCGCACTATTTTCTTCTGCATCATATTTTTGAACCACAGTTTAGCAACACGTTTACGCTCCATATGTAGGGTGGTTGCCATAACTGCCATGGGCTTCTCAAGACAAGGAACGGGAGGTAAAGTAGGGGCATCACGGTTCGTTGCCAGGGTAGACCTAGTGCGAGGCCAACTCTAAGGAGATAAAGGAACATTCTTCTCCTGAATTAGGTTGGTCATATACTTAGGGTAGTATTTCTACCTATGAGCTAGTGGATACTAGGGTAAAGCAAATGGTTGGTCATAGTCAAACTCCTCATTGTTATTATGAAGCAGTGGCCAATGGTACGGACCTGTTGGTGGAGGTGTAGCATCATAATGGATAGGCCTCTTTCCTCGAGAAGAAGATTAAGGTGTAGATGATGATGATGCCATTCCGGCAAAGAACCGCTCATAGGAATGAACAACGTCAAGCAATACAGCAAGGAAAGCAAACAAACAAGGCCAACTAATTAAGCTAAACGTGTCTATGTGTGTGTAACTAAGGCATCATGCTATAGTCTAAATGCAATGCATATGAACTGTAAAATTTTTAGTTTGCTATGACCATTGGCTCTGATACCAATCTGTCACACCATCAATTTCCACAAATGGGGAATTACCGTTAGGCACGTGACATACCAGGATCTCTTAACCACTAGTTACACCAAATGACGCAACAGTTCATTACATAATTGCTCATTAATATTAAAGTTTCCCGAAAACAGAGTTAAATACGAAAACATAAAAGTAAATACGGAAGCATATTAGTTTGTAATTTCAAATGGTGCAAACACGAGCAAAACGAATAAAGTATAAGTTGATAGCCAATGTAAATGCATTTAGTTGACCCAACAACAATGAATGAAAAGTGAGATAATCCTATCGTGCATGCCTTAAGAACCTGAAAGAAACATGCTAAAGTGTCAACACGAGGTTGGTGAGTTCACAGGTTTTGTTAAACAGAACTGAATGTAAGCAGATATAGTAAACAAAATAATATCAGTAAATAGCTAGTCTACTTAACAAGTTACTAAGAATGTGAAGCTCACAACCAAAGCTGACAATGTAAATGATGGCCTCGACTGTGAACACTGTCACAACTATAGGAATTAGGTCAATTAAACACCCGTCTGACGTCCAGTCATGCTAGCGTGACTAGCCCGGATGGGGTTTGTCAAAACCTGAAGATCTACTCAGAATTACCTCGCTATAAGACGTACACTACTGGTTCGAGTATGTGGACTTAAGTATGGTATAACACTAGTAAACAAGTAACATTACATTAATACCGATCAATGAAAATACGTTTAGAACATACGTTTATTTCATTCTAAAGAAAGTAGGTAAAGTGGGGCTGAGAACTCACCTTGATTGCAAACAACAATATATATTTAATTGATGATATGATCATGCAATTAAACAATAACACCAACTTAGAAAATGGGTTTTCTAAATAAATTGTATATGAGATAGAACAACTTATAAGGATATTTTGTTCATGGATATTATTTGTAATGTTGTTTAAGTTGGTTAAATAACATCAAGTAATAATAGTGTGTATAAGTTATATAATTAAAAGGTTGATTAAATAACTTATTAAGTAACTAGTTAACAATTAAATGAAAGATTTAAATGGGGGGTGACCCCATTTTAAAACCCCATTTTAGCCGCCCCTTTGAGGGGTGTTTATGTCTTTTGTTGTCATGGAACAATTGATAACATTAACTAGTTACCACACCATACTTTCTATTCTCTCTCTTACATGCAATAGACCAATTTTCTCTCCTTTCTTTAAAGATTGCCAAGGCTGGAAAAAGGGTTTTCAGCAGCCTTCTAGGTCGATTTGGTGTTCAAATCCTAGCAACCAAGTTGTTTGCTTGATGCTTGTGGTATGCAAGCTTGAGGACACCTTACTTGGTGTTTTTGGCCGTTCAAGAACCTCATTCTCTTCCTCTTTCTCACGTTTTTGGCAGCTCATGAAAGGTAGTTTCATGTTTTGGTTTTGGTTGTCACTTTATGCTTGATAGCTAGTTCTTTCACATAATATGATGCTTTTTGTCACACCCCAAAAAAGACGTTGAATATCACAGCGGAATTGTATATGCGTTAAGCATGGCGATGACAAAGTTGGAAACCAACATGATATATAGACAAACGTTAAAACATCAGTTTTTAAATTACAAACCACAGGATTTTGTCACAACATTCCAAAATAAGAAAAGTTCAATTTGTTTAACAGCGATCATACACAGAGATCATATTTTTACATAAATAGCCAAAATAAACCAAAAGATGCCACATCCACGTTTGCCCAAGCCCAGTTCATAGCACCATCCATGCTCCTATGTACCTGAAATACATGCTTAAAAAGTCAACATAAAGTTGAGCGAGTTTCATGGGTTTACGAAAACATTACATACAACAGTATCAGATATCATTGACAAACAATGTGGTAAGTTGTAAACTAGCTAGGGATACAACATAATGATAGTACCTAGAGCTATAATCAAACCAAAACACGAAAGCTTTACATAAAGTAAGCAATCCCCACGAAACGAATTCAACATATATTCACTCACATCCAAAACGCCTGATCAGAGCTACTGATCGTGAGTGCGGGCTGTCAAACCCAAATAGATCTACCAATATACACTGTGGCCTACCCCAAGGCTAATGATTATATGGTAAAGGGGGTATTCATGAACGACTTACATGAACATAATAACGAAACACCCATACTCGAGACTATCATACGAACACATACGAGTAAGCCACATGATCATGATACAACGAACGAAACCATGTATCTCCCCCACGATTTTGTAAAATGATAACAAGTTAAAAGGGGGCCGTGGAAACTCACCTTGATCAATGAAATTGATAGTACGTGCAATTACACCAACGAACGCTAGTCAATCCTATTAGTGCCCTAAATACGATAGACACATTAAGAATTGATACTAAAGTCTTACAAGCAAGTTGTTCATCAAACCTACTAGACTTATACTATTTTTAAGAAAATATTTGTTTACACGAGTTAGTGATTATAATGTTGGGATTTAACATGTTTATCAAAGCTCATATAACCTTGTTTATATGAAAACGCAGTGGATTTTTAAGTTTTAAAACATGTTAATTAGATGGTTATTAAACCCATTTAATAAACAACCCCAAACCATGGATCATTATACAAATGCATACAATGAAAAGACATAAGATACTTGAAGTATAAACAACCCAAAACATTGACATACATACTACCTTTGTATGCTGCTGAAAATTCGTGGATGAAACATCATCCATAAAGAGCTGAAAAAACGTGGATAAAGATGAAGATGCAGCTGCAATTGGATGACCAAAACATCAAGAATAGATGTCCTCTAGTGTTCCTCCCATAAGCCTCTAAGCATGCATCAAAGTTCCTTGGACTTGGACATCAAAACTCCATAAGGAAAACTGCCAAACTGCCCTTCAAAAACCGTGAGTTTCAGCAGCAAAACTGATGTTGTGGGAAGATGAAAACCGACCAAGACTTCAAGCAGGAAATCCTCAAGTGTTTATACCCCAAGCCTTAAAGCAAAAACCCTTCTTGTTAGGGAGAAATAACACCAAGACTCAGCTCAAGAACTCTTCTTGTTAGAGAGAAAATGACACCAAAAACTCAGCTCAAGAATCCATTCCTTTCCTGCTGAAAACCCGTGAATATGAGAGAGAGAATGAGAGTTTTTGGTATCTTTTGCTTTTGTATGTTTGTGTGTAAGTGGGAGACAAGGGTGTAAGGCATGCATGATATCTCAATGGACTTGTATATATCAATGCAAGAGGGAATCTCATGCCCCCTTTAGTGCTGCCGTAAAATGATATTAAAGAAGGTCTCCCCTTGTAATTTTTATAAAACTCACTTTCTAGTTTTATAAACTCACTTTTGGCAATCCATACTCTATAACATTTAAACCAAGATTAATTTTATAACATCACACACACACACACACACACACACATATATATATATATATATATATATATATATATATATTTGTTATTATTTAACCAATTTAAATGATAAACAAATAATATCTCAAGAACAAGTTATCCATATAATGTTGTTCTTAAACAAAAGCAAAGTCTTAGAAAACAATTTTCTAAATTGGTGTCAATATTTAATTGTATAATCATATCATCATTTAAATATTAATTGGTGTTTGCTAAGCTTGTTATTGGGTATAACCCGACTTGGATCATAACGTACTAACCACATCAATATTCTATGTGTCTTGGGCATATAGAATCCTACAATCTCCCACTTGCCCAAGATTCATAGAAGATTGATGCAAGCAGTAAATGACGCCTAACAACGGTTTACTACCCTTAATACGCATGACTTATGGCCATTCAATAACATCATCCCATTCAAGTACCTTACTTGAAGTGATTTAGGTGAATCAATCATCTATCCTTTTGTTACAGATGTCATGTTAAATCCAAGGACACAGAATGATCATTCCTTGTTGATTTTACTTAATCAGGCCTTAGACATCTAACTCTCAACGGATAAGAGGAACAAATTCCATCTTGACTACATACGTTTCTCACAAACACCTCGTATTATACCTGAACATACCCTTATGTACTGTCCACTATTTTAGGACAGTGAAGAATTAGGTCAAGGTATAATACTTGGTGCATATCAAAACCCAATATGTATCTCAGGTCGGAGGATACCAAATGATATTCGCCTTTACTCAAATTTACTTATGATCAATCGATAAGATTCCATGTAGTAAAATTTGAGATGCGGGTTGGTCCAATATTTGTATCCCACAAATATCTATGAACCTTGGTAGCAACCCATTGCTCTATATTCATCCTTATGAATACCAACCAATCCAAGTTCATAATAATCTTACCCTCACACTTGTTCCCACAAGTATGAATGACTACGGACATTTAGAGTAAATAATTTACTCATGGATTAAACATGCTAAATTGGAACATTAATTGAAACATTATAACCAAATAATTTTACTCAACTAATAAAGAGTTCCACATATTCAAATACGAAATTTGATCAAGTCCAATCACTAGAATATCGAAGTCCTAAGGCATAGGTATGACTTTCATGCTTTGCCCTTTCAAGGAGCTTCGTGAGTGGAGCCGCAATATTTTGAACAAAGTGAACTTTGCGAATACATATCTTTCCCTTTTCAACTTCATCCCTTATGTAGTTGAATCTCCGCTCATTGTGCCTAATCTTTTGATATGCACGGGGTTCCTTGATTTGAGCAATCACACCCTCGTTATCACAAAAGATTTCTAAGGGGCCTTTAATGCTAGAGACCACCCTTAGATCGGTGATAAACCTTTTATTCATGCAGCTTCCAAAGCTGCTAATGAGGCAGCTATGTATTCCTATTTTGTAGTGGACAATGCTACCCTATACATGATGGAGACATACCAGATTATGATCAAGTCAGTTTGGAAATTCGCATCCGTGTAACCCTTTACAACGAGTTCCTATTTACCAGATCCATATATTAAGAACATATCCTTAGTGTTTCCAAGGTATTTCAAAATACTCTTAACAGTCATCCAATGGCTATTACTTGGATTCTGCTGATATTTTCTTGTCATGCTTAACGCGCATGACACGTCCAGTCTTAGTGCATATCATTTCATATATGATGGATCCTATATCAGACGCATATGGGATGTCCTTCATAAAATCTTGCTTATCCTTTGAGCTTGGACATTGAGATGCACTCAATATTGTCCCTCTTTGAATAGGTACCATACCTTTCTTAGAGTTTTTCATCTTTAACCTTTTCAAGATTTTATCAATATATGCACTTTGGTTTAGACCTATCAACCGCCTCGATCTATCCCTATAGATCTTTATTCCTAAAATATAGGCGGTTTCACCGAGATCTTTTATGGAAAAACAATTTCCAAGCCTGGTTTTAACACCTTCCATGGTTGGAATGTGTTTTCCATATAGTATTATGTCATCAACATACAATACTAGGAATGTGATTACACTCCCACTAGCCTTTTTATACACACAAGCCTTGTCAGTATCCAAGTTTCCATGCATATTTGTTTTCTTCTCGAAAACCCACTTGCATCCAACCGGTTTGGAGTTAAGTGGAGTGTCAACCAATTCCTAAACTTGGTTGTCATACATGGATTGCATCTCTACGTTCATGGCTTCCAGCCATTTGTCACAATCCAAATAGGACAGAGCATCATGGTATGTAGTTGGCTCATCGGAGTCAATCTCATAGCATCCATCCATGAAAAATCCGTATATTTCAGGTGGAATGCTAACTCTACTAGATCTGTGAACGTTTTGTGTGTATTGATCAACCTCTTGATCATTATCAACAACCTCTTGTTGACAGCTAGTGTCAACCAAACGTGTATCGACTTGTGGATCTTGATCTTCATCAAATTCCACTGTTCTATGAGTCACTCCTTCCATAAGGAACTTGGCTTCCAAGAACTCTACCCTTCGAGCAATAAACTCCTTTTGCTCTGTTGGATCAACGAAGTAGTATCCTATACAATCTTTCGGATATCCAACAAATATACACTTTAGTGGATCGACTTTCAAATTTGTTTTGGGTGTTAAGCTTAACATAAGCTTTACTACCCATACCTTTTGCTATGATAGTGATGGAACTCTTTCCATGCCATATTTCAAAAGGGTGTCGAATCCACTTTCTTGGTTTGGGCCATATTCAAAATACGAACCGTGGAGATTAGTGTGAAAACCCAAGATGATAAAGGTGGTAAGCTCATAGCCTTAATGAATTGAACCATATCAAAATAGGGTTCAGTTTCTCCTTTATCAGAATGAAGAACTTAGATAGTTATGTAGAGTTGATTTTCTACTTCATTATTGAAGATTTTGAACATTTCAAAAGCTTCATTCTTATGTGTCATCAAGTGCACACACAATAATAGCGACTGTAATCGTCGGTAACAGTAATGAAGTATCTTTTCACCAATCTTTGTCATTGTCTTAAAAGGACCATATACATCCAAATGTATCATTCCTAATAAGTCTTTTGGTTCACACTTATCAAATGAAACATTTTTATTTGTTTCAAAAGACCATTCTTTTGAAGTGATTGAATCCAATTCTCGTTTATGTGACCAAGATGACATGTCAAAGATAATAATAACTTAAACCGATTTTAAGTTTCTTGGTGCATAATGTGTATAATGAGTTATTATAGGACGAATTATCATGAACTAATTCATGAATATCATTAAAAGTCATATCCTTAAAATGACATACATCATCCATAAAACTTAATACCATTATATACAAACTTTAAATCATGACCATATTGTTTTAATAGGAAACATTAATTATGTTCCTAGTCAAACTAGGTGCATACAAAAGGTTTTGAGAACAACTTCCATACCATTTGTAAGTCTTAAAATAGAAGTTCCTTCTTTGAAGCGCTCATTTCTTTTGAACCCCTTTTGCAACAATTGCAAGTATGAGTCTCACATTTGGTATCCAATACCCATTTGTTTGAAGAAATGACATTTAATACAATGTGAATCATGAAAATTGTATTCGAGGTTTGCCTAGCATCCCTCTTATTTTTCAACACCTTGAGATAGGAGGAACAATTCCCTTTTATTGTCCTATCTCTCCATGCTCAAAGCATGGATCGTTCTCCTTTACTTTAGGCTTCATAAGCTTAGGTTATTGAGGTTTCGCTTTAACCTTTGCTTTGATGTATACCTTTCTTTTGGCAATAATTGCCTTAGGATCAAGATTGGCTGTTTCTTATAGTCTTCCTCATTGATCGAGAGAATAGGTAGAACCTCTATACCCATCCCTGCCTCGGCTGCTTTGAGCATTGCGTGTTTTCACCGATGCTCTTGTCCCACCCGTTCATATTACAGTTTATTATGAATGTCTCAAACCTTTAGTTAGGCAATCAAGGATCAAATCCTTGGCCAACTACTTTGAGACAGGACATTTAAGCATCTTGAGGCTATCAATGTGGCTTTTCATCTTAAGAATATATAAGATGATATCGATTGGGTTTCTTCCATGTGACATGCATAAAGTGCTTGAACCGTTTTGAAGCAATCTTACTAATGTTTGTTGAAGGAACATTTCCTTCAACTAGATTATCATGACATATGTCCTATGATGTTCCAAACCCTTTTGGAGTTCGGGAATCATATTCCTAATATGAGGTAGGAAACTTGCACAGAATTCTTAATGTGCTTAAGCCAATCGTCAAATGGCCTTAACATCAACAGCGTTGGTTGGTGAGACATGGGATCGTCAAGGACATAGGTCTTTACTCTTTTGGTAATGATTCTCAGTGATAGGGTATGGACGGTCGGGGTGGTAGCATTATTGTTTGCGGCCATTTTACAAAATTTTTACAAAGTTCTTATTAGTATTTCTTAAAATTTTATTTTAATTATTAATACCCTTTTATGTCTCATAGACAATTAATAATTAAAACCTAGAATCCAACGTCACATTCAAATAATGGTTAGGTGACCTTTATCCCATTATTTAATTTAACAAGGTAGTCAATATTTGACAATTGCAACCTTTTGCAACTTCTAGCCTTTATGGGATCGGTTAAACATCTTATGTTTGGTTGGCATGTTTAATCCCCTCAACACCATTGTATGCCATGCTTCGGTGACCCTATGCACATGGTTTCCAATTCAAGTCGTCCTACTTACACACACGTGTGAGTTTTCACATACAAGCGGTTAGGTGACCTTTATCCCACAAGTATGTTAGACTCACCTCAAACACACAAGTTCCCTATAAGTGGTTAGGTGACCTTTATCCCACAAATAGTTCTCAAGTGATCCGAGTGTCGTGAAAAAGGATGGTGTTAAACTTGTTTCAATAGGGATTTTAGGTTTTCATTAATTCTAGTTTTGAAAACTCTATATACCTTGTATTTGCATGCTTTCAAATGCAAGGTATCCTATGGTTTATTTTTAATAAAACATCTTTTATTAAATCATTAATCCTTTTAATAACCTTTTATTAACCACTTAATGATTAGAAACCATAAATTTTCAGCTTGTTAAGAAAAGTCTATTTACCATATGATTGTATGCATTCAACCATATGGTATCCTATTGGTTCATTTTTAATAAAACCCATTTTATTTTACAAACCATTAATTCCTCTTATAGAACTGTTCTATTTATGCTTGATGATTTGAGAACCAATTTTTGTTATAGCTTGTTTTAATTGACGGTTTGTTAATCACATCCAAATATTCAAAACAAACATCATCATAGGCATTCAACCAAGCATAAACAAAACATTCACATATGCATAACAAGCATACTAAGTTGAGCACACTTGTTTAGCCAAAACAAGTGTCTCAAAAGGTCTTGTCCTAAGGGTTAAGAACATGACACATGGTTGACAAAAGGACTCCCACTTGAATCCACATCTTCAAGCATCCTCTTTGTCCATCTTTTCTTCAAGTCTTGATCTTGAGCTTCCTTACAAAATATGTATCCTAATACATTTTTTTCTAGTAAAGAAAAACTCCTAATCTATTTATTACAAACCATATGAATGAATAGATTACAAAACAAGACTTGAAACATGAATTAAATTATTACATGCCCAAATGAATATAACATGACAACCAATCATTCAATCCACATGGTCTAGGCTTTGTTATGCATAACCAAAAACAACATATCCAAATATATCAATTAGTCACGATTTTGGCAGCCCCTTTTTAACCCATTTTCTTGGCCAATATTAACCAAGAACAAATGGGTTTTGTCCAAACAAACAATCATCTTATGATTTATATTTTTAAATATCATTACATGCATAAAGTAACATCTTTAAAATCAAAAGGGGATGACCATAACAGCCCTCTAAGTCTCGGCCATGTGGTGTTATACACCACAAAACCATGATTTAGTGAGTATAATACATGTATGCATATGTATAAGTGGCTCTAGATACCATTGTTGGGATTTAACATGTTTATCAAAGCTCATATAACCTTGTTTATATGAAAACGCAGCGGATTTTTAAGTTTTAAAACATGTTAATTAGATGGTTATTAAACCCATTTAATAAACAACCCCAAACCATGGATCATTATACAAATGCATACAATGAAAAGACATAAGATACTTGAAGTATAAACAACCCAAAACATTGACATACATACTACCTTTGTATGCTGCTGAAAATTCGTGGATGAAACATCATCCATAAAGAGCTGAAAAAACGTGGATAAAGATGAAGATGCAGCTGCAATTGGATGACCAAAACATCAAGAATAGATGTCCTCTAGTGTTCCTCCCATAAGCCTCTAAGCATGCATCAAAGTTCCTTGGACTTGGACATCAAAACTCCAAAAGGAAAACTGCCAAACTGCCCTTCAAAAACCGTGAGTTTCAGCAGCAAAACTGATGTTGTGGGAAGATGAAAACCGACCAAGACTTCAAGCAGGAAATCCTCAAGTGTTTATACCCCAAGCCTTAAAGCAAAAACCCTTCTTGTTAGGGAGAAATAACACCAAGACTCAGCTCAAGAACTCTTCTTGTTAGAGAGAAAATGACACCAAAAACTCAGCTCAAGAATCCATTCCTTTCCTGCTGAAAACCCGTGAATATGAGAGAGAGAATGAGAGTTTTTGGTATCTTTTGCTTTTGTATGTTTGTGTGTAAGTGGGAGACAAGGGTGTAAGGCATGCATGATATCTCAATGGACTTGTATATATCAATGCAAGAGGGAATCTCATGCCCCCTTTAGTGCTGCCGTAAAATGATATTAAAGAAGGTCTCCCCTTGTAATTTTTATAAAACTCACTTTCTAGTTTTATAAAACTCACTTTTGGCAATCCATACTTTATAAAATTAAAACCAAGATTAATTTTATAACATCATCACACAAACACACACACACACACACACACACACACACACACACACACACACACATATATATATATATATATATATATATATATATATATATATATATACTTGTTATTATTTAACCAATTTAAATGATAAACAAATAATATCTCAAGAACAAGTTATCCATATAATGTTGTTCTTAAACAAAAGCAAAGTCTTAGAAAACAATTTTCTAAATTGGTGTCAATATTTAATTGTATGATCATATCATTATTTAAATATTAATTGGTGTTTGCTAAGCTTGTTATTGGGTATAACCCGACTTGGATCATAACGTACTAACCACATCAATATTCTATGTGTCTTGGGCATATAGAATCCTACATATAACACTCGGTTAAGATCTTAACGAAAACGGTAAATTACGCCTTGCTTAGACACGTACTAAGTAACAACCAAAATATGAAAATTGTAACCAAATACACATAAAAACACTCATATATGTATATGTACATAATTCCTAAATCACATTTCTTGAATCAAACAACTTTAACCAACTTGGTATAAAAGTCTCTAAATCATGGCAATTTCTACACATAAGTGACCATTTAGGCATCATAAAACATGTTCAAATGCACGTATCACTTCATGAACCAATTGTACCTCATATGGCCGTTAATAATACATACAACAAGTCCATAACTACTGATTAAACTCAGACCCATATTATGCCTAATCTTCATGCCAAAAGTCAACTTTTTTACGACTAGTTAAGCCTAAAACGTAATATAATGCATCCAATCACCAAGAATCATATATTTTATCAAAAATACATTATTTGGACATAAAATATCATCACGTTACAGTCCTAGTTCCAGATTTCACTAGTTCCTTTTATTCTATACAAAAACACCTAGTCTAGCATGCATTTCGATGTAAATCTCAACCATAATCATTCTAATCAACCAAACAATGATCCGTCCACAACCTATCATGTTTTCATGCTACATTATATCCCAAATTACTTTTCTAAACTATCCATAACAAACAACTTATTGCATGTCAAAGATCAAGTCTTATTTCATCACATTTCGCAAGATATGAACCAATACATGCATATATATATATATAAGACATTCATACACACCTTAAATCCATCAAAATCCTTCAACAAAACACTGAAATATTCTGTTCTAAACCATCCATAACATTATCCATACTTGCATGTTCAAATCTAATCATAATCCTTCACTTTTTGCAAGAACAAACACCCAAACATCAACATACACACATGCATGCATACGGTTACCCATACACGCACTTAATACATGTAAACTTTCATCAAAATGTCACAATAGATGATTTATAACAGATGTCATACTTAAATCTACTTGCATGGACGATTCAACATCAACAACGCATCATCAAGCAACAATCTAGCATCCAAACTTTAACATACATACATGCACATGTACGGACACATACATACACATATATAACTCATTTTTATTCCATATTTTCTGTTTCAAAACAGATTTTTCCCAAAATCTTACTTGGATGAACAATCTACAGCTTTTAGGTAATCATTTCGTATAAAAACGTAACTAAAATGAAATATTAAGGTTACCTTAGTCCTAGCAAGCTATTTTCACAAAAAAGAACATAGAATGATGGTTTTTCTTCTTGCTTCACCACCAAAGAACCTTCGTTTGCTCTAATATGCTTGCACCTTGAGTTCCAAGTGAAGATCTTCAATGAAATTGGAACAAAAATGAAAATGGTGGTGGTGTAGTGGTGTGGCCGTAGGTTGTAGAGAGAAAGAGAAAGAGAGAGTGAACTTTTTTTTTGAAATGAAGTGGAAGAGTGAAATGAGGGGGCGAGGGGTTTATACAAGTGGAGGGGAGGGAAAGGGGGAGGGCGGCCGTAGGCAAGGGGGGTAGAGGGGTAGTCGAACGGTCTTTTTCATTTTTCTCCCGTCTCGACCTGACTTTCAAAACCTGAACATGTTAAATTCTAATTCCTTGCGAAATTCTAGTCCAAAACGACTATTTACATGCCCCATATCTTGGTTTTATTATCCACTTGGGCATTTTATTGTTTATCCGCTAGATTGAGCCATCTCGTCGCACTAAGGCGCGTAGATGCTGTTATCGGGTTTTCTCGTTACGATAGTCGTTTCCTCACATAATAACATTAATATTAGTGTAACTAATATTAAATTAAGCCAAATTCTCATTTTTACCTATGACGTTAATATTTATTTCCCGGTCGGTTCGTAGTGACGTTTATTTCAGACATTCGCCGGACTCGGGTTTTCATGGTCGAACACGCATGAAATAGAAACGTAAGCACACGTAGGACTCTAATCAATCATTAGATTGTAGGATTCTATGTGCCCAAGACACGTAAAATATTGATGCGGTTAGTACGTTATGATCCAAGTCGGGTTATACCCAATAACAAGCTTAGCAAACATCAATTAATATTTAATTGATGGTATGATCATGCAATTAAATATTTACACCAATTTAGAAAATGGGTTTTCTAAATAAATTGCATGTGAGAAGGAACAACTTATTAGAATATTTTGTTCAATAAAATTATTTAAATAAGTTAGATAACACCAAATAATGATGAGAACTTATAACTTATAAGTTAAATGGTTAATTGTATAACATATAAGACTTATACATACAATTAAATGGTTAATTGTATGTCTAGTTACAAGGCTATTTTAATGTGTGTGTGTATGCTTAGTTTAAAAGGAGGGAAAGCCTTTTGAATTAGGATTTTTGGCCGCCCCCCCATGTTTCTTATTGGACCCTTTTGCTTGGTAAACCATACACACATTAACTACCCTTGTGGACTTCAATTTGCTCATCCAATCTCGCTACATGCAATAGACACAAACACCTTTCTCTCTCTCTAAAAGCTATGGCCAGGCAGCAGCATTTGGGAGTTTTGGAGTGCAATTTTGTGTTGCTTTGGTGTTCATTCTCCCTAAAAAGAGTTGTTTGCTTCTAGGGCTTGGGGTATACAAGCTTGAGGACCTCTAATCTTGAAGTCTTGGCTGAAATTTAAGCATCTCATCTACTCTTTCTGTCGATTTTAAGGCTGCTGGAAGGTAGTTATGGCAGCCCTTTGTGGCTGTCATATTATGTTGTTTTATGTACACAAAGCATGCATATTCACATATAATGATCCTTTGATATATGGGTTTGTTTTATACATTAATATGGTCACCTAATGAACATATTTTTCAGCTTATAAACAAATTTATAAGTTGTCATTCCGCTGCGTTTTCAGAAAGTTTAAGAGGTTAAACTATGATTTTATGTTCTAACAAACCCTTCAATGGCATCAAGAGCCGGTTATGTGGATAGCTTGCTTGTTCTTTTCCTTTAAAATCGGTTTTAAAGGATGATTATCAACTCATAATAGGCTGATTTTGGTTGATTCAATAAACCCCATGTCTTTCAAAGTTATATCTTCATGCTTATGATTAAACTTTGATAGATAGGAATGTCAATTGGTTGATATGTTTGGTTGTTGTTTGTTTCGACAAACAAACCCTAATTTTCAGTTTATGTTGGCTGAAAATTTGGAGTTTGATGGGGTTTATTTTGTTTGTTGAATGATGTTTATGATTGTTCATATGATAGTGCATAACCTAGCTTAGACCTTGTGTTGTTTGGTTTGGATTGAATGTGTTTATTTGATTATATTCATTCAATGGGGTTGTATATTAATTTGTGCTTTGTTTAAAAATGTATTTTGTCTATTTATTCATTGGGATGTAATAATAGATTAGGAGTAATTTTCTTTTACTAGAAAATATGTATTAGGATATATATTTTGTAAAAGAAGATGCTCGGGAAGGAAGCACAAGAGGAAGACACAAAAGAAGGACTTGAAGCATATGGATGCAAGTTCAAGTGGGGGTCTAAGAAGACCTAAATTTGTGTTGTATTCAACCCTTAGGAAAGACCAAATTACCACACTTGTGATGGCAAACAAGTGTGGTCACAATAGTAGCTATGGTTATGCATATTGTGGTTGTTTATATTATGCTTGTTTGATTGTGAATGATTGCATGATATTTGGATATGTTAAACAATCTTAATAAAAATGATCTTAACAAGCTAATATAAAATGGTTCTTAATCATTAAGTGTTAATAAATGGTTATTAAAAGGATTAATGATTTTAAAATAAAATGGGTTTTATTAAAAGAACCATAGGGTATCTTGTATTTGAAAGCATGCAAATACAAGTACATAGAGTTTTCTAAACTAGAATTATGAAATCTCTAAACATTTAACAAACAAGTTTAACACCGTCCTTTTACACAACACTTGAGTCATTTGGAAACTCTTAATAGGATAAAGGTCGCCTAACCATTTAGAGGAAACTTGTGACTTAAGGTGGGGATACCACATTGGTGAGATAAAGGTCACCTAACCACTTATGTGGGTAAACTCACACGTATGTGCAAGTAGGGTAACTTGATTTGCAAACCATGTTAAATGGATCACCTACAATATGGTTTCCAAATGGTGTTGATGGGATTAACATGCCGACTTTACATATGATGTTTAAAGTCGATCCCATACATCTAGAAGTTGCAAATGGTTACAACCGTCAATCGTTGACCACCTTATTAATTTAAATCGTGGGATAAAGGTCACCTAACCACAATTTAAATGTAATGTTGGGTTCTAGATTTTAATATAAAAAATGACCTTAAAAGGCATTAATTATTAAAAATAGCAATATTGAAAATACTAAAATAGATCTTCGTTAAATTTTGTAGATGGCCACCAAAAATGACAATCATGATAACTCATCCACGTCCACCCAATCAATACGAGCGATCCTCTAAAAGGAACGTCTAAATCATAATAATTTCATTGATTGGTATCGAAACTTGAGAATCATTCTCAAGCAAGAGAGAAGATCATATGTTCTAGACGACCCTATCCCCGATCAGCCTACTGAGGATGATGAGGAGGCCTACAACGATTGGTTGAAGTACACTAAGGACTCCGTCCAAGTGTCCTGTCCCATGCTAGCGAGCATGACTCCGGATATCCAAAAGGAGTATGAACATCACGGAGCTTATGACATGATAACCCAGCTGAAGGAAACGTTCCAACAGCAAGCAAGGGTTGAGCGCTTCGAAACGGTTCGAGCACTCCATGCATGTCGTATGAAAAACAACCAATCTGTTTCATCTTATGTACTTAAGATGAAAAGTCATATTGACCGCCTCGAGAGGCTTAATTGTCCCGTCTTAAAGGAATTGGCCACGGATTTGATCCTAAATGGCCATACCAAAAAGTTCGAGACATTTGTGTTGTATTACAACATGAATGCATGGGACAAGAGCATTGGTGAGCTTCACTCAATGCTTAAAACGGCCGAGGCGTCCATGGGAAAAAGTGTTTTACCCGTTCTCACCATCAATGAAGGTGGGAACAATAAAAGGCCTCATCCCGCACCCAAGGCAAAAGTTGCCAAGGGTAAGGGACCCGTTTGGGGAAAGGGGAAAAGGGTGGCTAGGATGCCCCCAAACCTCAAGATAAGAAGCAAAATGTTGCTACTAATGACCCATGCTTCAAGTGTGGGGAGATTGGACATTGGGCAAGGAATTGTCCTGTCTATCTCCAAGAGTTAAAAGCAAAGAGGGATGCCGGGCAGACCTCAGGTACAATATACATGATTCATATTGATCTTAATGTTACATCTTCTAACACATGGGTATTGGATACCGGATGTGGAACTCATATTTGCAATTTGTTGCAGGGGTTCACAAGAAGTAGGGACTTCAATCAAGGGGATGTTAGCCTCTTCATGGGCAATGGAACAAAAGTCTTAGTTGAAGCTCGTGGGGACTACATCCTAAAACTTCCAAATGGCCTGGATGTAATTTTGAAGAATGTTTTGTATGCTCCTAGTTGACTAGGAACATAATTTCTGTATCTCAATTAAGACATTATGATTATGTATTAACTTTTGTTGAAAATGATATTCATGTTTCTTTAAAAGATATGTTCTATTTTAAAGCTATTCCCATTAATGGTATTTATGAATTGGTTCATGAAAATACTTTAAATAGTTCATTTTACCAAACTACACCAAGAAACTCAAGTTGGATTTTAGTGATACCTATCTTTGGCATTGTCATCTTGGTCATATAAACAAGAAACGTATACAAACACTTCAAAAGAATGGTCTTTTAAAAACAAATGAATGTGATTCATTTGATGTATGCGAATCTTGTTTACAAGGAAAAATGACCAAGGCACCCTTTAGTGGAACTAACGAAAGGGCAAAAGATTTATTAGGAATCATACATTAGGATGTATGTGGTCCTTTTAAGCCAATGGCTAGGAATGGTGAAAGATACTTCATTACCTTTACCAACGATTATAGTCGCTATGGGTATGTGTACTTATTAAGGCGCAAAGATGAAGCTTTTGAAATGTTCAAAATCTTTAAGAATGAAGTAGAAAATCAACTCAACAAGTCGATTAAAGTTCTCCGTACCAATAGAGGAGGTGAATACCTAAGTGATGCCTTACAAGATCATCTTAGGAGTTGTGGGATTGTCTCACAACTCACTCCACCTGGAACACCACAACATAATGGTGTGTCTGAGAGGAGGAATCGAACCCTATTGGATATGGTCCGATCTATGATGGCTAGAAGCTCATAGCCTCTATGGCATGGAAGAGTTCCATCCCTATCATACTTAAGGGTTTGGGGTTGTGAGGCTTATGTTAAGGCTCCTACCCCAAACAAAATGGAAGTCCGATCCACCAAGTGTATTTTTGTTGGATATCCTAGAGAATTTATGGGATATTATTTCTATGATCCACTGGAACAAAAGGTGTTTGTTACCAAAAAGGGTGAGTTGTTAGAAGCAAAGTTCCTTATGGAAGGAACTAGCAGTAGAACAATGGATCTTGAGGAGGATCAAGAACCACAACCCGATGCACGTTTGGTTGAAACTAGCACTCAACATGAGGATGTTGAGGATGATCAAGCGGTTGATCAATACACACAAAACATTCACAGAAGTGGTAGAACTAGTAATCCACCTGAAAGATACGGATTTTTCATGGATGGATGCTATGTGGTAGATTCAGATGAACCAACCACATACCATGATGCAGTGTCCAATTCGGAATATGACGCATGGCTTGAAGCCATGAACGTTGAGATGCAATCCATGTATGACAATCAAGTTTGGGAACTTGTTGTACCACCTCTTAATTCCAAGGTAGTTGGAAGTAAGTGGGTTTTCAAGAAGAAAACTGACATGCATGGAAACTTGGATACTTATAAAGCTAGACTTGTAGCAAAGGGTTTCACTCAAACTCAAGGGGTTGACTATGATGAAACTTTCTCACCTGTTACGATGCTAAAGTCTATAAGGATATTGTTTGCCATAGCTGCTCATTATGATTATGAGATTTGGCAAATGGATGTCAAAACCACTTTCCTAAATGGATATCTTGAGGAAGATGTCTATATGGTTCAGCCTGAAGGTTTTGTAGATCCAAAACATCCTAATAAAGTATGCAACTTAAAGAAATCAATCTATGGATTGAAACAAGCATCGAGAAGCTGGAATCATCGTTTTGATAAGGAGGTAAAGAAATTTGGCTTCATAAAAAACGCTGATGAGGCTTGTGTTTATAAGAAGGCTAGTGGGAGCACAATAACTTTCCTATTATTGTATGTTGATGACATACTACTATTTGGAAATGACATTTCAACCTTGGAAGGTGTAAAAACCTGGCTTGGAAGTTGTTTTTCCATTAAGGATCTTGGTGAAACCGCCTATATTCTGGGAATAAAGATCTATAGGGATAGATTGAGGCGGTTGATTGGTTTAAATCAAAGTGCATGAGTTGCTACCAAGGTTTATAGATATTTGTGGGATACAAATATTGGACTAACCCGCATCTCAAATTTTACTACATGGAATCTTATTGATTGATCATAAGTAAATTTGAGTAAATGCGAATATCATTTGGTATCCTCCGACCTGAGATACATATTGGGTTTTGATATTCACCAAGTATTATCCCTTGAGCTAATTCTTCACTGTCCTGAAATAGTGGACAGTACACAAGGGTATGTTCAGGTATAACACGAGGTGTTTGTGAGAAACGTATGTAGTCAAGATGGAATTTGTTCCTCTTATTCGTTGAGAGTTAGATGTCTAAGGCCTGATTAAGTTAAATCAACAAGGAATGATCATTCTGTGTCCTTGGATTTAACATGACATCTGTAACAAAAGGATAGATGATTGATTCACCTAAATCATTTCAAGTAAGGTACTTGAATGGGATGATGTTATTGAATGGCCATAAGTCATGCGTATTAAGGGTAGTAAACCGTTGTTAGGCGTTATTTACTACTTGCATTAATCTTTTATGAATCTTGGGCAAGTGGGAGATTGTAGGATTCTATGTGCCCAAGACACTTAGAATATTGATGTGGTTAGTACGTTATGATCCAAGTCGGGTTATACCCAATAACAAGCTTAGCAAACACCAATTAATATTTAATTGATGATATGATCATGCAATTAAATATTTACACCAATTTAGAAAATGGGTTTTCTAAATAAGTTGCATATGAGATGGAACAATTTATTAGGATATTTTGTTCAATAATGTTATTTGAAGTGTTATTTAAATTAGTTGTATAACACCAAATAATAATGAGAGTCTACCACTTATACAATTAATTGGTTAATTGTATAAACTAGTTAAAATACTAGACAATGCATATATGTTTGTTTATTGTTTATAAAAGAAAGATTTCTTTTATAAACATTCAAAAAAAACCGTCCAAGAGCAAGCATGCATGTGCATGTCTAGTACTTTCTTATATTCTCTTGATAAGAACACAACTCATGCATGCCTTCAAAGTTTCCACTAACTTGCTTTTGGGAAGAGCAAGCACATGCATGTGTCTAGCTCCACTAACTAGCATATTATACTCTAACATTCTCATCATTAAGAAAATGCAAGACACAAAACAAAAGCTCTTAAGCTCTCTCAAAACTCACGGTTTTTTTCAGCAGCAATAGAGCAAGTTTTGAGCTGGGTTTCGAAGCTGAAAAGGAGGATTTTTCAGCAAGAAACAAGAGAGGTTCTTGCACTCCATGATGATGATTCTCATACACATGCAAACAACAACTTGAACTCTCTCTTCTCCTTCTCAAAGTCCACGGTTTTGTTCAGCAGAAAAGAGGGTTTTCTGCAGAAAATTGAGGGTTTTTGAAGTTGTTCTTGGTGTATTCTACCTAACAAGAAGGTGTATTTGCAAGGAGCTTGGGGTATACTAGCTTGAGGACTTCTATCCTTGAAGTCTTGGCTGCATTTTGGGCATCTCCATCTTCACCAAACATCTCTTTTGGTCGACATTATTGCTGTTGCAGTAAGGTATATCACAGCTCAATGAAGCTGTGATTTTATGTAGTTTTACATATGTTCATAGCTTGTTAATTCACATAAATGATCCTTTGATTTATGGGTTTGTTTTATACACTTGAATGGTCACTTGAAGAATATAATTTTCAGCTTATAAAATGAGTTTTAAAGCTATACTTCCACTGCGTTTTCAGAAAGTTTAAGAGGTTAAACTATGATTTTATGTTCTAACAAACCCAACAATGGCATCAAGAGCCGATTATGTGAATAGCTTGCTTGTTCTTGTCCTTTAAAAATTAGTTTTAAAGGATGATTATAAACTTAGTATAGGCTGATATTGGGCTGCTATGTTTTGTTTGAATGATTCCCCAAACTTTCAAGGTCATATCACACATGCTAGTGATTAGACCTTGAAAGATATATATTATGAAATGTTGATTGTTTGGACAATATATAAAACCCAAAATTTCAGTTTATGTTGGCTGAAATTTGGTGGTTTTAAGTGGGGTTTCATTATATGTTTGGATGATATGATCATTGGATGTTAGTGTGCATAACCTAGCCATTGGCCTTGTGTTGTTTGGATGCTTGCAATGTTTGTTTTGGTTGTTTTCAATTGGGTTGTAATATTATTCTTCTGTGCTTTGTTTAAAAATGTAATTTGTCTATTTATTCATTGGGATGTAATAATAGATTATGAGTGTTTTTCTTTTACTAGAAAATATGTACTAGGATATATATTTTGTAAAAGAAGATGCTCGGGAAGGAAGCACAAGAAGAAGACACAAAAGAAGGACTTGAAGCATATGGATGCAAGTTCAAGTGGGAGTAAATGAAGACCTCTATTTTGTGTTGTATTCAACCCTTAGGAAAGACCAAATGACCACACTTGTGATGGCAAACAAGTGTGGTCACAATAGTAGCTATGGTTATGCACATTGTGGTTGTTTATATTATGCTTGTTTGGCTGTTTGTTGTATGATTGTAGTTTGATATTCAGATATGCATAACAAACTCATTAGCAAACTTAACAAGCTGAAAATTTATGGTTTATAATCATTAAGTGGTTAATAAAAGGTTATTAAAAGGATTAATGATTTAATAAAAGAGGTTTTATTAAAAATAAACCATAGGATACCTTGCATTTGAAAGCATGCAAATACAAGGTACATAGAGTTTTCAAAACTAGAATTAATGAAAACCAAAAATCCCTTTTGAAACAAGTTTAAACACCATCCTTTTACACGACACTCGAATCACTTGAGAACTATTTGTGGGATAACGGTCATCTAACCACTTATAGGGAACTTGTGTGTTTGAGGTGAGTCTAACATACTTATGGGATAAAGGTCACCAAACCGCTTGTATGTGAAAACTCACACGTGTGTGTAAGTAGGACGACTTGAAATGGAAACCATGTGCATAGGGTCACCGAAGCATGGCGTACAATGGTGTTGATGGGATTAAACATGCCAACCAAACATAAGATGTTTAACCGATCCCATAAAGGCTAGAAGTTGCAAAAGGTTGCAATTGTCAAATATTGACTACCTTGTTAAATTAAATAATAGGATAAAGGTCACCTAACCATTATTTGAATGTAACGTTGGATTCTAGATTTTAATTATTAATTGTCTATGAGACATAAAAGGGTATTAATAATTAAAATAAAATTTTAAGAAATACAAATAAGAACTTTGTAAAATTTTGTAGAATGGCCGCAAACAATAATGCTACCACCCCGACCGTACATACCCTATCACTGAGAATCGTTATCAAAATGAGTAAAGGCCTATGTCCTTGACGATCTCATGTCTCACCAACCAACGCTGTTGATGTTAAGGCCTTTTGACGATTGGCTTAAGCACATTAAGGATTCTGTGCAAGTTTCCTACCTCATGTTGGGAATATGATTCCCGAACTCCAAAAGGGTTTGGAACATCATAGGGCATATGACATGATAATCTAGTTGAAGGAAATGTTCCTTCAGCAAACATTAGAAAGATTGCTTCGAAACGGTTCAAGCACTTTATGCATGTCACATGGAAGAAACCCAATCGATATCATCTTATATATTCTTAAGATGAAAAGCCACATTGATAGCCTCAAGATGCTTAAATGTCCTGTCTCAAAGTAGTTGGCCAAGGATTTGATCCTTGATTGCCCAACTAAAGGTTTGAGACATTCATAATAAACTGTAATATGAACGGGTGGGACAAGAGCATCGTTGAAATTCACGCAATGCTCAAAGCAACCGAGGCAGGGATGGGTAGAGAGGTTCTACCTATTCTCTCGATCAATGAGGGAGACTATAAGAAATGGCCAATCTCGATCCTAAGGAAATTATTGCCAAAAGAAAGGAATACATCAAAGCAAAGGTTAAAGCGAAACCTCAACAACCTAAGCTTATGAAGCCTAAAGTAAAGGAGTACGATCCATGCTTTGAGCATGGAGAGATAGGACAATAAAAGGGAATTGTCCCTCCTATCTCAAGGAGTTGAAAAATAAGAGGGATGCTAGGCAAACCTCGAATACAATTTTCATGATTCACATTGTATTAAATGTCATTTCTTCTAACACATGGGTATTGGATACCGGATGTGAGACTCATACTTGCAATTGTTGCAAAGGAGTTCAAAAGAAATGTGCACTTCAAGGAGGGAAACTCAATTTTGAGACTTACAAATGGTTTGGAAGTTGTTCTCAAAACCTTTTATATGCACCTAGTTTGACTAGGAACATAATTAATGTTTCCTCTTAAAATAATATGGTCATGATTTAAAGTATGTATATAATGGTATTAAGTTTTATGGATGATGTATTTCATTTTAAGGATATGCCTTTTAATGATATTCATGAATTAGTTCATGACAATTCGTCCTATAATAACTCATTATACACATAAAGCACCAAGAAACTTAAAATCAGTTTAAGTTATTATTATCTTTGACATTATCATCTTGGTCACATAAACAAGAATTGGATTCTAACACTCCAAAAGAATGGTCTTTTAGAAACAAATGAAAATGTTTCATTTGATAAGTGTGAACCAAAAGACTTATTAGGAATAATACATTTGGATGTATGTGGTCCTTTTAAGACAATGACAAAGATTGGTGAAAAGATACTTCATTACTATTACCGACGATTACAGTCGCTATTATTGTGTGCACTTGATGACACATAAGAATGAAGCTTTTGAAATGTTCAAAATCTTCAATAATGAAGTAGAAAATCAACTCTACATAACTACCTAAGTTCTCCATTCTGATAAAGGAGAAACTAAACCCTATTTGGATATGGCTCAATTCATTAAGGCTATGAGCTTACTACCTTTATCATCTTGGGTTTTCGCACTACTCTCCACGGCTCGTATTTTGAATATGGCCCAAACCAAGAAAGTGGGTTCGACACCTTTTGAAATATGGCATGGAAAGTGTTCCATCACTATCATGTTTAAAAGGTATGGGTAGTAAAGCTTATGTTAAGCTTAACACCCAAAACAAATTTGAATGTCGATCCACTACGTGTATATTTGTTGGATATCCCAAAGACTGTATAGGATACTACTTCTTTGATCCAATAGAGCAAAAGGAATTTATTGCTCGAAGGGTAGAGTTCTTGGAAGCCAAGTTCCTTATGGAAGGAGTGATGCATAGAACAATGGAATTTGATAAAGATCAAGATCCACAAGCCGATACACGTTTGGTTGACACTAGCTGTCAACAAGAGGTTGTTGATGATGATCAAGAGGTTGATCAATACACACAAAACGTTCACAGATCTGGTAGAGTTAGCATTCCACCTGAAATATATGGATTTTTCATGGATGGATGCTATGAGATTGACTCCGATGAACCAACTACATACCATGATGCCATGTCCAATTCCGATTGTGACAAATGGCTGCAAGCCATGGACGTAGAGATACAATCCATGTATGACAACCAAGTTTACGAATTGGTTGACACTCCACTTAACTCCAAACCGGTTGGATGCAAGTGGGTTTTCGAGAAGAAAACAAATATGCATGGAAACTTGGATACTGACAAGGCTTGTGTGTATAAAAAGGCTAGTGGGAGTGTAATCACAATCTTAGTATTGTATGTTGATGACATAATACTATATGGAAATCACATTCCAACCATGGAAGGTGTTAAAACCTGGCTTGGAAATTGTTTTTTCATAAAAGATCTCGGTGAAGACGCCTATATTTTGGGAATAAAGATCTATAGGGATAGATCGAGGCGGTTGATAGGTCTAAACCAAAGTGCATATATTGATAAAATCTTGAAAAGGTTCAAGATGGAAAACTCTAAGAAAGGTATGGTAACTATTCAAAGAGGGACAATATTGAGTGCATCTCAATGTCCAAGCTCAAAGGATGAGCAAGATTGTATAAAGGATATCCCATATGCGTGTGCTATAGGATCCATCATATATGCGATGATATGCACTAAGACTGGACGTGTCATGCGCGTTAAGCATGACAAGAAAATATCAGCAGAATCCAAGTAATAGCCATTGGATGGCTGTTAAAAGTATATTGAAATACCTTAGGATGACTAAGGATATGTTTCTAATATACGGATCTGAGAAAGAGGAACTCATTGTAAAGGGTTACACGAATGCGAGTTTCCAAACTGACTCGATCACAATCGGGTATGTCTCCATTATGAATAGGGTAGCATTGTCCACTACAAAATAGGAATACATAGCCGCCTCATTAGCAGCTTTGGAAGCTGCATAAATAAAAGGTTTATTACCGATCTAAGGGTGGTCCCTACCATTCAAGACCCCTTAGAAATCTTTTATGATAACGAGGGTATGATTGCTCAAATCAAGAAACCCCGTGCACACCAAAAGATTAGGCACAATGAGCGGAGATTCAACTACATAAAGGATGAAGTTGAAAAGGGAAAGATATGTATTCACAAAGTTCACTTTGATCAAAAGATTGCGGATCCACTCACGAAGATCCTTGAAAGGTCAAAGCATGAAAGTCATACTTGTGCCTTAGGACTTCAATATTGTAGTGATTGGACTTGATCAAATTTTGTATTTGAATATGTGGAACTCTTTGTTATTTGAGTAAAATTATTTGGTTATAATGTTTCAATTAATGTTCCAATTTAGCATGTTTTAATCCATGAGTAAATTATTTACTCTAAATGTCCATAGTCGTTCATACTTCTGGGAACAAGTGTGAGGGTAAATTATTATGAACTTGGATTGGTTGATATTCATAAGGATGAATATAGAGCAATGAGTTGCTACCAAGGTTTATAGATATTTGTGGGATACAAATATTGGACTAACCCGCATCTCAAATTTTACTACATGGAATCTTATTGATTGATCATAAGTAAATTTGAGTAAAGGCGAATATCATTTGGTATCCTCCGACCTGAGATACATATTGGGTTTTGATATTCACCAAGTATTATGCCTTGAGCTAATTCTTCACTGTCCTGAAATAGTGGACAATACATAAGGGCATGTTCAGGTATAACACGAGGTGTTTGTGAGAAACGTATGTAGTCAAGATGGAATTTGTTCCTCTTATTCGTTGAGAGTTAGATGTCTAAGGCCTGATTAAGTTAAATCAACAAGGAATGATCATTCTGTGTCCTTGGATTTAACATGACATCTGTAACAAAAGGATAGATGATTGATTCACCTAAATCACTTCAAGTAAGGTACTTGAATGGGATGATGTTATTGAATGGCCATAAGTCATGCGTATTAAGGGTAGTAAACCGTTGTTAGGCGTTATTTACTACTTGCATCAATCTTCTATGAATCTTGGGCAAGTGGGAGATTGTAGGATTCTATGTGCCCAAGACACTTAGAATATTGATGTGGTTAGTACGTTCTGATCCAAGTCGGGTTATACCCAATAACAAGCTTAGCAAACACCAATTAATATTTAATTGATGATATGATCATGCAATTAAATATTTTGTAACACCCGTAATTTCTTTTAAAGAAGTAAAAGAATAAAATAGAAAGAGAAAGGAAGAAAACGGAAGTCAACTTAAAGTTAAAGGGTAAAAAGTGCCAAAAGGACAAAAGAAAATAAAAGTTGGTGAATAAAGAGGTATGGCCGCCCATTTTGGCCTGTCAAACACCCTCATTCGTCTTTTTAGAAAGAGAAACAGCAGAGGCTTCGGTTTTTAGAGGGAGAAAGAAGAAGAAATCTAATTCAAGGTAAGAATTAGTGTTTTTAAGTGGTGTTTGAGCTAAGAAACCGAGAAATGCATGTTCTTATGTGTATGTGTGTTCGGGTTTGTGTGTTTTAGACACATCTAGGCTTTCAAGTCCTTTGGAAAAGCTCGAGCAGGGGAGTTTGAACTTGAAGAGCAGCTAAGGTGAGTTCTAGACCCCGTTTTACTGTTTTTAAATGTTTTGGGGCTGGAAATGCATGTAAATATGTTTTTATAAAATTGTGGGTTGATACCCGTATGAAATAATTGTATGTATGTTCATGTTTATGTTAGATTTATGCCTAGAATTATGTGCATATGTTTAGAAATAGGCATTATGATGTTTTGGATTCGGATTATGAATTAGACACATGAGTAGGATGCTAATGTGACTGAAAATGGGACTTAGAATAAATAAGCAAAAGTTGGTAAGTCCACTAGTGGTCATACGACCAACAGTGTGGTCGTAAGACCAGAATATCTTTCTAAGTGTTGAGCCCAATAGGACTCATACGACCAACAGTGGTCGTATGAATATGTGATATTTTCTAAGTATGAGGCCCATAGGACTCATACGACCAACAGTGGTTGTATGATCATGTGGAAATTTTCTAAGTATGAACTCATACGACCAACAGTGGTCGTATGATCCAAATATGTTCCTAAGTCCAGGGGTGGTACGACCAGCAGTGGTCATACGACCAACAGTGTGGTCGTATGACCAGCTGATAAATCTAAGTGTTAAGTGAAAAGTCCAGCAGTGCCTATACGGCTAATAGTGCTCATACGCCCAGAGGGCTTATACGCCCAATAGTGCTAAAACGCCTAAACACTTAGAAATTTTCAGGAAAATTTCCAGTAAAGCCGAAGTTCGAGGTTTGACCAGGGTTGACTAGGGTTAATAAATGATGATGTCTCATGCATATAATGATGAGTAAGATTAACCCTAATTGTTAGTAATATTATTATTAGTATATTATTGTTAACAATATTATTAAAATATTGTTAATTATGGTATGATGCTACGTATGGTATGATGAATGTATGATGAATATGTATGATATGTGTATGTTCCTTGTGATTGTGTATGCTTATCTTTCTGAAACTTTACGAATAACGAGAAATAAATTAATGAAGTATTATGTATCGTAAAGTGAAAGATAATGAAAGAGGAACATAATGACGAATGCATGTATTAACGAATGAACGAAAAGAAGAATGATGATGAATACATGCATTAATGAACGAACGAATTATGTCTTGCAAGCATTGAATAACGCGATGGGTCCTTCTATGTGATTGACCATGGTCATGGTACCTCTACCGCTTACCTCTAGTACCGTGGCATACGTTTTGTTGTTCATAAGTTGACTTCGGCCCGGTAGCTAATAACGTTCGGGGTGTAGCATATGGTATTGGTACAATTAACCTTTCAATGCGTGCAAGTAAGTATGAACTAATGCGTATAGTAGTTACCCACTTCGGTGGGGGTGATGTTAGGGAGATGTTACCCACTTCGGTGGGGGTGTAGTTACCCACTTCGGTGGGGGAGATGTTACCCACTTCGGTGGGGGTGTAGTTACCCACTTTGGTGGGGGTGATGTTACCCATTTCGATGGGGGTGTTGTTACCCGAGTTATGTCTAACTTCGGGGGTGTGGCACGAGGCCAAACATAGTTATGAGGTGAGCGACTTTGTGTTGCAACATACTCGGATGGAGTTCAATCTCTGTGATTGACTCGTATGGGATCTTTGTCACGTATCCCGGTGCTGTGCTAGTCTTCGGACATAAGTCGGGGATATTGCATGAGACAAGATCTAGATGAGAATGAGGAATATGAAAGAAAGTCTTGCATGGTCTAGGGTAACCGCGTGTCGGTCTATGGACTGAGAGCCATAGGGGCACCAGTATGTTAGAGTATGCTTTGTCGGCTCATGGGTATGAACCATGAGGGCAAAGAAGAGAGGTGACCCTTAGAGATTTACATGCTTAATGAATGAAAGTTAAAGAACGAACGAATGAAAGTAATGAACGTACTAACAAATGAAATGAACGTGAGAATGAACGTAATGTACGTAAGGACGAATGTAGCGAACGTATGAATGAAAGTAAGAAACGCATGAACGAAAGAAAGCGTAAAGAGAGTACGTGAATGTTAATGATGAACGGTACACGAACGAAAGCTAACAAATGAATGATGAAATTAATAATAATATTATCTACGTGTACGTATGTTGTATGATCGTATGTATGTAAGAATGGTTTTGACGGTAAGTAAAGTATGTTTTAATACAAAACTAGAACTCACTCAGCAACGCTGACTTTATGTATTTTCCAGTTGGCAGGTAGTGTTGCTGAGGATGGCACGAGGCGGCTACTCAGCTCTTTTGGGATGGCATTCTTTTGATAATGTTTTTGTATTGTAATGCAAATAAATGATATTTTGTAACAGGGGTTGTATTACTTTACGAAAGCATTTATAGTAAAATTTAAAGTTTCCGCTGCATAGTTTTTATTAAGTTATATTAAATGTATGTTTTATGGGTGATGACGACCAACTGTGAGGTGCCCGGGATCGGGGCCTTACAAGTTGGTATCAGAGCCAAAGTTTAAGTAAAATGGGTAAATTTTCAAAATAAACCTTAACTTAAACTGAGAATGGGACGGAAAGGGAAGGGATGCCAAACTGAGTAGCTGCGTGCCATCAGGTATTTTCTTAGAGTTAACCGGTATTGTGTGCGCATGTTATGTGTTTATGTGTTACTGTTAGATTTAGATGCTAATATAGTCAGGACAGGTAATGCTTGGGGTGTGGAGAGTAGAGTAAGTGGCTAATTACAACTGATCACCGTAATTAGGGACTTACTATACTTGACATGAACTGAGCTATTCCCTTGAATGACCGTGTAGTGTTTAAATCTTTCAGTGTAAGTTAGAGAATGGCCGGTAGTAGACCTTCTAAGGCTTCCCATGGTGGAGGTAGTGGCGGACATGGTGTTGAACCACGAGTCACGAGAGCACGATCTAGAGTGGAACAGGTGGTTCACGAGGAGCCCGAAACACCTCAACCGGGAGGTGGTGATGATAGTGCTAACTTGAGAGCCTCGGTGAAAGAGGCGGTAGTTGAAGAAGTGCACCAGGTGATGCAGACGATCTTACCATCTGTAATGACCGAAGTGATAAAGGCAGTACGCGAGGATGATAGACGAGGGAGGAATCGATCCTCCGGTAGACAGCAACAGACAGAGGCAGAAACGATATTGTCCGATGACGAGGATGAGGAAGAAGAGGAAGCGCCTACGCCGGTGGCGGCATGAGGCTGTAACTGTGGGGCGTTTCGACGATGTAAGCCCCCAACCTTTGACGGTAACGGCAATGCTACTGCCGCTCATCGTTGGGTCAGAGAGATGGAAGCGGTACTGGAAATTAGTGAGTGCCGGGAAGATCAGAAAGTTAAGTTTGCCACTCATTCTTTCGTGGACTCAGCGTTGTGTTGGTGGGACAATATAGTTCAAGCTGAGGGTAGTCGGGCTATCGGAAGAATGAGATGGTCAGAGTTGAAAAGGCTGGTGATTGAGGAGTTCTGTCCTCGCCGTGAAATGGACAAAGTTGAAAGGGAGTTCCTGCAATTGGAAGCGGGGACGATGACACATCAGCAATACACCACTAAATTCAACGAGTTGACACGACTGGTGCCGGATCAGGTGACACCTCTTTCGCGGAAAATCAAGAGGTATGTTCAGGGCTTGCCGGCGGATATCCGTAGGCACATGATCGCTGCCCGACCAAGCACGTTCAGGTCGGCGGTGGATCTAGCGGGAAGGTTATACGACGAGCGGGAGGCGATGGCGATGAAGGGCGAAGCGGAGGAGCGAGCCTATGTTAAGAAGGGGAAAGGAAGGCGAGATAGTGATGGCAGAGTGGTGACTGAAGGTAAGATAATGAGGATCGATGATCGGGGGAGGATAATAAGGAAGGGTGAGGTATGCAAGAAGTGTGGACACAAGCACCCCGGGGAATGTAGACTGGGGACCAATGTCTGTTTCCGTTGTGGTAGGGCCGGACATGTGGCGAAGAACTGCGGTATGGGGAGGTGTTATTCTTGTGGGGAGGAAGGTCACAGGAGCAGGGATTGTAAGGAGCCAAGGGCGGAAGGTTCGGGAGTGAAGGAGGCTGGAAGAGAAGGACGGAAGGCAAACGCAGCACCTACACGATGACGCGGGAGGAGGCTAGGGTGAGCCCCGATGTTACTTCAGGTATGTTTCTAGTCAATTAACCTTTAGCCTTTGTGTAGTTTGATTATGGCTCTGGTTTCATTCCTGCTGCCTTTTTGTGATAAGTTGCATCTTAGGAATAGAAAGAATCGATGTCATTCGACTTAGGAGCTACTATAGGGAAGCCAACTAGATTACCCAGTGCGCTAACGGACCCCGTAATAGAATTGAGAGAGAGCGCTTGTTTTTCTGTTAGACCATCCCTGATAGACGTAGGTGGATAGACGTACACCTCCGGGTGAATCGAATAGTAGCTTATGAGGCAAGCACCAAGCGCTGCAAAAGAGATGGATTGATTGGTGGTGCCCGATAGAAGTCGGTGCCGATCGGCGATAATGGATTATGATGAAGGCTTCACCGGGAAGGATGTACGCCGATAGAAAGAGAACGGAAACAAAAGAAGAAGGAACATCGACGAGCCCTTCGATGTAGAGATTACTATTAGTGAATTCATTAGGTTACTTGATGCCCTAGAGGATTGCGTGATGTAATTAAGAAAGTTATGTCGCCCGTTGTCTAAGGAACAATTTCAGCCTGTGAGTGGTTCATTGAACGGCAACGTACGATAGTTTCGATGTTGTAGCAAACAAGTAGAATGGGAGGTTGGAAGTAAAGGAAAGAGCTAAATTTGGATTAAGTCACCAAATAAGCCGGATTGTCTTTCTTGTCAGTGTTGGGGCTGCCAAAGGGTCATTACACATACGTAAAGAACATTAAATAAGGGCTAGCAACAATACGCAAGTTGATGGTCGTGTTTTTTTTCAAGCATGAAAGCTGAAGGTTCTCAGTGATGCTCTGAAGCTCAATGATTATGACGCCGAGACTTTGCTCGGATATTGTGATGATTCTTCTAATAGTAGTGACCGCACTTTATGTGGCATGCTTGAGGTTGCAGGTGCTGGTCAAATAATCATTGATCAGTAGGCATGGGTTGCCAATGCAGAATAGTTAAAGACAGACCAGAAATCAAATGTTGATAAACGATGTAGAGCGATTGAATTCCGGATGAGAGACTGGAAGAAGAGGTGAGACAGTACCGCTCACACGGGTTTAAGGAATAACAGGTTTCGGGGACGAAACCTATATAAGGGGGGTGGACTTGTAACACCCGTAATTTCTTTTAAAGAAGTAAAAGAATAAAATAGAAAGAGAAAGGAAGAAAACGGAAGTCAACTTAAAGTTAAAGGGTAAAAAGTGCCAAAAGGACAAAAGAAAATAAAAGTTGGTGAATAAAGAGGTATGGCCGCCCATTTTGGCCTGTCAAACACCCTCATTCGTCTTTTTAGAAAGAGAAACAGCAGAGGCTTCGGTTTTTAGAGGGAGAAAGAAGAAGAAATCTAATTCAAGGTAAGAATTAGTGTTTTTAAGTGGTGTTTGAGCTAAGAAACCGAGAAATGCATGTTCTTATGTGTATGTGTGTTCGGGTTTGTGTGTTTTAGACACATCTAGGCTTTCAAGTCCTTTGGAAAAGCTCGAGCAGGGGAGTTTGAACTTGAAGAGCAGCTAAGGTGAGTTCTAGACCCCGTTTTACTGTTTTTAAATGTTTTGGGGCTGGAAATGCATGTAAATATGTTTTTATAAAATTGTGGGTTGATACCCGTATGAAATAATTGTATGTATGTTCATGTTTATGTTAGATTTATGCCTAGAATTATGTGCATATGTTTAGAAATAGGCATTATGATGTTTTGGATTCGGATTATGAATGGGACTTAGAGGATGCCACTAGTGGTCATACGACCAACAGTGTGGTCGTAAGACCAGAATATCTTTCTAAGTGTTGAGCCCAATAGGACTCATACGACCAACAGTGGTCGTATGAATATGTGATATTTTCTAAGTATGAGGCCCATAGGACTCATACGACCAACAGTGGTTGTATGATCATGTGGAAATTTTCTAAGTATGAACTCATACGACCAATAGTGGTCGTATGATCCAAATATGTTCCTAAGTCCAGGGGTGGTACGACCAGCAGTGGTCATACGACCAACAGTGTGGTCGTATGACCAGCTGATAAATCTAAGTGTTAAGTGAAAAGTCCAGCAGTGCCTATACGGCTAATAGTGCTCATACGCCCAGAGGGCTTATACGCCCAATAGTGCTAAAACGCCTAAACACTTAGAAATTTTCAGGAAAATTTCCAGTAAAGCCGAAGTTCGAGGTTTGACCAGGGTTGACTAGGGTTAATAAATGATGATGTCTCATGCATATAATGATGAGTAAGATTAACCCTAATTGTTACTAATATTATTATTAGTATATTATTGTTAACAATATTATTAAAATATTGTTAATTATGGTATGATGCTACGTATGGTATGATGAATGTATGATGAATATGTATGATATGTGTATGTTCCTTGTGATTGTGTATGCTTATCTTTCTGAAACTTTACGAATAACGAGAAATAAATTAATGAAGTATTATGTATCGTAAAGTGAAAGATAATGAAAGAGGAACATAATGACGAATGCATGTATTAACGAATGAACGAAAAGAAGAATGATGATGAATACATGCATTAATGAACGAACGAATTATGTCTTGCAAGCATTGAATAACGCGATGGGTCCTTCTATGTGATTGACCATGGTCATGGTACCTCTACCGCTTACCTCTAGTACCGTGGCATACGTTTTGTTGTTCATAAGTTGACTTCGGCCCGGTAGCTAATAACGTTCGGGGTGTAGCATATGGTATTGGTACAATTAACCTTTCAATGCGTGCAAGTAAGTATGAACTAATGCGTATAGTAGTTACCCACTTCGGTGGGGGTGATGTTAGGGAGATGTTACCCACTTCGGTGGGGGTGTAGTTACCCACTTCGGTGGGGGAGATGTTACCCACTTCGGTGGGGGTGTAGTTACCCACTTTGGTGGGGGTGATGTTACCCATTTCGATGGGGGTGTTGTTACCCGAGTTATGTTTAACTTCGGGGGTGTGGCACGAGGCCAAACATAGTTATGAGGTGAGCGACTTTGTGTTGCAACATACTCGGATGGAGTTCAATCTCTGTGATTGACTCGTATGGGATCTTTGTCACGTATCCGGTGCTGTGCTAGTCTTCGGACATAAGTCGGGGATATTGCATGAGACAAGATCTAGATGAGAATGAGGAATATGAAAGAAAGTCTTGCATGGTCTAGGGGTAACCGCGTGTCGGTCTATGGACTGAGAGCCATAGGGGCACCAGTATGTTAGAGTATGCTTTGTCGGCTCATGGGTATGAACCATGAGGGCAAAGAAGAGAGGTGACCCTTAGAGATTTACATGCTTAACGAATGAAAGTTAAAGAACGAACGAATGAAAGTAATGAACGTACTAACAAATGAAATGAACGTGAGAATGAACGTAATGTACGTAAGGACAAATGTAGCGAACGTATGAATGAAAGTAAGAAACGCATGAACGAAAGAAAGCGTAAAGAGAGTACGTGAATGTTAATGATGAACGGTACACGAACGAAAGCTAACAAATGAATGATGAAATTAATAATAATATTATCTACGTGTACGTATGTTGTATGATCGTATGTATGTAAGAATGGTTTTGACGGTAAGTAAAGTATGTTTTAATACAAAACTAGAACTCACTCAGCAACGCTGACTTTTATGTATTTTCCAGTTGGCAGGTAGTGTTGCTGAGGATGGCACGAGGCGGCTACTCAGCTCTTTTGGGATGGCATTCTTTTGATAATGTTTTTGTATTGTAATGCAAATAAATGATATTTTGTAACAGGGGTTGTATTACTTTACAAAAGCATTTATAGTAAAATTTAAAGTTTCCGCTGCATAGTTTTTATTAAGTTATATTAAATGTATGTTTTATGGGTGATGACGACCAACTGTGAGGTGCCCGGGATCGGGGCCTTACATATTTACACCAATTTAGAAAATGGGTTTTCTAAATAAGTTGCATATGAGATGGAACAATTTATTAGGATATTTTGTTCAATAATGTTATTTGAAGTGTTATTTAAATTAGTTGTATAACACCAAATAATAATGAGAGTATACCACTTATACAATTAATTGGTTAATTGTATAAACTAGTTAAAATACTAGACAATGCATATATGTGTGTTTATTGTTTATAAAAGAAGGATTTCTTTTATAAACATTCAAAAAAAACCGTCCAAGAGCAAGCATGCATGTGCATGTGTAGTACTTTCTTATATTCTCTTGATAAGAACACAACTCATGCATGCCTTCAAAGTTTCCACTAACTTGCTTTTGGGAAGAGCAAGCACATGCATGTGTCTAGCTCCACTAACTAGCATATTATACTCTCAGATTCTCATCATTAAGAAGATGCAAGACATAAAACAAAAGCTCTTAAGCTCTCTCAAAACTCACCGTTTTTTTCAGCAGCAATAGAGCAAGTTTTGAGCTGGGTTTTGAAGCTGAAAAGGAGGATTTTTCAGCAAGAAACAAGAGAGGTTCTTGCACTCCATGATGATGATTCTCATACACATGCAAACAACAACTTGAACTCTCTCTTCTCCTTCTCAAAGGCCACGGTTTTGTTCAGCAGAAAAGAGGGTTTTCTGCAGAAAATTGAGGGTTTTTGAAGTTGTTCTTGATGTATTCTATCTAACAAGAAGGTGTGTTTGCAAGGAGCTTGGGGTATACTAGCTTGAGAACTTCTATCCTTGAAGTCTTGGCTGCATTTTGGGCATCTCCATCTTCACCAAACATCTCTTTTGGTCGACATTATTGCTGCTGCAGTAAGGTATATCACAGCTCAATGAAGCTGTGATTTTATGTAGTTTTACATATGTTCATAGCTTGTTAATTCACATAAATGATCCTTTGATTTATGGGTTTGTTTTATACACTTGAATGGTCACTTGAAGAACATAATTTTCATCTTATAAAATGAGTTTTAAAGCTATACTTCCGCTACGTTTTCAGAAAGTTTAAGAGGTTAAACTATGATTTTATGTTCTAACAAACCCAACAGTTGATTGGTTTAAATCAAAGTGCATACATTGATAAAATCTTGAAAAGGTTCAAGATGGAGAACTCTAAGAAAGGTACCGTACCTATTCAAAGAGGAACGATATTAAGTACGACTCAATGTCCTAGATCAAAGGATGAGCAAGATAAAATGAAGGCGATCCCATATGCATCTGCTATTGGATCCATCATGTATGCGATGATATGCACTCGACCGGACGTGTCATGCGCATTAAGCATGACAAGCCGATACCAGCAAAATCCTGGAAGCAGTCATTGGATGGCTGTTAAGAACATACTTAAGTACCTAAGGAGGACAAAAGATATGTTCCTAATCTATGGATCTGGTGATGAGGAACTCGTTGTAAAAGGTTACACGGATGCGAGTTTCCAAACCAATCGTGATGATTCACGGTCACAATCGGGATATATTTTCATTCTGAATAGAGGAGCTGTCTCTTGGAAGAGCTCCAAACAGGATGTGGTGGCTCTATCAACTATAGAATCAGAATACATCGCTGCCTCATTGGCAGCTCAAGAAGCTGCATGGTTGAAGAAATTCATTGCCGATCTAGGGGTTTCCCTTCCATTTGGGACCCCCTAGAGATCTTTTGTGATAACAAGGGTGCGATTGCTCAAATCAAGGAACCTTGTGCTCATCAAAAGACTAGGCACATTGAGCGGAGATTCAACTACATACGAGATGAAGTTGAAAAGGGAAAGATATGTGTTCGCAAAGTTCACACGGATCAAAACATTGCGGATCCTCTCACGAAGCTCCTTGAAAAGGCAAAGCATGAAGGTCATACTTGTGCCATGGGACTTCGATATTCTAGTGATTGGATTTGATCTGTAAATTTTGTATTTGGATATATGGAACTTTATTATTTGAATAAAATTATTTGGTTATAATATTTCAATTAATGTTCCAATTTAGCATGTTTAATCCATGAGTAAATTGCTTACTCTAAATGTCCATAGTCGTTCAGACTTGTGTGAACAAGTGTGAGGGTAAGATTATTATGAACTTGGATTGGTTGATATTCATAAGGATGAATATAGAGCAATGGGTTGCTACCAAGGTTCATAGATATTTGTGGGATACAAATATTCGACTAACCCGCATCTCAAATTTCAATACATGGAATCTTCTAGATTGATCATAAGTAAATTTGAGTAAAAGGCGAATATCATTTGGTATCCTCTAACCTGAGATACATATTGGGTTTTGATATTCACCAAGTGTTATACCTTGAGCTAATTCCTCACTATCCTGAAATAGTGGACAGTACATAAGGGTATGTTCAAGTATGACACGAAGTGTTTGTGAGAAACGTATGTAGTCAAGATGGAATTTGTTCCTCTTATTCGTTGAGGGTTAGATATCTAAGGCTTGATAAGTTAAATCAACAAGGAATGATCATTCTGTGTCCTTGGATTTAACAAGACATCTGTAACAAAAAGGCAGATGATTAATTCACCTAAATCATTTCAAGTAGGATACTTGAATGGGATGATGTTATTGAATGGCTATAAGTCATGCGTATTAAGGGTAGTAAACCGTTGTTAGGCGGTATTTACTGCTTGCATCAATCTTCTGTGAATCTTGGGCAAGTGGGAGATTGTAGGATTCTATGTGCCCAAGACACGTAGAATGTTGATGCGGTTAGTATGTTATGATCCAAGTCGGGTTATACCCAATAACAAGCTTAGCAAACACCAATTAATATTTAATTGATGATTTGATCATGCAATTAAATATTTACACCAATTTAGAAAATGGGTTTTCTAAATAAATTGCATATGAGAAATAACAACTTATTAGAATATTTTGTTCAATAATATTATTTAAAGTGTTATTTAAATAAGTTAGATAACCCCAAATAATGATGAGAACTTATAACTTATATAAGTTAAATGGTTAATTGTATAACTTATAAGACTTATACATACAATTAAATGGTTAATTGTATGTCTTGTTACAAGGCTATTTTAATGTGTGTGTGTATGCTTAGTTTAAAAGGAGTGAAAGCCTTTTGAATTAGGATTTTCACCCCCCCCCTTGTTTCTTATTGGACCCTTTTGCTTGGTAAACCATACACACATTAACTAGCGTTGTGGACTTCATTTTGCTCATCCAATCTCACTACATGCAATAGACACAAAACACCTTTCTCTCTCTAAAAGCTACGGCCTGGCAGCAGCATTTGGGAGTTTTGGTGCAATTTTGTGTTGTTTTGGTGTTCATTCTCCCTAACAAGAGTTGTTTGCCTCTAGGGCTTGGGGTATACAAGCTTGAGGACCTCTAATCTTGAAGTCTTGGCCGAAATTTCAGAATCTCATCTACACTTTCTGTCGATTTTTGAAGGCTGCTGGAAGGTAGTTATGGCAGCCCTTTGTGGCTGTCATATTATGTTGTTTTATGTACACATAGCATGCATATTCACATATAATGATCCTTTGATATATGGGTTTGTTTTATACATTAATATGGTCACCTAATGAACATATTTTTCATCTTATAAACAAATTTTAATGTTGTAATTCCGCTGCGTTTTCAGAAAGTTTAAGAGGTTAAACTATGATTTTATGTTCTAACAAACCCCACATAGATTAGTTTATTTAGTGTTATATATTTTAAAACAAGACTGAGCATAGAAATCAAGATCTAGGGTTTCTAGAGAAATTACCCGGAAATCGAGGGTTGTCACAGCCTTCCCTCCTTAAAGAAATTTCGTCCCGAAATTTTTCTAAGAGGTAGGGTTACGATTTGTCTTGAATAAGTGCGGGTATTCTCGTTTCATCATGTCTTCCCATTCCCAAGTATACTCAGGTCCATGTCTCGAGTTCCATCTCACTTTCACTAGGCGAATGTTGTAGGGTTTGTTAGAACATAAAATCATAGTTTAACCTCTTAAACTTTCTGAAAAACGCAGCGGAATTACAACTTTATAAACTTGTTTATAAGCTGAAAAATATGTTCAGTAGGTGACCATATTAATGTATAAAACAAACACATATAACAAAGGATCATTTATGTGATTAAACAAGCTATGAACATATTTGAAACTACGTAAAATCACAGCTATATAGAGCTGTGATTACTACCTTACTGCAGCAGCAAAACGACCAAAAAAATGTGGAAATGATGTCCAAAATTGGCCAAGACTTCAAGGGTAGAAGTCCTCAAGCTTGTATACCCCAAGCCTCTTTGCAAACACCTTCTTGTTAGGAAGATTTAACACCAAATCAACACCAAAAAAACTGCACTTCAAAACCTCTTAGCTGCTGCCTTTGTTCCGTGAGTTAGAGAGAAGAAAAGAGAGAGTTTATCGTGTTGTTGCATGCAATGAGATATTTTATATAGTGGAGTGCAAGAATCTCTCAACATTTGAGATGAGTTAGTGGAGTGGAATGACTAGTTTAATCTCTTGTTCTTCTCAAGAAAGTTAGTGGAGTGCAATAGTCCAAGAATCTCTTGTATTGATACATGAGTTAGTGGAGTTCAAGAGTGCAAGAATCTCTTAACATTTGATACATGAGTTAGTCGAGTTTATCACACATTGTTTATGTTAACTAGTCTCCACTTAGACATATGCAATTAACCTTTTAATTGTATAGTCCATACACTCCTATTATTAATTTATGATGTTATCTAACTCACTTAAATAACATTACAAATAATATTATTGAACAAAATATCCTAATAAGTTGTTCCATCTCATATGAAACTTATTTAGAAAACCCATTTTCTAAATTGGTGTAAATATTTAATTGCGTGATCATATCATCAATTAAATATTAATTGGTGTTTGCTAAGCTTGTTATTGGGTATAACCCGACTTGGATCATAACGTACTAACCGCATCAATATTCTACGTGTCTTGGGCATATAGAATCCTTCAATCTCCCACTTGCCCAAGATTCATAGAAGATTGATGCAAGTAGTAAATACCGCCTAACAACGGTTTACTACCCTTAATACGCACTTATAGCCATTCAATAACATCATCCCATTCAAGTACCCTACTTGAAATGATTTAGGTGAATCAATCATCTATCCTTTTGTTACAGATGTCATGTTAAATCCAAGAACACAGAATGATCATTCCTTGTTGATTTAACTTAATCAGGCCTTAGACATCTAACTCTCAACGAATAAGAGGAACAAATTCCATCTTGACTACATACGTTTCTCACAAACACCTCATGTCATACCTGAACATACCCTTATGTATTGTCCACTATTTCAGGACAGTGAAGAATTAGCTCAAGGCATAATACTCGGTGAATATCAAAACCCAATATGTATCTCAGGTCGGAGGATACCAAATGATATTCGCCTTTACTCAAATTTACTTATGATCAATCAATAAGAGTACATGTAGTAAAATTTGAGATGCGGGTTAGTCCAATATTTGTATCCCACAAATATCTATGAACCTTGGTAGCAACCCATTGCTCTATATTCATCCTTATGAATATCAACCAATCCAAGTTCATAATAATCTTACCCTCACACTTGTTCCCACAAGTATGAACGACTACGGACATTTAGAGTAAACAATTTACTCATGGATTAAACATGCTAAATTGGAACATTAATTGAAACATTATAACCAAATCATTTTACTCAAATAATAACGAGTTCCACATATCCAAATACAAAATTTGATCAAGTCCAATCACTAGAATATCAAAGTCCTAAGGCACATGTATGACTTTCATGCTTTGACCTATCTAGGAGCTTCGTGAATGGATCCGCAATGTTTTGATCGGTATGAACTTTGCGAATACATATCTTCCCCTTTTCAACTTCATCCCTTATGTAGTTGAATCTCCGTTCAATGTGCCGAGTCTTTTGATGAGCACGAGGTTCCTTGATTTGAGCAATCGCACCTTCGTTGTCACAAAAGATCTCTAGGGGGTCTTAAATGGTAGCAACAACCCCTAGATCAGCAATGAACTTCCTAAGCCACGTAGCTTCTTGAGCTGCCAATGAAGCGGTGATGTATTCTGATTCTGTTGTAGATAGTGCCACTACATCTTGCTTTGAGATCTTCCAAGAGACTACTCCTCCATCATAATGAAGACATGTCCCGACTGTGATCGAGAATCATCTCGATCAGTTTGGAAACTCGCATCCGTGTAACCCTTTACAACGAGCTCCTCCTCACCAGATCCATATATTAAGAACATATCCTTAGTGTTTCTAAGGTATTTCAAAATACTCTTAAGAGCCATCCAATGACTATTACCAGGATTCTGTTGATATCTACTTGTCATGCTGAGAGCACATGACACGTTGGCCTAGTACATATCATTGCATACATGATGGATCCTATAGTAGATGCATATGGGACTCCATTCATTCTTTCTTGTTCAACCTTTGAACTAGGGCATTGAGATGAGCTCAATATAGTCCCCTTTTGAATAGGTACCAAACCTTTCTTAGAATTCTCCATCTTGAACCTTTTCAAGATCTTTTCAATGTATGTACTTTGGTTTAAACCTATTAACCGCCTTGATCTATCGCTATAGATCTTTATTCCCAAAATATAGGTGTCCTCACCAAGATCCTTAATGGAAAAACAGCTTCCAAGCCAGGTTTTTACACCTTCCAAGGTTGGAATGTCATTTCCAATTAGTAGAATGTTATCGACGTATAATACAAGGAAAGTAATAATGCTCCCACTAGCTTTCTTATATACACAAGCTTCATCAATGTTTTTGATGAAGCCAAATTTCTTTACTTCATCATCAAAACAGTGATTCCAACTTCTTGACGCTTGTTTTAATCCATAGATTGATTTCCTTAACTTGCATACCTTGTTAGGATGTTTTGGATCGACAAAACCTTCAGGCTGTTTCATATGGACATCTTCCTCAAGATATCCATTAAGGAAGGCGGTTTTGACATCAATTTGCCAAATCTCATAGTCATAATATGCTGCTATGGCAAACAATATCCTGATAGACTTTACCATTGTCACAGGAGAAAAGGTTTCATCATAATCAACCCCTTGAGTTTGAGTGAAACCTTTTGCTACAAGTCTAGCTTTATAGGTATCCAAGTTTCCATGCATATCGGTTAACCCACTTACTTCCAACTATCTTGGACTTAAGAGGTAATGTAATCAATTCCCAAACTTGGTTATCATACATGGATTGCATCTCAATGTTCATGGCTTCTTGCCATTTGTCAAAATCAGGTTTTGACATTGCCTCATGGTATGTGGTTGGTTCATCCGAATCTACCACATAGCATCCATCCATGAAAAATACATATCTCTCAGGAGGAACACTAATTCTACCAGATTTGCGAACGTTTTGTGTATCATGATCATCCACATGATTATTCTCAACATCCTCATGTTGATTGCTAGTATCAACCAATTGTGTATCGTCTTGTGAATCTTGAACCTCTTCAAGTTCCACTGCTCTTCCACTAGTTTCTTCCGAAAGAAACTTAGTTTCCAAGAACTCTGCCTTTCGAGCAATAAACACTTACTGTTCTGTCGGATCATAGAAATAATATCCAATACAATCTCTAGGATATCCAATGAAGATACACTTTGTGGATCGGGCTTCCAGTTTGTTTTGAGTGTATTGCTTAGGATAAGCATCACACCCCTAAACTTTTAAATATGATAATGATCGAACCCTTCCATGCCATACTTTAAAAGGTGTCCTTTCCACTTTCTTGGTGGGGGCCATATTTAAAATACGGGCCAGGGAGAGCAACGCGAAACCCCAAAATGATAGAGGTAGTGTACTTCTAGCCATCATAGATCGAACCATATCCAATAGAGTCTGATTCCTCCTCCCAGACACACCATTATGTTGTGGTGTTCCAGGTGGAGTAAGTTGTGAGACAATCCCACAACTTCTAAGATACTCTAGAAATTCACTACTTAGGTATTCACCTCCTCTATCTATACGAAGAATCTTGACCGTTTTGTTGAGTTGATTTTCTACTTCATTCTTGAATATTTTGAACATTTCAAAAGATTCATGTTTGTGTCTTAACAAGGACACATACCCATAACGACTATAGTCATCGGTATAGGTAATGAAGTATTTTTCACCATTCCTAGTTGTTGGTTTAAAAGGTCCACATACATCCGAATGTATGATTCCTAATAAATCCTTTGCCCTTTCATTAGTCCCAATAAAAGGGGCCTTTGTCATTTTACCTTGTAAACAAGACTCGCATATATCAAATGAATCATTTTCATTAGTTTTCAAAAGACCATTCTTTTGGAGTTTTTGCATACGTTTCTTGTTTATGTGACCAAGGCGACAATGCCAAAGATAGAAATCACTCAAATCTAATTTGGCCTTTTGGTGGTTGCTTGGTACATTGAGCTATCATATGTTGTGTTTTCATGAATCAATTCATAAATACCATTACAAGGTATAGCTTTAAAATAAAACATATTATTGAAAGAAACATGAATATCATTGTCAACAAACTTGAAATCATAATCACATTGTCTTAAACGGGAAACAGAAATAATGTTCCTAGTCAAACTAGGAGCATACAAAACATTCTTTAAAATAACTTCCAAACCACTTGGAAGCTTCAAAATGTAGTCTCCTTGGGCTTCCACGTGAACCTTTGTACCATTCCCCATGAAGAGACTAATTTCCCCTTTTGCATAATGTTCACTTCTTTTGAACCCCTGCAACAAATTGCAAATATGAGTTCCACATCCGGTATCTAATACCCATGCATTAGAAGAAATAACATTTAGCCCAACATGTATCATAAAGATTGTACCTGAGGTTTGCCCCGCATGCCTCTTTGATCTCAACGCTTTGAGATCGACCGGACAATTGCGTTTCCAATGGCCTACCTCACCACACTCAAAACATGGGTCATCATGAGCAACCTTTTGTTTCTTTTCTTTCGATTTGGGCGATTCCATTTTGCTTTCCCATACCCTTCCCTTGGACGTGCCCCTTCCCTCTTGCAACACTTGCCCTAGGGTCGGGGAGGTGCCTCTTCCTACTACCTCCTTCATTGATCGTAAGGACCGGTAGAACCTTTCTACCCATGCCCGCCTTGGCCGTTTGAGCATTGAGTGAAGCTCACCAATGCTCTTGTCCCATCCATTCATGTTATAGTTCATAACAAAGCTATCAAACTTTTTGGATAGAGAGTTGAGGATCAAATCCGTTGCCAACTTATTGGACACATGACAGTTAAGCCTTTCGAGGCGATCAATGTGGCTCTTCTTCTTAAGAACATAAGATGACACCGATTGGGTCTCGTCCATCCGACATGCATGGAGTGCTCGAACCATTTCGAAGCGCTCCACCCTTGATTGTTGTTGGAACATTTCCTTCAACTAGGTGATCATGTCATAGGAATTGTGGTTCTCAAAGTCCTTTTGCAAATCGGAAATCATACTTGCTAGCACGAGACATGCGACTTGCACAGAGTCCTCGGTGTACTTGACCCACTCGGCAAAGGCCACAACGTCATTTTCATCGGGTTGATCGGGAATGGGATCGTCTAACACATAGGACTTCCTTTCTTGCTTGAGAACGATTCTCAAGTTTTGGTACCAATCCATGAAGTTCCCATGGTTTAGACATTCCTTTTCAAGGATTGTTCTTAGTGATAGGTTATGGACGGTCGGGTTTGTGTTGTTGTTGTTTGCGGCCATTCTACAAAATTTACAAAGTTCTTATTAGTATTTCTGAAAAATTACACTTTAATCATTAATACCCTTTACGTCTCATAGACAATTAATAATTAAAATCTAGAATCCAACGTTACATTCAAATAATGGTTAGGTGACCTTCATCCCATTATTTAAATTAACAAGGTAGTCAACATTTGACAATTACAACCTTTTGCAACTTCTAGCCTTTATGGGATCGGTTAAACATCTTATGTTTGGTTGGCATGTTTAATCCCATCAACACCATTGTACGCCATGCTTCGGTGACCCTAAGCACATGGTTTCCAATTCAAGTCGTCCTACTTACACACATGTGTGAGTTTTCACATACAAGCGGTTCGATGACCTTTATCCCACAAGTATGTTAGACTCACCTCAAACACACAAGTTCCCTACAAGTGGTTAGGTTACCTTTATCCCACAAATAGTTCTCAAGTGATTCGAGTGTCGTGTAAAAGGATGGTGTTAAACTTGTTTCAAAAGGGATTTTGGTTTTCATTAATTCTAGTTTTGAAAACTCTATGTACTTGTATTTGCATGCTTTCAAATACAAGATACCCTATGGTTCTTTTAATAAAACTCATTTTATTATAAAACCATTAATCCTTTTAATAACCATTTATTAACAATTAATGATTAAGAACCATTTTATATTAGCTTGTTAAGACCATTTTTATTAAGATTGTTTATCATATCCAAATGTCATACAATCATTCATAAAATCACAATCAAACAAGCATGATATAAACAACCACAATGTGCATAACCATAGCTACTATTGTGACAACACTTGTTTGCCATCACAAGTATGGTCATTTGGTCTTTCCTAAGGGTTGAATACAACACAAAATTGAGGTCTTCATAGACTCCCACTTGAACTTGCATCCATATACTTCAAGTCCTTTTTTTGTGTCTTTGATGTCCATCTTTGGGTCTTCATCTTGTGCATCTTCCTTCTATAAAAATTATATCCTAATACATTTTTCTAATAAATGAAATGCAGCTAATCTATTTATTACATAACCAAATGAATAAATAATTACAACCCAAATAATAAACATAAATATTACAACCCAATTGAATGAATTAAAACAACCATTCCAATCATCCAAATAACATAAGGCCTAAGCTAGGTTATGCACTATTATATGACCAATCATAAACATCATTCAACAAACAAAATAAACCCCATCTAACCCTAAATTTTCAGCTAACATAAACAGAAAATTAGGGTTTGTTTGTCCAAACAAACAACATCCAAATACATCAACCAATTGACATTCCTATCTTTCAAAGTTTAATCATAAGCATGAAGATATAACTTTGAAAGACATAGGGTTTATTCAATCAACCAAAATCAGCCTATTATGAGTTTATAATCATCCTCTAAAACCGATTTTAAAGGACAAGAACAAGCAAGTTATCCACATAACCGGCTCTTGATGCCATTGTAGGGTTTGTTAGAACATAAAATCATAGTTTAACCTCTTAAACTTTCTGAAAAACGCAGCGGAATTACAACTTTATAAACTTGTTTATAAGCTGAAAAATATGTTGATTAGGTGACCATATTAATGTATAAAACAAACCCATATAACAAAGGATCATTTATGTGAATAAACAAGCTATGAACATATTTGAAACTACATAAAATCACAGCTATATAGAGCTATGATTACTACCTTACTGTAGCAGCAAAATCGACCAAACAAATGTGGAAGTGATGTCCAAAATTGTCCAAGACTTCAAGGGTAGAAGTCCTCAAGCTTGTATACCCCAAGCCTCTTTGCAAACACCTTCTTGTTAGGAAGATTTAACACCAAATCAACACCAAAAAAACTGCACTTCAAAACCTCTTAGCTGCTGCCTTTGTTCCATGAGTTAGAGAGAAGAAAAGAGAGAGTTTATCATGTTGTTGCATGCAATGAGATATTTTAAATAGTAGAGTGCAAGAATCTCTCAACATTTGAGATGAGTTAGTGGAGTGGAATGACTAGTTTAATCTCTTGTTCTTCTCAAGAAAGTTAGTGGAGTGCAATAGTCCAAGAATCTCTTGTATTGATACATGAGTTAGTGGAGTTCAAGAGTGCAAGAATCTCTTAACATTTGATACATGAGTTAGTGGAGTTTATCACACATTGTTTATGTTAACTAGTCTCCACTTAGACATATACAATTAACCTTTTAATTGTATAGTCCATACACTCCTATTATTAATTTGTGAAACAATCTAACTCACTTAAATAACATTACAAATAATATTATTGAACAAAATATCCTAATAAGTTGTTTCATCTCATATGCAACTTATTTAGAAAACCCATTTTCTAAATTGGTGTAAATATTTAATTGCATGATCATATCATCAATTAAATATTAATTGGTGTTTGCTAAGCTTGTTATTGGGTATAACCCAACTTGAATCATAACGTACTAACCGCATCAATATTCTACGTGTCTTGGGCATATAGAATCCTTCAAATACGACTACGTCTAGTCTTACTTTCCTTCCAATCAGTAACCTCAACAGGTTCTTCACGAAACTAAAATTTATCATCAAGACAAACTTCTTTTGGAGAAATAACTGGCGTTTTATCAGACAAACACCTCCTTAGATTGGACACATGGAACATATTATGCACACCTTTCAATTCACGCGGTATCTCTAGACGATATGCAACGGGGCCTACATGGGCTATGATCTTATATGGACCAATATAGCGGGGCTAAGTTTGTCATGTTTACTAAACCTAACAACTCCTTTCCAAGGGGAGACTTTCAGCAGAACTCCATCTCCAACCATAAATTCCAATGGTTTTCTCCTTCGGTTGGCATACTTTTTCTGTCTGTCCTGTGCGACTTTCAATCGATCCTTTATCTTAAAGATCTTGTCTGTTGTTTCCTGGATAATCTCAGGTTCTATCATTTGTTTATCACCAACCTCACTCCAACATAGTGGAGAACGAAATTTTCTCCCATAAGGAGCTTCGAATGGTGCGGCCTTCAGACTAGTTTAATAGTTGTTGTTATAGGAAAATTCAGCTAACGGTAGGTAAGTATCCCAACTACCACCAAAATCTATTACACAACCACGCAACATATCGTCCAAGATCTGAATAACTCTTTCACTTTGACCGTCACTCTGTGGATGATTAGCAGTACTCATATCTAGCTTTGTATCTAGGGCTTCTTGCCGGGACACAACCTCTTTAAGATAAATACTAGCCAACTTCTTCATACGATAGGATTCTCTAGTAGGTAGGAAATGTGCCGATTTCGTTAGATGGTCCACAATTACCCAAATGGTGTCATAACCACTCCTTGTATGGGGTAACTTGGTGACGAAATCCATAGCGATACGATCCCATTTCCACTGAGGAATCGCTGGCTGTTGAAGAAGTCTAGATGGTTTCTGGTACTTGGCTTTGACTTTTGCGCAAGTCAAACATTTACTAACGTACTCAGCAATATCTCCTTCCATATTCGGCCACCAGTAATGTTCCGTAAGATCCTTGTACATCTTATCCGATCCTGGGTGAATCGAATATCTAGACCTATGAGCTTCATCCAGTACCAATTCACAAAAATTTCCCGTAAGGGGTGCCCATATTCTATTCATGAAGTATAACGTATCATCAGACTTAGGTGCAAGTTCTCGAATCATTCCATGGAGATTCTCATCCTTTAATTTGTCTTCATTCAAAGCTCCACATTGAGCGTCAAGGATTCGAGCTGTGAGATTTGTTTGGATGGTCAACCCTAGTGCGCGCACGCAAGGGTTTTGCACGCTCCTTTCTACTTAAGGCATCGGCCACAATGTTGGCCTTACCTGGTGATGACAAATATCACAGTCATAGTCATTGAGCAATTCCACCCAACGTCGTTGTCTCATATTGAGCTCTTTCTGTTCAAAGATGTGCTGGAGACTCTTGTGATCTGTAAAGATTGTACACTTCGTACCATATAGGTAGTGTCTCTAAATCTTGAGTGCGAAAACTACTGCTCCTAACTCCAAATCATGAGTCGTGTAGTTCTGCTCATGCACCTTAAGTTGTCGTGATGCATCGGCGATCACTTTATTGTTTTGCATCAGAACACATCCTAGTCCATGATGCGAGGCATCACAGTATACCACGAATCCGTCAATCCCTTCAGGAAGTGACAAAATAGGGGCACTACATAACTTTGCCTTGAGCAATTGAAACGCTTCCTCTTGCTCCTCACACCAAATATACTCCTTGTTCTTCTGTGTCAATGCAGTCAACGGATTTGCTATCTTTGAGAAGTTCTCGATAAATCACCGATAATATCCTGCCAATCCAAGGAATTGTCGTACCTCGGTTGGGTTTCTTGGTATGCCTTCAGCATTGATGACATGTCGAAGAAATTGAACTTCTCGAATCCAGAACTCGCATTTGGAAAGTTTTGCATATAACTTCTCGTTCTTTAGTAACTCCAAAAGCAACCTCAGATGTTGTTCATGTTCCTCCTTAGTTTTCGAGTATACAAGTATGTCATCTATGAACATGATTACAAATTTATCCAGATACGGTCTTATTCATGAGATCCATGAATACAGCAGGGGCGTTTGTCAGTCCAAAGGGCATGACCATGAATTCATAGTGACCATATCGCGTTCGAAACGCTGTCTTAGGAACATCTTCCTCAGCAATTCTCAACTGGTGATACCCATAGCGCAAATCTATCTTCAAATAGTAACTCGATCCTTGCAATTGGTCAAACAAGTCATCTATTCTTGACAAAGGGTAGCAGTTCTTGATGGTTAACTTGTTCAGTTCTCTGTAGTCGATGCACATCCTCATCGATCCATCCTTCTTTTTCACAAATAAGACTGGCGCTCCCCAAGGCGAGAAGCTTGGTCTTATAAATCCTTTATCCAACATTTCCTGCAATTGCTTAGATAACTCCTGCATTTCAGTTGGCGCTAACCGATATGGAGATCGTGCAATTGGCGCTGCTCCTGGTAATATGTCGATTTTAAATTCAACTTGCCATTGCGGCGTCAACCTAGGCAACTCCTCAGAAAACACTTCCGGATAGTCGCGCACTATCGGTATTTCCTCTAGCTTCTTCTCCTCGGCTCTCGTGTCGATTAAATGGGCTATAAAAGCTACGCATCCTTTCCTTAAATACTTTTGTGCCTTCATCACATTCACAATCTTTAACGGATCATTTTCATCACCTTGAATCTCTAATGGCTCTCTCTTATCGAGGGGCAACTTGACTACTTTCTCATGACATACGATTTCAGCATGATTCTTAGATAGCCAATCCATCCCTATTACGACATCGAAACTTCCCAATTCTATAGGCAAAAGGTCAATTCTAAACGTGTGGTCTCCTAAGATATAGTACAATCCCTATACACCTCATCAGTTTCTATCAATTTCCCATTAGCTAACTCAATCGAGTACTTCTTATTCAACTTACTAGATTGTGAGTCAAGGAAAGACTCGAAGTTTCTAGAAACAAAACTTCTATCGGCTCCAGTATCGAATAATACATAAGCATAACGGTCGTTAACTAGAAATGTACCGGTGACAACGGAGGGATCCTTACGAGCTTTCTTCGCCTCCATCACAAATGCTCTGCCATGGGCTTCCTGTTCCTTCAACTTAGGACATTCCTTCTTAAAGTGTCCAAACGCTCCATATTCATAGCAACCTTGGTTCTGACCTTCTTTCCTCTCATCCAACTTTACTCGACAATCTCTTATTTAGTGTCCAAACTTTCCACAGCGTTCACATACGTTGCAGGGGCCTGTATGGTAGTATTTGCATTTGTTGCACTTAGGGTTAGGTCCTTGGTTTCTTTTTGCTTCATTAGCAGTATACATCCTGCCGGGGCCTATCTTCTTTAGACGGAAGTTTCTAGAACGACTTCCTGAACCTTCAAGCTATTTCCTCTTTCTAGAAGAAACTGACTTTTCCTTCTCCATTTGACTCTCACAAATTTCCATTGGCTTCTTCCCTGTGCTCGCTTTCCTTAACGTTCCCATTCGTACAGCATCATCGGTCAGGGTAGGTGCTAGCTGCATTGCTTCCTGGTAAGTAGTAGGGTTTGATGATGTCACCATGCTACAAATCTGAGGCACCAATCCCTAAATGTAGCGTTTGATTCTCTTGTACTCAGGGGTTACGAGATGGGGTACAATTCTTGCCATTTCATTGAACAGTGTAGTGTATCCACGAACATCTGCTCCTTCCATCTAGAAGTTCCAAAACTCGGCTTCAACCTTTCGAATCTCATTACCTGGACAGTATTCCTTCATCAACAAAGCTTTGAATTCGTCCCAGGTGAGTGCATAGGCAGGCACCTCACCTAAAGCCTAGATTTGTGCATTCCACCAAGTTAATGCCTCATCTTAGAGTGAACTTGTTGCATACTTCATGCGCTGAGCTGGCGTACAGTTGCTGATCATCATAACTGCTTCCATCTTCTCTATCCAGCGGAGAACTCCAACTGGTCCTTCTGTCCCAGCAAAATTCTTTGGCTGGCATGCTTGGAAGGTCTTTTAGCTGCATCCTTCGTTTTGGTTCCCTTGATTTGCATTATGTTGGGCGATGACAGCTTGAACGTGTTGCGAAATCAATTGAGTTAATTCCTCAGCAGTTTGTGGAAGTGGGTTTATGTGGGTTTCGCGTGTTGGAGCCATGGTTTTTCTTTTATAATATAACAATCATAATATAAGTGAGTCGATATATCACGCAATATCCGAATCAGTCGCGTATGTAAGCAAAGAAATTTAACCATAACATCATAACATAACCATTCATCGCATTTCATTCATCCAAAAATTAACTTAAAAACCAACGTTACTTATTTTTCATCAAATGCCAAAAGAACAACTTGGCCTAACCAAAATACTGGGGCGGTCAAATGCCATCCCCTAACAAGGACATGTTTTTACACGAGTTAATAAATTGTTTCACGCAACAATTACAATGATGTAATGAAATAGATAAACTGGAAATAAGACAATCATGGAAATCTACGCCTAGCTCTGGATAGCACACGCCAAAGTAGACTCCCGAACATGCAGCAACCATGAGAAGTAGAACGCAAACTACCATCAGTGGCATGGTAACCCTCACATGCTGCTCCATCACTCGCACATGACGGTTCGCATCCATCTCTCTAACTCTTAAGGAATCCAACCTCATCCTGGTCACATCAGCTTGCAATGTCAAGTCCTTAATTCTGCATCTCAAGCATCTTCCCCTCCAACAGTTGGATCCTGTGATGCATCTGCGCCTGTGCATCATCATCCACTACCTTCTCTTCCTCTAACGTACCCAGTCTACCATCTAGCTCATCCAACCTATCATCACTAGCTTCACCATTCCTCATCTCCAGCGAGTTTAACCTATTCTCTAACCGAACGCACCTAGCAGCTAGTAGAGGCACAGTCCTCTCCATCGGCTGCCTCGTCAGGGGTAATGCTCTCGAGTCAGAAGACTCTCCAACTCCTCTAATCACTGGTATACCCTCTTCATCGGTCCACCTCTGAACTCGATCTCCTAACCATTCCCATTTCCTAGCCAGATATGTACGTGTCCTCTTAACAGGTCGCTCCACAACATATCCTACTGTCTCTCCATCTACATCCCTATCAGTACTAGCTCGAATAGGAGTGCTAGCTCTCTTCCTAACTCCATAAGTAGACAACTCAACCTCCTTAACCTCATCCCTACACTTATAATCACTATCACCATCAACATAACCATCCCCACTAGATCCATCATCACTAGAATCACTATCCCCAGAACTGCCATCACTATCATCACTATCACTAGAGTCATCAACACCATCAACCCTAGGAACTACATGCTCCGTCTCATCTTCGGATGGAACTTCAATGGGCTCCTCTTCTTCGGACTCCTCGATCCACCCATTCCTGTTACTAGGATCACTAGCATGAGGTGACATAGCGGGTGCAAAGGCACTGGGATCAGCATAAAAACTAGAAGTAAGTGATGATCTCTCAACCTATGGGACCTTAGACTCCTGATCCTTATCACTCGGGTTTGTTGACATCTATGACTAAAGGGTAATTATACGATATTAACATCTTATCCTGCATATGATCACAAAATCATACAACAACTAGAATATTCCAGAGTCAACTCATATGTAAGCACTTACGCATGCAAACAATTTCATCATATGAATTCAAACTAAATATAGCACTTACGCATGCTAAACAATTTCATCATATGAATTCAAACTAAATATAGCACTTACGCATGCTAAACAATATCTCATATGGCATTCAAATTAAAATGTAAGCACTTACGCATGCAAACAATTTCATCATATGAGTTCCAAACTCAATATAGCACTTACGCATGCTAAAAAAACGTCTCATATGGCAGTCATGTAAGCACTTACGCATGCAAACAATTTCATCATATGAATCCAAACTCAATATAGCACTTACGTATGCTAAACAAGAAACGTATTAGTTTAAATCTTCACACACGGCACCTAAAGTATGGCATACTTAATTCAAGCAATTAAATATAATCTTACGCCTACTAAGGGCAAGTGGTATGAACAATCCTTTTTCGCAAAATCCCCAAAACTTTCTTCTTTTACGAAAAGTTATAGTCTTGATAAAAAATATTTAAAAAAATCCTTTTCTAGTTTGCTATAACCATTGGCTCTGATACCAACTTCTGTCACACCCCAAAAACGATGTTGAATATCGCAACGGAATTGTATATGCGTTAAGCATGGTGATGACAAAGTTGAAAACCAACATGATATAGACAAACGTTAAAACATTAGTTTTTAAATTACAAAGCACAGGATTTTGTCACAACATTCCAAAATAAGAAAAGTTCAATTTGTTTAACAGCGATCATACACAGAGATCATATTTTTACATAAATAGCCAAAATAAACCAAAAGATGCCACATCCACGTTTGCCCAAGCCCAGTTCATACCATCATCCATGCTCCTATGTACCTAAAATACATTCTTAAAAAGTCAACATAAAGTTGAGCGAGTTTCACGAGTTTACAAAAACATTACATACAACAGTATCAGATATCATTGACAAACAATGTGGTAAGTTGCATGGATGATTCAACATCAACAACGCATCATCAAGCAACAATCTAGCATCCAAACATTAACATACATACATGCACACCTACAGACACATACATACACATATATAACTCATTTTTATTCCATATTTTCTGTTTCAAAACAGATATTTCCCAAAATCTTACTTGGATGAACAATCTACAGTTTTTAGGTAATCATTTTCGTATAAAAACTTAACTAAAACGAAATATTATGGTTACCTTAGTCCTAGCAAGCTATTTTCACGAAAAAGAATGTAGAATGATGGTTTTTCTTCTTGCTTCACCACCAACGAGCCTTCTTTTTCTCTAATATGCTTGCACCTTGAGTTCCAATTGAAGATCTTTAATGAAATTGGAACAAAAACGAAAATGGTGGTGGTGTGGTGGTGTGGTCGTAGGTTGTAGAGAGAAAGAGAGAGGGAGAGTGAATTTTTTTTTGAAATGAAGTGGAAGAGTGAAATGAGGGGGGAGGGGTTTATATAAGGGGAGGGGAGGGAAAGGGGGAGGGCGGCCATAGGCAAGGGGGTAAAGGGGTAGTCGAACGGTCTTTTTCATTTGTCTCCCGTCTTGACCCGACTTTCAAAACCCGAACATGTTAAATTCTACTTCCTTGCGAAATTCTAGTCAAAAACGACTATTTACATGCCCCATATCTTGGTTTTACCGTCCACTGGGCATTTTATTGTTTATCCGCTAGATTGAGCCATCTCGTCGCACTAAGGCGCGTAGATGCTGTTATCGGGTTTTCTCGTTACGATAGTCGTTTCCTCACATAATAACATTAATATTAGTGTAACTAAGATTAAATTAAGCCAAATTCTCATTTTTACCTATGACGTTAATATTTATTTCCCGGTCGGTTCGTAGTGGCGTTTATTTCAAACATTCACCGGACTCGGGTTTTCATGGTCGAACACGCATGAAATAGAAACGTAAGCACACGCAGGACTCTAATCAATCTTTAGATTAGTTTATTTAGCACTATATATTCTAAAACAAGACTGAGCATAGAAATCAAGATCTAGGGTTTCTAGAGAAATTACCTGGAAATCGAGGGTTGTCACACTTTTGTTCTTGGATTTGTAGATGACAAATAATATGCTTATATTTCAGATTAGAAAACATATTATTTAGCTTTGTTTCTGCTACGTTTTCTTGTTTAAGAGGTTAAACAATTATGATAAGGTGTCAAACAAACCCAACATTGGCATCTATAGCCGGATATATGAAAACTAGCTTCAATAGTCCTTGTAAATTGGTTTTATAGGACTTAAACAACCTAATAGGGGCTGTTTTGTGATGATATAATGAATCCCCAATCTTTCAAGGTTATATCTTACATGCTTGTGATTAAACCTTGAAAGATAGATGTCAAATGGTTGATTATTGTGTTTGGACAAAAACCCTAAATTTTGGGTTTATGCTGGCCGAAAATTTTGGGTTAAATGGGGATTTATTTTGGTTCTTGTATGTTGTTTAATATTGGTGCATAACCTAGCCTTGACCTTGTGTTGATTTGGTTTTGGATGAATGTTTGGTTTTGGTTGATTTCATTCATCATGGGTTGTATTATTTATTCTTTTGTGCTTGTATATGGTTGTAATTTATTTATTCATTCAATGGTGATGTAATAAATAGATTAGGGGTATTTCCTTTTATTAGAAAATTTGTATTAGGATATAAATTTTGTAAAAGAAGATGCACAAGTTGGAAGCATAAAAGGAAGGCACAAAGAGAAGATATTGAAGCATTTGGATGCAACTTCAAGTGGGGGTCTTTGGAGATCCTATCTTATGTGTTGTGTTTAACCCTTAGAAAAGACCAAATGACCACACTTGTGATGGCAAAAAAGTGTGGTTACCTAAGTGGCTATGGTTATGCATATGTGGTTGTTTTGAATATGCTTGTTGATTATCCATTTTATGTTGATTGTTTGATATGTGGATATGCTTAACAATCTAAATATATAATCATAACAAGCTAAATTTTCATGGTTCTTAATCATTAATATGTTAATTAAAGTTATAAAAAGGATTAGTGATTTCAAAATAAAAGAGGTTTTATTAAAAGGACCGTAGGGTACCATGTATTTGAAAGCATGCGAATACAAGGTATATAGAGTTTTCAAAAACTAGAATTATTGAAAACAAAAAATCTCTTTGGAAACAAGTATAACACCATCCTTTTGCATGACACTCGAATCACTTGAGAACGATCTATGGGACAAAGATCACCTAACCACTTTTAGGGAACTTGTGTTTGAGGTGGGCTTAACGTATTTGTGGGATAAAGGTCACCTAACCACTTGTATGTGTAAACTCACACGTGTGTGTAAGTAGGACGACTTGAATTGGAAACCATGTGATAGGGTCACCGAAGCATGGCGTACAATGGTGTTGATGGGATTAAACATGCCAACTAAACATAAGATGTTTAACCGATCCCATAAGGCTAGAAATTGAAAAAGGTTGCAATTGTCAAGTGTTGACTACCTTGTTAATTTAAATAATGGGATAAAGGTCACCTAGCCATCATTTAAATGTAACGTTGGATTCTAGGTTTTAATTATTAATGGTCTATGAGACATTAAGGGGTATTAATAATTAAAATTTAATTTTTCAGAAATACTAATATGAACTTTGTTAATTATTGTAGAAATGGCCGTAAACAATAATGCTACCACCCCGTCCATACCCTATCACTAAGAACTATACTAGAAAGGGATCGTCTTAACCATAATAAATTTATGGACTGGTTTCAAAACTTGAGAATTGTTCTCAAGCAAGAGAAAAAGGCCTATGTCCTTGACGATCCCATTCCTGACCAACCCGACCCCGAGGATGTTGAGGCCTATAACGATTGGCTTCAGTACATTGAGGATTCCATGCAGGTTTCCTGCCACATGTTGGGAACTATGATTCCCGAACTCCAAAAGGATTTGGAGCATCATGGGGCATATGACGTGATTACCCAGTTGAAGGAAACGTTCCTTCAACAAGCTAGGGTAGAGCGCTTCGAAACGGTTCGAGCGCTTCATGCATGTCATATGGAAAAAACCCAATCGGTATCATCTTATGTACTTAAGATGAAAAGCCACATTGATCGCCTTAAGAGGCTTAACTGTCCCTCTCAAAGGATTTGGCCACGGATTTGATCCTTAATGGCCTAACTAAAAAGTTTGAGACGTTCATAATGAATTACAATATGAACGGATGGGAAAAGAGCATTGGTGAGATTCACGTAATGCTCAAAACAGCCGAGGCAGGGATGGGTAGAAAGGTTCTACCTGTTCTCTCGATCAATGAGGGAGGCTATAAGAAAAGGCCATTCCCCGATCCCAAGGCAAATGTTGCCAAAGGAAAGGAGTACATCAAAGGCAAAGGGAAGGGAAAGGCTAAAGCAGAACCTCTAAAGTCTAAGCTTAAGAAGCCTAAGGTAACGAAGAACGATCCATGCTTTGAGTGTGGTAAGATAGGACGTTGGAAAAGGAATTGTCCAACCTATCTCAAACAGTTGAGAAACAAGAGGGATGCTGGGCAAACCTCAGGTACAACTTTCATGATTCATATTGGTTTAAATGTTATTTCTTCAAGCACATGGGTATTTGATACCGGATGTGGAACTCATATTTCCAATTTGTTGCAGGGGTTCAAAAGAAATAACCATTTCAAGAAGGGAGACACGAGTCTCTACATGCTCAACAGAGCAAAAGTTGATGTCGAAGCCCAAGGAGACTATATTTTGAAACTTTCAAATGGGTTGGAAGTTGTTCTTAAAAACATTTTGTATGCTCCTAGTTTGACTAGGAACATAATTTTGTTTCCCTTTTAAAACAATGTGGTTATGAATTAAAGTTTGTAAACAATGATATTTATGTTTGTATGGATGATGTATTTTATTTTAAGGCTATGCCTTTTAACTGTATCTATGAATTGGTTCATGAAGATTCATCCTTTAATAACTCATTATACCAAACAAACACCAAGAAACTTAAAATGGGTTTAAGTGATTCATATCTTTGGCATTGTCATCTTGGCCACATAAACAAGAATCGGATTCAAACACTTCAAAAGAATGGTCTTTTGAAAACAAATGAAAATGGTTCATTTGATAAGTGTGAATCTTGTTTACAAGGTAAGATGACCAAGTTGCCCTTTAGTGGTACTAAGGAGAGGGCAAAAGACTTATTAGGAATCATACATTCGGATGTATGTGGTCCTTTTAAGATAATGACAAGAAATGCTAAAAGACACTTCATTACCTTTACCGACGATTACAGTCGCTATGGTTATGTGTACTTGATGACACATAAATATAAAGATTTTAAAATGTTCAAAATCTTCAAGAATGAAGTAGAAAATCAACTCAACAAATCTATCAAAGTTCTTCATTCAGATAGAGGAGGTGAATACCTCAGTGAGGCTTTTCAGGATCATCTAAGAAGTTATGGGATCATCTCATCACTTACTCCGCCCGGAACACCACAACATCAGGTGTGTCTGAAAGGAGAAACCGAACCCTATTGGATATGGTGCGATCTCTGATGGCTAGAAACGCACTACCTCTATCATTTTGGGGTTTCGTATTGCTCTCCGCAGCTCGTATTTTGATTATGGCCCCAACCAAGAAAGTGGATTCGACACCTTTTGAAATATGGCATGGAAGAGTTCCATCGCTATCATATTTAAAAGTATGGGGTTGTGAAGCTTATGTTAAGCTAAACACCCAAAACAAGTTGGAAAGTCATTCCACTAAGTGTATATTTGTTGGATATCCCAAAGACTTTATAGGATACTACTTCCAATAGAGCAAAAGGTATTTATTGCTCGAAAGGCAGAGTTCTTAGAAACTAAGTTCCTTATGGAAAGAATGACGTATAGAATGGTGGAATTTGATAAGGATCAAGATCCACAAGCCGATACACGTTTGGTTGACACTACCAATCAACAAGTGCTTGTTGATGATAATCAAGAGGTTGATCAATACACACAAAACGTTCACAGATCTGGTAGAGTTAGCATTCCACCTGAAAGATATGGATTTTTCATGAATGGATGCTACGTAGTTGACTCCGATGAGCTAATTACATACCATGATGCAATGTCCAATTCGGATTGTGACAAATGGATAGAAGCCATGAACGCAGAGATGCAATCCATGTATGACAACCAAATTTGGGAATTGGTTGACCCTCCACTTAATACCAAACTAGTTGGATGCAAGTGGGTTTTCAAGAAGGAAACGGACATGCATGGAAGCTTGGATACTTATAAAGCAAGACTTGTAGCAAAAGGTTTCACTCAAACTCAAGGGGTTGATTATGATAAAACCTTCTCGCCTGTGGCAATGCTAAAGTCAATTAGGATATTATTTGCCATAGCTGCTCATTATGACTATGAGATTTGGCAAATGGATGTCAAAACCGCTTTTCTTAATGGACATCTCGAAGAGACTGTCCATATGGTTCAGCCTGATGGTTTTGTTGATCCATGACATCCTAATAAAGTATGCAAGTTAAAGAGATCAATCTATGGATTGAAACAAGCATCAAGAAGTTGGAATCAACGTTTTGATGAAGAGATCAAGAAATTTGGTTTCATCAAGAACGCTGACGAGGCTTGTGTATATAAGAAGGCTAGTGGGAGCATAATTAAATTATTAGTATTGTATGTTGATGACATACTACTATTTGGAAATGATATTCCAACCATGGAAGGTGTTAAAACCTGGCTTGGAAGTTGTTTTTCTGTAAAAGATTTCGGTGAAGCCGCCTATATTTTGGGAATAAAGATCTATAGGGATAGATCGAGGCGGTTGATAGGTTTAAACCAAAGTGCATACATTGATAAAATCTTGAAAAGGTTCAATATGGAAAACTCTAAGAAAGGTATGGTGTCTATTCAAAGAGGGACAATATTAAGTACATCTCAATGTCCTGCTCAAAGGATGAGTAAGATCGAATAAAGGACATCCCATATGGTCTGCTATAGGATCCATCATGTATGCGATGATATGCACTAGACCGGACGTGTCATGCGCGTTAAGCATGACAAGCAGATATCAGCAGAATCCAGGTAATAGCCATTGGATGGCTATTAAAAGTATATTGAAATACCTTAGGAGGACTAAGGATATGTTTCTAATATACGGATCTGATGAAGAGGAACTCATTGTAAAGGGTTACACAGAAGCGAGTTTCCAAACTGATCGAGATGATTCTCGATACAATCGGGGTATGTCTTCATTATGAATGGAGGAGCAGTGTCCTGGAAAAGTTCAAAGCAGGACATGGTAGCATTTTCCTCTACAAAATCCGAATACATATCCGCCTCATTAGCAGCTCAGGAAGCTGCATGGATAAAGAAATTTATTATCGATCTAGGGGTGGTCTCTTCCATTCAAACCCCCTTGAAATCTTTTGTGATAACGAGAGTGCGATTGCTCAAATCAAGGAACCCCGTGCGCATCAAAAGACTAGACACATTGAGCGGAGATTCAATTACATAAGGGATGAAGTTGAGAAGGGAAAGATATGTATTTGTAAAGTTCACACCGATCAAAACATTGTGGATCCACTCACGAAGCTCCTTGAAAGGGCAAAGCATAAAAGTCATACTTATGGCTTAGGACTTCGATATTCTAGTGATTGGAATTGATCCGTTTAGTATTTAAAAGTTTGGAACAATTATTATATTTAACTCTTTTATATATTTGTGATATTTTGAGTTATGTTCCTTTTAGCATGTTTACATCCATGAATATGTTTATTATTCTAAATGTCCGTAGTCGGTCATGTTTGTGGGAACAAATATGAACATAAGACTATTATGAACATGGATTGGTGGATATTCATAAGGCATGAATATAGGGCAATTGGTTGCTGCCAAGGTTCATAGATATTTGTGGGATACGAATATTGGACTGACCTGCGTCTCAAATTTTACTACATGGAATCTTCTTGATTGATCATAAGTAAATTTGAGTAAAGATGAATATCATTTGGTATCCTCCAACCTGAGATACATATTGGGTTTTGATATTCACAAAGTGTTATATCTTGAGCTAGTTCTTCACTGCTCTGAAATAATGGACAGTACATAAAGCTATGTTTAGGTGTGACACAAGGTCATTGTGAGAAACCTATGTAGTCAAGATGGAATTCGTTCCTCTTATTCGTTGAGAGCAAGATATCTAAGGCCTGATTAAGTTAAATCAACAAGGAATGATCATTCTGTGTCCTTGGATTTAAAATGACATCTATAACAAAAGGATAAATGATTAATTCACCTAAATCATTTCAAGTTGGATACTTGAAAGGGATGATGTTATTGAATGGCTTTTAGTTATGCGTATTAAGGGTAGTAAACCGTTGTTAGGCGGTATTTACTGCTTCCATCAATCTTGTATGAATCTTATGCAAGTGGGAGATTGTTGGATTCTTTATGCCTAAGACACATAGAACATTGATGTGGTTAGTACTTTATGATCCAAGTCGGGTTATACCCAATAACAAGCTTAGCAAACACCAATATATATTTAATTGATGATATGATCATGCAATTAAAAATAACACCAATTTAGAAAATGGGTTTTCTAAATAAATTGTATATGAGATAGAACAACCTATAAGGATATTTTGTTCATGGGTATTATTTGTAATGTTGTTTAAGTTGGTTAAATAACATCAAGTAATAATAGTGTGTATAATTTATATAATTAAAAGGTTGATTAGATAACTTATTAAGTAACTAGTTAACAATTAAATGAAAGATTAAAATGGGGGGGGGACCCCATTTTAAAACCCTATTTTGGCCGCCCCTTTGAGGGGTGTTTATGTCTTTTGTTGTCTTGGAACAATTGATAACATTAACTAGTTACCACACCATACTTTCCTTCTATTTCTTACATGCAATAGACCAATTTTCTCTCCTTTCTTTCAAGATTGCCAAGGCTGGAAAAGGGTTTTCAGCAGCCTTCTAGGTCGATTTGGTGTTCAAATCCTAGCAACCAAGTTGTTTGCTTGATGCTTGTGGGTATGCAAGCTTGAGGACAACTTCCTTGGTGTTTTTGGCCATTCAAGAACCTCATTCTCTTCCTCTTTCTCACGTTTTTGGCAGCTCAATAAAGGTAGTTTCATGTTTTGGTTTTGGTTGTCACTTTATTCTTGATAGCTAGTTCTTTCACATATATATGATCCTTTTGTTCTTGGGTTTGTAGATGACAAATAATATGCTTAAATTTAAGATTATAAAACATATTATTTAGCTTTTTTTCCGCTGCGTTTTCTTGTTTAAGAGGTTAAACAACTATGATAAGTGTCAAACAAACCCAACATCCACAAATGAACTTCAAACACTATTGCATCAAATATCCGTTGAATAAATCTAAATGACAACTATCAATCCAGAGAATCCTTTTTCCACCATTAAGGGAAGGAAACGAGTAGCAAATGACCAATAAAATACTCGTATTAACTAGAAAGGAATGGATGATCAAATTATAGTAGAAATGAAAGTAATCAGACGTCAAAAGAGAAATACAATGTGTGATTGATAAAAAAGAAGTCAAATAAAGGTAACACTTCTAATTAAACAAGATGTACATGTATTTTAATCAAAATTATGCAGCTACATATTGGTGTATCAATGTATTCAAGAAAGCTTAACTAAATACATGGGAAATGAACTAGTTATACAAAACATTAAACAAAAATAGTTATCACATGGATAGTTTTTGCTTTTCGTAACAACCATAGATGCTATGAAGTTTTGAGTCTTAAGCCTTCATAACACACTCATGAACCAATCTAATCAAATCTAGTTATAATCTTAATTGTAATCACACTAGTCTATCACAAATGAAATACAATATATATTGGTTAAATGGAAACCTAACTAAACATGACATCGTGCGAATTACTCTTGAAATCAATCCACTCCTGCTCAAAACTTATCCACAACACTCAATGAACAAACTTCAAACACTATTGCATCAAATATCCATTAAATAAATCTAAATGACAACATTCAATCCACAGAATCCTTTTTGCACAATGAGTGGAAGGAAACGAGATGCAAATGACAAATAAACTACTCGTATTAATTAGAGAGGAACAGAGGATCAAATTACAGTAGGAATGAAAGTAATTAGACGTCAAACGAGAAATGCAATGTGTGATTGATAAAAAAAAGTCAAATAAAGGTAACACAACTAATTAAATAAGATTTACTTGTATTTTAATCAAAATTGTGCAACTACATATTGGTGTATCAATGTATTCAAGAAAGCTTAACTAAATACATGGGAAATGAACTAGTTATCCAAAAACATTAAACAACAATAGTTCTCGTGTGGATACTTTTTGATTTTCGTAACAACCTTAGATCCTATGGAATTTTAAGTCTTACGCCTTTATAAGACACTCATGAACCAATCTAATAAAATCTAATTATTATCTTAATTGGAATTACATTAGTCGATCACAAATGAAACATAGTATCTATTATTTAAATTGAAATAAAAAACAACATCACACCCACATGAATTACTACTGATAACAATCAACTCCTGCTCAAAACATATCCATAACACTCCATAAACGAACTTCAACATTGTTGCATCAGATATCCATTGATTAAATTTAAATGACAACTATCAATACACAGAATTCTTTTTCCACCATCATGGGAAGGAAACGAGTTGCCAATAACCAATAAACTACTCGTATTAACTATTGATGTCACATCCCGGCGGAAGCGTGAAATACGGTTTGGGTGTGACTTGCTTTATCAGAGTACATTAATTATAGCGGAACAAATATTAAAGACATATGCTTAAAACAAGAAAGTAGGACATGCATTTATTCATAATATTCGTGATTACATCTTATACATAGATTCCAAAATTAGATACAATCTTATTACTACATCATTAAACTACAGCATGTCTTCAGATACGGTGGAAGTGTGCATCAACATACACACTACCATCAACAATGTTGACAGTTAATGTGACACAAACCCTTCCTACCACTTCTCCCCAACCATTGTGCACTTCAAAGCTAAGGTCAAAAGTGTTACTCATTGTTTCCTGAAAAAGTATACTAAAACCAGTCAACAAAAATGTTGGTGAGAACATAGGTTTAATCCAGACAAAATATTTTGTTGATGTATCAATTACAACCAAGCCTACTCATAACATAATCATACTGTCACGAAATAATCACAAAATCAGATAATATTACATCCTAACCCCCATTCGGTTAGATGCAGGAAAATAGCAGTAACCCTCATCCGGTTAGTGCAAATATTCTTCTAAGTAGCGCTACCAATATTATTGACCGGTTCCTCATTCGAACTAATGGTTGTGTCGCAAATGAGAGTAAGCAAACAAAAATATTTTCAAAATAATACATCAAACCAACAGTATACTTTTTCCCCCAAAACTTTACTGAATATCAAACGGTTGAAAATGGGGCTATGAACTCACCGTGTCTTCTCACTTGAACCTAACAAGATAGGTCACAGTATCAGACAATGCTTCAAATATTTTTCTGGTTTTCATTGACTGTAAAAGATTAATAGAAACACCTTCGGGCCTCTAAAAATTCTTAATCCATAATAGTTTGTGATTTATTCCAAACTTCTCAAAAATAGATACTGATGTCCAAAAATCACCAAAATTTTATACAACATAATTTGGACAGTTTGTAGCTTCCCATAATTTTTACAACATCAAAATCCCAACAGATTATTTTATATAAATCTCACAATATTCCAAAAATTCATCAAAATACCTACTGCTGTCCATTAAATCCTCAAAATTCATAGAATTTTTTCCAATAAGTCAGTAACATCACATAATTTTTATAGCATCCAAATCTTAACAGATTATTTTTTGTAAATTTAATAATATTCCCATAAATGATTAAAATAGCTTCTATTATTCAAAATCCCCAAAATTTCACAGACGGTTTTTTATATAAAACCACAAATTATATAGTTTTGTCAAAGTCCAAATAATAACAGAGCAGTTTCTGTAATTTTCACAATAATTGAAAAATTCAGAAAAAATACTTATACTACTCCAAAAATTACGAAAATAATATATTCTGCAGTATTTGTTTTAATATTTCATCTATGATTTTATCAGAATTTATTATTTACTTTAAGTATTTATTATGACTTATTCACTGCAGAACATATAAAAATTCATATCTTAAATATAATAAAGTATAAAATTCTGAAATAATTCCAGAGACTTTCATACTTCAAAAGGGTCATTCTGTGAATTTCTCAGATTTTTTTCCAAATTTATTTGAATTTTTGATATTTTCTTTTATTTAATCAAACTTATTTTAATTCAAATGTTCACAATGTATTTTCTCCTTATTATCTTACCTTTATTATACAAAAATCATCTGGATATATATGTATATTCATATTTTGCATACATGAGAGGGAGTCGTATGTCCATATGTATGTATGCATATATATGTTTTGATATATTGATATGTAAAATTAGAGTTAAGATTGTAAAACCTTTTGGAGTTGTTGTTGCTACAGTAGTCGAGACAGCAAGTACGTGACGGCTTGAGTGATGATGATGATGATTGCAGTTACGGGTGATGGTGGTGTGTTTATGTGGTTACGGGTGGGGTGTGTGATGGTGATGTCGTTGTTGTTTGTTGTTAGTAACCGAGAGAAGGGAGGCTATAGATGATGATATGCAGCTGCTAGACAATACCGAGAGAAGATGAAGGAAGTTTGGTTATGGTATTGTTTGAAAGTAAGAAGTCTGAGACTTCTTGTAGTGTGCAGAGAATTGGACCTTCAGTCAAATGGTTCATGCATGTGGTCTTAGGATGTCCACCTAATCATCTAGTAATGATGATAGGTTGACTTAGGAGCATAAGGTGGCACTTAACCGAGAGTTAGGCTGCAAGATGGCAGCTAAAGGGTGCTAAAGGTGTGAATGCCTTGGCTAGGTGTCACATGGAGGGGAAGTTTGGTGCTTAAGGAACATGAGGTGGTAAGTGGTGGTGGTTATAGGAATACTCGAGAGAGGCAGAAGGACCAAGGTAGTGGTGGTGCAATCTTGTTTTTGTCCGAGAGTTTTTAAAGAAAATTTCTTTTGTTCACACATGGTTTAGTCAAGAGCTTGACACCTATTACTTTATTAATGATTATGGTGGTAATGTGGTGTGTGAAAACAAGAAAAACAATGCATGGGTGGCGGTTTGGGAAGGAAGCAAAATAGGAAAAGAGAACCGAGGGATGGTGGTGGTTCGAGTGGTGTACCGAGAGGTGTATGGTGGTTTATAGTTTTTGGGTTTAGTTTTTAGTTTTAGAGTTTTAGTTTTTAGGTTTAGGATTTTAGTTTAGTTGAATCTTGATATGTTCATATATATACATATATATATGTACTCGTAAATATATATATATATACAAGTGATCTTTATACATACAAACCAAACATATATGCTTGCATTCAAAATTTTTTCCATGCACATATACTTATGTAAACATGCACACGTAAAAGTTTGTATTTATATACACATAGGTGTGAGTTTCGGGTATATAACATACATGCATACGTGAATAATTAACTTATGTGTATGCATGCAAACATGCATACGTAAAGTTTCCATATATTTGCATGTATGCAATCGTGCATACGTACACCCATAATATATATCATTTTATGAGTCCAAAGGTATATATATACATATCATACATAAAATATTCATACACAAACTTGCTTATTTCATTTTTCCATATATATAATTGCATATGTGTATTCTATATTTAATATACATGCAAAAAGTATAATAATAATTATAAATTTTAGGGTTGTCACATTCTCCCCCCGTTAAAAGAATTTCGTCCCGAAATTCAGTGGAGTATGCTTTAGAAAACTTAAGTAAGTACTACCTCTAAACAAGTGGGGGTACTTTTTCTTGATTTCATCTTCCCTTTCCCAGGTGTATTCTGGTCCTCTCTTTGCATTCCACTTAATTTTCACTATGGGAATTTTACTTCTTCTTAACTTCTTTATTTCTTTTCTCACAATGGCTATTGGTTCTTCCACAAAATGCAATTTTCTATATACTTGTATTTCTTGAATTGGTACCTCTAAGGTTTCGTTGGTTAAGCATTTCTTGAGGTTCGACACATGAAATGTGTTGTGTACTTCACTTAATTCCTGTGGTAATTCCAATTTATATGCTACTGAACCAATTATCAATAATCTTAAATGGACCAATGTACCTAGGGTTCAGCTTACTGGATTTTCCAAATCGAAAGATACCTTTAGAAGGTGATACTTTCAGATAGACTCTGTCTCCAATTTGAAATTCTAATGGTTTTCTTCGCTTATCTACATAACTTTTCTGTCGATCACCAGCTGTTTTCAACCTGTTTTTAATTTCAATGATCTTGTGTATGGTTTCTTGGATTAGTTCAGGACCTGTAAGTTGCCTATCACCTATTTCATTCCAACAAAAGGGTGACCTACATTTTCTTCCATATAAATCTTCAAATGGTGCTAACCCAATACTAGAGTGATAACTATTATTGTATGAAAATTATATTAAAGGCAAATGACTATCCCAATTTCCACCAAAGTCTATAGCACAAGCCCTTAACATGTCTTCTAAAGTTTGTATCGTTCTTTCACTCTGTCCATCAGTCTGTGGATGATAAGCTATACTTAAGTTTATTTGAGTCCCTAAAGCTTTTTGTAAAGTTTGCCAGAATCTAGAAGTAAATCTACTATCTCTATCTGATATAATGGATACAGGTATTCCATGTCTAGACACAATTTCTTTTATGTAAATCCTTGCTAACCTTTCAATTTTGTAATCTTCTTGAATAGGTAAGAAATGAGCAGACTTAGTTAGCCTATCTACTATAACCCAAATTGTGTCGTATCCATTTCTGGTCCTGGGTAACTTGGTTATAAAATCCATTGTAATTTGATCCCATTTCCATTCTGGGATTTCTGGTTGCTGCAAGTATCCTGAAGGTTTCTGATATTCAGCTTTTATTCTTGAGCAAACATCACATTGTTCCACAAATTCTCCGACTGATCTTTTCATACCTGGCCACTAGTATTGGCTTTTTAAATCTTTGTACATTTTATTGTTTCCTGGGTGTACAGAATATCTTGACTTATGGGCTTCTTGCAGTATAGTTGTTCTAATTATGTAATTATCGGGTATCCAGATTCTTCCTTTGAATTTGAGAATTCCATCTGTTTCTTCTTTCAAGTCTTTAATTTGCCCATTTAGTTTCAGCAGATCTTGTTGTTGAGCTTCCCGGATTTGTCTTAACAGATTTGAACGTAGTTCCATTTTCATTGCTCGTACCCATAGAGGTTTTGTTCTTTCTTTTCTACTTAAAGCATCAGCAACTACATTTGCCTTACCTGGGTGGTATTTAATTTCACAGTCATAATCACTTAGTAACTCTACCCATCTTCTTTGCCTCATATTTAACATCTTTTGATCAAAGATGTGTTGTAAACTTTTGTGGTCTGTATATATTACACACTTAGTTCCATATAAGTAATGTCTCCAAATCTTTAGTGCAAATATTACAGCTCCTAATTCTAAATCATGGGTGGTATAATTCTTTTCACTACCTCTAAGCTGTCTGGATGCATATGCAATCACCTTATCTTTTTGCATCAAAACACATCCAAAGCCTTGGCGAGATGCATCACAATATACTATGAAATTATCTGTTCCTTCTGGTAAAGCTAATACAGGTGCACTACATAACTTACTTTTGAGGAGTTCAAGGCTTCCTTTTGTTTTTCTCCCCATACATACTTTTTATCTTTCTGAGTCAATTCTGTCAACGGTTGAGCTATCCTTGAGAAGTTTTCTATAAATCTCTTGTAGTATCCTACTAAACCTAAAAATTGACGTATTTCTGTCGGGGTTTTTGGAATTTCCAATTTCTTAACTGCTTCTATTTTGCTGGATCCACCTGAATTCCATTTTAGTTGACTATGTGCCCAAGGAATTGTACTTCTCTTTTCCAAAATTCACATTTGGAAAATTTTGCATATAACTTTTCTTTTCGTAACAGTTCCAAAATTAACCTCAGATATTGTTCGTGGTCTTCCTTATTCTTAGAATAAACTAGAATGTCATCAATGAAGACTATAACAAATTTATCTAGGTAAGGTTTACACACTCTATTCATTAGATCCATAAATACTGCTGGAGCATTGGTTAACTCAAATGGCATTACAAGGAATTCACAGTGACCGTATCTAGTTCTAAATGAAGTCTTAGAAATGTCATCTTCCTGTACCCTTAATTGATGATATCCAGATCTTAAATCTATTTTTGAGAAATAACTGGATCCCTGTAGTTGGTCAAACAAATCATCAATCCTAGGGAGTGGATACCTAGTCTTTATGGTAACCTTATTAAGTTCCCTATAATCAATACATATTCTATAGGTTCCATCTTTCTTTTTGACAAACAGAACTGGTGCTCCCCAAGGTGATACACTAGGTCGTATAAATCCTTTATCTAATAGTTCTTATAACTGAGTCATGAGTTCTTTCATTTCAGTTGGTGCTAAACGATAAGGTGCTTTGGCAATAGGGGCTATTCCTGGTATTAATTCTATTTTAAATTCTACCTGACGAGGAGGTGGTAATCCAGGTAGTTCATCAGGAAAAATATCAGCATATTCATTTACAACAGGAACACTTTCTAAATTTTCCTTATCAAGTTTTGTATCAACAATATGAGGCAAGAACGCTAAACAATTCTGGTTGAGGTATTTTCATGCTTTTTCACAAGTAACCAGTTTCACAGTATTATTTGGCTTATCACCATAAATGCAGAGAATTTTGTTTTCCTTAGTCAAAGGAACCTTAATCATTTTCTTATCACAAATGATTTCAACGTGATTTGTACTCAACCAATCCATTCCTACTATGATATCAAATCCTCCTAACTTAATAGGTATCAGATTTATATCAAAACAGTACTCAACTAAATTTAAGATGCAATTAGGAATGATTTCATCAGCTTCAATTATCTTACCATCAGCTAATTCTATCACATAAATGTCAAGTAATTTTTCAGATGCTGGACTAATTGATGGTCTAAAAGTATGTGAGACAAAACTGCAGGTTGCTCTTGTATCAAATAATACTTTAGTGTACTGGTTATCGATAAGGAACGTACCCGTAACTACTTCTGGTTCATGACGAGCTTCATCAGCTTGTATCACAAAAGCTCTTCCACGAGGGTTGTTCTGGTTAGCTGGAGTCTTACCCTTTCATTGTGGACATTCGTTCCAGAAATGATTCTCACTTCCACATTAAAAGCAGACTGTTTTTGTGCTTGTAGGGTTTTTGCAGTCTCTAGAAACATGTCCCTTCCTTTTGCAGTTATAACAAACCAATGTCATACAGTTTCCTGTATGATATCTTTGACAGATATTACACTGTGGTCGTTTTTCTACTTTCTTCCCTTGAGTTGTTCCCAAGAAGTTTCTTGGTGGAGGTCGGGCTACTCTTTTATGTGAACTTTCTCCAAATCTTTTTCCAGGGTGATTTTCAGTTGTGACAACCGGTCCCAAGGTCACTATTCTAAACCCTAATTCAATTGCATCATATCCCGTCTTATGAGTACTAATAATGGAAACAATTCAATTATATCAAGAATGTTAGAATCACTATTTTTTATTTGATCAAATTTTATGATTTTATGTGAATTTAGTCATTTTAAGTCTTGCCTTTTTAAAAAATTCGTGCCCAGGAATTTTAATTAGTCACCCTAGCTAGAATTAAGAATATCAATTGAAACAATTAAAAGTATATGTGCACACATGTAAGGCCCCGCTCCCGGGCGCCTTACGGTGGTGGTTCATCGCACGTAAAACATACACTTAATACATGATCATAAAATACGCAGCGGAATTAATAAAATTTACATTCTCATTCATTCATAAAAGTCATTACATAATTGACTTGATTACAAAATACAGCTTTCTCTACTTTGTCTCTCCTCATAAGGTCATACAGCGACCTCTAGAGAAGATATTAAGTTCAAAATTATAAAAATTATATTTTTATACTAAAGAATATTCCTTAAGTAATTCCATACATCGGAACCCTTAAGGAACACCCTTGACATTCTCATGCAACATATTTCGTTGCATGTGCTACGCACACGCATCCAATGCGTGGCGAACTTATCAAAATCTAAAGAAGATTTCTTAAGTAATCCCTTTTATGGGGATCCTCAAGAAATCTCGTAATGGCATGCAACGTGATGAGTTGCGTGCGTTACGGGCCCACAACACATGACGTTGCAGCATAATCAAAAAGTGAATGCCATCCCAAAAGAGCTGAGTAGCCGCCTCGTGCCATCCCCAGCAACGCTACCTGCCAACTGGAAACACATAAAAAGTCAGCGTTGCTGAGTGAGTTCTAGTTTTATAATAAACATACTTTTACTTATTTAAAAGTATCCTTTCGTGCATGCGTTCATACATCATACGTACACAGAGATAATATTCGTTATTATCTTCGTCATTCGTTATTCGTCGTTATCTTTAACTTCTCGTATGGATTCTGTCAGGCTTTACCCACTTCATAGCACTTGGCTATGATTACTGTGGTCGAATGACAAGAATCCCGTTCATACTTACTTGCACATTAAAAGGTGAATTGTACCAATACCTTATGCTACACCCCGATCGTTATTAGCTACCGGGCCGAAGTCAACATATGAACAACAAACGTATGCCACGGTACTAGAGGTAAGCGGTAGAGGTACCATGACCATGGTCAATCACAGAGAAGGACCAATCGCGTTATTCAATGCTTGCAAGACATAATTCGTTCGTTCGTTAATGCATGTATTCATCATCTTTTAAATCATTCGTTCATTCGTTAATACATGCATTCATCATCGTGTTCCTCTTTCGTTATCTTTCACTTTACGTTACGTAATACTTCGTTCGTTCGTCGTCATAGTACGTAAAGTCATAGAAAGATGTTCATACATTATTATAAGGAACACACATCATACATACATCATCATACATAACATCATACGTACATCGTCATACGTAACATCATACGTACATCGTCATACATAACATCATACATACATCGTCATACGTAACATCATACATGCATCATCATTCATCATCATACTTAACCTCGTGCAATCATATCCTACATCATCAATCATCACTAGGCACTTACTCCTGTATCCTTCCCGAATCCGGGACCTACTATGCATCATCTTAGTGCAGTAGCATTAACTGTCCCTCCAAGGACGTGGGGACTCATTCTAAGGCTTTATATATCGTGCCGAGTCCGCAATCATACCTTAGACGTATAACACAACATTATACCCAAATGGGTCATACATACATACGTCAGTAAACAAGTTTATATGTGTTCCAGCCCCAAAAATCATTTAAAAGCAGTAAATGAGGGGTCCTAGAACTCACCTGTGCTTGACAAGCAGCTTCTCAATCAAGCCTTAAAGTCGCGGGTCACACTACACTGCCTGCAGATAAGTTAATACTCAAAAGAGTTAATTTCTGCCTAATTTCGCTACTAAGTTCGCAGGTAGTTTCACCCGTAAATTCGCCAGCAGTTTCGCCGGACGAATCAGCAGTTTCGCTGCTAGTTTCGCCGGGCAGCATTCTGCCAGTTTCGCTGGACAGATTCGCTACCACGAGCGCCCAACTTTCGTTGGAATTTCCTAGTTTCGCAATGTCTAAGGTCAAGTTGGGTATTGGCATAGTCATCAGCGAAACCATAGTTTCGCTCAGGCGAACATGTAGTTTCGCTGCAGCGAAACTGTAACTTCGCTGTAAATCCTTCCAGTTTCGCTGGACGAACTTACAGTTTCGCTGGTCGAGACCTTAAATTCGCAGAACGAGCTGAAATTTACGAATCAGCTCATTTCAGCCCAAAAATCCAATCCTTTCCACCCAAACCCTTGGATTATCATCCAGGAAGCTATATCTAAGCTCATTACACGTTTTCTTACTCTAAAACGTGTGTTTTGGGGTGATTTTTGCCACTTTAAAACCCAAAAACCCCAAACTCGGGTTTTTCACCAAATGCAGTAATTTAGATACGTTTCTTACCTTGATTCTTGTAGTTTAGGAGTCCACAAACACTAGCCTTCGATTCTTGACCACCCGAGCTTCAATCCGGCACTTTCTCTCTCTACACTTTCTCTCTCTAGAATGGCGTTTAAGTGAAAATGAGAGTTGCTCAGCTGATCCATCTATTTATATGCCAGGCGTTCCCGGGACCCCAAACTCGTTAAACTCGTGACCCGGAGGGTTAACTCGGTGTAATACCCGCAACCATTTTATATTTATTAAATGGTTTTCATCCGAGCCCATCACTATCACTTGACTCGATTAGAAAATTTTCCGGGTGTTACAACACACACTTAAAATTTTTGAACCTAACATGCATGATCATGCATTAGATTATCAACTAACAACATTTTAATAACTAACATTCTACACTACACTACAAAATAATACCACTAAAAATTATACTAGATTAAAAATTTAAATGAAAACCCCTCCTCACTAGAGACAAAACCGCCCCCCCTCCTCCAATAGGATTGCTTGCTTTCTTCCACATGCTACACCACCATATCAACCATTCACCATCCATGCATTTCAATTTTTGCAAGACACAAAGCCACCTCCTTCTCTCTTCCACTCATTCGAATTTCAAGCTGAGAAAAACACTCTTCCTCTCCAAAATCCTCTCTATCTCAGCCCTCATTTCAGCTCCAAAATCCCAACAACAAGCACATACCCATCGGCCAGCAGCAAACCGCATCAAAGGTGACTTTTGGTGAAGTTATGAAGCTTGTAACGTGCAAAGATTGAGGTTTACAGCTTGTATTCGACTTCTCCAGCCTCATCCAAGAAGATTTCAACCATCCATGACGTTCTACACCTCTTAAACCGCGAGATATATCGTGTGGGAGCTCACTATGTCGGTTTTGGGTCATTTCTTGAGATTGTCTTCATTTCTCATCTAAAAACCTATCTTTTTCTTGTTGTAGCAGAAACATCTCACCCTCACATTGTTCTTGAGGAGTTCCCCACGTTCTTGAAGGTATACCACACATTATAATGCTCATTCCAAGGGGTAGAATCCGATTTACCCCTTGAAAACCCTCTTTTTGGTGTTTTTGTCACCATGCACTTGGGAATCTTGTAACCCTTCAAAACCAAACATTTAAACTGCATATTAATGGGTTTTAAGACTATAAAAAACTTGTTTTTGAAGTCTCCAAGGGTGTACCCCACCTACATGTGGTACAAACATGCTTTACACCTTGGATAATCATTCTTTCTACTAGTAACAACTTCCTTTAGATATTTCTTGAAAACCCTCTTAGACAAGGGTTGTAATCTGCTCAAAATGACTTTTAAGACACCCTTATAATCTGATTTTTAAGTTAGATAAAGTTTTAGTAATGGTTAAACTCAAGTTACAAGGATTTACACAAGTGTAATGGTCATTTATGACACTTTCTACATGTTTTAAAGTCCATGGATGTATAGAACAGCTAGGCAACGTTTGGGACTGTTTTTTCAGTAATTTTTGGTGTATATTAAGTTTAATAACATGGCATGACCTCTGGAACAAAGGACATAATATGTATAGGCCTAGTTTGGTCACTTTCGGGACCCGAAAACGTGTTAAAATGACTTAAAATAGGAAACATGGACCATAAACGTTTTAAAGTGAACTCCAGGTTCTAAATGGATAAAATAAGGTGTTATGGAGTCAATAAAAAGTTTTAGGGGTCAAAAGGGTAATTTAAGTGGATTTTAGGTGAAACGGGTGTAAACCGAGAGGCGTTTTTAAAGAAAAACCTATGATAAATGGGTTAAATGTTACAATTTATAAAAATCATGACTTTCCAGTAGGTTAATAGATAAAATAACCTCAAATGTAAAATGGGTGGTCAAACAAGCCTTTAAAAATGGTCAAACCCGACTAAAACGCGTTTTAACGGTTTAAACGTAAAAACGAGTCTTTCCTCTTTTAGAGACAAATTTTTGTAATATAAAAGGGTTGAAACTCATAAAAATGATTTTTAGAAGTAACTACTGGTCCTAGACTCAAAAAGGTGAAAACTCATAAATAACCATCTTAAACCGTTCGGTTTTACCGTAACCGCCAATGCTAAACGCGTATTTTAGAAACCGAGTCCACAAACTGAAATTTTTGTTATAAATTCTTAAAACTAAGTTGAATTAAGGTCTTGAACCTTATTTTTAAGAATAGAGGTCACTTAATGCAAGAAACCAAACTTAAGGGTAGAAATTGTCAATTTTGAAACTTCAGGGGCAAAACTGTAAATTTTTCAAAACTTCATAACCGACTTCCATAAGTTCATTTGCCCCCTTAAATGGCATAATTACTATATATCCCTGGTCTAGTAAGGTAGAAACATTTGGTCCCATGAAAAACCTTGACTTTCCTTAAAATGAAACTTTTTACGCAAACCTAATCAAATCAAAACCGAAACCGTCTATTTAAGTCTTAGGCACTATTGTTGCTCCTTAAATAGGTTTAGAGTAGTAGCTAATCACTTAATATATTCATATTACGGTGCTAGACTTGAGCTATTCCCGGCACGTGAAGAATTTCTAGTTGCTTAATATCTAAGGTGAGTTCTCGTGTCCCCCCTTTTTACTTTTTTTGGGGATGAAGCATGCTCTTTAAAACTGAAACTCTTATGTGTGATACTATTTACTGTTTTGCATGATCTTTTGTTTTATGAACTATGATTGTGCTTACTTGATGCTTGTATGTGGGACTTTCTGGATACCTGCTGATACTTTAGTCATAATCATTAATTCTTTGTGAACCGCTTGTTTTTACGTGAATAGATCTATTTGGGGAATCCCCCATGCACAGTGGCTCCCGCTACAGGGAGGTACCCCACTGACATCCTGAGGGGTCGTTTGTGGCATGTAACAGGTTTTGAGTAAGATACTATGGTGAACCATCCTAGCAGGAATGGTTCACTATTCTGAGGCTTGGCTCTTTCCTACGGGAATATCCGGTTAAACCCAAGTTTAGAAGAGGCCAACCGGGGACCAAGTGCAGGGTTGATTGTGATACCCCACAATGACTGATACTAAAAATGATGTTTTTAAAATCGAATGAGATATTTATAAACTATCACACTGGATTCTAAAACCTTTACTGTGGACTATTGTAGTTCCTTTTATTTGTTTTAAAACTTTAAGCACTTGAATGCACCAACTTTTTAGTTGACACTCTTTTCTTTTGAGCATGTTTCAGGTAACCTGTGAAGACTCTTAGCTTATGGACGATTTAGACTCAACCCCGAGACCATGGCATTGTTTGTGTGACCAAAATTTGTGACTTGGACAATTTGATACCATGACTATTTAAATTATGTTAAACATGTAAACATTTGGGGCTGGATCTGTTTCCAGCCCGGTGTCTTTTAAAACTTTTAATGCCATGTGATGTTCTCTCCCCTTGAGCTCTTATAATGGTTTGTTTCCGCTGCCATATATGTTGTTGCTAATCTGTGACGTCCCACCCTACCTGGGCCCGAGGGTGTTACAGATTGGTATCAGAGCCAAAGGTTGTAGAGAAGTCAGGAATACCATAGTAGACCCTAGGCTACAACCCTAATACCCTAGGACCGTCCTTGTGGGTAAGTGTCGGAATGATCGGGTTGGGTAAATTGATGATTACGTCTGATCAACGTAATCATGAATTTACCGGACGCTTAATTTCCATCACGGACCTCTAAGTTAAGTTTGGACCTTTCTGTTTGATGCTGATTAACCTTGAAATTTATTTTGACTGGGGATTTGAAATTTATTTTTTTAGATGAACTGTTTTGTCTGACACTATTATGAGGAACAATTGATTCTAACATCATTGATAAGGGATACATAGAGATCCCTGATACTAATGCCATCACTAGTACTATGAGTATATTATTATTACTAAGACTATCATGAGCTATGAGAAACCAAATTACTCATGATGTCTTTTTACAGGAAACAACTATGGCTGAAAGAGGTATGGCACACGCACATCCAGTTGATGAGACTACCCCTGTTGGGCCACTGAGGAGGAAGCCCCAAACGGAGTACGAGGCGTACCTGCAGAGGTGTGGACACCCGGGTTGGATCTCCGCCTCGTCAGAGGACATTGAAGCTTCTGAGGATTCTTCTTCGTCGACGCCTCCCAGGAGCCGGACGCGCTCCCGCTCGCCACATGTTGTCGCGCCATCCCACTCACCTATACCTCCCATTGGGAATTGGGGAGCACGCACCGTTACTCGTCCATGAAAGACTGTTAGACCGGGGACTTCGGTCTCATTTAGGTTGCCTCTCCTCCACCACCGGTCAGGGCTCCCATACCCGCACCACCGCCGTACGAGCCACACTGACGCCACCCACAAGAAGGGCCTTGGATGCCTCCAAGGCACAGCATGCATGTTTGTCCCAGCGTGTTCTCTAGAGACCAGCACTCTCAGTCTAGCCGGCGGGCTAGTGACTTTGGTCCGTCCAACCCTACCCTGAGTGAGATACTGAGGACCATCGAGCGCCACGAGCTGACTCTTCAGCACGCCACCCGGACCTCACAGTCCGCTCAATTCCAAGCTATGATGGCGTCAGAGGGTGTGCAGAGATTGGAGCAGGAGCAGAGGAAGAAGAGCTCCGGATGGATGGGATGGCTGAAAAAGAAGTGGATGTGAGGGCGACCATGTGGAAGGGGAAGAAACTATCTGTCTTTAAATATTTGAAGGAAACAAACTAATCATTATCCGACAATATTATTATTATTATTCATGGGGGTGATGGCACCTTCCACTTTTTAAGAGCTAGACTCTGATACTATGAACTTCGTCTTGTTTTGAACTAATTCCCATGATACAATGTTGTTGAAACATTTACGATTATCCGTCATGTGTTGTTTATTCATGGTGTTGGGCCATGTTATTCTTTATGACTGCTTAAACTATTTAAATTGGTAATCTGTGGAACTTGTTACGTTGTGTGCAATTATACACCGTATCCTCTCTTCGTATAGAGGAAGCCTTGTAGGGAATTGATGCATAGACTGATTGAAACAAATTATGAGATGCTAAACGACTTTATCTGTCGTACTATCAGAATGCCTACCAGAAGAGGAACACCCATCGGAAGGCAAGCAGCAAACCGAGGTCGTCACGAAAGAACAAGGCGAACCAGAAACCAACCACCTACCCCTCCAGGGACTCTCGCCGGGGAGAATGCTAACTCAGGAAACGATGAGAGGATGGCAAATCTTGTGGCACAGCAGATTGCAAACGCTATACCAACCATCATTGCTCAAATCAATGCTGACCGGGATGACGCCGGAGGTGGTACTGGGGCTGCCAACAATGAAGAATCTGAAGTTATCACGAAAGGGTGCTCCTACAAAACATTCAAGGCTTGCAAGCCAAAGGACTTCCATGGCACCGAAGGTGCAATTGAAACATATAGGTGGCTGGACGAAATCGAAGCTGTGTTGGACATCAGTGAATGCAAGTTGGAACACATGGTGAGGTTTGCTTCTCAATCTCTCAAGGGACCAGCACTTGAGTGGTGGAAAACCATCATTCAGCCTCGAGGCCGGGATGCTGTGGGTAGGATGAACTGGTCTGAGTTCAGGGAGCTAATCACCAACAAGTACTGTCCGATCAACCAGCTAGAGAAACTGGAGGCTAGATTTCTGAATTTGGAGATGAGGGGTCCGAACTACACCGAATACATCAACCAGTTCCTTGCATTGTCCTGACTGGTACCACACTTGGTGATGCCAGAATCCAAGGGCGTGGCCCGCTTCATCTGGGGGTTACACCCAAGGGTGAGGGGCATGGTTAGATCATCCAGGCCTACAACCATACAGGCGGCGGTCGACCTTACCAGCAGTCTGACCGACGACCTAGTTAGAGCTGGGTGGATTGAACATGGGAAAATTGAGGACAAGAAGAAGGCTGTGGAAGAAAAGAGGAAGTGGGTTGATACTAGGAAGATGGTCGGCAGCAGCAGCGGTTCAAACAAGAAACCTAGAGAAGAAGCGAGACGCAGTGACCATGGTGGAAAGTCAAGGAGGTTGTATCTAGGCACGAGCCCCTTCTGCGATAAATCCAAGCTTCATCACCAAGGGGAGTGCAATCCCATGCCTTGTTATCGATGCACGAATCTTGGTCACCTGATTAAAGACTGTACCTACGAGCCTGGAAAACAATGCTATGAGTGCGGGGACCCCGGGCATATGAGGAACAAATGCCCCAAATTAGGAAGAAACAAGGACAACCGACCCAATAAGCCCAAGGGAAGAGCTTTTGTGATGGATCCAGTAGGAGCCCGAAAGGAACCCGATGTGGTTAATGGTACGTTTCTTGTAAACGATCATCCTGCTATCGTTTTATTTGATACTGGAGCGACTGCTAGTTTTATCTCTAGTTCTTTTAGATCCTTGATTGACTTAGCCACTTGTACCTTAGCCGAGATGTTTACCTTGATTGACTTAGCCACTTGTACCTTAGCCGAGATGTTTACCGTCGAACTAGCTGATGGTAATATTTTAGAAACTAACGAAATCATCAAGGATTGCTCAATGAATCTAAATGGACATACATTTAAGATAGATCTTATGCCCATTAAGTTAGGAGGATTTGATGTGGTTGTTGGCATGGACTGGTTAGCTAAGAACACAGTCAAAATTGTTTGTGAGGAACGCCTACTCAAGATACCATTGAATGACAAGGAAGAGTTAGTGGTGCAAGGAGAAAGGAGTAACACCTTATGCCCCATGATATCCTATTTAAAAGCTACCAAGAGCTTAAGGAAGGGATGCTCGGCTTTCATCATCTACGTGATGAAGACCAAAGAGGAGAAGAAGATTTCGGACATCCCAGTAGTTTCTGAATACCCTGAGGTGTTTCCGGAAGACCTACCCAGACTTCCCCTGAATCGACAAGTTGAGTTCCAAATAGATTTGCTGCCTGAAATGAAGGATTCAAAGCGTCGTATCGGCTCGCCCCTCCTGAAATGAAGGAACTGATGACGCAAGTTCAAGAGCTGTTGGACAAAGGATTCATACATCCAAGTGTCTCTCCATGGGGTGATCTGGTGTTATTTGTGAAGAAGAAGGACGACACCTTACGCATGTGCATTGACTACCGGGAGTTAAATAAGTTGACCATAAAGAACCGTTACCCTCTCCCGAGGATAGACGACCTATTCGATCAACTTCAAGGAGCAAGCTACTTCTCCAAGATAGATTTGAGATCCGGTCACCACCAACTAAAGATTAGAGAAAAAGACATACCCAAAACGGCTTTCCAAACTAGGTATGGGCACTATGAGTACTTAGTCATGCCCTATGGACTGACTAATGCACCAGCAACATTCATGGATCTCATGAACCGTGTATGCCGCCCATATCTTGACAAGTTTGTGATTGTGTTCATCGAAGACATTCTGATCTACTCCAGTAATAAAGAAGAACATGAGAAGCATCTCAGACTAATCCTTGAGTTACTCAAGAATGAACAACTATATGCCAAATTTTCTAAATGTGAATTTTGGATGCGAGAGATCCAATTTTAGGGCATGTAGTGAATGAGAATGGAATTCAAGTTGACCCTTCCAAGATTGAAGCTATAAAGAATTGGAAGATTCCCGAGACTCCCACTGAGATTAGGCAATTCCTAGGATTGGCCGGATACTACCGACGATTCATAAAGGACTTCTCTCGCATTGTGAAACCATTGACCGCATTGACTAAGAAGGACAAAGCCTTTGTATGGGAACCCAAGCAAGATGAAGCATTCGAGACGCTTAAGGAAAAGCTATGCAGTGCACCTGTTTTGGCCCTTCCAGAAGGAGTCGAAGACTTCGTTGTCTATTGCGACGCCTCGCATCAAGGGTTAGGTTGCGTGCTAATGCAACGCAACAAGGTCATTGCCTATGCATCTAGACTGCTAAATGAACACGAGAAGAACTATACTACGCATGATCTGGAATTAGGTGTCATGGTGTTTGCACTCAAAATGTGGAGGCACTACCTCTATGGCACGAAGTGCATCATTTACACTGACCATCGAAGTTTGCAACACATTCTTGACCAGAAAATGCTAAACATGCGTCAAAGAAGATGGGTTGAGCTGTTAAACGACTATGAGTGTGAAATCCGTTATCATCCCGGAAGGGCCAATGTGGTGGCAGATGCTTTGAGCAGAAAGGAGAGAGAAAAGCCTCTTCGTGTACGAGCTTTGAGAATAAGTGTGTACACTGACCTAATTGCAAGGCTGAAAGAAGCTTAAGGTGAAGCGTTAAAGGATGAAAATTTAGCAGGAGAAGGATTAACTGGAATGGAAAAGCGATTTGAAACAGGAAATGATGGTATGTATCAGTGCGAAGGGAGAATTTGGGTGCCAAAGCATGGGGGAAGTCGAGAGGTAATTCTCGATGAAGCTCACAAATCTAGGTATTCAGTTCACCCTGGGAGTGATAAGATGTACCAGGATTTGAATGCACTTTTCTGGTGGCCTGGAATCAAGAAGTCAATCGCTATGTATGTCAGTAAGTGTCTAACATGTGCCATGGTAAAAGCTGAGAATCAAAAACCATCAGGGACGTTACAGCAGCCAGAAATCCCAGAATGGAAATGGGATAACGTCACAATGGATTTTGTTACCAAATTACCCAGAACATCTAGGGGTCGTGATGCTATTTGGGTAATAGTGGATAGACTAACCAAATGAGCTCACTTTTTACCAATTCGGGAAGACTATGACATGTCAAGACTGGCTCAACTATATATCGATGAAATAGTGGCTAGGCATGGTGTGCCACTATCCATAATCTTTGACAGTGATAGTCGGTTTACTTCGCGTTTCTGGAAATCACTCCAACGAGCCTTAGGAACCCGTCTGGACTTAAGTACGGCGTACCACCCACAAACTGATGGTCAAAGCGAAAGGACTATTCAAACCTTAGAAGATATGCTGAGGGCATGCGTAATTGATTTTGGTGGGAACTGGGATAATCATCTTCCATTGGTGGAGTTCTCCTATAATAAAAGTTACCATGCAAGTATCACTGCCGCTCCGTATGAGGCTCTCTATGGTAGGAAATGTCGGTCACCCCTGAGTTGGAATGAAATTGGTGATAGTCAAGTATTGGGACCCGACATGGTATTGGAGACCACTGATAAGATTTTCAAGATCAAGGAACGTCTATGGGCGGCAAGGGATCGTCAAAAGAAGTACGCTGACAGAAGACAGAAACCATTAGAGTTTCAGATAAGTGATAGGGTAATGCTGAAGGTAGCACCGTGGAAAGGAACCGTAAGGTTCGGAAAAAGAGGCAAGTTAAGCCCTAGATACATTGGACCATTCAAAATACTAGCAAGAATTGGTCCTGTGGCTTACAAGTTGAAACTACCTCAGAAATTGAGTTATATACATGACACCTTCCACGTGTCAAACTTGAAGAAATGCCTGGCAGACAAAACATTGGAGCTACTGTTGAAGTAGACAAGAATCAATGATAAGCTAAACTTCGTAGAAGAGCCTATAGAGATCACGGACCGCTTACTTAAACAACTCAGACGAAGCCGCATACCCAAGGTTAAGGTTAGATGGAACTCGAGACGAGGGCCAGAATTCACTTGGGAACACGTGGATGAGATGAGGAAAAACTAACCGCATCTCTTTAAACCCACCCGTACCAACGCTAAGCGAAGTTAAAATTTCGGGACGAAATTTCCTAAACGGTGGGAGAATGTGACAACCGGTCCCAAGGTCACTATTCTAAACCCTAATTCAATTGTATCATATCCCGTCTTATGAGTACTAATAATGGAAACAATTCAATTATATCAAGAATGTTAGAATCACTAATTTTTATTTGATCAAATTTATGATTCTATGTGAATTTAGTCATTTTAAGTCTTGCCTTTTTAGAAAATTCGTGTCCGGGAATATTAATTAGTCACCCTAGCTAGAATTAAGAATATCAATTGAAACAATTAAAAGTATATGTGCACACACACTTAAAATTTTTGGACCTAACATGCATGATCATGCATTAGATTATCAACTAACAACATTTTAATAACTAACATCTACACTACACTACAAAATAATACCACTAAAAATTATACTAGATTAAAAATTTAAATGAAAACCCCTCCTCACTAGAGACAAAACTGCCCCCCCCCTCCTCCAATAGGATTGCTTGCTTTCTTCCACATGCTACACCACCATATCAACCATTCACCATCCATGCATTTCAATTTTGCAAGACACAAAGCCACCTCCTTCTCTCTTCCTCTCATTCAAATTTCCAGCTGAGAAAAACACTCTTCCTCACCAAAATCCTCTCTATCTCAGCCCTCATTTCAGCTCCAAAATCGCAAACAACAAGCATATACCCATCGGCCAGCAGCAAACCGCATCAAAGGTGACTTTTGGTGAAGTTTTGAAGCTTGGAACGTGCAAAGCTTGAGGTTTCCAGCTTGTGTTCGACTTCTCCAGCCTCATCCAAGAAGATTTCAACCATCCATGACATTCTACACCTCTTAAACCGCGAGATATATCATGTTTGAGCTCACTATGTTGGTTTTGGGTCATTTCTTGAGATTGTCTTCATTTCTCATCTAAAAACCTATCTTTTTCTTGTTGTAGCAGAAAAATCTCACCCTCACTTTGTTCTTGAGGATTTCCCCACGTTCTTGAAGGTATACCACACGTTATAATGCTCATTCCAAGGGGTAGAATCCGATTTACCCCTTGAAAACCCTCTTTTTGGTGTTTTTGTCACCATGCACTTGTGAATCTTGTAACCCTTCAAAACCAAACGTTTAACCTGCATATTAATGGGTTTTAAGACTATCCAAACCTGTTTTTGAAGTCTCCAAGGGTGTACCCCACCTACATGTGGTACAAACATGCTTTACACCTTGGATAATCACTCCTTCTACTAGTAACAACTTCCTTTAGATATTTCTTGAAAACCCTATTAGACAAGGGTTGTAATCTGCTCAAAATGACTTTTAAGACACCCTTATAAGCTGATTTTTAAGTTAGATAAAGTTTTAGTAATGGTTAAACTCAAATTACAAGGATTTACACAAGTGTAATGGTCATTTATGACACTTTCTACATGTTTTAAAGTCCATGGATGTATAGAACAGCTAAGCAACGTTTGGGACTGTTATTTCAGTAATTTTTGGTGTATATTAAGTTTAATAACATGGCATGACCTCTGGAACAAAGGACATAATGTGTATAGGCCTAGTTTGGTCAGTTTCGGGACCCGAAAACGTGTTAAAATGACTTAAAAATAGGAAACATGGACCATAAACGTTTTAAAGAGAACTCCAGGTTCTAAATGGATAAATAAGGTGTTCTGGAGTCAATGAAAAGTTTTAGATGTCAAAAGGGTAATTTAAGTGGATTTTAGGTGAAACCGGGTGTAAACCGAGAGGCGTTTTTAAAGAAAAACCTATGATAAATGGGTTAAACGTTACAATTTATAAAAATCATGACTTTCCAGTAGGTTAATAGATAAATAACCTCGAATGTAAAATGGTTGGTCAAACAAGCCTTTAAAAATGGTCAAACCCGACTAAAACGCGTTTTAACGGTTTAAACGTAAAAACGAGCCTTTCCACTTTTAGAGACAAATTTTTGTAATCTAAAAGGGTTGAAACTCATAAAAATTATTTTTATAAGTAACTACTGGTCCTAGACTCAAAAAGGTGAAAACTCATAAATAACCATCTTAAACCGTTCGGTTTTACCGTAACCGGCAACGCTAAACGCGTATTTTAGAAACCAAGTCCACAAACTAAAATTTTGGTTATAAATTCTTAAAACTAAGTTGAATTAAGGTCTTGAACCTGATTTTTAAGAATAGAGGTCACTTAATGCAAGAAACCAAACTTAAGGGTAGAAATTGTCAATTTTGAAACTTCAGGTGCAAAACTGTAAATTTTGCAAAACTTCATAACCGACTTCCATAAGTTCATTTGCCCCCTTAAATGGCATAATTACTATATATCCCTGGTCTAGTAAGGTAGAAACCTTTGGTTCCATGAAAAACCTTGACTTTCCTTAAAAGGAAACTTTTTACGCAAACCTAATCGAATCAAAACCGAAACCATCTATTTAAGTCTTAGGCACTATTGTTGCTCCATAAATAGGTTTAGAGCAGTAGCTAATCACTTAATATATTCATATTAGGGTGCTAGACTTGAGCTATTCCCGGCACGCGAAGAATTTCTAGTTGCTTAATATCTAAGGTGAGTTCTCGTGTCCCCCCTTTTTACTTTTGTTTTGGGGATGAAGAATGCTCTTTAAAACTGAAACTCTTATGTGTGATAATATTTATTGTTTTGCATGATCTTTTGTTTTATGAACTATGATTGTGCTTACATGATGCTTGTATATGGGACTTTCTAGATACCTGCTGATACTTTAGTCAAATCATTAACTCTTTTGTGAACCGCTTGTTTTTATGTGAATAGATCTATTTGGGGAATCCCCCATGCACAGTGGCTCCCGCTACAGGGAGGTACCCCACTGAGATCCTGAGGAGTCGTTTGTGGCATGTAACAGGTTTTGAGTAAGATACTATGGTGAACTATCCTAGCAGGAATGGTTCATTATTCTGAGGCTTGGTTCTTTCCTACGGGAATATCCGGTTAAACCCAAGTTTAGAAGAGGCCAACCGGGACCAAGTGCAGGGTTGATTGTGATACCCCACAATGACTGATACTAAAAACGATGTTTTTAAAATCGAATGAGATATTTATAAACTATCACACTGGATTCTAAAACCTTTACTGTGGACTATTGTAGTTCCTTTTATTAGTTTTAAAACTTTAAGCACTTGAATTCACCAACTTTTTAGTTGACACTCTTTTCTTTTGAGCATGTTTCAGGTAACCTGTGAAGACTCTTAGCTTATGGACGACTTAGACTCAACCCCGAGACCATGGCATTGTTTGTGTAACCAAAATTTGTGACTTGGACAATTTGATACCATGACTATTTAAATTATATTGAACATGTAAACATTTGGGGCTGGATCTATTTCCAGCCCGGTGTCTTTTAAAACTTTTAATGCCATGTGATGTTCTCTCCCTTTGAGCTCTTATAATGGTTTGTTTCCGCTGCCATATATGTTGTTGCTAATCTGTGACGTCCCACCCTACCTGGGCCCGGGGGTGTGACATCAGTCCATTTCCTTTTCTCTCCTACATATTGATGACCTATGATCCATTCCTGATCATTTCATCTATCAGACTTCTGACAAGATTACTGCTTCCTGGAAGGTTTTGGTTCTAGCAGATTTCACTAGTCCTCTATTTGTGGCACTAATCCCCAAATATACCTTCGTATTCTTTTTGATTCTGGGGTTATCAAATGTGGTATTAATCTAGATAATTCATTATACCTATCAGTATATTCCCGTGTGCAGACCCTTTCATCTAACTGGATAATCTCGACCACATGTGTTCTTGGTCTCCTTGGTACAATACCTCGACCTCTCTTTCTAACTGGATAATCTCTCCTTCTAGCCATCGTTTTCTTCGTGAGGATGTATTTGGTGACTCTTCAGGGACATAATCTGTATCCCTGTCTTCCTCATTTGATCGAGAAGATGTTGGAGTAGAAGGGGTTGGATCAGTTTGGATCACATAGGGAACATTCCCTATTTGATCACTAGCAGTCTCGAAACTGGAAGCAGAGTGTACAACTTCTTCCATTCCTCCTTCACGTGCTGGCTCATCTTCAAATAGCTTCTCAATCTCTTCATCAATATTATCTCTAGTAGTGGAAGTAGAAGCACCATTCTGTGCATCATCAGCATGAGCAACTTCATCAAACTCATCAACATGTTCATCAATCTCAGAAAATTTGCCTATCTTCGCAAAACTTTCACCAGAGCATTTGTTTCCTCTGGCTCCAGTAAGATGAGTAAAAATCTCCTTCTTGATAGTCTGAACAACGTATTTAGGAGATCTCTGAGTGGCAAGCTCAGGAAATGCATCATTGATGATCAGCTGAATGAATCTGGGATACATGATAAACTTTCTCCCTGGATTGACCGTAGCATTTTTCACCATCTCTTGAAATATAACGCCAGAAATGCTGAATGGAATATCATCCACCAGAGAAACCAGTAAGGATCCAAATACAGCACTAAGACTGTCCATCCCAGCCTTCAAATTACTCAAACAGTGAATTACCACATGAAATAAATATTTCCAGTATGGTGGTAACCACTTCTTTTCCAAACTTGGATATCTATACTCATATCCCATCCGAGATAGACAATCCATGACTACATCATCATCTAGTCTTGTTGGTGCTCCCTCTTGGTCATTAAACAGAAGAACTCTGTTTAGTATAGCTTGAGAAACTATCACCCTTTTATCCTTTACAGTGGCTGTGATAATCTGGTTTCCAGCTTCGTCCTTTTCTAGAGCAGCAGTGCTCCAGAAAGAATCTATCAATTCGGAATAGATGGCTAGATCAGCAGAAATAGAATAAACAATCCTTGAGTTCTTCAGCCCCTCAATCATAGAAGAAAATAATTCTTTTCCTTCCGGAACCTCATCCAAATATGCAACACAATTATGGTTCTTGTTAAAGATCATTTGTGCCATCTGCATTGTCAAATAAGATCAAGATTAGAACACTCAGAATATAACTTAATTATGCATATAGAATTTTAACACTTAAAACATTTTAGCTTTTAAGGTCTTATTCTTAGAAATTTTATCACTTAGAAAATTTTTCATTTCAAGGCTTAGTCACATGTGAATACATGTACTTCACTTATGATTTTATCAAAAGTTATAAGTGATAAATCCATGTACGACAACAACAGAATCAACACTTAGAAACATTTTAAATTTTTCTGTCACGCGAAAACAACTCATGCGAAACTAATCAGTATGCGAAATGACAAACTCATGCGAAATTCAACAATTCTTGCGAAAAATGATTTCACGCGATAAACCCTTATCACGCGAAATTAGATTTCACGCGATAAGCTTTCTCAAGCGAATTCGCTTTTCGCAACTGTTCAGTTCCCTGGTGCGATTCGCACAACCCAACTTCAAATTAACCGTCCAAAACTCGATTTTACTTCACAAGATTCATTCCATCACTTTCGCCTAAGTCTATAAGGATGATTTTATCTTCAATTTCATCATTTAATTCCTTTTATTAAGATTTTAAATTCAAGTTGTTAAGTTCCCCTTAACATTGTTCTTCTACAGTAACCAAATCAAACTGTGTATACCTTCAAAATCACACTATGCACGTACTAGAATGAGATGTGAATCAAACTATCAGATTAGGAGCGAAATGGTGTATGCGATAGGAGATTTCGGACTGTGAGCGAAAAGGGTTTTCGGATGTGTTCTTGAGCGAAAAGTGAAAATGTCTTGAACAGTGTGTTATTTAAACCCTGAGAAGTCACGCGATAACCAATTTCGCAAAACCTTCTGTTTCGCGTGACTCACCATTTCGCGTGCGAATTAATGAATTTCAAATTTTCAACTTTTTAAATCTTTTCAAACCTTTACACAACCTTAAGTCCTTTTATTTTCAATGAATCAAGTCAACATAAAATGTTATTTACCAAGTGACCAATTAATTTAACGAATCTTCAATGTTCAAAAATTTTCTTGTTATTTATTTGTCCTAAAATAAAATAAAAATAAAAATAAAAATAAAAATAAAAATAAAAATAAAAATAAAAATAAAACACTATAAAAGTGAAATAAAAATAAACACTTACAAACACAATAACAAAAGAATGAAAACAATTAAAGAATCAAGATCGGATTTGCTTGTTTTGTATAAATTTTCATAATGAGATCATATAGTTCTTTTGTCAAGATAAGACTCTGCCGGCTTTATTTAAAATAACTGGTTAAGTTGATTGTCAATATCTATTGTCCACTTTAAACTTATACTTCATGTTTTACTCAGAAACATAATGAGTGATATATATCATGTTTTATGTTGATTTAATATATGTCAGTGGATCCCACAATCAGAACTTCTGTAAAGTAATTATTATCCTTCAAGACACTATTGAGATTTTTCAAGTCACCCCAATTTGACTTAAACCATGCATTGATGATCAGTGATACCATTTATTGTAATCCTAAATATAACTATTTGAGCATAACTAGCCTGAGAAATATTTCTTAACCCGGAATATTAACAAGTTTAAGGACTTACTGACAGCCATCCGGACTTACGTCTGCCCTCTCAAGATGTTTAGGACTTACAAGCCATTCGGACTTACATGCCCCATCTTTTGATTTTGCCTTCCAAAGTTAAAACTATTCTCAAAATCAGAAAATATATACCATATAGTATGTATGTCGTTTAGACATATCTTTTGATTTGTTGTGCTTCTTGGCATCTTATATCCTATATGGCCTTTTTCCTTTTGGCATCTTTTTGCTCAATTATTTTCGTTTTGTGTTTTTTTTTTCTTTTTGTTTCTTTTTGTATTTTCTATCTTTTTATATATACATATATATAGTTATGATAATCACTGAATCAATCATATACAGGCTTGAGTATGACAAGATTATATCTCTCAGTCTGTGTTAGAACATTTTTGGCACAGAATCCTGATATGTTCCCCACTAAATCATATTTCTTTAATTCAAGTGTAATCACTCAATTATGATCTTTTCATTTCTGAAAGCAAAGCCTATCAACATATCAAACATAATCCAAGTGTATTCGTATTTAAGCCTTAGAAAGTACTTATACTCGTTTTGAACTTTGTAATATCATTTCTCATTTAAGCATGAAAATTTCTTCTATTGATTTTGGCAATCCTTTGATCTTAACTCCCCCTAAGACCAAAAATATTTTTCAGAACTTGTTTTTCTAATTTTCTCCCCCTAAAATTGTGATTGTTCTTTTGAGAAAAAGAAACAATTGCAATTTTATTCTTTATTAAAAAAAAATCTTTTTGTGAAGATTCATTAAACCAATTTATCCAAAGTTAATCATTCCCAATGATTGCACAAGGAAATCAAATCGAGAATGATCAAACGCCTTGGTAAATAAATCAGCGATATTTTCAGTTGACGGCAGTTGTTTTAGATGAATAAGTTTACGATCAAAACAATCGCGGATAAAATGGATGCGGATGTCAATGTGTTTAGTTTTTGAGTGTTGAATGGGATTTTTCACGATGTTTAGAACTGTCGTGTTATCACACCAAATTGGTGTGTCATAAATGTTGAAACCATAATCGAGAAGTTGTTGCTGAATCCAGACAAGCTGGGAACAACAACTCGAAGCAGCCACATATTCAGCTTCGGCAGTGGATGTGGATACAGTGTTCTGCTTTTTACACTGCCAAGAAATGAGTCGGTTACCCAAGAATTGACATCCTCCTGTGGTCGATTTCCTGTCTAAGTTACAACCACCATAATCACTGTCAGTATAAGCAAATAAATTGAAGTCGGAATTTCTAGATACCAAAGACCAAGTTTAGGTTGACCCTTGAGATACTTGAAAATCCGCTTGACAGCTTTCATGTGTGATTCCTTTGGATCACTTTGATAGCGGGCACACTGACAAACAGGGAACATGACATCCGGCCTGCTTGCAGTGAGATACATGAGAGAACCAATCATCGATCTGTAAAGATGTTGATCAACTGATTCGCCTAATGGATCCGGAGTAAGAGTAGGACGAGAAGCCATTGGAGTTGGAGCTACTTTGGAATCTTGAAACTTGTATTTCTCAAGAATTGTCTGAACATATTTTTCTTGATGAATGAGAATACCCGTCTCAGATTGAGTAACCTGAATACCCAAGAAAAATGAAATTTTCCCAAGGGAACTCATCTCAAACTTCTTTTTCATCACCTCTTCGAACTCCGTGCACATTCTATCATTTGTGGAACCAAAAATGATATCATCGACGTAGATTTGAACCAAAATAATATCATCCCCTGATTTTCGTATGAATAAGGTTTGATCAATTGCACCTCTTGAATAACCATTTGCAAGCAAATGTTCAGTCAGAGTTGCATACCAAGCACGAGGTGCTTGATGTAATCCATATAGCGCCTTATCCAACTTATATACATAGTCAGGATGATCTGGGTCTTCAAATCCAGGAGGCTGACAAACATAGGTTTCTTCCTTCATTTCTCCATATAGAAATGCAGTTTTAACATCCATCTGATACACCTTGAAATTCATGTATGAAGCAAAGGCTAAGAATATGCGTATTGCTTCTAGTCTGGCAACTGGAGCATACACTTCTTCATAGTCCAATCCTTCAACTTGATAAAATCCCTGCACGACAAGACGTGCTTTATTACGAACTATAACACCTTTTCATCCGTTTTGTTTCTAAAAATCCACTTTGTTCCAATCGGAAGCTTATCCTTTGGAAGTTCAACAAGATGCCAAACATTGAGTTTCTTGAATTGCATCAACTCATCTTGCATTGCTTCTATCCAGCTGTTTTCTTTGAGTGCCATTTCCACATTCTTGGGCACTATTTGTGATAGAAAGCAAGCGTATAAACATGTGTTGATTGCCCCTGATTGACTTCTGGTAATTACACCTTCGTGCAACGGACCAATGATTGCTTCAGTAGGATGAGTTTTATGAATTCTCAATTGAGGAATCTCATCTGCCACCATTCCGTCTTCCAAATTTGTAATATGTTCAACATTATCATGAGCTTCTTCAGAGTGTTGAGATTGATACACAATAGTTTCTTCAAGTGTGTCATCTGAAACAAGAGTTTCAGAAGCAGTAGACACATTTGGAGATTCTTCAAATGGAACTTGAATGATTTCTATTGGTGTATGTATAGTCTCAGACGAAGATGAAGATAATGGAGAACTTAAAGATTCTTCCAAATCCTGAGTAGAAATTTGTTCTGAAGAAACATCTAATGACTCAAACATGCAGATACAGGTACATAATTTGTAGGAATATCTTTGGATGATGAAGCAACAGCAGAATCATCAGATATCAAAGATGAAAGATCCTCAATGATTTTGTTGTCCAAGGAAATTGCTTGTGAAGTAGAATCTGCAGATGAAGATTTAGAAATTTTAAAATTCATGAAAAAAGATTCATAATCATAAACCCATGAAGGAGCTGAACCTGCATCAGTTATGTTAAGCTCGTGCCAATCAATGTTATATGACTCAACTATTTGTCTAGTTCTTTTATTATAAACACGATATGCTACTTTATTGGCAGCATATCCCACAAAGTAACATTCATCCGCCTTTTCAGAAAATTTCGAAGATGATTCTGTTGTATGCAACAAAGTGCAACAACAACCAAAGGCTTTAAAATATTTAACTTTGGGTTTGTGTTTATAAAATATTTCATAAGGAGTCTTATTTAATCTTTTGTTGATTAAAGCACGATTTTGAACATAACATGCAGTATTTACTGCTTCTGCCCAAAAGAACAAAGGTAATTTGGCAGCAGAGATCATTGTTCTAGCAGCTTCAATCAATGTTCTATTTCTTCTTTCTGCAACTCCATTCTGTTGTGGAGTGCCGGCAGCACTGAATTGTCTGGCAATTCCCTTGGATTCACAAAACTCATTCAGAGTTTGATTGCAAAACTCTGTTCCGTTGTCACTTCTGATGCATTTTACCTTTTTCTCAGTCTGATTCTCCACCAAAGTAATGAACTTGATCAAGAGGTGTGGAGTTTCATCCTTAGATGCTAAGAAAAACACCCAAGTAAATCTAGAAAAGTCATCAGTAACAACCAGACAGTAAGATCTTCGACCCAAGCTTAAAACACTTACTGGACCAAAAAGATCCATGTGTAAGAGTTGTAAGATTGATTCGACTGAGTTGTGTGCAACAGGTTTGTGAGGAAGTTTATGTTGTTTACCCTTTGAACATGACAAACAATGTTCAATTAATTGAAATTCTTTTTCGGGTAAACCAATAACATGATTTCCACGTACAAGTTTATTCATGTTTTTAAGATTGACATGTCCTAATCGACGATGCCATAACATGGAATCATTCTCCGAGGCTTTGGATAGTAAGCACGAAGCTGTTACCAAAGAACTAGAACAATGCATATCAAGAAGATATGTATCATTGTCTCTTGGAGTCCTCATCAAAATCCATTCATCAGGAACAACAAAACCTGGTTTTAAAATTAAGCATTCTTTGTTAGTAAAGTGTGTACAATATTGTTTGTCACAGATTTGAGACACACTTAGCAGGTTATGTTTTAATTCCTCAACAAAATTAACATTTTCAAAACTTAGGACGCCGTTTGTAACTGTACCACGTTTAGTAATTCGTCCTCCTCTATCTCCTGCAAATATCACTCTCCCTCCGTTGTATGATTGCACATCTTGTAGTAATGATAAGTTACCCGTCATATGTCTTGAACAACCGCTATCTACATGCCATAGACTTTCAGTAGTCTTTTGCGGTTGTCCCTGCATTCGTAACAAAATTACTTAGATTTTGGTACCCAAGTCAAGCAAGACTTGAGCACATTTTGAGTTGCAGCAAGACAAAATGATTTGATATTTTTATATTTAGTATGCACATCATTCTTTTCATTTATGCTTATAATCTTGACATTTTCCTTTACATCATTAGTCAATTTATTATCCCGTTTGACATTGAAATCATTAACAACCTTTGATTTCATATTATTTGAAAATTTTCCACGAGTGAAAAATAGTTTTCTATTATGAGAAATAGAATTATGAAATCTTTGTTTACTTAATGATTTTTGTCTAAAAGGACAATTATTTGCCAAATGATTTGTGTTTCCACACTGAAAGCATCTCTTTTGTTGTGTGTGGAAAACAAACTGTGGATGACAATTATGAAAATTGTCATAAAAACCAAAGTCAGATTGACTAGGTTTAACTTTTTCCACAGTCTCTCGAATCTTTGTCTCGTTTGACAATTTCAAGTTCATCTTTGCAGACTCGAGGAAATTGATGAATTATGACCACTTTGGATTGTAGATTTGGCAGTTTTGACTTTTGGAATTGGTGGTGTTGAAATATGAACAGTCTTTGATTCTGCTGGAGTAGGACCAGACTTTGAGTTTGCTGGATGAGGACCAAGCTTAGATATACGAATTGGTGCTGGAGAAGGACCAGGCTTTTGAATGTTCAGATTAAATGCAGAGGAATCATTCACTTGCAAATCTGGGCTACATACATCTTGATTCACAAGGTTAGCATTATAATGTAGTTTATTTTTAAAGAATCGAGAATTTGTTTCTTTAAAAATATGTTCTTCATTTTCAACTAGCCCTTTTGAAACAAATCTATTTTAAAATCTTTTTCCATTCTGTCATTCTGATTTACCCTTAGATTTGCATTCAAATTATTTTTACTATTAGATTTACACTCATTCAAATCAACCTTCTTTTCATTGCCGGACAAATTTTGATTACAAGCAAAATGTGAAACTTTTACATTTTATTTTTCAAACATTCATTCTCATTCTCTTCCTCACTCTCACTTTCCCAATCTTCAACCAACCCATCCACCTTCATTTTATCTGCAAAAAGATTTTCAGGTGATTGTTTAGGTTTGGGTACTATGATAGGATCAACAGATAAATTTATTTAGACAGAAGGTTTTAAGTCTTGAGAAGGAGAGAATCCAATTCCATAGACCATATCAGAATCACAAATGTTATCAGATGATGGTAAACATGAGTAATCATGATTAATTGGAGGAGCAATGTTAGAGAATCCAACACCACACTTTCCTCCTTTGATCTTCTGAGTCATTTGTGACTTGATTATTCCTTCAACCATTGTTGATGAAAGTTCAAATTTCTCAACAGTCAATTTAACCGTGGCTAATTCACTGTTGAGTCGATTAATTTCTAGAGCAAGTTCATTGTTTCTATTTGTCAAGTCATTATTAGTACATTCTTTATCATGAAGATTTAATTTCAAATTATATATTGTTTTGTTTAAACCTTCAAGTTTTTCTTTAAAAATCTTTTCATTTGACTTGTGTTTGCTAGCTTGATACTGAAGTTTTTCAACTTCCATTATCAGGCTCTCATTGTGAACTCTGTATCTTTGAACTTTCTCAACACATGTATTTTTACATAGACTATCATATACCTTTGGTTCAGAAGTTTCCCCTTCTGTTTTCTCTGCCTTCTTGACCATGAATGCTTTCATTTCATCCGCTGGTTCTTCCACTGGAGCACTAGCAACAGTCTTTGGATCAATGCATGGACTTTTGACTGTGAGCTCAACAGTGTATTCATCATTCACACTTTCTTCTTCAGCAACCTTTTCAACCTGATCTTTCTTCACAATAGTCTCCATATCTTCAATCACTTTCTCATCCTCTATTTCAACTTTCTCCTTTTCTTCTTCCACCGTTGCAAACAAACCTTCCAACAGATCATCAGACACGAATTCAGCAAACAAGTTTTCCTCCTCTTCTGGTTCTAGAACAATATTTGCAACCAAGGCAGTAGACAATGTAAATCAAGGGCCTCCATTTGATCAGACCAATCATATTCAGCATTAGTTTGAGAAACTAATGCTTTAGTACCACCAGAAGTACTAGCTTTGTCTTTCTTTGATTCTATCTCCACAGTCACCATCTTCTTTGGGCCTTCATTTTGACCAGTTTTTGGTTCAGTACACTCTCTGGCGAAATGACCTGGTTTGTCACAGTTGTAACACCTCAGGTTAGATTTATCAAAACCAATTTTGCTAGAATTGTTAACGCCAAACATTTTCCTCCCAGTTCTTCTAGCAAAATTCTTCGCCCTGTAAACTACCATGGCCATTTGATACTTGATATCATTCTCTTCAACATCATCCGGATTAACTTGTTGAAGATCATCAACCAGAACATTTGGTGCAGTAAGTCTTCCGGCCATGAAAGCTTCATAACTTGTCATGAAAGTGGTGAAAAGAGCAAGATGCTCCTCAGCAATCTGAACAGTTTGTTTTGATGGACTAGTGGTAGCAACATAAGCATGTTGACCACTCTGAGAATCTTGAGATTGAGATACTTGTTGATGGATGATGGGGGAATAATGTTGAGCAGCTGGAACATGAACTTGGTGGTATACTGCTGGTTGAATAAAAGAAGATGCTGCACTTCCAGATTGTTGTTGCTGACACATCTGCGTATAACTGACATAGTAATTCGGATTACTAGCCATTTTTGCATATAGAGCAGTTCCTTCAGCACCCAGAGAACTGAGATGATTAGCAGCTCGCTGCTTATCATCCATAGCATAAGACTTGATTGTTGAGATGAGATCAGTCAACTGTAGAGTATACAAGTCTTTGGTTCTCTTTATCAAAGTACAGTTGTTATTCCAACTGTATGGAAGTGAGTTGAGCAACTTCTTGTTCACAGTTATGGGTTCCAGAGTAATACCCGCACTCTTCATTTTTGTGACCAGTCTAACAAACCTGGCCATCTGAACTTCCAGCTCTTCACCAACAATATGATTGAACATGTTGAACTCTTGATTCAACATATCCTTTTGCTCTCTCTCATATCTTTGTTGCCCATAATCTGAGACTCCAGAGCATCCCAAAGCACTTTAGCACCCCTGAACTCTTGAAATTTTTGTGATATCTCAGTAGTAAGAGCCATTGTGATTGCAGCATACGCTTTATCATCCAATTCCAATCTCTTGATGTCGTCTTCATCCCACAAATGTTCAGGTTTCTGAACCATTTCACCCTTATCATTTTTATACAACGGAATGTAAGGACCATACTGGATTGATCTCCACATCTTCGGTTCCGTGTAGATAACATATCTCTCGAATCGGAAAGCCCAATCAGAATAATCATCTTCACAGAGAAGCCTCGGTGGCTTGTTACCAGTACCAATCTCAGTGTCTAGATGAAGTGAAGCAGTAAGATGCTTCAAATTCGGTGTTGTTGAAGCCATAGTGATCAGAAAGTCAAAAATCTGGTTTTCGTGCGAAAACAGAACTCGTGCGAAAAGTGATTTCGCGCGGCACAACCTTTCGCGCAAAGGAACAATTCGTGCGAATTTACAGAATTACCTTTTCACGCGAATCGCATAAAAAGGTGTAATACCTAACTGAGCGAAAACACCAATTTTCGCGTGCGAAAAATTGCAGATCAAGCGAAAACGTCGAGTTTGTGCAGAAACGAATTTTCAACAGTTTGTTCACGCGAATTTCACCTCCAATTCACTGATTAGGTTTGATTAGATCCATTTTTAATCCAATTTTAATGAATTTAAGTCAATTTTAATCAAAATTAAGCTTAAAGTCCACTAATTAAGTTCAATTAGGTCCAAATCAGTCCAAATCTTCCACAATCGAGCAGCATAACTTTTCCATCTCAGAATCTAAGGTAATCGATGATGAATTCTTCAAAAATCGAGTAGAACACAATCCAATTCTTCTCCAAATCGTGGTTCAAGAGCCTAAAGATCTGATACCAATTGTAAATCCTCTGAAAACTCCCAAGAAATCAGTAACACACGATCTCAATCACGTGAATGCGGAATGTAAACGTGATTGGAAAGAAAAGTAGATTGGATTGAACAAGAAATGCTTCTTCGATTAAAACAAACAACCTATTACAGGTCTTGTGCGATTTCGCACAGAAAAGTATGATAATGAATGAAAAGCTTAATTACAAAACGAAATCTAGCTATTTATACTAAACACATGGTTCTCGCGCGAGATGCCTTTCGCGCGGCCTTGGCTTTCGCGTGGCAGCTGTTCTCGCGTGGAGGCTTGTCTCGCATGGGCTGCTTCTCGCGTGACTTATTCCTGTCGCGTGGATCTGGTTTCGCATATGATGTTTTGCCGAGCCTTGATTTGTCTTCTACACTGTGCGGGCGCAAGACAACTGTGCGGGCGCAAGACAACTGTGTGGGCGTAAGACAACTGTTTGGGCGCAAGACAACCGTTGAAAAGCCCAAGACTTAGCCGCGGGCACTTTTCCAGGCACATAAGCACTGTTCAGGCTCATGAGTACTATTCAGCGCATGAGTAAGAAAATCCACTTAGATATTTTGCATTAGTCCTTGACTCATCTTGAGGTCGAGGAGGGGTTGTTACATTCTCCCACCGTTTAGAAAATTTCATCCCGAAATTTTGTTTCTGTTAAGTCTCTGAACGGTCGGGTTTGAAGAGGTATGGATATTCCCTTCTCATCTCATCTTCCCGCTCCCAGGTAAATTCAGGCCCTCGTTTAGAGTTCCATCTTACTTTCACCTTGGGTATGCGACTTCGCCTAAGTTTTTGGACCAGTCGGTCGGTAATCTCTATTGGTTCCTCTACAAAGTTCAGTTTGTCATTTATTCTTGCTTTTTTCAATGGCAATTCCCAGGCTTTGTCTACCAGACACTTCTTCAAATTTGATACATGAAAAGTGTTATGTATGTAGCTTAGCTCCTCAGGTAGTCTGAGCTGGTATGCTACTGGACCAATTCATGCCAGTATTTCAAAGGGTCCAATATATCTCGGGCTTAGTTTGCCCTTCTTGCCAAATCTCACGCCCTTTCCATGGTGAGACTTTTAACATTACTTTATCACCCACTTGAAATGTCACACCCTCAATTTCCACAAACAGGGTTTTACCGTTAGGCGTGTGACATACCAGGATCTCAGACACAGTCATATCGAACGACACTATATGAATTTAAATATAAACATTTGACTTCAATCAGAGGAACATAAACGAAATAAACATTAGTGCGGAAGCGTTTACACGAAATGTAAATCCATTACATGAAAGTTACAAGTGCCAAATCTAAACAAAATGTTCAATGCAAGAAAATAAAATCGATAAATGCATGTCATGAGTGTGTTCCTGAAGCGTGCATCATGAGCTTATGCGTTCCTGTGACCTGAGAAAACATGCTAAAGTGTGTCAACATAAAGTTGGTGAGTTCACAGGTTTAAATAACAGATAAAATGTTTGTAACTATTCAAATGATAAAGTCATTAAAGCATATCGATAGGTAGCTAGCCTATAGTCAAGTTACTTACCGAAGCTGACTGTTTGCATGTCCTATATGTTTGTTGTTTCCCCGTCACGTCTCACCAGACAGTGACAAATGTTAGGTCAATAATGCACCCGTTTGACCTCCAATCATGCTAGCGCGACTAGCCCGGGCGGGGTTTGTCAGACCCAGTAGTACTACTCAGAATTACCTGCTACACACTACTAACGGTTCGAGAATGTCAGGACTGTTATGTATGTTTGCACTAACATAACAGGCGATATCAATAATACTAAAACCATTTATGAAATATGTTGCATGTTTCCTCCCCCGAAAGGAAAGAAAGTAAAATAGGGGCCGTGAAGACTCACAGGTGATGTAGTAGGTACATAGGATGGAAGCCTCCCAAATGTTGTTTACAGTGAACGGTCAAATACCTATTGATAGTCATGTTAAGCATTAATGTTGTGTCTAGTGTTAATAGCAATGTTTAGTCGGGTCGGGTTGCATGGGTTCGGTCGTGGGTGACACACACAAAAGTAGGCAGACACATATCAGACCTTGTATAGAGCTTAGTATTAGGAGTAGTCCTAAATGGATTTGTCGATAATTGTAAAAGGTTAGGTTATTTCAATTGGAAATAGTATGTGCTTATTGATAGCGTTGACTTTAATCTTTGTGGTCAAAAAATGACATTTTATTAATATTACTTTATCTTCGTAAGACTAGACGCACGACTGGACAGTCCATCTGCACAAATGGGCCTTCAATTGTATGAATCAGCTTCACTCGTACGATTAAACCCTCATTCGTGCGACTGAACATTCAGTCGTACCACACAACACCCATTCGCACGACTCAACAGTCATTCGCATGATTCAACCTTCATTCGTACGAATCAGCTCCATTCGTACGACTGAACCTTCATTCGTGCGATTGGACCTTCAGTCGTGCGATACACACAGTCGCCCACATTCATCCGTATTGACTCAATCGCATGCAAAACTCATTCGCATGCATTCATTCACACGACATGCACACACGCATGGACTCAGTCGCACGACTCACCCCAGTCGCACCAATCAGTCACACGATAGACTCAGACGCATGGACTCAGATGCACGACTCACCCAGTCGCATGACTCATTCGCATGACTGGCCCAGTCGCGAATTGCAGTAGATCGCGACTGCTGGACGGGCTAAACATCCGTGCTCGGTTTTCACACAATCAGGACTTCCAGAAACACTTTCCTAGCTTGTCAAAGTAAAATGCGCAAGCAGATGGACTTCACACACACCCGCACGACCACATGCATTCGGGTTGAACTCGAACACTCGAAACCCCAAAGTTGCAGATGTGAATGAGCAACAAAATGGATGACCAAGGTCGCCATCCTGCTGGAATCGTGATTTCTCAGTTGTTGCGTGGTCTGATCAGACGATAAACAAGCTCAACGAGGTGGTTTTTGGTGCTTGGAGAAAGAAATGGAGAAGAAGAAAGCGTAGATAAGAAGAAGAGCAGAGGGTGAAATCTTAGGCTGGTGGATGGGTATTTATACCTAGCCCCAGTTTGTCAATTGTCAAGTTTAGCCCCTGCACTTGGGTCCCGTGTCCCCAATTTCATTCAGGTTGATAACAACGTGTATGAGTGAGTTATATTTAATTAGAGGATTCCTTCAGTAACCATGTTTATCCTAATCCTCTACAAACACTATTTTGGTGTCCTAAAAATGGGTCATTCGTGATGTTAGTATTATATAACAAAATATGTTTAACGATGATGGTGGCGATGCTAGTAAATGTTTTGGGTGATAACGATTGCAAGAAGTGTTAACGACAAAAGTCGAAGTGGTGTTAACCTGAAATTATGGTGTGTCACATGAAATTCAAGAGGTTTTCGTCTCATGTCAGCATACTTCTTTTGACGGTTTCTGGCTGTTCTCAGTCGTTCCTTAATCTTAGCTATATTCTTAGTGGTCTCCATTACGATGTCGGGTCCCATCACTTGGCTATCACCTATCTCATTCCAACTCAATGGTGACCGGCCTTTTATGCTTGAGTGGTAACTATTATTATAGGAAAATTCCACTAGGGGAAGGTGGTGATCCCAGCTTCCGCCAAAGTCAATCACGCAAGCTCTCAGCATGTCCTCTAGGGTTTGAATAGTTCTTTCACTTTGCCCATCAGTTTGAGGATGATATGCCGTGCTCAAGTCAAGTCGGGTTCCCGAAGCTTGTTGGAGAGATTTCCAAAATCGTGAAGTGAAACGGCTATCACGGTCGGAGATAATCGATAGTAGCACTCCATGCTGGGTTACTATTTCATCTATGTATAGTCGAGCCAACCTCGTCATGTCATAATGTTCTCGATTGGTAAGAAGTGGGCTGACTTGGTAAGTCTATCCACAATTACCCAAATTGCGTCGTGTCCACGGGTGGCTCTTGGTAACTTCGTGACAAAATCCATTATGATGTTATCCCACTTCCATTCCGGGATTTCGGGTTGCTGTAAGCTTCCCAATGGTTTTTGGTTTTCACCCTTTACCATTGCACATGTCAAACATTTGCTCACATAGGCGGCGAGAGATTTCTTTAGTCCGGGCCACCAAAAAAGTGCTTTCAAGTCCTGATACATCGTATCACTTCCCAGGTGAATCGAATATCTAGACTTGTGAGCTTCGTCCAGGACTATAGTCATAATTCCGCCATGATTCGGTATCCACGTCCTTCCTTCTCATTTGTATAGTCCATCGTTGTCCATTCCAGATGCTTCTCCATCCCTGCTAACATCTCACCCGTCAGGTTGTTCTCATTGAAAGCTTCCCTTTGTGCTTCCTTCAATTTAGCAACGAGGCTGGTGTATACACTCATTCTCAGCGCATGAACGCGAAGAGGTTTCTCCCGTTCTTTTCTACTCAGCGCATCGGCCACTACCTTTGCCTTTCCAGGATGGTAGCGGATTTCACACTCGTAATCGCTTAGTAACTCTACCCATCTTCTTTGGCGCATATTTAACATTTTCTGATTTAAGATGTGTCGCAGGCTCTGTGATCAGTGTAGATAACATACTTAGTACCATAAAGGTAGTGTCTCCATATTTTGAGTGCAAACACCACGGCACCCAGTTCGAGATCATGTGTCATGTAATTCCTCTCATGCTCGTTTAGCAATCTGGATGCATACGCGATCACTTTTTCCCGCTGCATTAATACGCAACCAAATCCTTGACGCGATCCGTCGCAATAGACTATGAAGTCTTCAGTTCCCTCTGGTAGGGTTAGGATAGGTGCACTGCAGAGTTTTTCCTTTAACAGGTTAAAAGCGTTATCTTGCTCCTTTCCTCATTTGTAGGTTGTATCCTTCTTGGTCAGAGCGGTTAATGGCTGCACTGTTCGGGAGAAATCCTTGATAAATCTCCGGTAGTAACCAGCCAAGCCAAGGAATTGTCGGATCTCGGTAGGGGTTTCCGGGATCTTCCAGTTCTTAATAGCTTCTATTTTCGATGGATCAACCTGGATTCCATCCTTATTCACTATGTGACCAAGAAATTGAATTTCACGCATCCAAAACTCACATTTGGAAAATTTTGCGTATAATTGCTCGTTATTAAGTAGTTCAAGGATTAATAGGAGATGGTTCTCATGGTCTTCTTTGCTTCGTGAGTAGATCAAGATGTCATCGATAAATACAATCACGAACTTGTCTAATTATTGACGGCACACACGGTTCATGAGATCCATGAATGCTACGGGTGCATTAGTCAGCCCAAAAGGCATGACTAGGTATTCATAGTGTCCATCTCGAGTTGAAAGCTGTTTTAGGAACGTCCTCTTCCTTTATTTTCAGTTGGTGATACCCCGATCACAGGTCAATCTTAGAGAAGTAACTTGCTCCCTGCAATTGATCGAATAGGTCATCAATTCTGGGAAGAGGGTATCGGTTCTTCACAGTAAGCTTGTTTAGTTCCCTATAATCGATACACATTCGTAGCGTTCCGTCCTTCTTTTTAACAAATAGCACCGGAGCACCCGATGGCGAGACACTGGGTCGTATGAACCCCTTGTCAAGCAATTCTTGGATTTGTAGCATCAGTTCTTTCATTTCAGGTGGAGCGAGTCGGTAAGGTGCTTTAGCCACCAGTGCGACGCCAGGTACTAAATCAATTTGAAATTCGACTTATCGGGTTGGAGGAGTCCTGGTAAGTCTTCTGGAAACACTTCCAAGTATTCAGACACCACAGGTATGTCTTCAATCTTCCTTTCTTCTTTAGCCTTTATCACATATAGTATAAATGCTACATGTCCTTTCTTGAGGCTTTGAGTAGCCTTCAGGTGGGATATCATAGGACACAGTGGGCGGTTTCTCTCTCCATGAACTACTAACATCTCCCCGCTAGCTATTGGTATCTTAAGCAAACGCTCATCACATACAATTTCAGCCCTATTTTTAGCCAGCCAATCCCTTCCTAATACTACATCGAAACCCCCTAATTTAATAGGCATTAAATCTATATAAAAGGAATTACCCTCTAGAAACAACTTGCAATCTTTAATGATTTCCTTAGTTTCTATTATATTACCATCAGCTAGTTCTACGGTGAATGTTTCGGTCAAGGTGCAAGCAATCAATCAAAGACCTAAAAGTAGTAGAAACAAAACTAGCGGTTGCTCCAGTGTAAAATAGCATAGTAGCAGGATGATTGTTTACAAGAAACGTACCGTTCACCACATCAGGTTCCTTTCGGGTACCATTCGGATCCATCACGAACGCTATTCCCTTGGGCTTGTTGGGTTGGGTGTCTTTGTCTCTTGCTAGCTTGGGGCATTTGTTTCTCATATGCCCTGGATCTCCACACTCATAGCATTGCTTTCCAGGCTCATAGGTACAGTCCTTAATCAGGTGACCATGTCTCTTGCACCGAAAACAAGGTATGGGATTGTACTCCCCTTGGTGATGAAGCTTGCATTTATTGCAGAAGGGGCTTATGCCTAGATACAATCTCCTAGCCTTTCCACCATGGTCACTTCGTCTTGCTTCTTCTCCAGGTCTCTTGCTTGAACCGCTACTGCTACCGACCACCTTCATGGTATCAAACCATTTATTCTTCTCTTCCACAGCCTTCTTCTTATCCTCGGTTCTCCCATGCTCAGTCCACCCAGCTCTAACTAGGTCGTCGGTCAGACTACTGGTAAAGTCGACTGCAGCCTGTATGGTTGTAGGCCTGGAAGACCGAACCATGCCCCTCACCCTTGGGTGTAACCCCCGGATGAAACGGGCTACGCCCTTGGATTCTGGCATCACCAAGTGTGGTACCTGTCGGGACAATGCAAGGAATCGGTTGATGTATTCAGTGTAGTTTGGGCCTTTCATTTCCAGATTCAGAAATTCAGCCTCCAGTTTCTCTAGCTGGTTGATCGGGCAGTACTTGTTAGTGATTAGTTCCCTGAACTTAGACCAGTTCATCCTACCAATGGCATCTCGGCCTCTAGGCTGGATGATGGTTTTCCACCATTCAAGTGCGGGTCCATTGAGAGATTGAGAAGCAAATCTCACCAAATCTCACCATATGCTCCAGCTTGCATTCGCTGATGTCCAACACAGCTTCGATTTCATCCAGCCACCTATAAGTTTCAATTGCACCCTCGGTGCCATAGAAGTCCTTTGGTTTGCAAGCCATGAATGTTTTATAGGAGCACCCATTCCTAATAGCTTCGGCTTACTCATGGTTTCCTTCATCATTATTGGGTCCATTAGTCCCGGTGGTGGTTCCCTGATCGGCGTTGATCTGGGCGATTGTCATCGGGATCACGTTAGCGATCTGCTGTGCCACCAACATGGCAATCCTTTCATCATTCACTGGGTGGGCACTCCCCCAGGTGGTGTTCCTGGTGGAGTAGGTGGTTGGTTCCTACCTCGGGTAGCACCTCTCCTTCCGGCACGAGTTCCTCATTATGGCGGCATTCTGATAGTATCATAGATAAATTTGTTTAGCATCTCATACATTTTTTTTTGTTTCTAGTGTCCCATTGTATCACATAATTCCTATTAGGCACTATAATCACACATTTATGTTTCATTCAAAGTATACAAAGATAAGCACCAATAAGTAAGTATCAATCACGCAACACAAGGATTGGGACATTTTCATATAACTCACCCTGCAAAAGTTAGCATCGTCAATCAATAGTTTCATAGATAACTCAAACATCAAGTCAACCATACATAATAATAAGTGTCATTGTTTCACAAATTGGAAGGTGCCATCACCCCCATAAATAGAAATAGTTTCTTAAATAGATAGATAGATAGTTTCTCAGACAGTTTCGTGGCCTACTGCCATGCATTCGAATACCAGCTAAATCATCCCTGCCATTTCTTCTTCAATTATCCGAACCATCCCGAACTTTTCTTCTTCTGCTCCTACTCCAGGCGCTGAACATTGTGAGACGCCATCATTGCCTGGAATTGGGCAGATTGTGAGGTCCGCGTGGCATGCTGTAGGGTCAGCTCATGACGCTGGATAGTCTTCAGTATCTCACTCAAGGTAGGGTCTGATGGACCGAAGTCACTAGCCCGACGGCTAGACTGGGAGTGCTGATCTCCAGCGAGCACGCTAGGGCCATCATACATACTATGCCTAGATGGCATCCAGTACTCATCATGAGACAGACGTCTAGGTGGTGCGAGCATAGCAGGTGCTGGTGTCGGGGTCCTAGCATAAGGAGGTGGGGGAGGAGGCATCCTAAATGAAACAGAAGGTCCTGGTCTAGTACTCTTCCTAGGCCGAGTGACAACACGTGCACCCATAGTCCTAATAGGTGGAATAGGTGAGTGGGTAGGAGCTACAACATGTGGTGAGTTGGAGCGCGTTCGGCTCCTAGCAGGTGATGTCGGGGACGACTCTTCAGATGGCTCGGTGTCGTTAGAGGTCGCGGATAGCCAGCCTGGGTGTCCGCACCTCCGCAAGTATGCCTCGTACTCAGTCTGTGGCTTCACCCTCCTAAGGGTTCCAACAGGAGTAGTCTCATCAACAGGGCGGGCAGGTGCTTTACCACTGTCAGCCATAGTTTGGTTGTCCTGTAAAATTATCATGAGGAATTTTGTTTCTCATAGCTCATGATCATAATAATAGTACTAGTAATAGTAGTGATGGCAATAGTATCTCATAGAAATAGTATCCATTAGTAGTAGCATCAGTAAGCAGTAGTATCAATGAGCGGTAGTGTCATCAAGCAGTAATGGACATAAAAGTTCAATTAAAATTTCAGTTTTTAACCGTGTTAAAAGAATTCCTCAAGTCATCTAATCCAAAGGTCACACTTAGGCTTTGTGCTGGAATTTACACGTCCGCTAAATTCATGATTACGTTGATCAAGTGTAATCATCAATTTATCCAACCCTCTTACCCCAACATTTACCCAAGCAAGGACAGTCCTACGGTATCAGGGTTGTAGCCTAGGGTCTACTAAGGTATTCCTGATTTCTCTACAACCTGTGGCTCTGATACCAATCTGTCACACCCCGGGCCCAAGGAGGGTGGGACATCACAGACTAGCAGCAGATGTGGCAGCGGAAACAAACCATCATAAGAGCACACAAGTAGAGAAATCACATGGCATTACATTAACTTAAATGAAATCCAAGACTAAACAGCTTAGCCTAGTTACATCTAATTGTTTCACATCAAAAGTACACAATTTAAAGTATCATTCATTATAAATTGTTAGAATGTTTAAAGTAGAATCTATAATGCCATGAGGTTAGGGTGCTAAGTCATCCATGCATCTTCCAAAACAAACTAGACTTCCATCAAAGATTACCTGAAACATGCTCAAAAAGATTTATGCCAACTAAAAAGTTGGTGAGTTCAAGCGGTTAAAGTTTCAGAAAAACAAAAGGGACTCTTAAAGTCTACATTTTAAAGCTTTAGTATCAATTATAACTGTTGTGGGGTCACAATCAACCCTGCACTCAGTCCCGGCTAGCCTCTTCTAAAGTTACGTTTACCGGTTAACTTCAAAGGGAGAACTGAGCCTCATAAACAGCGAACCATACCTGCCAGGATGGTTCGCCTTAGTATCTTATAAAAACCTGTCACATGCCACAAACGATCCCTCAGGATATCAGTGGGGGTAACTCTCTGTAGCGGGAGCCACTGTGTTTGGGGGATTCCCCAGATAGATCTATCCATATAAAACAAGCGGTTCACAAAAGAATTAATGATTGTGATTCAAATATCAGCAGGTAACATCAAAATCCACAACATAAGCATCACATAGTATCACAAATAAAAGTTTCAGTTTAAAAGAGCATGCTTCATCCCCAAAACCAAAGTAAAAAAGGGGAACACGAGAACTCACCTTAGTATCAGTCAGGTTCCAAAAATCGCAGACAATTTCAAGTCCTAGAACCCTATAATCATGATTCAAGTAATAAGCTATAGATTCTTAGATCGTTGCAAGTGTAGTTAGGTTTGATTTGATAGTTAAAGACACTCGTGGCTTTGTTTCTTAGAAGTTTACTTTAAAAGTTTCGTGTTTAGGAAAATTAAGGTTCTAGCGTGTGTACATCAAATTTTCGGGTCCATATAAGTTTATTAACACATGAATAAGCCCAATATTAGTTTTTGGTCATGGGGTTGCTGAAATTTTACTAAAATGCAGAATTTACACTTTTAGTCCCTGAAGTTTTCAAAATTTACGGTTTTTACCCCCAAGGCTGTCTACTTCACATTTTTCACCAAAATATCAACTTGGGGCTCTAACTTACTGAAATAATTTAGTTTTTATAGTTTTTATGCCCTTTTCCCATTTTTAAACATTTTCTCTAAAAATCATTCGGTTTAGGCTTACTTTCCATTCGGGTACCCGTATTAAGTTCGATATTGCCACTTTAGTTCCTCGAAATTTTTAGCCAACAACAACCCAGCCATTCTGCCTAAAACCTCCTAATATGTCGATCTAGCACTCGGAAAAATCCATACATTACGATTATAGCCCAAAACGGTCGATTTAACACGATTTACATACGTCTAAAAGTCATGAGTCGTACGTGCACATCCAGCAGGTTATTAGGAGTGTAAAAATCAGATTGTGGAGTAATTTAGAAGTTGTTTATGCATGAGTTAATATCTTAGGTTGGGAGGTTTCTACAAACAACCGGTTACACAACGATTAACTACACGAAAAGAGTGTCTTAGAGGTAATATATGGCATACCGAAACTAGATCAACAAATTTCTAGAAAAGCTTACCTCAAACGAAGTTTTGGAGTCCCTCAAAAACACGATTACGGTTGCAAGATTCTGTTTTAAGCAGACGAACATGGTTTGAGATAGGCCAGGAGTTAAAATTCAAACGTTTGAGGAGCGGAAATACGGTTTACTTACACGTTAGACATGCTCGAGTAGCGGTTTCTTGAATAAACTTGCTAGAATGGAGAAGAAATGCTGATGAGAGTGTTTATGCTCTCGGTTAAGAGAAAGAATCCGAGAGAAATGGAGAGTGAGAGGTTTGAAGTAAATGAGAGTGTTTGCATGTATAGAGAAGTGGGAAAAAGGTGGAGTGTTACATTGGTTTTTGGGGTTTTCGAAGGGGTTTTTCCATTGGTGGGCTTTGACGGCCATGCAAAAGTTTTGTGTTTTATTTATTTTATTTGTATTCTATTATTATTATTATTATTATGTTTGTCATCCGGGTGTGGATGGGTTTATTATCCGAATTTGTCTAAGTGTTGGAACACTTTAACTGTTTCTAATAATCATTCGAATGATAGTTTCTTATACAAATACGAGTCCGTACAGGGTTAAATACCAATATCGGATGTATTTACAATCATGGAAAACTGGTCAAAAGTTAAATATATGCGAAAATATACAAGGAAAAATCTAGGCGCATTAGCACTGTTTGGGCGCATGACCACTGTGCAGGCGCAAGACAACTGTGCGGGCGCAAGACAACTGTGCGGGCGTAAGACAACTGTTTGGGCGCAAGACAACCGTTGAAACACCCAAGACTTAGCCACGGGGCACTTTTCCAGGCACATAAGCACTGTTCAGGCTCATGAGTACTATTCAGGCGCATGACTAAGAAAATCCACTTAGATATTTTGCATTAGTCCTTGACTCATCTTGAGGTCGAGGAGGGGTTGTTACAGTAATCACACTAGTCTTTCCCAAATGAAACATAGTATCTATTGTTTAAATGAAAACCAAAACCGAACACGACTCTACACGAATTACTCTTGAAATCAATCCACTCACGCTCAAAACTTATCCGCAACACTCCACGAACAAACTTCGAACACTATTGCATTAAATATCCATTGAATAAATCTAAATGACAGCTATCAATCCACAAAATCCTTTTTCCACAATCAACAGAAAGAAACAAGACGCAAATGAGAAATAAACTACTTGTATTAATTAGAGAGGAACAGAGGATCAAGTTATTGAGCGAATGAAAGCAATCAGACGTTAAATGAGAAATTCAATGTCTGATTGATGAAAAAAGATTTCAAATCAAGGTAACACGACCAATTAAATAAGATTTAATTGTATTTTAATCAATATTGTGCAACTACATATTGGTGTATCAATGTATTCAACAAAGATTAACTAAACATGGCAAAGGAACTAGTTATACAAAAACGTTAAACAACAATAGTTCTCGCGTGGATAGTTTTTATTTCCGTAACAACTTCAGATGCTACGGAGTTTTGATTCTTAAGCCTTCTGAACACACACATAAACAAATCTAGTGAAATCAAATTATAATCTTTGTTGGAATCATACTAGTCGATCATAAATGAAAAATAGTACCTGTTGTTTATGTCAAAAATAAAACAAAACATGACACTACACGTATTACTTTTGTAATCAATCCACTCCTACCCAAAACTAATCCACAATACTCCACAAAAAACACTATTACATCAAATATCCATTGAATAAATCTAAATGACAACTATCAATCCTCAGAATCCATTTTCCACCATCAAGGGAAGTAAACGAGTTGCAAAGGACCAATAAACTACTCGTATTAACTAGCAAAGAATAGAGGACCAAGTTACAGTGGGAACGAAAGTAATTAGACGTGAAACGAGAAATGCAATGTGTGATTGATATAAAAGAAGTCAAATCAAGGTAACACAACTAATTAAATAAGATTTACTGAATAAGCTGACGGTGAAGAATCGATGCCCGTTACCGAGGATTGATGACTTGTTTGACTAGCTCCAAGGTGCCAGTTGGTTCTTGAAGATAGATTTTCAATCTGGTTACCATCAGCTGAAGGTGAAGGAGCAGGCCATTCCTAAGACAGCTTTTCGCACGCATTATGGACACTATGAGTTTCTTGTTATGTCTTTTGGTTTGACTAACGCGCTAGCTGCCTTTATGGATTTGATGAACCGAGTGTGTTGGCCCATGTTAGATAAATCAGTGATTGTGTTTATTGATGATATCCTGATTTATTCAAAGAGTGAGGAAGAACATGCCAGCCACATATGCGAAGTATTGGAGACACTTAGAAGAGAAAAGTTGTATGCCAAATTCTCTAAGTGTGCTATCCGGTTGCGCGAAGTTCAATTTCTGGGTCACGTGGTGAATGCTGAAGGAATTATGGTAGTCCCGACAAAGGTTGAGGTGGTGATGCAATGGAAGTCTCCAAAGACACCATCTAAGATCCGTAGTTTCTAGGTGGCGGGTCATTACAGGAGATTCATCCAAGACTTTTCTAAGATAGCCTCACCTTTGACTAAGTTGACTCGCAAGGATGTGAAGTTTGTGTGGGGTCAAACGCAAGAGGGTGCTTTCGAGGAGTGGAAGGCGAGATTGACTCAAGCTCCAGTCTTGACGTTACCCGAAGGGAGTGAGGTCTTAGTGGTATATTCGGATGCTTCATATCGGGACTATGTTGCGTGTTGATGCAACGTGGAAGGGTAATAGCCTACGCATCCTGGTAGTTGAAAACCCACAAAGTTAATTATCCCACCCAATGTCTAGAGTTAGCAGCTATGGTCTTTGCATTGAAAATGTGGAAGCACTACTTATACCGAACAAATTGCACCATCTTCACCGACCACAAGAGCTTGAAGTACTTCTTCGAGCAAAAGGATCTCAACATGAGACAGAGGAGATGGTTAGAGCTTACCAAAGATTATGATTGTGAATCCATTACCATCCGTGTAAGGCCAACATCGTGGCCAATGCCCTTAGTCAAAAAGAGAGACTCGATACGATTAGGGTGAAAGCGTATCGGTTGGTTATGACCGCTAACGTGATGAACCAAGTGAAAAACTTTCAAGATGAGGCGTTGAAAGAAAATAACCTTAATTCCGAGTGAATGAAGGGTCTAGTTGCAGAAATGGGTGAAAACACTCTTGGTGTTAAAAACTGGAATGGACGGATATGGATCCCTCGTTACGGAGATCTATGGGGGCGAATCATGGATGAAGCTTATAAAACTCGATACTCGATTCATCCCGGTGCCACAAAGATGTATCAGGATATGAAGAAAGATTATTGGTGGCCGAGAATGAAGCATTACGTAGTAGAATATGTGAGCAAGTGCCTTACTTGTTTGCAAGTGAAGGCAGAACACCAAAAGCCATACGGGAAGATCCAACCATTAGATATACCCAAATGTAAGTGGGAGCACATCACCATGTACTTTATTACTAAGTTACCTTGGACAACGAGGGGGTGTGATACTATTTGGGTGATTGTTGATTATCTGACCAAGAGCAGTCACTTCCTACCGATCCGCAAGACATACTCATCCGAGAGACTGGCGGTCTGTTCATTAAGGAGATTATAGCACGTCACAGTGTGCCGGTGTTTTGTTGTGTCGGATCGTGACACCTAGTTCACATCAAAGTTCTGGAAAAGAATTCATTATACGATGGGGACGGCTACACATTAGCATGGCTTATAATCATCAGACGGATGGTCAGTCTGAGGGGATGATCTAGACGCTTGAGGATATGCTTCAAGCGTGTGTGATCGATTTTGGAGGGAGTTAGGATAATCACTTATCGTTAGCAGAATGATCATATAACAACAGTTATCATGCCAGTATTGGTATGCCACCTTACGAGATGCTATACGGTAGGAGGTGTAAGATGCCCATATGTTGGGGTGACATCGGGCAAGAAAGAGTTGGGAAGCCTTGAGGTGATCGAGGCTACAACTAAAAAGTTAAAGAAAATCAAGGCTTTCATGAAAGCGGTAAAAGATAGACAAAAGTCGTACATCGACAACAGGCGTAGAACGATCGAATTCAAGGTGGGCGACCGAGTTATGTTGAAGGTCTCACCTTGGAAAGGAATCATTCGGTTCGAAAGCAAGGTAAGCTAAGCCCGAGGTACATAGGGCCTTTCCGAATCATCGCATGAGTAGGAGAGGTGGCCTATCGGTTAGAATTGCCTGATGAGTTAAGTGGAATACATCCGAAGTTCCATGCATCTCATCTAAGAAAGTGCTTAGCTGACGAAGATATGATTGTACCGCTGGATGATATCGAAGTGGATGAACAACTCAATTATATAAAGCAACCAATGGCAATCATTGATCAGAAAGAAAAGAGGTTGAGGAATAAAGTGGTTCCATTGGTGCGAGTGCAGTGGAAACATCAAAAGGGTTCTAAGTCTACGTGGGAGACTGAAGAAGAGATGAGACAGCATTACCCACAGTTATTCGAAGAATTACGGGTTTTGGGGACGAAACCTCTTTAAGGGTGGTGTGCTTGTAACAACCGTGAATTTTGGTTAATTAAAAGAAAAGAAATAAGAAAAAGAGAAAGGAAAGATATTTTGTAAGAAAAAGAAAAGAAGTATAAGAGGAGGGATGTAAAGTGTAAATAGGACAAAATAATATTATTATGTTATTTAAAGTAGGCATGGCCGCCCACAACTTCTGCATTTCAACTGCTCGACACTTTTTAGAAAGAAAAGCAGAAGATCTTCGGTTCTAGAGAGAGAGAGTAGCTAAATTCAGTTAAAGTAAGTAAATTTAGTATAATTAGTTCGGTTTTTATGGATTTTTGACATGAAACCGGTTTCTACGTGTTCTTATGTGTTTATATGTGCTTGGGTATGTGTTTTTGGACATGTCTAGGTGCTAGACACTTCTGAAAAGTTCAAGTCGAAGGAGTTGAGCATTGAGCAGCTTCGGTGAGTTTCTAAACCCCGTATTTTACTTGTTTTTTAAGATTTTGGGCCTGAAAATGCATGTAAAACATTTTTAAAACTTTTGTATGTATGACCGTATGTATATATGCTTGTATGTTGATGTTTTATGGTTGTGCATACTAAGTTAAGATTTGGATGGTATTGAAAAGCTTAGAACATGTTAAGATTTTGTTAGGACTGAAAAATATGTTAGAAAGATATAAGTTGATGGTAATGCGCCCAAACAGGGCCATGCGCCTACCATTTTGCCTTAAAAAAGTTTTAGGTAAGGTCATGCGCCTAAACAGTAGTTCATGGGCATAAGTTTTGAAAGAAATGCCTAAGTATAGGGTGATGCGCCCAAATAGTGCCCATGCGCCCAAGAAGCTCATGCGCCTAAGTGTTGAAATAGTTAAGTATAGGCTCATGCGCCTGCATAGTGGAGAAACACCCAAACAGTCCTCGTGCGCCCAAATAGTCCCCATGCGCCCAAACACTTAGAAAAATTTTCTGATTTTTTGGGAAAACCAGAATTTTAGGGTTTGACCCTAGTTTGACTTATGGACCATTTTGGCCTATTTTAAGCATGAATATGTAAGGGTCTATGAATAGAATATGCATGATGTTATGATGAATGTATGATATGCATATGTGTATGAAGTGTTATCTTTTAATAATCTTCAAAACGTATTTATTATATTATACTGTACGTTAAGTGTTATGTTATGACTTTACGTAGTATGATGAATGAATGAATAAATAAGTATAACGTAACAAAGTGAAAGATAACAAAGATGAAAAGTGAAATGTAACGAAAGAAAGAAAAGACTTGCAAGCAGAATAGAATGAGGATCACAACTTATGAGAGTTGTCAGCTCAACTGTGTGTATTATAGCTTGTGATTTTGGCTAACCCATGAGTGTTCACACACAGGGGGATCAGTCTCTGTGAATGATCCATAGTACAAAACAGGATCCTTGTCATTCGACCTCGAAAATAATGAGGCTTTGTGCCCAGAATGGTGGCTTCGGGCCACGGGCTTTGTGCCAAATAGTGATGAGGCTTTGTGCCTGGAATGGTGGCTTCAGGCCACGAGCTTTGTGCCAATTAGTAGTGAGGCTTTGTGCCCGGAATGGTGGCTTGAGGCCATAATGGGGGAAAAGCTTGACAAGATCTAGAATCAGTACGAAATGAACGAAATGATAAAGTATGAAACTAACAAAGTGATATAGTATGTAACTAACAAAGTGATAAAGTACGAAACGAACGAAGTGATAAAGTACGAAATGAATGAAGTGATAAAGTACGAAACGAATGTTAACAAAAGATAGTGATAAAGTATGAAACGAACGAATAAGTGAGATAATGAAAAAAGAATAAGGTTATGTCTTGTTGCATGAACGATGAATACTTACGTGCAAAAGTAAAAAACTCACTCAACAACACAGACTTTTATGCATTTTTCAGTTGGCAGGTAATGTTGCTGAGGATGGCACGCGGAGAGGCTACTCGGTAGGGCAAGACTGGCATCCATTCACGCATGTTATTATTTTTGTTTTGTAATGCAAAGTAACGGAGATTTTCTGTTGTAACTAAACAATGTTGTATTACATAACAACAATAATTTATTAATGAAATGAATGGGCTTTTGTTAATGAAATTCCGCTGCAATATTTTATGAAATGTATATTATTATGTATATTCAGTGCTATGAATGACCAACTATGAGGTGCCCGGGAATGTGGCCTTACATAACACAACTAATTAAATAAGATTTACTTGTATTATAATCAAAATGGTGCAGCTACATATTGGTGTATCAATGTATTCAAGAAACCTTAACTAAATACATAGGAAATGAACTAGCTATACAAAAACATTAAACAAAAATAGTTATCACATGGATAGTTTTTGCTTTTCGTAATAACCATAGATGCTATGGTGCTTTGAGTCTTAAGCCTACATAACACCCTCATGAACCAATCTAATCAAATCTAATTATAATCTTAATTGTAATCACACTAGTCCATCATAAATGAAACATAGTATCTATTGTTTAAATGGAAACCAAAACTGAAAACGACACGACACGAATTACTCTTGAAATTAATCCACTCCTTCGAAACACTTATCCACAACACTCCACAAACCAACTTCGAATACTATTGCATCAAATTTCCATTGTACAAATCTAGATGACAACTATCAATCCCCAGAATCTTTTTTCCACCATCAAGAGAAGTAAACGAGTTGCAAATGACCAATAAACTACTCGTATTAACTAGAAAAGAATAGACGATCAAATTACAGTGGGAAAGAAAGATTTACTTGATAAAAAAAGAAGTCAAATCAAGGTAACACAACGTGTGATAAAAAAGAAGTCAAATCAGACATCAAACGAGAAATGCAATGTGTGATTGATAAAAAAGAAGTCAAATCAAGGTAACACAACTAATTAAATAAGATTTACTTGTATTTTAATCAAAATTGTGCAGCTACATATTCGTGTATCAATGTATTCAAGAAAGCTTAACTAAACACATGGGAAATGAATTATTTATACAAAAATATTAAACAAAAATAGTTATCACATGTATAGTTTTTGCTTTTCATAACAACCATAGATGCTATGGAGTTTTGAGTCTTAAGCCTTCATAACTGTCACACCTTCAAAATCCACGTGTGGAGTTTTACGGAGAGCCGTGTGAACAAACCAGGATCACAGTCAATAGTTACTCAGAACGACTCTATATGCCATATTTAATATAAACCAAACCAGAGTTCAAACTATAAAACCATGCGGAAGCGTATTGTAAATATTACAAACCCAAAATATAAAAATGTATAATATGGCAAAACATGCGCCAACCAACTGTTTAAAAACCCAAAATGTAAAGACAAGCAAATGTATTTATAGTTTAAGTCTTAGAATGCATGCTCGACCCGTGCTATGCTCCTATTGGCATGCTGAGTTATCGACCTGAGAATAGCATACTAAAATGTCAACACAATGGTTGGTGAGTTCAAGAGTTTGCGTTTAAACATAAACAGTTTAACAGTTGTGATATATATAAGCAGTGTATTGTAACAGATAGCTAGTCTATTAACAATAAATTTTAATTCATAGTGATTTCGCAATTGAAGCTGACTGTGATAGTTTTTGCCTCCAGCCACGACTTACCATGTCGTGACAAATGTTCATAGGACAAATTTCACTCGGTTGACCTCGAGTCACACAGGTGGGGCTCGTCAGACCCTGTAGTACTACCCAGTTGCCTCCGCTATTCAATATTAACAATTCGAAAGTGTGAGGGCTTTTCCATGGTAAACAGCACTATATTAATATTATACACAACTTAAATACATAAAGCGTTTGCGAGATTACCAGTATACTATCTCCCCCAAAAGAGATTTAAATAAAGAGTGGGGCATGAACTCACCTGATACGCGTGATAGATATCTAAGGCTTAACTTGACAAGAACAAGTGGAAAGACAACCTTCAAAGGTTACCTAGAACACATAAGTACATAAGTACATGTACACAGAAATCCCAAGGAAACTCTAAGTGCATTACAATCAAAGAACTCAAGGTTTTATAAAGACAACATACATGTGATCTAGTTGACCCGTTTGACCCGTTGGTGACATTATGTGTTGTAAACCATTTAAACAGACATGAGCATATATCATACATGGTTAACATTCCAATGGATCACATATGGTGCTACATTCCCAATGCATTGCTTAGATCATCATACTATGTAAATATCATACAAGTTTTGTAAGTCCTTAACATCTAGCATGCTCAGTGTATCCATAACACAACTAGTGCATCATATAAAGGTCAAATCATGCAGAACCTACTCATATGACCTATAACTATGAATTGGTATACACAGGCCAAAACAGATAATTTACCAATTACATTCAACATGTCCATTACATTCAACATACATCAAGATGATCAATTTCCAGTCCCAAACATGATGCCCTAGTTACTAATAAACATTCAATACCATACATGATCATCAAGGTTCATCAATCCCACATGATCAACTAAGCATTCATACAACTCCAATAACACATTCTAACACATTAGATATCCCAATAAACACTCTAGCATGATCCTATCATAAAGAACATGTCCAAACCATCATATTCAAAGTTCATCAAAAATAAAGTTTCCCTTTTGGGAAAGTACATCCCAAAATCTACTAAACACCCAATGTATACCTAATTCATCAATAATATACTATTTCAAGTTCATAGCAACATCTAAGTATGATCAACAACATCAAACTAACATAATTCATCAATTCATATCTAAAAAGTTACTATCTTTAGTAATGTATGGATTCTAGCATGTAATCTTGAATTACCAATTGTTCATAACAACAATCTAACATCTAAACATCATCACAAACATATCCATAACACCCATTCATCATCAAATCATCATACTATGCAAAATAAAGTTACTATTATTAGTAACCTATGAACAACACCTCAAATTCATCAATTTCTTGCAAAATCAATATAATCTAACATCCATACTATCTAATTAACATCATACAATCCTCAAAAAACATCAATTTGATCAATCATGAAGTTTCCCCAAATCAAGTTCCTAGTTTGACCTAATTTGGCTAAAACATCAAAATCCATAGTAAAACATGAAATTGACACCTAATCTAGCATCAATACAATCATACTAACATAGAATAACCATCAATTTCATATCATCATCATCAACTTTCGTATCTAGGCTTCTCAAGAACACAAAATTCGCCAAAAACACAATACTAACCTTTAGATGAGTAGAAATCAACAACAGGACTTGTAAAACACCTTGTAATCCTTTGAATCAACCAAAATCGAATTGTTTATATGTTTAGAAGCTTTAATTGGCAAGATGAAGGTGTGAGGATGGTGTTTGCGGCTGAAAATGGGTTTGGGGGGTTTAGGGTTGTAATTTTGGTAGGTTATAGTTTTAGGAAGTTACACTTTACTCCCTTTATTTATATTTTATAAAAACTACTCTTTTAAACACTTTTTAAAAGGTTTTAACTTAATAATACCAACATTATGAATCAACAATAATAATATATCTATTATTTCCACTAGTCACAAAATACGTAAATTAAATATACGCGTTTCCACGTTACGCGATAAAATTCACCGTTAACATTTAAATCGCGTAAACACATAAGCATAACATAATAATCATCTAATCAACTAGATTATTATTAAATTAACATTATTAATTATTATTAGGTCACCAAAAATGGCAACTAGTGTGTGCTCACGACACGTGTACGCAAGACTTAACGGAACTAACGGAGTTTGGTAATGGAAAATTACCGGATGTCACATTATCCCCATGTTGAAAGAATTTTCGTCCCGAAAATTGTGTTACATGGTGAGAGTGTTCCATCACTGGTCTACTGCATTGGCACACATAAATCAAAATCTAGTGAGTTTTGGATGAGTTGTCACATCATCCCCATGTTGAAAGAAATTTCGTCCCGAAATTTAAATCAATACTTCGTCTGCAGGCATCGTCTCGAATAGCTGAGGATACATAAGCTTCATTTGATCTTCACGTTCCCACGTGAATTCTGGTCCACGTCGCGAGTTCCAACGAACTTTGACTATGGGTATCTTGCTTTGCTTAAGTGTTTTCACCTCATGGTCCATCACCTCAACCGGTTCTTCGATAAAGCGTAATTGTTCATCCACTTGAACTTCCTCTAGTGGTACAAGTAGTGTTTTGTCAGATAGACACTTCTTCTGATTAGAAACATGGAACACATCATGGACTCCACTCAGCGAATCCGGTAAGGCTAGTCGATAGGCCACTGGACCTATTCTTTCTAATATCTCAAATGGTCCAACATACCTCGGATTTAGCTTTCCTCGTTTGCCAAAACGAACTACGCCTTTCCGTGGTGAGACCTTTAATAAGTCATTGTCACCAATCTGAAACTCTAAAGGTTTCCATCTCTTGTCAGCATAACTTTCCTGTCTATCTCGCGTTACAGCCATACGGTTCCGTATCTACACAATCTTCTCAGTTATCTCATGTATTAGCTCGGGACCCATTAGTTGACTATCACCAATTTCAGCCCAACAAACCGGTGATCTATATTTTCTCCCATACAAAGCCTCTAATGCAGCCTGTATGCTACTGTGATAACTGTTATTATAGGAAAATTCCACCAATGGCAGGTGAACTTCCCAGTTGTTCCCGAAATCAATCACACAAGCATGAAGCATATCCTCCAAAGTCTGTATGGTAGGCTCACTCTGGCCGTCAGTTTGTGGATGATAAGCAGTACTCATATCCAGTCGTGTACCCAATGATTTCTGTAGTGATTGCCATAAGTGTGACATGAAACGAGCATCGCGGTCAGAAATAATCGAGATCGGTACACCGTGTCTCGAAACGATATCCTTCAAATATAGTCGGGTTAATTTCTCCATCTTATCCGTTTCCTTAATTGCAAGGAAGTGAGCGAACTTGGTCAATCGGTCTACAATAACCCATATTGTGTCACAACCAGTATTAGTCCGGGGTAACTTAGCGATAAAATCCATGGAGATTTGTTCCCATTTCCACATTGGTATCTCGGGTTGTTGCAATGTCCAGATGGTTTTTGGTATTCTATCTTTGACTTTTGAGCAGGTCAAACACTTGCTCGTATACGTAACTACATCCGCCTTCATGTTAGGCCACCAGTAGTGCGCCTTTAGGTCATGATACATCTTGTCAGATCCAGGATGTATAGAGTACTTAGACTTGTGTGCCTCACGCATAACTAAATCCCTCATATTTCCATAGACAGGCACCCAAAGTCTATCCATGAAGTACTGAATTCCATCATTTTTCACCCCCAGTTGTTTATCCATTCCCCGTAATGACTCAGAGCTAATATTTTCCTTTTTCAAGGCTTCTATCTGTGCTTCCTTAACTTGTTTAGGCAGATGGGTGCTAATTGTAAGCTGTAAGGCTCGCACCCGCCTGGGTTTAGTTGTTTCTTTCCTGCTTAAGGCATTGGCAACCACATTCGCCTTTCCAGGATGGTACTTGATAGCGCAATCATAATCATTCAGAAGCTCCACCCAACTTCGTTGCCTCATATTCAACTCCTTTTGCTCAAAGATATGTTGAAGACTCTTGTGATCGGTGTAGATAGTGCATTGGGTACCATACAAGTAGTGTCTCCAAATCTTTAAGGCAAAAACTACTACACCCAATTTCAGGTCATGGGTGGTATAGTTCTTCTCGTGAACCTTTAGTTGTCTCGTGGCGTAAGCTATTACTTTGTCACGTTGCATCAGGACACAACCCAATCCTTGAATGGATGCGTCACAATATACCACGAAATCATCTGTTCTCTCTGGCAGTGCCAATATCGGTGCACTACAGAGTTTCTGTTTTAATAGCTGAAAAGCCGCCTCTTGACTTTCACCACATTTGTATGCCGTTCCTTTGTGGGCCAAGGCTGTGAGAGGTTGTGCAATCTTAGAAAATCCCTCTATGAATCGTCGGTAATACCCAGCTAATCCCAGAAATTGCCTTATCTCGCTCGGTGTTTTGGGTATAGCCCAATTCTTTATCGCTTCAATCTTGGCAGGATCGACATGTATTCCCTTCTCATTAACAATATGACCTAGAAATTGCACGTCTCGTATCCAAAAATCACACTTGGAGAATTTAGCGTACAGTTTCTCATTCTTCAACAATTCTAAGATCAATCGTAAGTGCTCTTCATAGTCCTCCTTGGTCCTAGCGTATATCAGTATGTCATCGATAAACACAATGACTAACTGATCGAGATAGGGTTTACACACGCGATTCATGAGGTCCATGAACACCGCAGGTGCATTAGTCAACCCAGAAGGCATGTCCAAGAATTCGTAATGACTATAACGAGTACGGAACACAGTTTTGGAGATGTCTTTATCACGGACTATAAGTTGATGATAACTAGATCTCAAATCAATCTTCGAATAATAGCTTGATCCCTGAAGTTGATCAAACAAGTCGTCGATACGAGGTAAAGGGTATCGGTTCTTGACTGTGACTTTGTTTAACTCCCTATAATCGATGCATTCAAAACATGCCATCTTTCTTCTTAACAAAGAGGACAGGGGCTCCCCACGGTGATGTGCTAGGTCGAGTAAATCCCTTATCTAGAAGCTCCTGAAGTTGTGATGACAACTCCTGTAGTTCGTTCGGCACTAATCGATAAAGTGCTCTAGTAATTGGGGCTGCACCTGGAGTCTGTTCAATTTGGAATTCCATTTGGCGATGAGGTGGTAGTCCGGGAAGATCCTCTAGAAACACCTCTGGAAAGTCTCGTACCACAGGTATGTCCTCCATTCTCCTTTCCTCTGGTTGCTTATCGGTGACAAGTGCAAGAATAGCCTAATGACGTTTTCGCAACAACTTTTGTGCTTTCATGTAAGAGATGATGCCCATCACTGCACCAGTCCTATCGCCTCTAACTGTAAGTATTTCGTCACCAACAGGAATTCATATGATTTTCTCGTGACATATAACTTCCGCTTGCTTATTAGAGAGCTAATCCATGCCTATCACCACGTCGAAACTTCCCAGTGTAACATGCATAAGATCTATAGCAAAAGTATGACCAGCGAGCTCTATCTTACAATCTCTAAGGATATGTGTTACATGGATCTGTTTACCATCGGCAAATTCTACGGTGTATTTGGATTCTAAGGCAGAAGGAATATCACTTAGAATACTACAGGATTTTACGGATATGAAACTCCTATCAGCTCTAGTATCAAACAGTACCGTAGCGAAACATCCATTAATAGAAAACCTACCAGTAACAGTCGTATGATCATTTAGAGCCTCACCTGAGCCAATGACGAAGGCTCTCCCTTTGGCCCCATTATTGTTACCACCATTCCCATTGACGTTGCCATCATTGTTGTTGTTGCCTTGATTGTTGTTATTTTAACCAGTGCCATTACCATTTTTCCTCAGTTGCGGGCAGTTTCGCCTATAATGCCCTTCCTTCCCACATTCAAAACAACCCTTGGGAGTCTCCTGAGGTTGTTATGGCTTCTTTACCAACTCACCACGACAATCCTTGGCTAAGTGTCCCATTTTACTGCAACGCTGACATTTGAAGTTGTCACACCTTCCCACATGGTGGTAGTTACATCACGTGCACCTCGGTTGTTTACCACCATAACCGCTTGGTCCTTGATTGTTTGAAGCCGACTGGTTGAAGTTACGGTTGTTGTCAAACCTCCGTTGTTGTTGCTGAACCGGCTGTTGTTGCTGTGGTTGATGTTGACCGCTGGAAGATGATGATTTGTTGTTGTTGTTGGAAGCATCCCATTTCCTCTTGTTGTCGGGCACGCTCGCCACAGCGCCCCGTTTCGGTAAACGTCCTTGCTCCACTGCTTCATCGGTCAGTTTGTGGGCTAAGCGAAAAGCTTGCTGAATTGTAGCTGGGTTGGAGGCAGCACCATGCTCCGAATCTCGGGCACCAATCCCCGAATGTAGTGCTCCACCCGCTTATGCGTCTCATTTACCATTCCTGGGCATAGAGTGGCCAATTCGTGAGTTCTAGTAGTATAAGCCTCGATTTTCGAGCCTTGCATTTTCAGTTGCCAGAACTCCATTTCTGGCTTTTGCACTTCACTTCGTGGATAGTACTCCTCGGTCATCATCTCCTTAAATTCATTCCAGGGGATTTCACCTGCCATGGCTTGTCCTAGCATTTGTACTTGTGCATTCTACCAGGACAACGCGGCACCTTCCAAAGTTCTAGTGGCATACTTCACCTGGTCGACAGGTGGGTAGTTGCACTTGGAGAATACGGATTCCGTCTTCTTAAACCAGCGTACTAGCCTTACAGCTCCCTGAGTACCGCTGTAGGTGTGTGGCTTACAGTCCATAAAGGACTTATAAGTACACACAGGTGGTCCTATTTTAACACGATAAACATCGATCAGATATTCTATACGATTAACTATGGCATTTGATTTAACTTTCTATTATCGTTACCTGCTGGCTGTCCCACTTGGGCAGCAGCTACCGCTGCTTGAACTTGTTCGTTTATCAGGGCAGCTAATTCAGCAGGGGTTATGTTGATAGTACTGCCGCCTAGATCACCGGTGCCACGTCCGCATCCGCGCCCACGCCCTCGACCACATCCACGTCCATGGGCATCCATTTTTTCACTTTACATTCACAAATACAATAATGAGTAACGTCAAACACATTTATCTCATTGAAGTACAGTAAACATGAAGAAATAATGAATTCATCACCACCACAACATTTATAACAAAAATAATAACCACAGGTAAATAAATTGCAAATGAGTCACAAAATATTTATCAATACCAAAATTTCAGTTTGTCATTCGGGTGGGGAAACAACCCTTCCCACATAGGTTTTAAAATAAACGTTATGAAGTTAAAGTTATAAGAATAAAGAGAATCAATCGAACAAAGCTGATCCATCACTGTTTCCACCGTCCGGGGCTTCTTCTGGTTCTTCCTCAGGGTCTTCTCGGAGTCTTCGACAGGTGTAGGGTTATCCACGATTTGTAGTGCTGCGAGCTGTGCTTCTAATTCGGTTAGTCTGCTCTCAACGCACACATTGTGGAGATCCTGTTCACCCATACGCTCAGTAAGATCCATCACACTACCAGCCATTTTGAAATTTCCTAGAATGGACATCGACAACCGCTCCTCAATTATAGCCATCTTTAGCCATAGTTAGTGTATATCATTCTTAAGTGTGGAGTTCTCGTCAGTGAGCACTCCAACTCGTCGACGCTCAGTCTCAAGTGTCACGGTCAACGCCGCCACAGCTTGCTCAAGGGGTACATCTAGAGATGGGAGGGTGGGTGTCACAGAGGTAGTTGCTGACCTAGTCCTAGGTCCAGCAGTTGCTGGCTTCGGAACACGCTCTCTACAAATCATGTGTGACACCCCGTAATTTCAGATTGACATTATTCAAACTGTTGTCATTAACATTGACCCGTACTCGCAAATACTTGAAACGTATACAAACACCACCACAGACATCGTTAAACGAATTATGATAAAATACTAACGCGGGTGTTTGTAGAGGATTCACATAAACGGGATTACCTAAGGAATCCTATTAGTTAATAGAGCTCGCTCATCTACGTCGTTATCAACCGAAACAAATTCGGGAACTCGGTACCTAAGTACAGGGACCAAACCTGACAATTGCCAAACTGGGGCTGGGTATAAATACCCACCCACCAGCCAAACACTCCCCATTTCTGCTCTCTTTCTCTCCTACGCTCTCTACATCCCCGATTGTTCATCCTAGCACCAAATCCCACCCGATTGAGCTCGTTTTTGTCGGATTAAACCACGCAACAGCTGAGAAATCACGTTCCCAGCAGGTAGGCGACCATTTTCATCCGTTTTATCACCCGTTTCACTGCTGCAAGTATGGGATTCGGGTGTTCGGGTTCAACCCGAATGCATGTGGTCGTGGGGGTGCGTGTGAGGTCAATCAGAGTATGCATTCCACTTAGACATGTTAGGAGAGTGTTTCTGGAAGTCCTGATTGTGAGAAAACCGAGCACGGAACAGCCGAGGGCAGTTCGACCCACCCTGCAGTCGCGACCTGCTGCAGTCCACGACTGGGCCAGCCGTGCGATTGAGTCATGCGACTGGTCCCATCGTGCGATTGATCGGGGCGACTGGGGTGAAACGTGCGAATGAATGCGTGCGACTGAGTCAACCGAATTAATGTGTGCGATTGAGTCAGCCGAATGAATGTGTGCGACTGAGTATCACCCGACTGAAGGTCCAACCGCACGAATGAAGGTTCATTCGTGCGATTGGTAATTGATTCGGGTGATTGGGGAATGTGTGGTACGACTGAACGCTGAGTCGCATGAATGAGGGTTCAATCGTACGAGGGAACTTGATTCGTACGATTGAAGGCCTATACGTGCGAATGAAGTGTCCAGTCGTGCGTCTAGCCTTGTTATGCGATTGGAGTCATTTGAGTGAATTCTTCGGGTGTGCGATGTGTCTATCATGGAACGATAAGTTAACATCAATAAAGCGTCATTTCTTGACCACAAAGATTAAAGTCAACGCAATCAACAGACAGATACTTTTCAACCCAAAACAACGTAACTGTTTACAAATATCAACAACTCATTTGAAGTCTACATGAAGCCTAATACGACTATGACTGCTTGTGTGTGTTGATGGGGTTTAACATGTTTATCAAAGCTTCATACAACTTGATTATATGAAAAACGCAGCGGAATATAAGGTTTAAAACATGTTTAGATCTGATTATAAAACCCATTTTATAATAACCCCAAGCCATGGATCTACATATACAATGCATACAATAATAAGATGAAAGAACTACAACCTTTGGAGCTTGAAAATCCGAGATTTAAAAGGCTGAAATGGATGTGTTCTTGTGGCTAAACTTCAATGTAGAAGCTCTCAAGATAGCATACCCCAAGCCTCTTCAAACACCCTTTGAATGCTAGGATTCTTGCACACCAATTTCAGCTTCAAAACAGCTTATGAAGGCTGAAAATTCCCTTTGTTTCTGCCCAAAAACCGTGAGGTGAAGAGAGAAGGAAGAGAGAATTTGCTTTTTGGTTTTGTGTGTGTAAGAGAATGTCTTGAATGCAATAATAAGGAATCTATTGAATGCATGTCTTGGAACAAATAAAGAACACATTCTCAAGACAATGGGGCGGCCGAATTAAGGCTCCCATTTTTCATTTCCCTCCTATATTATATTTTATAAAGTTTATAAAATATAAACTCTTGCAATCTAATTTTTATAAAATCAAACCATTTTAATTTTATAGCTTTTACACACACACATTATTATATGTCATTGTTTAACTTATTTAAGCAATGAAACAAATAATATGTTATGAACAAATTATCAATATATATATATATATAATCTTGTTCATTTACAAAAGCAATGAATTTAGAAAAGCCGGTTTCTAAATTGGTGCTAATATTTATTTGTGTGATCTTATCAACAAATAAATATTTATCGGTGTTTGTTTGGCTTGTTATTGGGTATGACCCGACTTGGATCATATCACACTAGCCACATCAATTTAATATGTATCTTGGGCAGATCAATTCTTTCAATCTCCCACTTGCACAAGATTCATAGAAAATTGATGCAAGCAGCAAATAACGCTTAGCAACGGTTTGCTACCCCTAATGTATATGACTAAGTGCCATTCAATAACATCATCCCTTCCAAGTACCTTACTTGAATATGATTTAGGTGAATCAATCATCTATCCTTTTGTTGCAGATGTCATGTTAAATCCAAGAGACACAGAATTGTCATTCTCTGATGATTTAACTTTAACAGGCCTTAGACATCTTACTCTCAACGAATAAGAGGAACAAATTCCATCTTGACTACATACGTCTCTCACAATCACCTCATATCATACCTGAACTCAGCCTTATGTACTGCCAATTTTTCAGAACCGCAAAGTGCTAAGTCAAAGTATAATACTTGGTGAATATCAAGACCCAATATGTATCTCAGGTCTGAGGATACAATGATATTCGCCTTTACTCAATATCTCTTATGACTAATCACAAAGATTCCATGCAGAAATAATTGAGAGCGGGTCAGTCCAATATCTATATCCCATAGATATCAATGAACCTTGGCAGCAACCTCTTGCTCTATATTCATACCTTATGAATATCAACCAATCCAATTTCATTATAGTCTTACATTCATAATTGTTCCCACAAGTATGATCGACTACGGACGTTTAGAATAACTTATTTATTCACGGATTTAAACATGCTAAAATAGAAGAACAAATGATAATAATTATCATATAATTAAGTCAAATAACATAAGTTCTAATATCTAAATACAAAATACAACATCAAACCCAGTCACTTGAATATCTAAGTCCCATGGCACAAGCATGGCCTTCATGCTTTGCCCTTTCAAGAAGCTTTGTGAGTGGATCTGCAATGTTTTTATCAGTGTGGACTTTGCGAATACATATCTTTCCTTTTTCAACTTCATCCCTTATGTAGTTGAATCTCCGTTCAATGTGCCGAGTCTTTTGATGAGCACGAGGTTCCTTAATTTGAGCAATCGCACCCTCGTTGTCACAAAAGATCTCTAGGGGATCCTGAATGGAGGGGACTACCCCTAGATCGGCTATGAATTTCTTCAGCCATGCAGCTTCCTGTGCTGCCATTGAAGCGGCGACGTATTCAGACTCTGTAGTGGACAACGCTACGACTTCTTGCTTTGAGCTTTTCCAAGAAACAGCTCCGCCATTCAGAATAAAGATGTACCCTGACTGAGATCGTGAATCATCTCGATCGGTTTGGAAATTCGCGTCTGTGTAACCTTTACTACGAGTTCCTCTTCACCAGACCCGTAGATCAAGAACATATCCTTGGTCCTCCTTAGGTACTTCAGAATGTTCTTGACAGCCATCCAATGACTATCACCAGGATTTTGCTGGTATCTACTTGTCATGCTTAAAGCGCATGACACGTCTGGTCTAGTGCATATCATTGCATACATTATGGATCCTATAGCAGATGCATATGGGATTGCCTTCATTTTATTTGCTCCTCCTTTGAGCTTGGACATTGAGTCGTACTCAATATTGTCCCTCTTTGAATAGGTACACTACCTTTCTTAGAGTTTTCCATCTTGAACCTTTTCAAGATTTTGTCAATGTATGCACTTTGATTCAAACCAATCAGCCGCCTTGATCTATCCCTATAGATCTTTATTCCCAGAATATAGGCAGCTTCACCAAGATCCTTGATGGAAAAACAGCTTCCAAGCCAGGTTTTTACACCTTCCAAGGTTGGGATGTCATTTCCAAATAGTAGTATGTCATCAACATACAATACTAGGAAGGTTATTATGCTCCCACTAGCCTTCTTATACACACAAGCCTCATCAGCGTTTTTGATGAAGCCAAATTTCTTTATCTCCTCATCAAAACGGTGATTCCAGCTTCTCGATGCTTGCTTCAATCCATAGATTGATTTCTTTAACTTGCATACTTTATCAGGATGTTTTGGATCGACAAAACCTTCAGGCTGAACCATATAGACATCTTCCTCAAGATATCCATTTAGGAAAGCGGTTTTGACATCCATTTGCCAAATCTCATAGTCATAATGAGCAGCTATGGCAAATAGTATCCTTATAGACTTTAGCATTGCAACAGGTGAGAAGGTTTCATCATAATCAACCCCTTGAGTTTGAGTGAAACCCTTTGCTACAAGTCTAGCTTTGTAAGTATCCAAGTTTCCATGCATATCGGTTTTCTTCTTGAAAACCCACTTACTTCCAACTACTTTGGAATTAAGAGGTGGTACAACAAGTTCCCAAACTTGATTGTCATACATGGATTGCATCTCAACGTTCATGGCTTCAAGCCATTTGTCACAATCCAAATTGGACACTGCATCATGATATGTGGTTGGTTCATCTGAATCTACCACGTAGCATCCATCCATGAAAAATCCGTATCTTTCAGGTGGATTACTAGTTCTACCACTTCTGCGAACGTTTTGTGTGTATTGATCAACTGCTTGATGACTTTCAACATCCTCATGTTGAGTGCTAGCTTCAACCAAACGTGCATCGGGTTGTGAATCTTGATCCTCCTCAAGATCCACTGTTCTACTGCTAGTTCCTTCCATAAGGAACTTTGTTTCTAAGAACTCGCCCTTTCTGGCAACAAATACCTTTTGTTCCAGTGGATCATAGAAATAATATCCCATAGAATCTCTAGGATATCCAACAAAGATACACTTGGTGGATCGGACATCTAATTTGTTTGGGGTGGGAGTCTTAACATAAGCCTCACAACCCCAGACCCTTAAGTATGATAGGGATGGAACTCTTCCATGCCATATCTCAAAAGGTGTCTTTTCCACCTTTTTGGTTGGGGCCATATTCAAAATACGGGCCGCGGAGAGCAAAGCGAAACCCCAAAATGATAGAGGCAATGTGCTTCTAGCCATCATAGATCGAACCATATCTAATAGGGTTCGATTCCTCCTCTCAGACACACCATTATGTTGTGGTGTTCCAGGTGGAGTGAGTTGTGAGACAATCCCACAACTCCTAAGATGATCTTGAAAAACATCACTTAGGTATTCACCGCCTCTATCGGTACGGAGAACTTTAATTGATTTGTTGAGTTGATTTTCTACTTCATTCTTGAAGATTTTGAACATTTCAAAAGCTTCATCTTGTGTCTTATTAAGTACACATACCCATAGCGACTATAATCATCGGTAAAGGTAATGAAGTATCTTTCACCATTCCTAGTCATTGGCTTAAAAGGACCACATACATCCGAATGTATGATGCCTAATAAATCTTTTGCCCTTTCGTTAGTTCCACTAAAGGGTGTCTTAGTCATTTTTCCTTGTAAACAAGATTCACATACATCAAATGAATCACATTCATTTGTTTTTAAAAGACCATTCTTTTGAAGTGTTTGTATGCATTTCTTGTTTATATGACCAAGACGACAATGCCAAAGGTAGGTATCACTCAAATCCAATTTGAGTCTTTTGGTGGTTGCTTGGTATATTGAGCTATCATATGTTGTGTTTTCATGAACCAATTCATAAATGCATGAATATCATTGTCAACAAACTTGAAATCATAATCATATTGTCTTAAACGGGAAACAGAAATTATGTTCCTAGTCAAACTAGGAGCATATAATACATTATTTAAAATAACTTCCAAACCACTTGGAAGCTTCAAAATGTAGTCTCCTTGGGCTTCCACATGAACCTTTGCACCATTGCCCATGAAGAGACTTATTTCCCCTTTAGCATAATGCTCATTTCTTCTGAACCCCTGCAACAAATTACAAATGTGAGTTCCACATCCGGTATCTAATACCCATGTGTTAGAAGAAATAACATTCAGCTCAACATGTATCATGTAAATTATACCTGAGGTTTGCCCCGCATCCCTCTTTTCTCTCAACTCTTTGAGATAGACTGGACAATTTCTCATCCAATGCCCTATCTCACCACATCTGAAGCATGGGTCGTTCACGGCAACCTTTTGCTTCTTCTCCTTGGGCTTTGGAGGTTGCGCCCTAACAGCCTTCTTCCCCTTTCCCCAACATGACCCTTTCCTTTGGCAATAGTTGCCTTAGGAGGGGGTAGAGACCTTCTCTTTTTCCCACCTTCACTTATGGTGAGAACAGGTAAAACCCTCTTACCCATTCCTGCCTCAGCTGATTTGAGCATAGAATGAAGTTCATTTATGCTCTTGTCCCATCCGTTCATGTTGTAGTTCATGACGAATGCCTCAAACCTTTTAGTTAGGCCATTAAGGATCAAATCCGTGGCCAACTCTTTTGAGACGGGACAGTTCAGCCTTTCAAGGCGGTCGATGTGGCTTTTCATCTTAAGAACATAAGATGAAACTGATTGGGATTCCTCCATCCGACATGCATTAAGCGCTTGAACCGTTTCGTAGCGCTCCACTCTAGCTTGTTGCTGGAACGTTTCCCGCAACTGAGTGATCATGTCATAAGCTGCATGGAGCTCATACTCCTTTTGTAGTTCGGGTGTCATACTTGCTAACATTAGGCAAGAGACTTGGACGGAGTCTTCCACATATCTAACCCAATCATTATACGCTTCCACATCTTCCTCGTCAGGTTCATCGGGATGGGGTCATCAAGGATGTAGGCCCGCTTTTCTTGTTTGAGAACAATTCTCAAGTTGCGGTACCAATCCATGAAATTGTTAGGTGTTAGACGATCCCTTTGAAGGATCGCCCTTAGGGATTGGTTGTTTTGGTTTGGTACATCATTATTAGCGTTGTTGTTGTCGGCCATCTACAAGATTTTACAAAGTTCTATTAGTAATCGTTGATTTAATTATCTTTCATTTATCAATACCCTTTATGTCTCATAGACCATTAATAAATAAAATTTTAGAATCCAACGTTATATTTAAATATTGGTTAGGTGACCTTTATCCCATTATTTAAATAAACAAGGTAGTCATAAATGACAATTACAACCTATTGCAACTTCTAGTGGTATGGGATCGTTTGAACATCTCATGTTTATAACGGCATGTTTATCCCATCAACACCCTTTTGTAAAACATATTTTAGGTGATACATTCAATATATTTTACAAATCAAGTTGTCCTACTTACACACACGTGTGAGTTTACTACATAAGTGGTTAGGTGACCTTTATCCCACAAACATGGTATTCTCACCTCAAGTTACAAGTTCCCTCAAAGTGGTTAGGTGACCTTTATCCCACTAAGAGTTTGCAAGTAACCTAAGTGTTGTGTAAAAGGATGGTGTTTAACTTGTTTTTCAAAAGGGATTTATAATTTGACAATTCTTGTTTAGAAAAGTCTATGTACCATATGATTGTATGCAGTCAACCATATGGTACCCTATTGGTTCTTTTAAATAAAACCCATTTTATTTTGTAAACCATTAACTCCTTTTATAGAACTATTCTATTTATGCTTAATGATTTGAGAACCAATTACTTGTTCATTGTTTGTTTTAGTTGACGGTTTGTTAATCACATCCAAATATTCAAAACAAACATCATCATATGCATTCAACCAAACATAAACAAAACAAGTCATATATGCATAAGAAAGCATACTAAGTTGATCACACTTGTTTAGCCAAAACAAGTGTGTCAAATGGTCATATCCTAAGGGTTTAGAATCATGACACATGGTTGACCAAAGAGACTCCCACTTGAAACCATATCTTCAAGAATCCTCTTTGTCCATTTTTTCTTCAAGTCTTGATCTTGAGCTTCCTTACAAGATATGTATCCTAATACATTTTTCTAGTAAAGATAAACTCCTAATCTATTTATTACAAACCAAATGAATGAATAGATTACAAAACAAAACTTGAAACCAAAGATAAATTATTACATGCCCAAATGAATACAACTTGACAATCAATCATTCAATCCAAGTGGTCTAGGCTTTGTTATGCATAATCAACAACAATATATTCAAACATACATAAGAAGTCGATTTTTGGCAGCCCCTTAAAACCCATGTTTTGGCCAACATAAACCAAGAACTAATGGGTTTAGTCCATGCAAACAATTATCTTATAACTAGAGTTTTAAAGATCCTAATGTGCATAATATAGCATCTTTAAAACATCAAAAGGGGGCAACAAAACAGCCCCTAAAACCCACGGTTTGGTGCTGTCCAATATGAAACACAAGGTGTAATACATGTATGCATATGTATAAGTGGCTCTTGATGCCATTGATGGGGTTTAACATGTTTATCAAAGCTTCATACAACTTGATTATATGAAAAACGCAGCGGAATATAAGGTTTAAAACATGTTTAGATCTGATTATAAAACCCATTTTATAATAACCCCAAGCCATGGATCTACATATACAATGCATACAATAATAAGATGAAAGAACTACAACCTTTGGAGCTTGAAAATCCGAGATTTAAAAGGCTGAAATGGATGTGTTCTTGTGGCTAAACTTCAATGTAGAAGCTCTCAAGATAGCATACCCCAAGCCTCTTCAAACACCCTTTGAATGCTAGGATTCTTGCACACCAATTTTCAGCTTCAATACAAGCTTATGAAGGCTGAAAATTCCCCTTTGTTTCTGCCCAAAAACCGTGAGGTGAAGAGAGAAGGAAGAGAGAATTTGCTTTTTGGTTTTGTGTGTGTAAGAGAATGTCTTGAATGCAATAATAAGGAATCTATTGAATGCATGTCTTGGAACAAATAAAGAACACATTCTCAAGACAATGGGGCGGCCGAATTAAGGCTCCCATTTTTCATTTCCCTCCTATATTATAAAGTTTATAAAATATAAACTCTTGCAATCTAATTTTTATAAAATCAAACCATTTTAATTTTATAGCTTTTACACACACACATTATTATATGTCATTGTTTAACTTATTTAAGCAATGAAACAAATAATATGTTATGAACAAATTATCAATATATATATATATAATCTTGTTCATTTACAAAAGCAATGAATTTAGAAAAGCCGGTTTCTAAATTGGTGCTAATATTTATTTGTGTGATCTTATCAACAAATAAATATTTATCGGTGTTTGTTTGGCTTGTTATTGGGTATGACCCGACTTGGATCATATCACACTAGCCACATCAATTTAATATGTATCTTGGGCAGATCAATTCTTTCATGTGTAACACCCACGACCGAACCCATGCGACCAGACCCGACTAAACATGTCTATTAACGCTAAACACAACATTAACGCTTAACACAACTGTCAATAGGTGTTTGACAGTGCATCGTAAAACAACACTTGGGAGACTTGCATCCTACACACTTGCCACATCATCTGTGAGTTTCACGGCCCCTATTTTACATCTCTTTCCTTTGGGGGAGAAAACATGCAAACAGATTTACATTTACTTAAATGGTTGTAGTAATATTGATATCACTTGTTACGTTAGTGCAAACACACAACATGTCCTGACACACTCGAACCGTTAGTAATGGGATTAGCGAGGTAATTTGAGTAGTACTACTGGGTCTGACAAACCCCGCCCGGGCTAGTTGCTCTAGCTTGATTGGAGGTCAAACGGGTGCCAAATTGACCTAACATACGATTGCCACGGTCGGTTAAGACGTGGTGGAAAACACATTGTCATGGTCTGATGAGACATGACGGGACACAACGATTGCCACGGTCGGTTAAGACGTGGTGGAAACACAAATCATACGATTGCCACGGTCGGTTAAGACGTGGTGGAAACACAAATAGGACGTAAACAGTCAGCTTCGGTTCAAACGCTAAGTAACAAGAACATAGGCTAGCTACCTAACGATATGCTTTATGTACTAAACCATTGAAACGCAAAACATGGAAACGCTTACGAATACATTTCTTGTTGATTAAACCTGTGAACTCACCAACTTTATGTTGACACATTTAGCATGTTTTCTCAGGTCACAGGAACACATAAGCTTTTGAGGCACGCTTCAGGATATGCACTCAGGACATGCATTCATCTAGTTTATTTTCAGCATTGAACATTTTGTATAAACATGGCTATTGTAACAGTTCTGTAATGGATTTTACCACTTTTGAACAAGCTTCCGCACTATTGTAAACTTTGTTTATGTTCTGTTAAATGAAGTCAAATGTTCATTTCTAAATTCATATAGTGTCGTTTGATATGACTGTGTCTGAGATCCTGGTATGTCACACGCCTAACGGTAAAACCCCGTTCGTGGAAATTGAGGGTGTGACAGATTGGTATCAGAGCCACAGGTTATAGAGAACTAGGATTGCATTGCATCTAGACTATAGCCTTAGACACAACACTAGTATTGCACATACACTTTTATATGGTTACCACTATTGTGCAAACAACCTTCTGGTGTATTGACATTTCACTACTGATCAAACATAAGCACTATGGGTATGACATGTGTGTCATTACCGGATAACAGAGGGGCGGAGAGTCCCGCTCGCTCACAACCAACGCTTACACTTGATCCTTCACTCGCGGAGTGAAAGCAACAACGAATTGAATCAAACATTTCCATGATTGGAACACGAAACTCATTTCTAACGCACGTGATAAGCATAACGATGACAAACAAAAAGAACAATACCTCACTCTTCCAACTCTCTCACACTTGTTACTATTCCCAGCATATCCTATCCTCTACGCTAGTCCGAGCAGTAAATGAGGGACAACTAAGATATTCAAGTCGATTAGAGAATCGGACTTGCACATCCAAACACCTAGAACCACGAAGGGAAAGTGGCCAAATTATCTTGATTCCCGTTGTTACCTAAACCAAATCTCTTGTACAACTTTAGTTATTTGACTCTTGGCATAACAAATACATCTTTGATGCTTTTATCATTGATAACACTCGGTACTGGACAAGGTATGTTATCTCGAATAGGAGGAACCATGTGTGACCATGCAAAGCAAATTAGAATCACGGGTGCACACGTAATTGTAATTTGTCGTGCATGAGAACCCTGGCAACTCTATTGGGTGATAACGGCAATGGCCAGTACAAACTTTCAAATTTCATACTTAGGAGGCATAAGGCCTCGGATCCTCGTAAAGCCTTACTATCGATGTGCAAACAAACCCCTCATTCTTACTAGCATGATACAATATATATTACTGTCAATAATTGTTATCCGGTTATTGATTAATATGTGTTGTGAATTGAAGAAATCATGTCTGGAAGAAGACCTGGACGCCCGGGTGGACGAGGAAACATCACCCTGACTCAAGCCGAGCTGAATGCTATCATCAACGAGCGCGTGGCTGATGCACTTGCAGCTTGTGAGCAGGCCTGCAATCAGGGCCAGAACGACCAGAATCCGAACCAAGGAGGTCCAACAGTCTGTACCTTCAAGATGTTTATGGATTGCAAGTCTCATTCTTTCAGCGGCTCAGAGGGCGCTGTCACATTGCTTCGCTGGCTAGAGAAACTTGAGTCAGTGTTTGCCATGTGCAGCTGTCCTGATGGAAATCGGGTCAAGTACGCCTCCGGCACATTGGAGGGACCAGCCCTGACATGGTGGAATTCACAAGTCCAAACCTTAGGACTTGGTGCTGCAAACGGTATGCCGTGGGAAGACTTCAAGATTCTAATGAAAGAAGAGTACTGCCCCAGGAGCGAAGTCTAGAAACTGGAGGCAGAATTTTGGAATTTAAAGATGATTGGTTCTGACATCGAGGAGTACACGACTCGTTCGCACGAGTTGGCAGCATTATGTCCGCAGATGGTAACTCCGGCCTACAAACGGATCGAAAAGTACATTGATGGCTTGGCTCCTCAAATCCAGGCTAGTGTGATGGCTGCTGATCCTGTCACTATCCAGCAGGCCATCGACTGGCTCACAAACTCACCGACCAGGCAGTGGCACAGGGCACTTTGCCTAAACGTGGCGCTGCTTCTGGTTCATCAGATCACAAAAGAAAATGGGAAGGTAACAACAGCAAGTCTTCAAGCAACAACAACCCTCAGCAACAACCGACCAAAAGGTTCGACCTATCAAGGAACTTCACCAATAACAATCAGAACAGCAACAACAACAACTATGGTCAGGGTTCGAGCAGCTACGCGGGCAAGAACCCTAGGTGTAACCGGTGCAACCTCCATCATCATGGCCCATGTGATCCACTCCGTTGTCAGAGATGTGGAAAGATGGGACACGCAGCCAAAGACTGCCGGGGTGAACTAATGACTCAGCAACAACAACCCCAACACCAACGACAGAATGGAGTGACTAGAGGCTGCTATGAATATGGAAAGGAGGGACACTACAGGAAGGATTGCCCACAGCTGAAGGGCGGAAACAAGGGTAATAATGGGGGCAACGCCAAGGGTCGCGCATTCGTAATCGGGTCCGGCGAGGCAAGGGATGACCAGAATGTTGTTACTGGTACGTTTCCCCTGAATGGTTGTTTTGCTTCTATATATTTGATACTGGAGCTGATAGGAGTTTTGTTTCCAACAAGTTCATTAAGTTCTTAGACGTAACCCTAGCTGTCATGGAACCTAGTTATGTGGTAGAATTAGCTGACGGAAAACTAATCGAGGCAACTCACATCGCCAAGGGGTGCAGACTAGTATTATGTGGTCATGAGATAGATATAGATCTGATGCCTGTCACACTTGGTAGTTTCGACTTAGTCGTGGGTATGGACTGGCTATCCAAGAATCGAGCTGAGATCATCTGTGGAGAGAAAATCGTTCGTATCCCACTTCCTAGTGGTGAAATTTTATCGGTTCAGGGTGAAAGGAATGGCATGGACTCTGGAATCATCTCCTACATGAAAGCTCAAAAGTGTTTGCGTAAGGGACATACCGCTTTCCTAGCCATGGTCACTGAAAAAGTACCCGATGAAAAGAAAATTGAAGACATCCTTGTTGTACGCGATTATCCTGAGGTTTTCCCTGAAGACCTACCCGGTCTTCCACCGCATCGCCAAGTCGAGTTCCAAATTGAATTGGTTCCGGGAGCTGCCCCTATCGTGAGAGCACCGTACAGATTAGCTCCAAGGGAACTGTAAGAGCTGTCTACGCAATTACAGGAACTATTGGATAAAGGCTTTATCAGACCTAGCTCATCACCGTGGGGAGCCCCAGTCCTGTTTGTCAAGAAGAAGGACGGAACTTTCCGCATGTGTATCGATTACAGAGAACTGAACAAAGCGACAATTAAGAATCGTTATCCCCTCCCGCGTATCGATGATCTGTTCGACCAACTACAAGGGTCGAGTTACTATTCAAAGATAGACCTAAGATCGGGTTATCACCAACTAAGGATTCGAGAAGAAGAAGTTTCAAAGACTGCTTTCAGAACGAGGTATGGTCACTACGAGTTCTTGGTTATGCCATTCGGGTTGACCAATGCACCAGCGGTTTTCATGGACTTAATGAACCGAGTGTGCAAACCCTACCTAGACAAGTTTGTCATTGTCTTCATCGATGACATCCTTATTTACTCAAGGAATAAAGAAGAACACGAAGAACACCTTAGACTGATTCTGGAGCTGTTGAGACGAGAACAGTTGTACGCAAAATTTTCAAAGTGCGACTTCTGGATGCGAGAGGTCCATTTCTTGGGTCATGTGGTCAATGAGAATGGGATACACATTGACCCGGCAAAGATAGCAGCTATCAAGAACTGGGCTACGCCTAAGACACCGACCGAGGTACGATAGTTTCTTGGGTTGGCTGGCTATTATCGACGGTTCATCGAAGGGTTCTCGAAGATTGCTCAACCTCTCACCGCATTGACTCATAAAGGCACTTCGTACGATTGGGGTGATAAACAAGAATCTGCATTCCAGATTCTGAAGCAGAGACTTTGTACATCACCGATTCTATCCCTGCCTGAGGGAACCGATGATTTTGTTGTTTACTGTGACGCTTCTATACAAGGCCTCGGTTGCGTACTAATGCAACGCAATAAGGTGATTGCCTATGCGTCCCGACAATTGAAGATACACGAGAAAAACTACACGACACACGACCTAGAGCTGGGAGCTGTGGTATTTGCACTCAAGATATGGAGACACTACTTGTACGGTACCAAGTGCACCATTTACACCGATCACAAGAGTCTCCAGCACATCTTTGAACAGAAGGAGCTAAATATGAGGCAACGTCGTTGGGTCGAGTTGTTAAACGACTATGACTGTACGATCAAGTATCATCCGGGCAAGGCCAATGTAGTAGCAGACGCCCTAAGTTGGAAGGAAACCCCAAGCCAAGACGAGTTCGAGCATTGCAACTCACTATTCACACCGGTTTACCCGACCAGATCCGCAATGCTCAACTTGAGGCGTTAAAAGACGAGAATTTGAAAGCCGAATCGCTACGAGGTATGGAGAAGCAACTGGAAACCAAGTCGGACGGAATCCGCTACTTCATGCATCGAACGTGGATTCCCTCGTATGGAAACCTACAAGAATTGGTAATGGACGAAGCTCACAAATCACGGTACTCAATCCACCCAGGTTCAGACAAGATGTATCACGATCTCAAAGTTCTTTACTGGTGGCCGAACATGAAAGCAGATATCGCCACCTACGTGAGCAGATGTTTGACCTGCTCTAAGGTTAAGGTAGAGTATCAACGACCGTCTGGTTTACTCCAACAGCCAGAAATACCAGTATGGAAATGGGAGCAGATATCTATGGACTTCATCACGAAACTCCCTCGGACTCCCAGCGGATGGGATACCATTTGGGTGATCGTGGATCGCTTGACGAAATCCGCACACTTTCTGGCAATCCGGGAGACTGATCGCATGGAAAAGTTAACTTGTATCTACCTCAGGGAAATAGTCTCTCGGCATGGTGTGCCGGTTTCCATTATCTCTGATCGTGACGCTCGATTCACTTCACACTTCTGGCAATCCTTACAACGAGCACTAGGAATGCGGCTGGACATGAGCACCGCGTACCACCCCCAAACCGATGGCCAAAGTGAGCTCACGATCCAGACTCTGGAAGACATGTTACGTGCATGCGTCATAGATTTTGGCAGCAGTTGGGAAACTCACTTACCGCTGGTTGAGTTTTCCTACAACAATAGCTATCACACATCAATCAAAGCTGCTCTATTTGAGGCACTGTATGGGCGTAAGTGCCGATCACCTATCTGTTGGGCGGAAGTTGGAGAAAGTCAACTCACCGGCCCTGAGCTAGTGCACGAGACGACTGAGAAGATCGTGCAGATCCGTAACCTTATGGCAGAAGCCCGTGACCGACAGAAAAGCTACGCTGACAAGCGTCGCCGACCGTTGGAATTCCAAATAGGTGACAAGGTGCTTTTGAAAGTGTCACCTTGGAAGGGTGTGATCCGTTTCGGGAAACGTGGGAAACTAAGCCCCAGGTACGTGGGACCATTTGAAGTTGTCAAACAGGTTGGCCCCGTGGCCTACCAATTGAACTTACCCGAAGAACTCCGTGGAGTACACAATGTGTTCCACGTCTCCAACTTGAGGAAATGCCTTGCAGACGAGACTCTTATCGTCCCGTTAGACGAGATACATGTGGACGAACAACTACATTTCGTCGAGGAACCGGTGGAAGTCATGGATCGAGAGGTCAAGACACTCAAACACAGTCGTATCCCTATCGTCAAAATCCGTTGGAACTCAAAGCGTGGACCAGAATTTACCTGGGAACGCGAGGATCAGATGAAGAGGAAATACCCTCAACTGTTCCAAAACCAGGCATCTACCTCTTAGATACACAGGTACTCTATTCCACATGCGTCACAAACCGTTGAACTTTGTACTACCCCGTAAAAACCACGTAACATGATGTACTAATTTTCGGGACGAAAATTCCTGCAACAAGGGGATGATGTGACACCCCGTAATTTCAGATTGACATTATTCAAACTGTTGTCGTTAACATTGACCCATACTCGCAAATACTTGAAACGTATACAAACACCACCACAGACATCGTTAAACGAATTATGATAAAATACTAACGCGGGTGTTTGTAGAGGATTCACGTAAACGGGATTACCTAAGGAATCCTATTAATTAATAGAGCTCGCTCATCTACGTCGTTATCAACCGAAACAAATTCGGGAACTCGGTACCTAAGTACAGGGACCAAACCTGACAATTGCCAAACTGGGGCTGGGTATAAATACCCACCCACCAGCCAAACACTCCCCATTTCTGCTCTCTTTCTCTCCTACGCTCTTTACATCCCCGATTGTTCATCCTAGCACCAAATCCCACCCGATTGAGCTCGTTTTTGTCGGATTAAACCACGCAACAGCTGAGAAATCACGTTCCCAGCAGGTAGGCGACCATTTTCATCCGTTTTATCACCCGTTTCACTGCTGCAAGTATGGGATTCGGGTGTTCGGGTTCAACCCGAATGCATGTGGTCGTGGGGGTGCGTGTGAGGTCAATCAGAGTATGCATTCCACTTAGACATGTTAGGAGAGTGTTTCTGGAAGTCCTGATTATGAGAAAACCGAGCACGGAACAGCCGAGGGCAGTTCGACCCACCCTGAAGTCGCGACCTGCTGCAGTCCACGACTGGGCCAGCCGTGCGATTGAGTCATGCGACTGGTCCCATCGTGCGATTGATCGGGGCGACTGGGGTGAGACGTGCGAATGAATGCGTGCGACTGAGTCAACCGAATGAATGTGTGCGATTGAGTCAGCCGAATGAATGTGTGCGACTGAGTATCACCCGACTGAAGGTCCAACCGCACGAATGAAGGTTCATTCATGCGATTGGTAATTGGTTCGGGTGATTGGGGAATGTGTGGTACGACTGAACGCTGAGTCGCATGAATGAGGGTTCAATCGTACGAGGGAACTTGATTCGTACGATTGAAGGCCTATACGTGCGAATGAAGTGTCCAGTCGTGCGTCTAGCCTTGTTATGCGATTGGAGTCATTTTGAGTGAATTCTTCTGGTGTGCGATGTGTCTATCATGGAACGATAAGTTAACATCAATAAAGCGTCATTTCTGACCACAAAGATTAAAGTCAACGCAATCAACAGACATATACTTTTCAACCCGAAACAACGTAACTGTTTACAAATATCAACAACTCATTTGAAGTCTACATGAAGCCTAATACGACTATGACTGCTTGTGTGTGTAACACCCACGACCGAACCCATGCGACCCGACCCGACTAAACATGTCTATTAACGCTAAACACAACATTAACGCTTAACACAACTGTCAATAGGTGTTTGACAGCGCATCGTAAAACAACACTTGGGAGACTTGCATCTTACACACTTGCTACATCATCTGTGAGTTTCACGGCCCCTATTTTACATCTCTTTCCTTTTGGGGGAGAAAACATGCAAACAGATTTACATTTACTTAAATGGTTGTAGTAATATTGATATCGCTTGTTACGTTAGTGCAAACACACAACATGTCCTGACACACTCGAACCGTTAGTAATGGGATTAGCGAGGTAATTTTGAGTAGTACTACTGGGTCTGACTAACCCCGCCCGGGCTAGTCGCGCTAGCTTGATTGGAGGTCAAACGGGTGCCAAATTGACCTAACATACGATTGCCACGGTCAGTTAAGAGGTGGTGGAAAACACATTGTCATGGTCTGATGAGACATGACGGGACACAACGATTGCCACGGTCGGTTAAGACGTGGTGGAAACACAAATCATACGATTGCCACGGTCGGTTAAGATGTGGTGGAAACACAAATAGGACGTAAACAGTCAGCTTCGGTTCGAACGCTAAGTAACAAGAACATAGGCTAGCTACCTAACGATATGCTTTATGTACTAAACCATTGAAACGCAAAACATGGAAACGCTTACGAATACATTTCTTGTTGATTAAACCTGTGAACTCACCAACTTTATGTTGACACATTTTAGCATGTTTTCTCAGGTCACAGGAACACATAAGCTTTTGAGGCACGCTTCAGGATATGCACTCAGGACATGCATTCATCTAGTTTATTTTCAGCATTGAACATTTTGTATAAACATGGCTATTGTAAGAGTTCTGTAATGGATTTTACCACTTTTGAACAAGCTTCCGCACTATTGTAAACTTTGTTTATGTTCTGTTGAATGAAGTCAAATGTTCATTTCTAAATTCATATAGTGTCGTTCGATATGACTGTGTCTGAGATCCTGGTATGTCACACGCCTAACGGTAAAACCCCGTTGTGGAAATTGAGGGTGTGACATCATGCGATCTATACAAGTCGGGTAATAACTCTAATCTCGTGGAGGGTCCCGTTCAGGTGGCACAAACGGTTGATCCCAGCCTATCTCACCACGGGGGTAAGGATGTCGCGGCCAGTCATACACTCGGTAAGGTACAGGTGGAGGGGATCCAGAATGATTATGTATTTTTCCTAAAACTCGTGACGATGATGCCATGCTGCGGAGTATGTGATGTGTATGACAATGAGTATCCAGTAGAGAAATCAGGAACAAGTAACTAACTGTATGAGGTATAGTCAAGTGTGTATGTAACCTAGTTCCCTATAACCAATGGCTTTAATACCAATCTGCTACACCCTCAAAATCCACGGGCGGAGTTTTACCGCAAGGTGTGTGAACAAATCAGGATCACAGTCAATAGTTACTCAGAACGACTCTATATGTCATATTTAATATAAACCAAACCAGAGTTCAAACTTTAAAACCATGCGGAAGCGTATTGTAAATAAGACAAACCCAAAATATAAAAATGTATAATATGGCAAAACATGCGCCAACCAACTGTTTAAAAACCCAAAATGTAAAGACAAGCAAATGTATTTATAGTTTAAGTCTTAGAATGCATGCTCGACCCGTGCTATGCTCCTATTGGCAAGCTGAGTTATCGACCTGAGAATAGCATACTAAAATGTCAACACAATGGTTGGTGAGTTCAAGAGTTTGCATTTAAACATAAACAGTTTAACAGTTGTGATATATATAAGCTGTGTATTGTAACAGATAGCTAGTCTATTAACAATAAATATTAATTCATAGTGATTTCGCAATTGAAGCTGACTGTGATAGTTTTTGCCTCCTGCCACGACTTAACATGTCGTGACAAATGTTCATAGGACAAATTGCACCCGGTTGACCTCAAGTCACACAGGTGGGGCTCGTCAGACCCAGTAGTACTACCCAAGTTTCCCCGCTATTCAATATTAACAATCCAAAAGTGTGAGGACTTTTCCATGGTAAACAGCACTATATTAATATTATACATAACTTAAATACATAAAGCGTTTGCAAGATTACCAGTATGCTATCTCCCCCAAAAGAGATTTAAATAAAGAGTGGGGTGAACTCACCTGATACGCGTGATAGATATCTAAGGCTTAACTTGACAAGAACAAGTGGAAAGACAACCTTCAAAGGTTACCTAGAACACACAAGTACATAAGTACATGTACACAGAAATCCCAAGGAAACTCCAAGTGCTTTACAATCAAAGAACTCATGGTTTTATAAAGACAACATACATGTGACCTAGTTGACCCGTTTGACCCGTTGGTGACATTATGTGTTGTAAACCATTTAAACAGACATGAGCATATACCATACATGGTTAACATTCCAATGGATCACATATGGTGCTATATTCCCAATGCATTGCTTAGATCATCATACTATGTAAATATCATACAAGTTTTGTAAGTCCTTAACATCTAGCATGCTCAGTGTATCCATAACACAACTAGTGCATCATATAAAGGTCAAATCATGCATAACCTACTCATATGACCTATAACTATGAATTGGTATACACAGGTCAAAACAGATAATTTACCAATTAATCATCCATACTAGCCACAACACATTCAACATGTCCATTACATTCAACATATATCAAGATGATCAATTTCCAGTCCCAAACATGATGCCCTAGTTACTAATCAACATTCAATACCATACATGATCATCAAGGTTCATCAATCCAACATGATCAACTAAGCATTCATACAACTCCAATAACACATTCTACTACATTAGATATCCATAATAAAGACTCTAGCATGATCCTATCATCAAGAACATGTCCAAACCATCATATCCAAAGTTCATCAAAAATAAAGTTTCCCTTTTGGGAAAGTACATCCCAAAATATACTAAACACCCAATGTATACATAATTCATCAATAATATACTATTTCAAGTTCATAGTGACATCTAAGTATGATCAACAACACCAAACTAACATAATTCATAAATTCATATCTAAAAAGTTACTATCTTTAGTAATGTATGGATCCTAGCATGTATTCTTGAATTACCATGTTCATAACAACAATCTAACATCTAAACATCATCACAAACATATCCATAACACCCATTCATCATCAAATCATCATACTATGCAAAATAAAGTTACTATTATTAGTAACCTATGAACAACACCTCAAATTCATCAATTTCTTGCAAAATCAATGTAATCTAACATCCATACTATCTAATTAATATCATACAATCCTCAAACAACATCAATTTGATCAATCATGAAGTTTCCCCAAATCAAGTTCCTAGTTTGACCTAATTTGGCTAAAACATCAAAATTCATAGTAAAACATGAAATTGACACCTAATCTAGCATCAATACAATCATACTGCTGAGAATAACCATCAATTTCATATCATCATCATCAACTTTTGGATCTAGGCTCCTCAAGAACACAAAATTCGCCAACCAACACAATACTAACCTTTAGATGAGTAGAAATCAACAATAGGAATTGTAAAACACCTTGTAATCCATTGAATCAACAAAAATCTAATTGTTTATATGTTTAGAAGCTTGAATTCGCAAGATGAAGGTTTAGGGTTGTAATTTTGGTAGTTTTAGTTTTAGGAAGTTACACTGTACTCCCTTTATTTATATTTTATAAAAACTACTCTTTTAAACACTTTTTAAAAGGTTTTAACTTAATAATACCAACATTATGAATCAACAATAATAATATATCTATTATTTCCACTAGTCACAAAATACGTAAATTAAATATACGCGTTTCCACGTTACGCGATAAAATTCACCGTTAGCATTTAAATCGCGTAAACACATAAGCATAACACAATAATCATCTAATCAACTAGATTATTATTAAATTAACATTATTAATTATTATTAGGTCACAAATGTTAAACGACAACTAGTGTGTGCTCACGACACGTGTACGCTAGACTTAACGGAACTAACGGAGTTTAGTAACGGAAAATTACCGGATGTCACAATAACACACTCATGAACTAATCTAATCAAATCTAAATATGATCTTAATTGGAATCACTCTAGTCGATCACAAATAAAACATCTTATCCTTTGTTTAAATGGAAACCAAAACCGAACATGACACCGCACGAATTACTCTTGAAATCAATCCACTCCTGCTCAAAACTTATCCGCAACACTCCATGAACAAACTTTGAATACTATTGCATCAAATATCCACTGAATAAATCTAAATGACAACTATCAATCCATAGAATCCTTTTTCCACAATCAACGGAAGGAAACGAGATGCAAATGAGAAATAAACTACTCGTATTAATTAGAGAGGAACATAGGATCAAATTATTGAGCGAATGAAAGCAATCAGATGTCAAACGAGAAATGCAATGTCTAATTGATGAAAAAGAATTCAAATCAAGGTAACACAATCAATTAAATAAGATTAATTGTATTTTAATCAATATTGTGCAACTACATATTGGTGTATCAATGTATTCAACAAAGATTAACTAAACATGGCAAAGGAACTAGTTATGCAAAAATATTAAACAACAATAGTTCTCGCATGGATAGTTTTTTTATTTCAGTAACAACCTCAGATGCTATGGAGTTTTGATTCTTAAGCCTTCTGAACACACTCATGAACAAATCTAGTCAAATCTGATTATAATATTTGTTAGAATCACACTAGTCGATCATAAATGAATCATAGTACCTACTGTTTATGTCAAAAACAAAATGAACATGTCACTGTAACACTCGAAACTTTTGTCAAATTAGAAGAAAAGAAAAGCAATAAGAAAAGAAAATAATAGTATCTTGCAAAAAGGGAAAAGGAGCCAATATGGAGGGGGCCAAAGTGTAAAAAGTACAAAACTCAAATGTTCTAATATAGTTGAGAGTATGGCCGCTCACGTCTTAACCACCATATTCTAATTTTCAACAAAAGGAAGAAGAAGAAGAAGAAGTGAAGGTTTATCTCGCCTTAAAGAGGTTTCGTCCCCGAAACCCGTCACTCTTCAAACAACCATGGGTAATGTTGTCTCATCTCTTCTTCGGTCTCCCACGTAGACTTAGAACCCCTTCGGTGTTTCCACTCCACACGCACCAGTAAAACCACTTTATTCCGTAGTCTCTTCTCTTTTCGATCGATGATTGCCGCTGGTTGCTCTATATAATTGAGCCATTCATCCACTTCGATATCATTCAGTGGTACAATCATATCTTCATCAGCTAAGCACTTCATAGATGAGATAGAATGTCGGATGAATTCCACTTAACTTATCAGGAAGTTCTAAACGATAGGCCACCTCTACTACTCAAGCAATGATTCGGAAAGGTCCTATATACCTTTGGCTTAGCTTGCCCTCCTCGGAACTGGATAATTCCTTTCCAAGGTGAGACCTTCAACATATCTCGGTCGCCTACCTTGAATTTGATCGGTCTACTCCTCTTGTCAGCATACAATTCTGTCTATCCTTGGATGCCTTCATAACGGCTTTGATTTTTTCTAACTTTTCAGTTGTAGCCTTGATCACCTCAAGGCTTCCCACTCCTTCTACCTAATTTTTCCCCAACACACAGGAGTCGTACACCTCCTACCGTATAGCATCTCAAAAGGAGGCATACCAATGCTGGCATGATAACTATTATTATATAAGAATTCAGCTAACGGTAAGTGATCATCCCAACTTCCTTCAAAGTTGATCACTCATGCTCGAAGCATATCCTCAAGCATCTGAATCTTTCTCTTAGACTAACCATCTGTCTGAGGATGATAAGTCATGCTAATGTGTAGCCTCGTCCCCATTGCATCATGGAATCTTTTCTAGAACATGGATGTAACCGAGTGTCACGATGAGAAACGATAGACACCGGCATGCCATGACAAGCTACAATCTCCTTGATATACAGATCCATTAATCTCTTGGATGAATACGTCTCGCGGATCGGTAGGAAGTGAGCACTCTTGGTCAGATGATCAACAATCACCCAAATGGTATCGCACCCCCTCACCGCACGAGGTAGCTTAGTAATAAAGTCCATGGTGATGTGCTCTCACTTCCACTCAGGTATATCCAACGGTTGGATCTTCCCGTATCGTTTCTGATCACTTACTCACGTACTCTGCCACGTCAGGTTTAATACCCGGCCACCAGTAGTCCTTCTTTATGTCTTGATACATCTTGGTGGTGCCTTAATTAATGGTGTATCGAGTCTCATGAGCCTCATCCATAATCTGTCCCCTTAGATCTCCGTATTAGGGAATTCACATCCACGCGAAGCGGGTTCTCACCCTGTGAGTGTTTTCTACCAACTCCATGACTAGACCACTCATCTGTTAAGAGTTAAGGCAATCTTCTTTCAACACCATATCTTGAAATCCTTGACTTTCATCATCACATCAGCGGTCATAACCAACTGATAAGCCTTCACTCGAATTTGCTCGGGTCTCTCCTTTCGACTAAGGGCATCGGCCTTAATATTGGCCTTACCCGGATGATAATGGATCTCATAGTCATAATCTTTGATGAGCTCTGACCATCTCCTCTATCTCATGTTGAAGATGTTGAGATCCTTTTGCTCAAAGAAATACTTAGTCAAAGGTGAGGCTATCTTGGAAAATTCTTGGATGCATCTCTTGTAATATCCCGCCAAACCAAAGAAACTACGAATCTCGGATGGCGTCTTTGGAGACTTCCATTGCATCACTACCTCAACCTTTGTCGGGTCCAACTTAATTCCTTCAGCATTCACCACGTGGCCTAGAAATTGAACTTCGTGTAATCAAAAAGCACACTTAGAGAATTTAGCATATAACTTCTCTCTTCTAAGTGTCTCCAACACCTCGCGTATGTGGCCGGCATATTCTTCCTCACTTCTCGAATAAATCAGGATATCATCAATAAACACAATCATTGATTTATCTAACATTGGCCGACACACTCGGTTCATCAAATCCATAAAGGCAGCTGGCGCGTTAGTTTGACCCAAAGACATGACGAGAAACACGTAGTGTCCATAACGCGTGCGAAAAGTTGTCTTAGGGATATCTCGCACCTTCACCTTCAGCTGATGATAACCAGATAAAAGATCTATCCTTGAGAGCCAATTGGCACCTTGCAGCTAATCAAACAAGTCGTCAATCCTTGGTAACGGATACCGATTCTTTACCGTCAACTTCTTCAACTCTCCGTAGTCGATGCAAATCTGCATAGTACTGTCTTTCTTCTTCACAAATAAGACCGGAGCACCCCATGGAGAGATACTCGGTCGAATAAACCCCTTATCCATTAACTCCTGCATTTGAACCATGAGTTCCTTCATCTCGGTCGAAACTAATCTATGTCGAAGGGCTCATCAACACTCCTATTACTAACAGACAATTTAACACAGAAGGTAGTAGAGATGAAACTCCTACTAGCACCAGAATCAAATAATACAAAGGCACAAGTTTGGTTTACTGGAAACATACCTGACAGACATTGGGTCCACTCTGGCCTCCTCCTGGGTCATCATGAAAGCTCTAGCACTTGCCCTCTACCCTTCTTCTTCAGCCTTCTTCTTCGCCCCAGAACTCTCGGCCCTTGGCTTCTTGCAGTCCTTACTTACATGGCCCTCCTCACCATAGTTATAACACCTCAACGCCTTGCAATCCCTTACAATGTGACCAGGCTTCCTACATTTGAAACATACGTTTAATCCCAACCTGCACTCCCCAGTATGCTCCTTTCCACATCTATCACACTTCCTCAGCCCTGAACCTAATGACGCCGTACGATCATCCATCTTCATCCTTTTGTTGTTTGGAGCGAAACCACCACGTCCAAACCACTTCCTTTCTAGTTCTTATCACCACGACCTGTCTTCTTCGCCTCCACCATAATCTCCTCTCACTCATCATAAACCTACCCGCCAGGTCTACAGCCGATCGAAAGGTACCCGGTCAGGCATCAATCAAATGCCTATGTATATCAGCCGACAACCCCTGGACATATCTCTTAATCATCTTTGATATCGGAGTCACCTGATCAGGCACCAGCCTTGCTATCTCATTAAATTTGGTGGTATACTGTTGGTGTGTGATAGTTCCTGCTTCCAGCTACAGGAACTCCCTCTCAATCTTGTCTAACTCCCTATAAGGAATTCCTCAATCACTAACTTTTTCAGTTCTAGCCACCTCATCTTTCCAATGGCCCTGCTACCCTCGGCCTGGACAATATTGTCCCACCGGCATAAGGCCGAGTCCATAAATGAGTTAGATGGTAAACTTCACCTTTTGATCTTCTCGGCACTTGCTGATATCAAGCACCGCCTTCATCTCCCTCACCCATTGGTGAGCAGGAGCAGCATTACCATTCCCATCAAATGTTGTGGGCTTACATCTTTGAAATGCCCCGTAAATACAGCCCTGTGCACTTTCCTGCACTACTTCTTCCTCCTCTTCACTAGAGACAATCGTCTCAGCCTCCGATTGTTCCCTTTCTCCTCTCGTAGTAGGCTTCCTCTTTTCCTTCCTCTCTTTCTTTTCGTCCTCCCTCGCTGTTTGCTTCCTCTTTTCTCTTAAGTTTGCACTCTCATCACCACCCTCCTGATGATGCATCTCGGGCTCTTCACGGGTCCTCTCAGTAGTCTTAGTCCTATTCCTTGTAACTCGTGGTTCGGCACCACGTCCACCACGTGCTCCACCCCTAGAAGCCTTAGAAGATCTACCTCCATCCATCCTCTAGACACTATAAGATTCAAATACTAACATGGTCATTCAAGGTAATAGCTTAGTTTATGTTGAGTATAGTAAGTCCTTAATTACAGTGACCAGTTATGATAAGCTACTTAATTTACTCTTCACACCCTAAGCATTTTCTATCCTGACTACATCAGTATCTAAATCTACTATAAACACGTAATCAAATAGCACACACATAACCCCAATTAACTTTGGAAAAGGAATACCTGATGGCACGTAGCTACTCGGGCTGATATCCCTCCATTTGGTCCTATTTTCAGTTTAAGATTAGGTTTTCGAAAACATTTTCCCAATTCACTTAAACTTTAGCTCTGATATCAACTTGTAAGGCCCCATTCCGGAGACGCTTATAGTTGGACAATCATCGCATTATTACATAAAACATTATATAATTCATAAATTAAGCAGCGGAATCGAGTTAGCAAAAACCATTCATTTCATTTATAATACTGTTGTTAAGCAATACAATATTGTTCATCAGTTACAAAAGATTGTTTAATTGCATTACAAAACAACAATATCATCAAATATGAATGGATGTCAGCCTTGTCCCGTGTAGCTTCACCCCTGTGCCATCCTCAGCAACAGTTACCTGCCAACTGAAAATGCATAAAAGTCAGCGTTGCTGAGTGAGTTCTAGTTTTAAAAGCATTAAAATACCTTGCATAGCTTATATATAAAAACTCTTTTATAATAAAATACCTTCTTTACTTTCATATGTGAGCATTCATCGTACATACAACAAGGTATAACTTAGTTCATTATCGTACGTATTTATTCATTTTGTACTCTTATATTATCTTTCACTTTCATCCGAACCAATGTGCAATACCCTGAACATTGTGCATGAAGATGATGTTGGGCCTGTGGTCTATAAATAGACCGTAAACATTATGCATGAAGCTGACCTAGTCATCCAAGGTATGCTACAAAGGACCTGTCAATCTCAATGATTGACCCTGTGTGCATCCTTCGGGTTAGCTAAGCCGCACACAGTTAAGCTAACGACAACATGTTTGTGCACCTCCATTCATTTTCTTGAAAGACTTTCATTCATTTGTTTATGTTCCACTTCTCTTTATCATTAATCTTCACTTTTTGTGAATGATAATACTTTTTGTCTATGATCATAAACACGCCATGTAAAGTCACACAATAATAATTAATATGAAACATAAGACAGGCCACAAACACGCATAATATAAACAATTATAACCCTTAAGTCAAACTAGGGTCAAGCCCTAATAATTCTGTTTATCCTAAAAATTTCAGGAGAATTTTCTAAGTGTTGGGCGTTTTAGCACTACGCAGGCGCATGAGGCCTGTTTAGGCGTTTTTCAACTACGCGGGCGCATGGGCTACTTAGGCGTTTCAACATTTAGGAGCATGAGCCACTTCGGGCGCATGGACTTACGCTTAGAATTTCTAAGGCATTAGTTTGGCGCATGGGAGTATTGTTTGGATGCATGAGCCCACACTTAGTATTTTCAGGCCATATTTTTGGGTGCATGAGCCCTATTTGGGTTTTCAGGCCATATTTTTGGGCGCATGAGCCCTATTTGGGCGCATGACCCCACCCAAAAGTTTTTTCTAAGGCAAATTCTGGCGCATGAGCTTCCTGTCCAACATGCTTTTAAGTAGTTTTCAAACCCAATTATCATATCATCCTGTTCTGAGCTTAACACTATCATTCTCAGCATTCAACATAGCATAAATAACCTTAAAACATCATCATACATCATAAAACATATGTGTACACATACATAACATTTATAAAATTTTTTAATACATTCTCAGCCCCAAAGAAGTTATGAAATGCGTAAAAACCAGGGTCTAGAACTCACCTATTGTAGCAAACAAGCCAAACTCCTCTAAATTTGCTTGTACACAAGTTCAAATGCCTAAAACAAGCCAAAATAAACACCAAAACACGTATAACACTCATAAATGGGTTCTAAGGTTGAAAACCTCTCAAACCGAACCAAAAACACAAGAAAACACTTACCTATTGTGAAATTTCAGCCTTTCTTCTTGAAAAACCAAGATACAACTTCAGTTTTCTCTTCTCTTCCTTTCTCAGTCGGAAGCAGCAGCAACATGTAAATAGCATGGGTGGCCATGCTTTTAAAAAGTGAAACTTGTCCTTTTTTGTTCTATTTACACAATGCCCCCTTCAACTTTGGCTCCTTTTTATTTCCTTCAAGATACGTTTGTTTTCTTTTCCTACTATTTTTCTTTCTTCTTAATTGACAAATTTTTCAGGTGTTACAATATTTTGCTTTTTGACAAAAGGAACAAGAAGAAGAAGAAGTGAACGTTTCTCTCGGTTTTTCAAGAGATGCTGATTTTTCGCAACTGGTGAGTGTTTTATGTGATTATTTGTTCAGTTTGATGGGTTTTCATCCTTAAAACCGATTTTTATGTGTTTTATGTGTTTGGTTATTTGTTGTGGTTTGTTTTAGGTGTTTGAACTCTCGTGCACACAAGTTTGGAGGAGTTTTACTTGTTGGTTGCAATTGTTGAGTTCTAGAACCCTAGTTTTTACTTTTTTTTAACTTTTTGGGGCTGAAAATGCATGTTGAAATGTTTATAAATGATTTATATATGAACCCGTATGTATGTATGTTTGAATGTTTTTGTTTTATGGTGGTAGAGTTGTTTTTTAATGTTTAGAATGCTAGATCCTGAAAAATAGGGCTCATGATCCTGAAAATGGGTTAGAAATATGCACAACTATTAGCCATGCTCCCACATAGGGCTCATGATCCTGAAAAATTGACTTAGAAATATTAAGTGTATCTCATGCGCTCAAATAATAACCATACGTCTGAGATTTTTGCCAAAGTATTCTAACTGTCAAGCCTATGAGCAAAAACAATACCCCATGCGCCCAAACATTTTGCTCGGGCGCCTAGGTGTAGGTCATGCGCCCAAAATTTGTGCCCAGACGCCTAAGTGTTGGGATCATATGTTCAAGCAGTGCTCATGCGCCTATAATTTCCCATGCGCCTAACTTTCCATGCGCCTAAGTACTCATGTGCCTGCATAGTACTCATGCGCCTACATAGTGCTCATGCGCCTAGAACACTTGGAATATTTTCTGAAATTTTGGGAAAAGGGAAGTTTAAATATTAACCTTAGGAGGTTTTGATGGCTTTATTTGTTTATGTTTTTGCATGTTTATGGTCTGTTTATGTTCCCTATTACATATCTATTATGTGGCATATTATCATTAAAGAAAACGAAAGATTAATGATTAATGTAAAGTGGAACATTATAAATGAATGAAAGGTCTTGCAAACAAATTTTAAGAGGATCACAACCTATTAGGGATTATTAGATCAACTGTGTGTCATAAAGCATGTGATCTTGGCTAACCCATGAGGGTTCACATATAGGGGGATCAGTCTTGATGATTGATCCATAGTACAAAACGGGATCCTTGTCACTTAACCTGAGGCTGAGGTGGCTTTATGCCTAACGATGGGGTATAGTTATGACAGGATCTAGAAATAGTGAAAGATAATGAAAAAATGTGAAACGAAGGAATGCGTACGATAAGGAAAGATAATAAGTTTATACTTTGATGTATGAACGATGAATGCTCACGTACGAAAGTAAAGGAAGTATTTTATTAAAAATGGTATTTCATATATAAATTATACAAGGTATTTAAATGCTTTAAAACTATAACTCACTCATCTACGCTGACTTTTATGCATCTTCAGTTGGTAGGTAATTGTTGCTGAGGTTAGCACGCGGGTGAAGCTACTGGCAGGACAAGACTGGCATCCGTTCATACTTAATGATTTTGTTGTATTGTAATGCAACTAATTGATTATTTTGTAACTCTAACTTACAACGATGTATTATTTTACAACATTAATTATATGCATGAATGGTTTTTGTTATCTTAATTCCACTACAACATTTTATAAGATGTGTATTGTTTTATATAATAATGCTATGATTGTCCAACTATGAGGTCTCCGGGAACGAAGCCTTACAGACACTACATGAATTAATTTTGTAATCAATCCATTCCTGTCCAAAACTTATCCACAATACTCCACAAACAAACTTCAAACACTATTACATTAAATATCCATTGAATAAACCTAAATGACAACTATCAATCCTTAGAATCCATTTTCCACAATCAAGGGAAGTAAATGAGTTGCAAAGGACTAATAAACTACTTGTATTAACTAGAAAAGAATAGAGGATCAAGTTACTGTGGGAATGAAAGTAATCAGACGTCAAATCAAGGTAACGCAACTAATTAAATAAGATTTACTTGTATTTTAATCAAAATTGTGCAACTACATATTGTTGTCTCAATGTATTCAAGAAAGCTTAACTAAATACATGGCAAATGAACTAGTTATCCAAAAACATTAAACAACAATAGTTCTCGTATGGATAGTTTTTGCTTTGCGTAACAACCTTAGATGCTATGGAATTTTAAGTCTTACGCCTTCATAACACACTCATGAACCAATCTAATCAAATCTTATTATAATCTTAATTGGAATCACACTAGTCGATCACAAATGAAACATAGTATCTCTTGTTTAAATCGAAACCAAAAACGAACATGACACCACACGAATTACTATTGAAAACAATCAACTCCTACTCAAAACTTATCCATAACACTCCACAAATGAACTTTGAACTTTGTTGTGTCAAATATCCATTATTAAATTTAAATAACAACAATCAATACACAAAATTCTTTTTCCACCATCAATGGAAGGAAACAAGTTACCAATAACCAGTAAACTACTCGTATTAAGTACAGAGAAATCAGACATCAAACGAGAAATTCAATATCGAATTAATGAAAAAGAAGTCAAATCAAGGTAGCACGACCAATTAAATAAAATTTAATTGTATTTTAATTAAAATTGTGCAACTACATATTGGTGTATCAATGTATTCAAGAAAGCTTGACTAAATAAATAGGAAGGAACTAGTTATTAAAAAACATTAAACAACAATAGCTCTCGCACAGATAGTTGTTTATTTTCATAACAACCTCAGATGCTATGGAGTTTTGATTCAAAAGCCTTGTGAACACACTCATGAACCAATCTAGTCAAATCTTACTGTAATCTTATTTGGAATCACACTAGTCCATCATAAATGAAACATAGTACCTACTATTTAAATCGAAACCAAAACCGAACACCACAGCGCATGAATTGTTGGGTTGTTGGACCAAATTAAACTAGTTTAATCATTTAAACTTGAAAAATGTAGTGGATAATTACCTTAATATGTTCATTTGTAATTTAAAAAATAAGGTTCATTTCATAACAACAACAAACCCTAGAACATAAGGATCATTTATATGTGTTTGAACTAGCTATCAGCAACAAATAACAACCAAAGTATGACATACAAACTACCTTTTGTATGCTGCTGAAAACATGATGGAGGAAGAAAATGAGCTTCTTGAGTGTCACACCCTTAATTTCCATAAACGGGGTTTTACCGCCAGGCGTGTGACATAACCAGGATCTCAGATAAGCATCAGTTACACCAAACGACTTGACAATTACAAATCATATAAGTTGCTTAGTAATAATGAATAACCAACTTGTATTTAAGTATTGCGGAAGCGAAAAGAGGAAAACATTTAACAATTGTTTTGAAACACGCGCCCAATCCAATTTATGTAAAGTAAATGAAATTAAATCTTGAAAACAGTTTGGAATGAATGCGGAATGACATGCAGTGGATGTTGTGCTCCTAAACGTACCATTTCAATGTCCTGAGAGAAAACATGCAAAAGTCAGTACAAGACTAGTGAGTTCACACGTTTATCAGAAAACAGCAAGTATCAGTAATGTAATTCCCAGATTTAGTAATGTAAGCATATAATGGGTAGCTAGCCCATAGCAATCATTATGTGCATGAAGTCGTGATCGAGCTGACATGTAATCAATAGTAATAAAGTATGCCCGGCTATGGATTCCCCACCACAACACTGTAAAACAGGCTGACCGTTTACCCATTTGACCTCCAGTCAAGCTAGCGCGACTAGCCCGGGTGGGGTATGTCAATCCCAGTAGATCTACTAACAATCACCTCGCTATTTGCATATTAACGGTCCGAAGGACAAAGTATAACAACATAGTATCAGGCATATGTAGTATTAAAAAAACCAAATGTAATGTAACATTTATGAAAGCAGCTTGTTTCTCTCCCCAAAAAGAGTATAAAGTAAAAGTGGGGTTGTAAACTCACCTGGTATGCGTAACAACTATTTAAAGTTTACTTGGAGAATAAGTGAACTGACAACCTTCAGAGGTTACCTAGATCATGTAAGTACATAAGTACGTGCAAACAGAGAACATGTGGAACCCTAAGCACACACAACCAAAGAATCAAGGATTCAGAAAAATAGACATGTTTGACCCTGTTGACCCGTTTGACCCGTTGGTGACATATGAGTTGTAATTCCTTTAAGTAACATAATCATTCCTCAAGCATGTTTAACATACATCATAACATTTAATTTCCAGTCCCAAACATGATGTCCTAATTAGTAATCATCATTCAACATCATACATGATCATCAAGTTCCATACAAACCAATTAACATATTCATCACAATAAGCATCCTTAATAAACACTTCAGCATGATCTTAGACTCACACACAACTCATACCATCGTAATAAATTCTAGTGGTACTAACATTACACACAAAAGCCAAGTAAATATGCTACAGGTTGTAGGTATTCGTTTTCCAGAATCTACGTTTTCCGGCAGATTCTAGGTGTTCGGAAGATACGGTCAAACACATATCCAACCAAGGATTTAGGCCAAGGCCAAACTCCAGTAGGCTCTCCTATGTGTCAATTAAGTATGTGAAAATTTGTTTTAGGTTTTAAGGGCCAGGAGTTACTAGAATAACTAAAAATATTACAGCAGCTCTCAACCGGAAGGCTGCTGGAGTTAGCTTGCCAAATTGTGCATAACTCCCATTTGAAAATAGCTATTGGGTTAATTCTTTTTCTGGAGTTCAGAGGACTCCTAGGAAAATGTTTGGCCACAGGGTTTGGTCTCAGTTTTTATGAAATGAAAATGGCACATCGAACATGTCAACACATACATTCTGTCCAAGAGGACAGAATTGACCCTTCTAGCCAAAACAAGTAAAACACCAACTTAACCACCTCCAATTGGAGTGTGGTTACCCTTTCTGGAAACTAGACTCAGTAACAAACAATTTGGGCACAAGAAAAACATCATTTTGACTTGTTATGACCTGTTTGTGGCACATACAAAATGAGACTCAGAATCTGTCAGAAAGTTTGTTTCTGACCACACTTCACTAAAATGATCATAACTCACGTTTTACATGTCTAAATTGGACAAGGTTGGATATTTTGAAAACTAGACTCCATGAGGAACATTTTAGACTAAAGAAAACCAGTTTTTGGGTTCGTGTTCATTTGGTTATGTCATGATGAAAACAGAGTATGCAATATAGATTAGTGATTTGTAAAGTTACTGCAGTTTCAGCTTTTCCGTCCGAATTATAGTTGTGAAAATGAATTTTGTTTGACATTCAAGTCAATGAGTTAAATTCTGGAAAATTACATACAGTATCCTCAATATCTTGTGGTATTGAGATATTTTTCCCTTCAGTTTTGTTGTGAGTCTAAGGTTGTTAATTAAAATCATTTGTATAAACTGCAGCACAATTTAGCTGTACAGAGTTGTAAAAAGTAATAAATCATTAAAACTTCATTATTTAATATATGCATGCAAGTCCAATTGGAGGATCACCTAGACACATAAAATATGCAGTAGCAAAGGAATTAGGTCAATATCTTCAAAATTGAGGGAGTTACACTCTCGGGAATACGGTCAAGAATCTGCCACTTGAAGACAGATTCGACCTTCAATATGATTTTCCACATTTGACTGGCCAAACGACCTCAAACAAAAGCAAGTCCAGTTGGTTTGGAAAGTAGACTCGAAGCACTACAACCTAGACTCAATAAAGGGCCTAATTCAATCTGTTATGACCGAGATATGAGCCTTACAATACAGAGTTTTGATTTTCATCAGAATCTGTCTTTTAGTAAACACATACAACAACCCATGTCAAAATTATTAAATTATCAAATTGAGCATTCCAATTCATCAATTCCTTGCAAGCTCAACTTATTCTAGCATTCATCCAGCCAAATTAACATCATGAAATCATCAAACAACCATCAATTTCATATAATCAACCAAAACTCAACACCAAGAACATCAATTTGCCTCTAGGGTTTCGGCCAACATTAAGAACTCCACAAAACATTAAAACTAACCTTTAATTCTTGCATAATCGACATTAAACTACATACATACAACCTAACTAACATGTTAACATCATCAAACCTCAAGAAAAATTCGACCTTTAAACCCTATACACGAATTAGGGTTCGGCCATATCAAGAAAACCCACAAAACACTAAAACTAACCTTCGATTCTTGCAAAGGAACACGAATTGATGCTTCTAACTTGAAATCGGTCCAATCCAAAGTTTCTTTGCTTGATTTTGATCAAAACCAAGATAGAAAGGGTGAGGGGAAAGGGGTTCGGTCGAATGGGGTGGGGATTTGGGGTTTGGGTTGTTTTATATATTTTAATTTTTCATATTTACCCTTTAGACCCTAGTGTTTTGTATTTTATAAAAAGGCACCCCTTTAAACACTTTTTAAATGGTTTTAACTACAATACTTAAACATATAAACTCATGGTAACAATTACACATTTAATCTTTATAAAACACGAAACATACGAATCTATGCACACGTTTCCACGTTACGCAATTAATTCTCAATTTACATGTAAAACACACAAGCACATAAACATAACGCAATAATCACATAATCAGTTAAATTATCATTAATCTAACATTATTAATTATCATTAGGTCACCAACGTTAAACGACTACCAGTGTGTGCTCAAGACACGTGTATGCAAGACTTAACGAGACTAACGGAGTTTCGTAACATAAAATTTCCGGGTGTCACATTGAATGACCAAGACACCAAGGAGAGGTTAAACGACTACCAGTGTGTGCTCAAGACACGTGCATCCATACCCATAAGCATCAAGCAAGCACCTATCTTGCTAGGTTTTGACACCAAAATCGGATCAAGAAGGCTGCTGGAGCCTTGTTTGTAAGGCCCCGCTCCCGGGCGCCTTACGGTTGGTGGCTCATCGCACGTAAAACATACATAATGTTTAATTCATCGCAGCGGAATCAGTAAAAGAACTTTTGCATTTTAATATAAATGCTTTTGCAAAGTAATACAACACTCATTACAAAATATCGTTTTTTTTTTGCATTACAATATGAAAACATTAACAACAGAATGCCATCCCAAAAGAGCTGAGTAGCCGCCTCGTGCCATCCCCAGCAACACTACCTGCCAACTGTAAACACATAAAAAATCAGCGTTGCTGAGTGAGTTCTAGTTTTATAATAAACATACTTCGTTTCCATTAAAAACCATTCTTTTCTTTACATGATCATACATCATACTCATCCACATAAATAATATCTTTATTATCTCTTTCGTTTATTTATTCATTCGTCCTTTATAACTTTGCTTGTACATTGGATATCATTTGTACCTATACCATATGCTAAACCTCGAACATTATTAGCTACCGGGCCGAAGTCAATCCAGAGATAGCAAAGCATATGCCACAGTACTGGGCCGAAGTCATTAAATGAACAGCAAAGCGTATGCCACAGTACTGGGCCGAAGTCTATGGAGAAACAGCTAAACGTGGTGCCGCAGTACTAGAGGTAAGCGGTTGAGGTACCATACGTATGGTCAATCACAAAGATGGACCCGTTTACCTTATCCAATTCTTACAAGACTTATTTCGTTAGTTCATTAATGCATGTATTCGTCGTCATATTCATCTTTCACTTATTCATTAATACATGCATTCATCGTCACGTTCCTCTTTCATTATCTTTCACTTTACGTTACATAATACTTCGTTTATTTGTCATCATAATACGTAAAGTTGTGGAATGATATACGTACATTATTGTAAGGAACACACATACCATTCATACATCATCATACAATGTATCATACACTCACATCGTGCCTTATGCACAAACATTTAACATCATTATCATCATTCCTAAGCCTTACTCGCATGTCATTGTATGCTTGTCATACTTACATATCATATATCATGCATAAACATGCAACATTACTATTATGCCCGATGAGGACCATCTATAAGCCTGCAAGGTGTCATACATACATAACCTACATCAACAGGCATCTACAGGCACTTATGGAAAATTCCATGTCAGGACTTACTCCTACACTTTCCCCCGAAAGCCAGAATCCAACTATGCATCTCCTCGAGTTCAACAGCCCTAATTATCCCTCCTAAACCTTGGGAAATCATACTAGGACATCATACAAACACATACAAGTCCACATTCGTACTTTAAACATACTACAAATGATTACACCTAAATGGGTTAAACATACACTTTACAAAATCGGGTTTTTATATGTGTTCCAGCCCCAAAATCGTTTGAAAACATGTAAATGAGGGGTCCTAGAACTCACCTGTGCTTGACAAGCAGCTTCTCAATCAAGCCTTAAAGTCGCGGGTCACACTACACTGCCTGCAGATAAGTTAACACTCAAAAGAGTTAATTTCTGCCTAATTTCGCTACTAAGTTCGCAGGTAGTTTCGCCCGTAAATTCGCCAGCAGTTTCGCTGGGCAAATCAGCGTTTCGCTGCTAGTTTCGCGGGCAGCATTTCTACCAGTTTCGCTGGACAGATTCGCTACCTCGAGCGCCCAACTTTCGTTGGAATTCCCTAGTTTCGCAATATCTAAGGTCAACTTGGGCATTGGCATAGTCATCAGCGAAACTATAGTTTCGCTCAGGCAAATATGTAGTTTCGCCGAAGCAAATTGTAACTTCGCTGTAAATCCTTCCAGTTTCGCTGGACGAACTTACAGTTTCGCTGGATGAGACCTTAAATTCGCAGAACGAGCTGAAATTTACGAATCAGCTCATTTTAGCCCAAAAATCCAATCCTTTCCACCCAAACCCTTGGATTATCATCCAGGAAGCTATATCTAAGCTCATTACACGTTTTCTTACCCTAAACGTGTGTTTTGGGGCGATTTTTGCCACTTTAAAACCTCAAAAACCCACACTCGGGTTTTTCACCAAATGTAGAAATTTAGATACGTTTCTTACCTTGATTCTTGTAGTTTAGGAGTCCACAAACACCAGCCTTCGATTCTTGACCACCCGAGCTTCAATCCGGCACTTTCTCTCTCTACACTTTCTCTCTCTACACTTTCTCTCTCTAGAATGGGCGTTTGAGTGAAATGAGAGTTGCTCAGCTGATCCATCTATTTATATGCCAGGCGTTCCCGGGACCCCAAACTCGTTAAACTCGTGACCGGAGGGTTAACTCGGTGTAATGCCCGCAACCATTTTATATTTATTAAATGGTTTTTCATCCGAGCCCATCACTATCACTTGACTCGATTAGAAAATTTTCCGGGTGTTACAAGTCCACCCCTCTTATTTAGGTTTCGTCCTCGAAACCTGTTATTCTTCGAACAGATGTGGGTAATGTTGTCTCATCTCTTCTTCAGTCTCCCACGTAGAATCAGATCCTTCCTATGCTTCCACTGTACGCGCACAAGAGGAACTACTTTGTTTCTTAGCCGTTTCTCTTTTCTATCGATGATTGCTACTGGTTGCTCCACATAGTTGAGCCGTTCGTCTACTTCGATATCCTCCAACGGTACAACCATATCTTCATCGGCCAAACATTTCCTCAGATGAGATACGTGGAGGTCGGGTGAATTCCACTCAGCTCATCTGGCAGTTCCAACCTATAGGCCACCTCTCCCACACGGCCGATAATTCGGAAAGGGCCTATATACCGCGGGCTCAGTTTACCCCGCTTTCGGAACCTAATAATTCCTTTCCAAGGTGAGACCTTCAACATGACCCAATCACCGACCTTGAACTCTATCAGTCTTCGCCTCTTGTCAGCATTCGACTTTTGTCTGTCTTTCGCCGCCTTCATGAAGGCTTTGATCTTTTCTAACTTTTCAGTCGTTGCTTCAACTACCTTGACCCCACCCAGTTCCTTCTGCCCAATGTCTCCCCAACATACGGGCGTCCTACATTTCCTACCGTACAACATCTCGTAGGGCGGCATGCCAATGCTGGCATGATAACTGTTATTGTAAGAGAATTCTGCTAACGGCAGGTGATCGTCCCAACTTCCTCCAAAATCGATCACGCACGCTCGAAGCATGTCTTCGAGTGTTTCGAGTGTTTCGATTGTCCTCTCAGACTGACCGTCTGTCTGGGGGTGATATGCTGTACTAATGTGTAGCCTCATCCCCATTGCATCATGAAATCTTTTCCAAAACTTGGAGGTAAACCGGGTGTCACGGTCAGACACAATAGACACCGGTACACCATGACGAGCTACAATTTCTTTGATAAATAGATCCGCCAATCTTTCAGATGAATACGTCTCGCGGATCGGTAGGAAGTGGGCGCTCTTCGTCAATCGATCAACTATCACCCATATAGCATCATACCCTTTCAGGGTATGTGGTAGTTTCATGATGAAATCCATGGTGATGTGCTCCCACTTCCACTCGGGTATATCCAACGGTTGGATCTTCCCGTACGGTTTCTGATGCTCTGCCTTGACCTGTGAACAAGTCATGCACTTACTCACATATTCCACCACATCACGCTTCATGCCCGGCCACCAATAGTCTTTCTTCATGTCTTGGTACATCTTGGTGGCGCACCGGGGTGAATGGAATATCGAGTCTTATGGGCCTCATCCATGATCTTTCCACGTAGATCCCCGTACCGAGGAATCCACACTCGCCCAAATCGGGTCTTAACACCAAGAGTGTTCTCACCCAGTTCTGTAACTAGACCTCTCATCCTTTCGGAGTTAAGACGATCTTCCTTCAAAGCCCGTCTTCAATTCCTCAAAAGCGTCCTCCTGTTCTCGACCCCACACGAACTTTACATCCTTGCGAGTCAATTTTGTCAAAGGTGAGGCTATCTTGGAAAAAGTCTTGAATAAACCTCCGGTAGTAGCCTGCCAGTCCCAAGAAGCTACGAATCTCGGATGGCATCCTAGGAGGCTTCCATTTCAATACGGCCTACACCTTTTCCGGGTCCACCATAATTCCCTCTGCATTTACCACATCTTTTACATATCATAAGTAGGCGCGACATCCGTACCTCATACACTTTCCCCGCCACCGCCTTTGAGATCATCTTCGAAATCGTCATGACCCGATCCCCATATACAGTTTTTTGACTCCCGTCTGGTGCTATCAACGAATCATCTTCTCACGACACGCTATATTTGCCTCGAAGTCCACCAACCCATCCAACCCATGAACTGAATCGAAATCACCCTAGGCTATCACATCTAGTCTAACCGGGTATCTATGACCTTCTAACTCCACCTCGCAGTCTACTATCGTTTCGGAAATCCTGACAGACTTACCTATGGTGGTTTCTACACCCAAGAGCTTATCAATACTTCTACTCCTAGTGAGCAACTTAGCATAGAAAAACAACAAAAACAAAAACTCTTTCTGGCTCCGGAATCAAACAACACGGATGACAGAGTTTGAATTACTAGACACATACCTGACACTATATCGGGGCTCGTCCTAGCCTGCTCCAGCATTATCGTGAAGGCCCTGCGCCCTCAGCCCTTGGCTTCTTGCAATCCCTGCTTATGTGACCTCTTCCACTGCAGTTGTAGCACCGTACCACTCCACACTCTCTGGCCACATGACCGTGCTTCCCACATCGGAAACAGATATTGGTCCCCAATCTACATTCCCCGAGGTGTTCTTTGGCACACTTACCACACTTCCTCGTCCTCGCACCAGACGAAGCTGCACGCCGGTCCTCCGTCCTTACAACCTTTTTGCTGAGGGTGGCACTGTCACGTCCAACCCGCTTTCCGTTCCAGTTCTTGTCGTCGCTATTCTTCGTGCTTTCTTCAATAGCAGTCGTCTCTTTCACCGCTCTAATTACCTCAGTCACCATGGATGGCAGAATTGCCTGTAAGGCCTGTTGGACTCCCTCCACAACAGCCTCTTTCATGGCGATCCTCAAACTAGTGCCATCATCGCTGCCCTCCAGGTGAGGGGCCTCAGGCTCTTCGATTGCCCTTTCGGCCGCCCTAGCCATGCTTCTCGTGACACGCGGTTCAACACCACGTTTACCACGACCCCCATCTGGCAAAACCTTAGAAGATCTACCGCTAGCCATCTTTTGACACACACTGAAAGGTTCAAATACCAACACGGTCATTCAAGGAAATAGCTCAATTTATGTCAAGTATAGTAAGTCCCTAATTACGGTGGCCAGTTGTGATTAGCCACTTACTTTACTCTTCGTACCCTGAGCATTACCTGTCCTGACTACATTAGTATCTAAGTCTAACAGTACACATAAACCACATTACATGCGCACATAATACTATTTAATCTTTAAGAAAATACCTGATGGCACGCAGCTACTCAGATGGCATTCCTTTCCTTTCTGTCCCATTTTTAGTTTAAGTTTAGGTTATTTTGAAAATTTACCCGTTTCACTTAAACTTTTGCTCTGATACCAACTTGTAAGGCCCCGCTCCCGGGCGCCTTACGGTTGGTGGCTCATCGCACGTAAAACATACATAATGTTTAATTCATCGCAGCGGAATCAGTAAAAGAACTTTTGCATTTTAATATAAATGCTTTTGCAAAGTAATACAACACTCATTACAAAATATCGTTTTTTTTTGCATTACAATACGAAAACATTAACAACAGAATGCCATCCCAAAAGAGCTAAGTAGCCGCCTCGTGCCATCCCCAGCAACACTACCTGCCAACTGGAAACACATAAAAAGTCAGCGTTGCTGAGTGAGTTCTAATTTTATAATAAACATACTTCGTTTCCATTAAAAACCATTCTTTTCTTTACATGATCATACATCATACTCATCCACATAAATAATATCTTTATTATCTCTTTCGTTTATTTATTCATTCGTCCTTTATAACTTTGCTTGTACATTGGATATCATTTGTACCAATACCATATGCTAAACCTCGAACATTATTAGCTACCGGGCCGAAGTCAATCCAGAGACAGCAAAGCGTATGCCATAGTACTGGGCCGAAGTCATTAAATGAACAGCAAAGCGTATGCCACAGTACTGGGCCGAAGTCTATAGAGAGACAGCTAAACGTGGTGCCGCAGTACTAGAGGTAAGCGGTTGAGGTACCATACGTATGGTCAATCACAAAGAAGGACCCGTTTACCTTATCCAATTCTTACAAGACTTATTTCGTTAGTTCATTAATGCATGTATTCGTCGTCATATTCATCTTTCACTTATTCATTAATACATGCATTCATCGTCACGTTCCTCTTTCATTATCTTTCACTTTACGTTACATAATACTTCGTTTATTTGTCATCATAATACGTAAAGTTGTGGAATGATATACGTACATTATTGTAAGGAACACACATACCATTCATACATCATCATACAATGTATCATACACTCACATCGTGCCTTATGCACAAACATTTAACATCATTATCATCATTCCTAAGCCTTACTCGCATGTCATTGTATGTTTGTCATACTTACATATCATATATCATGCATAAACATGCAACATTACTATTATGCCCGATGAGGACCATCTATAAGCCTGCAAGGTGTCATACATACATAACCTACATCAACAGGCATCTACAGGCACTTATGGAAAATTCCATGTCAGGACTTACTCCTACACTTTCCCCCGAAAGCCAGAATCCAACTATGCATCTCCTCGAGTTCAACAGCCCTAATTATCCCTCCTAAACCTTGGGAAATCATACTAGGAATCATACAAACACATACAAGTCCACATTCGTACTTTAAACATACTACAAATGATTACACCCAAATGGGTTAAACATACACTTTACAAAATCGGGTTTTTATATGTGTTCCAGCCCCAAAATCGTTTGAAAACATGTAAATGAGGGGTCCTAGAACTCACCTGTGCTTGACAAGCAGCTTCTCAATCAAGCCTTAAAGTCGCGGGTCACACTACACTGCCTGCAGATAAGTTAACACTCAAAAGAGTTAATTTCTGCCTAATTTCGCTACTAAGTTCGCAGGTAGTTTCGCCCGTAAATTCGCCAGCAGTTTCGCTGGGCAAATCAGCAGTTTCGCTGCTAGTTTCGCCGGGCAGCATTTCTGCCAGTTTCGCTGGACAGATTCGCTACCTCGAGCGCCCAACTTTCATTGGAATTCCCTAGTTTCGCAATATCTAAGGTCAACTTGGGCATTGGCATAGTCATCAGCGAAACTATAGTTTCGCTCAGGCGAATATGTAGTTTCGCCGAAGCGAAATTGTAACTTCGCTGTAAATCCTTCCAGTTTCGCTGGACGAACTTACAGTTTCGCTGGATGAGACCTTAAATTCGCAGAACGAGCTGAAATTTATGAATCAGCTCATTTTAGCCCAAAAATCCAATCCTTTCCACCCAAACCCTTGGATTATCTTCCAGGAAGCTATATCTATGCTCATTACACGTTTTCTTACCCTAAAACGTGTGTTTTGGGGCGATTTTTACCACTTTAAAACCTCAAAAACCCACACTCGGGTTTTTCATCAAATGTAGAAATTTAGATACGTTTCTTACCTTGATTCTTGTAATTTAGGAGTCCACAAACACCAGCCTTCGATTCTTGACCACCCGAGCTTCAATCCGGCACTTTCTCTCTCTACACTTTCTCTCTCTAGAATGGGCGTTTGAGTGAAAATGAGAGTTGCTCAGCCGATCCATCTATTTATATGCCAGGCGTTCCCGGGACCCCAAACTCGTTAAACTCGTGACCCGGAGGGTTAACTCGGTGTAATACCCGCAACCATTTTATATTTATTAAATGGTTTTTCATCCGAGCCCATCACTATCACTTGACTCGATTAGAAAATTTTCCGGGTGTTACATTGTTCCAGCCGTGAACTCTCAAGAAGGCTGCTGGAGTCCTGTTCCAGCCGTGAACTATCAAGAAGGCTGCTGGAGCCTTGTTCCAGCCATGAACCCTCTCTTCCAAAAGAAGAGTTTGTGTTCTTTTGACCCTTTTTGCATGTGAGAGAGATGCTTAATGGATTGTGTGTGTTCTTTTTTTTTCAAGACCACCTAAAAAAGATCAAAAAGGGGGAAACCCCTAAGGGGCGGCCGAACCCAATTGTAGTTTTAGGTTTTCCCCCCAAAACTCCCTTTTAATCTTTGTTAAACTAATTGTTTAAAATAGATATATAATTAACCTTTTAATTATATAGCATACACACACTTTTATTATTTGATGTTATTTAAATAAATTAAACAACATTACAAATAATATCCATGAACAAAATATCCATATAGGTTGTTCAATCTCATATGCAACTTATTTAGAAAACCCATTTTCTAAATTGGTGTATTTATCTAATTGAATGATCATATCATCAATTAAATATTATTTGGTGTTTGCTAAGCTTGTTATTGGGTATGACCCGACCTGGATCATAACGTATTAACCACATCAATGTTCTATGTGTCTTGGGCATAAAGAATCCAACAATCTCCCACTTGCACAAGATTCATAGAAGATTGATGCAAGCAGTGAATACCGCCTAACAGCAGTTTACTACCCTTAATACGCATGACTGAAAGCCATTCAATAACATCACCCCCTTCAAGTATCTAACTTGAAATAATTTAGGTGAATCAATCATTTATTCTTTTGTTATAGATGTCATGTTAAATCCAAGGACATAGAATGATCATTCCTTGTTGATTTAACTTAATCAGGCCTTAGACATCTTGCTCTTAATGAATAAGAGGAACAAATTCTATGTTGACTACATACGTTTCTCACAATCACCTTATGTCATACCTAAACATAGCCTTATGTACTGACCATTATTTCAGAGCAGCGAAGAACTAGTTCAAGGTATAACACTTGGTGAATATCAAAACCCAATATGTATCTTAGGTTGGAGGATACCAAATGATATTCGCCTTTATTCAAATTTACTTATGATTAATCTAAAAGATTCCATGTAGTAAAATTGAGATGCGGGTCAGTCCAATATTTGTATCCCACAAATATCTATGAACCTTGGCAGCAACCAATTGCTCTATATTCATGCCTTATGAATATCCACCAATCCAAGTTCATAATAGTCTTACCTTCATATTTGTTCCCACAAATATGACCGACTACGGACATTTAGAATAATAAACATATTCATGGATGTAAACATGCTAAAACGAACATAACTCTAAATATCGTAAATATATAGATGAGTTAAATATTACAATTGTTCTATATTTATATTAAACAGATCAATTTCAATCACTAGAATATCGATGTCCTAAGGCACAAGTATGACTTTCATGCTTTGCCCTTTCAAGGAGCTTCGTGAGTGGATCCGCAATGTTTTGATCAAAGTGAACTTTGCGAATACATATCTTTCCCTTTTCAACTTCATCCCTTATGTAGTTGAATCTCCGCTCATTGTGCCTAATCTTTTGATGTGCACGGGTTCCTTGATTTGAGCAATCGCACCCTCGTTATCACAAAAGATTTCTAAGGGGTCTTGAATGGTAGAGACCACCTTTATATTGGCGATAAACCTTTTATTCATGCAGCTTCCCAAGCTGCTAATGAGACGGCTATGCATTCGTATTCTGTAGTGGGCAATGCTACCCCATTCATAATGGAGACATACCCGGATTGTGATCGAGGATCATCTTGATCAGTTTGGAAACTTGCATCCGTGTAACCCTTTACAACGAGTTCCTTGTTTTTCTAATCCGTATATTAGAAACATATCCCTAGTCCTCCTAAGGTACTTCAATATACTTTTAACAACCATCCAATGGCTATTACCTGGATTCTACTGATATCTGCTTGTCATGCTTGACGCGCATGACACGTCCGGTCAGTGCATATCATCGCATACATGATGGATCCTATAGCAGACGCATATGGGATGTCGTTCGTACGATCTTGCTCATCCTTTAAGCTTGGACATTGAGATGCACTCAATATTGTCCCTCTATGAATAGGTACTATACCTTTCTTAGAGTTTTCCATCTTGAAATTTTCAAGATTTTATCAATGTATGCACTTTGGTTTAGACCTATCAACCGCCTCGATCTATTACTATAGATCTTTATTCCCAATATATAGGCGGCTTCACCGAGAACTTTTATGGAAAATCTATTTCCAAGCCAGGTTTTAACACCTTCCATGGTTGGAATATCATTTCCAAATAGTAGTATGTCATCAACATACAAAACTTAGAATGTAATTAGACTCCCACTAGCCCTTTTATACACACAAGCCTCGTCAGCGTTCTTGATGAAACCAAATTTCTTGATCTCTTCATCAAAACGTTGATTCCAACTTCTCAATACTTGTTTCAATCCATAGATTGATCTCTTTAACTTGCATACTTTATTAGGATGCTTTGGATCGACAAAACCTTCAGGCTGAACGATATGGACAGTCTCTTCGAGATGTTCATTAAGAAAGGCAGTTTTGACGTCCATTTGCCAAATCTCATAATCATCCATGATCTTTCCACGTAGATCCCCGTACCGAGGAATCCACACTCGCCCAAATCGGGTCTTAACACCAAGAGTGTTCTCACCCAGTTCTGTAACTAGACCTCTCATCCTTTCGGAGTTAAGACGATCTTCCTTCAAAGCCCCGTCTTCAATTCCTCAAAAGCGTCCTCCTGTTCTCGACCCCACACGAACTTTACATCCTTGCGAGTCAATTTTGTCAAAGGTGAGGCTATCTTGGAAAAAGTCTTGAATAAACCTCCGGTAGTAGCCTGCCAGTCCCAAGAAGCTACGAATCTCGGATGGCATCCTAGGAGGCTTCCATTTCAATACGGCCTACACCTTTTCCGGGTCCACCATAATTCCCTCTGCATTTACCACATCTTTTACATATCATAAGTAGGCGCGACATCCGTACCTCATACACTTTCCCCGCCACCGCCTTGAGATCATCTTCGAAATCGTCATGACCCGATCCCCATATACAGTTTTTTGACTCCCGTCTGGTGCTATCAACGAATCATCTTCTCACGACACGCTATATTTGCCTCGAAGTCCACCAACCCATCCAACCCATGAACTGAATCGAAATCACCCTAGGCTATCACATCTAGTCTAACCGGGTATCTATGACCTTCTAACTCCACCTCGCAGTCTACTATCGTTTCGGAAATCCTGACAGACTTACCTATGGTGGTTTCTACACCCAAGAGCTTATCAATACTTCTACTCCTAGTGAGCAACTTAGCATAGAAAAACAACAAAACAAAAACTCTTTCTGGCTCCGGAATCAAACAACACGGATGACAGAGTTTGAATTACTAGACACATACCTGACACTATATCGGGCTCGTCCTAGCCTGCTCCAGCATTATCGTGAAGGCCCTGCGCCCTCAGCCCTTGGCTTCTTGCAATCCCTGCTTATGTGACCTCTTCCACTGCAGTTGTAGCACCGTACCACTCCACACTCTCTGGCCACATGACCGTGCTTCCCACATCGGAAACAGATATTGGTCCCCAATCTACATTCCCGAGGTGTTCTTTGGCACACTTACCACACTTCCTCGTCCTCGCACCAGACGAAGCTGCACGCCGGTCCTCCGTCCTTACAACCTTTTTGCTGAGGGTGGCACTGTCACGTCCAACCCGCTTTCCGTTCCAGTTCTTGTCGTCGCTATTCTTCGTGCTTTCTTCAATAGCAGTCGTCTCTTTCACCGCTCTAATTACCTCAGTCACCATGGATGGCAGAATTGCCTGTAAGGCCTGTTGGACTCCCTCCACAACAGCCTCTTTCATGGCGATCCTCAAACTAGTGCCATCATCGCTGCCCTCCAGGTGAGGGGCCTCAGGCTCTTCGATTGCCCTTTCGGCCGCCCTAGCCATGCTTCTCGTGACACGCGGTTCAACACCACGTTTACCACGACCCCCATCTGGCAAAACCTTAGAAGATCTACCGCTAGCCATCTTTTGACACACACTGAAAGGTTCAAATACCAACACGGTCATTCAAGGAAATACCTCAATTTATGTCAAGTATAGTAAGTCCCTAATTACGGTGGCCAGTTGTGATTAGCCACTTACTTTACTCTTCGTACCCTGAGCATTACCTGTCCTGACTACATTAGTATCTAAGTCTAACAGTACACATAAACCACATTACATGCGCACATAATACTATTTAATCTTTAAGAAAATACCTGATGGCACGCAGCTACTCAGATGGCATTCCTTTCCTTTCTGTCCCATTTTTAGTTTAAGTTTAGGTTTATTTTGAAAATTTACCCGTTTCACTTAAACTTTTGCTCTGATACCAACTTGTAAGGCCCCGCTCCCGGGCGCCTTACGGTTGGTGGCTCATCGCACGTAAAACATACATAATGTTTAATTCATCGCAGCGGAATCAGTAAAAGAACTTTTGCATTTTAATATAAATGCTTTTGCAAAGTAATACAACACTCATTACAAAATATCGTTTTTTTTTTGCATTACAATACGAAAACATTAACAACAGAATGCCATCCCAAAAGAGCTAAGTAGCCGCCTCGTGCCATCCCCAGCAACACTACCTGCCAACTGGAAACACATAAAAGTCAGCGTTGCTGAGTGAGTTCTAATTTTATAATAAACATACTTCGTTTCCATTAAAAACCATTCTTTTCTTTACATGATCATACATCATACTCATCCACATAAATAATATCTTTATTATCTCTTTCGTTTATTTATTCATTCGTCCTTTATAACTTTGCTTGTACATTGGATATCATTTGTACCAATACCATATGCTAAACCTCGAACATTATTAGCTACCGGGCCGAAGTCAATCCAGAGACAGCAAAGCGTATGCCATAGTACTGGGCCGAAGTCATAAATGAACAGCAAAGCGTATGCCACAGTACTGGGCCGAAGTCTATAGAGAGACAGCTAAACGTGGTGCCGCAGTACTAGAGGTAAGCGGTTGAGGTACCATACGTATGGTCAATCACAAAGAAGGACCCGTTTACCTTATCCAATTCTTACAAGACTTATTTCGTTAGTTCATTAATGCATGTATTCGTCGTCATATTCATCTTTCACTTATTCATTAATACATGCATTCATCGTCACGTTCCTCTTTCATTATCTTTCACTTTACGTTACATAATACTTCGTTTATTTGTCATCATAATACGTAAAGTTATGGAATGATATACGTACATTATTGTAAGGAACACACATACCATTCATACATCATCATACAATGTATCATACACTCACATCGTGCCTTATGCACAAACATTTAACATCATTATCATCATTCCTAAGCCTTACTCGCATGTCATTGTATGTTTGTCATACTTACATATCATATATCATGCATAAACATGCAACATTACTATTATGCCCGATGAGGACCATCTATAAGCCTGCAAGGTGTCATACATACATAACCTACATCAACAGGCATCTACAGGCACTTATGGAAAATTCCATGTCAGGACTTACTCCTACACTTTCCCCCGAAAGCCAGAATCCAACTATGCATCTCCTCGAGTTCAACAGCCCTAATTATCCCTCCTAAACCTTGGGAAATCATACTAGGAATCATACAAACACATACAAGTCCACATTCGTACTTTAAACATACTACAAATGATTACACCCAAATGGGTTAAACATACACTTTACAAAATCGGGTTTTTATATGTGTTCCAGCCCCAAAATCGTTTGAAAACATGTAAATGAGGGGTCCTAGAACTCACCTGTGCTTGACAAGCAGCTTCTCAATCAAGCCTTAAAGTCGCGGGTCACACTACACTGCCTGCAGATAAGTTAACACTCAAAAGAGTTAATTTCTGCCTAATTTCGCTACTAAGTTCGCAGGTAGTTTCGCCCGTAAATTCGCCAGCAGTTTCGCTGGGCAAATCAGCAGTTTCGCTGCTAGTTTCGCCGGGCAGCATTTCTGCCAGTTTCGCTGGACAGATTCGCTACCTCGAGCGCCCAACTTTCATTGGAATTCCTAGTTTCGCAATATCTAAGGTCAACTTGGGCATTGGCATAGTCATCAGCGAAACTATAGTTTCGCTCAGGCGAATATGTAGTTTCGCCGAAGCGAAATTGTAACTTCGCTGTAAATCCTTCCAGTTTCGCTGGACGAACTTACAGTTTCGCTGGATGAGACCTTAAATTCGCAGAACGAGCTGAAATTTATGAATCAGCTCATTTTAGCCCAAAAATCCAATCCTTTCCACCCAAACCCTTGGATTATCTTCCAGGAAGCTATATCTATGCTCATTACACGTTTTCTTACCCTAAAACGTGTGTTTTGGGGCGATTTTTTACCACTTTAAAACCTCAAAAACCCACACTCGGGTTTTTCATCAAATGTAGAAATTTAGATACGTTTCTTACCTTGATTCTTGTAATTTAGGAGTCCACAAACACCAGCCTTCGATTCTTGACCACCCGAGCTTCAATCCGGCACTTTCTCTCTCTACACTTTCTCTCTCTAGAATGGGCGTTTGAGTGAAAATGAGAGTTGCTCAGCCGATCCATCTATTTATATGCCAGGCGTTCCCGGGACCCCAAACTCGTTAAACTCGTGACCCGGAGGGTTAACTCGGTGTAATACCCGCAACCATTTATATTTATAAATGGTTTTTCATCCGAGCCCATCACTATCACTTGACTCGATTAGAAAATTTTCCGGGTGTTACATTGTTCCAGCCGTGAACTCTCAAGAAGGCTGCTGGAGTCCTGTTCCAGCCGTGAACTATCAAGAAGGCTGCTGGAGCCTTGTTCCAGCCATGAACCCTCTCTTCCAAAAGAAGAGTTTGTGTTCTTTTGACCCTTTTTGCATGTGAGAGAGATGCTTAATGGATTGTGTGTGTTCTTTTTTTTTCAAGACCACCTAAAAAAGATCAAAAAGGGGGAAACCCCTAAGGGGCGGCCGAACCCAATTGTAGTTTTAGGTTTTCCCCCAAAAACTCCCTTTTAATCTTTGTTAAACTAATTGTTTAAAATAGATATATAATTAACCTTTTAATTATATAGCATACACACACTTTTATTATTTGATGTTATTTAAATAAATTAAACAACATTACAAATAATATCCATGAACAAAATATCCATATAGGTTGTTCAATCTCATATGCAACTTATTTAGAAAACCCATTTTCTAAATTGGTGTATTTATCTAATTGAATGATCATATCATCAATTAAATATTATTTGGTGTTTGCTAAGCTTGTTATTGGGTATGACCCGACCTGGATCATAACGTATTAACCACATCAATGTTCTATGTGTCTTGGGCATAAAGAATCCAACAATCTCCCACTTGCACAAGATTCATAGAAGATTGATGCAAGCAGTGAATACCGCCTAACAGCAGTTACTACCCTTAATACGCATGACTGAAAGCCATTCAATAACATCACCCCCTTCAAGTATCTAACTTGAAATAATTTAGGTGAATCAATCATTTATTCTTTTGTTATAGATGTCATGTTAAATCCAAGGACATAGAATGATCATTCCTTGTTGATTTAACTTAATCAGGCCTTAGACATCTTGCTCTTAATGAATAAGAGGAACAAATTCTATGTTGACTACATACGTTTCTCACAATCACCTTATGTCATACCTAAACATAGCCTTATGTACTGACCATTATTTCAGAGCAGCGAAGAACTAGTTCAAGGTATAACACTTGGTGAATATCAAAACCCAATATGTATCTTAGGTTGGAGGATACCAAATGATATTCGCCTTTATTCAAATTTACTTATGATTAATCTAAAAGATTCCATGTAGTAAAATTGAGATGCGGGTCAGTCCAATATTTGTATCCCACAAATATCTATGAACCTTGGCAGCAACCAATTGCTCTATATTCATGCCTTATGAATATCCACCAATCCAAGTTCATAATAGTCTTACCTCATATTTGTTCCACAAATATGACCGACTACGGACATTTAGAATAATAAACATATTCATGGATGTAAACATGCTAAACGAACATAACTCTAAATATCGTAAATATATAGATGAGTTAAATATTACAATTGTTCTATATTTATATTAAACAGATCAATTTCAATCACTAGAATATCGATGTCCTAAGGCACAAGTATGACTTCATGCTTTGCCCTTTCAAGGAGCTTCGTGAGTGGATCCGCAATGTTTTGATCAAAGTGAACTTTGCGAATACATATCTTTCCCTTTTCAACTTCATCCCTTATGTAGTTGAATCTCCGCTCATTGTGCCTAATCTTTTGATGTGCACGGGTTCCTTGATTTGAGCAATCGCACCCTCGTTATCACAAAAGATTTCTAAGGGGTCTTGAATGGTAGAGACCACCTTTATATTGGCGATAAACCTTTTATCATGCAGCTTCCCAAGCTACTAATGAGACGGCTATGCATTCGTATTTGTAGTGGGCAATGCTACCCCATTCATAATGGAGACATACCGGATTGTGATCGAGGATCATCTTGATCAGTTTGGAAACTTGCATCCGTGTAACCCTTTACAACGAGTTCCTTGTTTTTCTAATCCGTATATTAGAAACATATCCCTAGTCCTCCTAAGGTACTTCAATATACTTTTAACAACCATCCAATGGCTATTACCTGGATTCTACTGATATCTGCTTGTCATGCTTGACGCGCATGACACGTCCGGTCAGTGCATATCATCGCATACATGATGGATCCTATAGCAGACGCATATGGGATGTCGTTCGTACGATCTTGTCATCCTTTAAGCTTGGACATTGAGATGCACTCAATATTGTCCCTCTATGAATAGGTACTATACCTTTCTTAGAGTTTTCCATCTTGAAATTTTCAAGATTTATCAATGTATGCACTTTGGTTTAGACCTATCAACCGCCTCGATCTATTACTATAGATCTTTATTCCCAATATATAGGCGGCTTCACCGAGAACTTTTATGGAAAATCTATTTCCAAGCCAGGTTTTAACACCTTCCATGGTTGGAATATCATTTCCAAATAGTAGTATGTCATCACATACAAAACTTAGAATGTAATTAGACTCCCACTAGCCCTTTTATACACACAAGCCTCGTCAGCGTTCTTGATGAACCAAATTTCTTGATCTCTTCATCAAAACGTTGATTCCAACTTCTCATACTTGTTTCAATCCATAGATTGATCTCTTTAACTTGCATACTTTATTAGGATGCTTTGGATCGACAAACCTTCAGGCTGAACGATATGGACAGTCTCTTCGAGATGTTCATTAAGAAAGGCAGTTTTGACGTCCATTTGCCAATCTCATAATCATAATGAGCAGCAATGGCAAACAATATCCTAATAGACTTTAGCATTGCCATAGGCGAGAAGGTTTCATCATATTCAACCCCTTGAGTTTGAGTGAAACCTTTTGCTATAAGTCTTGCCTTGTAAGTATCCAAGTTTCCATGCATATCTGTTTCTTCTTGAAACCGACTTGCATCCAACCGGTTTGGAGTTAAGTGGAGGGTCAACCAGTTCCCAAACATGGTTGTCATACATGGATTGCATCTCTACATTCATGGCTTCCAGCCATTTGTCACAATCCGAATTGGACATTGCATCATGGTATGTAGTTGGCTCATCGGAGTCAACCACGTAGCATCCATCCGTGAAAAATCCATATCTTTCAGGTGGAATGCTAACTCTACAAGATTTGTGAACGTTTTGTGTGTATTAATCACCCTCTTGATCATCATCAACACCTCCTGTTGATTGCTAGTGTCAACCAAACGTGTATTGGCTTGTGGATCCTGATCCTCATCAAATTCTACTGTTCTATACGTCATTCCTTACATAAGGAACTTGGCTTCCAAGAACTCTGCCTTTCGAGCAATAAATACATTTTGCTCTGTTGGATCAAAGAAGTAGTATCCTATACAGTCTTTTGGATATCCAACAAATATACACTTAGTGGATTGACTTTCCAGTTTGTTTGGGTGTTAAGCTTAACATAAGCATCATAACCCTATGCTTTTAAATATGATAGCGATGGAACTCTTCCATGCCATATTTCAAAAGGTGTCGAATCCACTTTCTTGGTTAGGGCCATATTCAAATACGAGCCGTGGAGAGTAGTGTGAAACCCTAAAATGATAGAGGTAGTGAGGTTATAGCCATCATAGATCAAACCATATCCAATAGGTTTTGTTTCTCCTTTCAGACACATCATTATGTTATGATGTTCCTGGAGGAGCATGTTGTGAGACAATCCTACAACTTCTTAGATGATCCTGAAAAGCCTCACTGAGGTATTCACCTCCTCTATCTGAACGGAGAACTTTGATAGTTCTATTGAGTTGATTTTCTACTTCATTCTTGAAGTTTTTGAACATTTCAAAAGCTTCATGTTTATATGTCATCAAGTACACATAACCATAGCAACTGTAATCATCGGTAAAGGTAATGAAGTATCTTTCATGATTCCTTGTCATTATCTTAAAGGAACCACATACATCTGAATGTATGATTCCTAATAAGTCTTTTGCCCTCTCGTTAGTACCACTAAAGGGCGACTTGGTCATCTTACCTTGTAAACAAGATTGACACTTATCAAATGAACAATTTTCATTTGTTTTAAAAAGACCATTCTTTTGAAGTGTTTGAATCCAATTCTTGTTTATGTGACCAAGACGACAATACCAAAGTTAAGAATCACTTAAACCCTATTTTAAGTTTCTTGGTGCTTGATTGGTATAATGTGTTATTATGGATGATTCATCATGAACCAATTCATAAGTACCATTAAAAGGCATAGCCTTGAAATAAAATACATCATCCATATAAACATAAATACCATCGTTTATAACTTTTAAATCATAACCATATTATTTAAAATGGAAACTGAAATTATGTTCCTAGTCAAACTAGGAGCATACAAAATGTTTTTAAGAACAACTTCCAAACCATTTGAAAGTTTCAAAACATAGTCTCCTTGGGCTTCGACATCAACTTTGCTCCGTTGCCCATGTAGAGACTTGTGTCTCCCTTCTGAAAGTGCTTATTTCTTTTGAACCCCTGCAATAGATTGCAAATATAAGTTCCACATACGGTATCTAATACCCATGTGTTTGAAGAAATAACATTTAAGTCAATATGGATCATGAAAGTTGTACCTGAGGTCTGCCCAACATCCCTCTTGTTTCTCAACTCTTTGAGATAGATTGGACAATTCCTTTTCCCATGTCCTACCTCACCACACTCAAAGCATGGATCGTTTTGCTTTACCTTAGCTTCATAAGCTTGGGTTTTTTAAGGTTCCGCTTTAACCTTCCCTTTTCTTTGCTTTTGATGTGCCCCTTTCCTTTAGCAACATTTGCCTTGGGATCGGGGAATGGCCTTTTCCTATTGCCTCCCTCATTGATCGAGAGAACAGGCAGAACCTTTCTACCCATCACCTCCTTAACTGTTATGAGCATTGCGTGAAGCTCACCAATGCTCTTATGTTCCATTCGTTCATATTATAATTCATTATGAACGTCTCAACTTTTTAGTTAGGCCATTAAGGATCAAATCCGTTACCAACTCCTTGAGACAAGACAGTTAAGCCTCTCGAGGCAATCAATGCGGCTTTTCATCTTAAGTATATAAGATGATACCGATTGGGTTTCTTCCATGTGACAAGCATGAAGCGCTCGAACAGTTTCGAAGCGCTCTACCCTAGGTGTTGAAGGAACATTTCCTTCAATTGGGTAATCATGTCATATGCCCCAAGATGCTCCAAGTCCTTTTGGAGTTCGGGAATCATAGTTCCCAACATGAGGCAGGATACCTGCATCGAGTCCTCAGTATACTGAAGCCAATCGTTATAGGCCTCAACATCCTCAGGGTCGGGTTGGTCAGGAATAGAATCGTCAAGGACATAAGCCTTTTTCTCTTGCTTGAGAACTATTCTCAAGTTTCAAAACCAGTCCATAAAGTTGTTATGGTTCAGACGATCCCTCTCTTAAATAGTTCTCAGTGACAGGGTATGGACGGTCGGGGTGGTAGCATTATTGTTTGCGGCTATTCTACAAGATTTACAAAGTTCTTATTAGTATTTCTGAAAAATTACATTTTAATCATTAATACCCTTTTATGACTCATAGAAAATTAATAATTAAATCTAAAATCCAATGTTACATTCAAATAATGGTTAGGTGACCTTTATCCTATTATTTAAATTAACATGGTAGTCAACAGTTGACAATTGCAACCTTTTACAACTTCTAGCCTTTATGGGATCGGTTAAACATCTCATGTTTGGTTGGCATGTTTAATCCCATCAACACCACTATACGCCATGCTTTGGTGACCCTATGAACATGGTTTCCAATTCAAGTCATCCTACTTACACACACATGTGAGTTTAAACATACAAGTGGTTAGGTGACCTTTATCCACAAATACGTTAAGCCCACCTCAAAACACAAGTTCCTAAAAGTGGTTAGGTGACTTTATACCACAATAGTTCTCAAGTGATCTGAGTGTCATGTAAAAGGATGGTGTTAAACTTGTTTCCAAAGGGATTTTAGTTTTCATTAATTCTAGTTTTGAAAACTCTATGTACCTTGTATTTGCATGCTTTCAAAAACATCGTACCCTATGGTTCTCCTTTTTTAATAAAAACCCATTTATTAGAATCATTAATCCTTTTAATAACCTCTTATTAATCACTTAATGATTAGGAACCATAAATTTTCAGCTTGTTTTGTTTGTTAATAGTTTGTTATACATATCCAAATATCCAACAATCAACAAAATTAAACAAATCAAACAAGCACAACCAAACAATCACAAGTGCATAACCATAGCCACTAAGTTGACCACACTTGTTTTCCATCACAAGTGTTGTCATAAGGTCATTCCTAAGGGTTTAACACAACACAAAAGATGATATCTCTAAAGACCCCCACTTGAACTTGCATCCAAATGCTTCAAGTCCTTCTCTTGTGTCTTCCTTTTGTGCTTCCATCTTGGCATCTTCTTTTACAAAATTTATATCTAATACAATTTTTCTAATAAAAGAAAGCACAGTTAATCTATCTATTACATTGCCATTGAATGAATATAATAAATTACATCCAAATACAAAACACAAAAGAATATTATTACAACCCTTTATGAATGAAATCAACCAAAACAAACATCCATTCAAACCAAATCAAACCAAGGTCAAGGCTAGGTTATGCACCAATATGTAACATCATATAAACATTCAAGAACCAAATAAATCCCCATATGACCCTAAATTTTCAGCCAACATAAACCAAGAATTAGGGTCTTTTGTCCAAACAAAAAAATATAATCAACCACTTGATATCTTTCTTTCAAGGTTTAATCGCAAGCATGTTAGATATAACCTTGAAAGGTTGGGGATTTATAATCAAACCACAAAACAGCCCTATAAGGTGGTTAAAGCCCATAAAACAAATTTACAAGGACAAATGAAACTAGTCATCCACATATCCGGTTCTGACACCAATGTTGGGTTGCTGGACCAAATCAAACTAGTTTAACCATTTAAACATGAAAAACGCAGCGGATAATTACCTTAATATGTTCATTTGTAATCTGAAAAATAAGGTTCATTTCATAGCAACAACAAACCCTAAAACATAAGGATCATTTATATGGTTTGAACTAGCTATCAGCAACAAATAACAACCAAAGTATGACATACAAACTACCTTTTGTATGCTACTGAAAACATGATGAAGGAGGAAGAAAAATGAGCTTCTTGAATGACCAAGACACCAAGGAGAGGTGTCATCAAGCATCCATACCCACAAGCATCAAGCAAGCACCTATCTTGCTAGGTTTTGACACCAAAATCGGATCAAGAAGGCTGTTGGAGCCTTGTTCCAGCCGTTGAACTATCAAGAAGGCTGCTGGAGCCTTGTTCCAGCCGTGAACTATCAAGAAGGCTGCTGGAGCCTTGTTCCAGCCGTGAACCCTCTCTTCCAAAAGGAGAGTTTGTGTTCTATGACCTTTTGAATGTGAGAGAGAGCTTGATGGATTGTGTGTGTTCTTTTTCTTTTTTTTTCAAGACCACCTAAAAAAGATCAAAAAGGGGAAACCCCTAAGGGGCGGCCGAACCCAATTATAGTTTGGGGTTTTCCCCCAAAACTCCCTTTTAATCTTTGTTAAACTAATGTTTAAATAGATATATAATTACCTTTAAATTATATAACATACACACTTTTATTATTTGATGTTATTTAATAAATTAAACAACATTACAAATAATATCAATGAACAAAATATCCATATAGGTTTCAATCTCATATGCAAACTTATTTAGAAAACCCATTTTCTAAATTGTGATTTATCTAATTGCATGATCATATCATCAATTAAATATATTTGGTGTTTGCTGAGCTTGTTATTGGGTATTACCCGACTTGGATCATAACGTACTAACCCATCAATGTTCTATGTGTTTGGGCATAAAGAATCCAACAATCTCCCCACTTGCACAAGATTCATAGAAGATTGATGCGAGCAGCAAATACCACCTAACAACGGTTTACTACCCTTAATACGCAGAATGAAAGCCATTCAATAACATCATCCCCTTCAAGTATCCAACTTGAAATGATGATTAGGGAATCAATCTTATCCTTTTGTTATAGATGTCATGTTAATCCAAGGACATAGAATGATCATTCCTTGTTGATTTAACTTAATCAGGCCTTAGACATCTTGCACTCAACGAATAAGAGGAACAAATTCATCTTGACTACATACGCTTCTTAGAAATCACCTTATGTCATACCTAAACATAGCCTTATGTACTGACCATTATTTCAGAGCAGCAAAGAACTAGCTCAAGGTAAACACTGGTGAATATCAAAACCCATATGTATCTCAGGTCGGAGGATACCAATGATATTCGCCTTACTCAAATTTACTTATGATCAATCTAGAAGATTTCCAGTAGAAAAATTGAGATGCGGGTCAGTCCCATATTTGATCCAATAAATATCTATGAACCTTGGCAGCAACCAATTGCTCTCTATTCTGCCTTATGAATATCCACCAATCAAGTTCATATAGTCTACGTTAAATTTGTTCCCACAAATATGACCGACTACGGACATTAGAATAATAAACATATTCATGGATGTAAACATGCTAAAAGGAACATAACTCTAAATATCGTAAATATATAGATGAGTTAATATTACAATTGTTCAATATTTATACTAATAGATCAATTCCAATCACTAGAATATCGAAGTCCTAAGGCACAAGTATGACTTTCATGCTTTGCCCTTTCAAGGAGCTTCGTGAGTGGATCCGGAATGTTTGATCAAAGTGAACTTCGCGAATACATATCTTTCCCTTTACAACTTCAGCCTTATGTAGTTGAATCTCCGCTCATTGGGCCTAATCTTTTGATGTGCACGGGGTTCCTTGATTTGAGCAATCGCACCCTCGTTATCATAAAAGATTTCTAGGGGTCTTGAATGGGAGAGACCAACCACCTTATATGGCGATAAACCTTTTATCCATACAGCTTCCCAAGCTGCTAGTGAGGCGACTATGTATTGTTGGGTTTGTTGGAACATAAAATCATAGTTAACCGTTTAAACTTCAGAAAACGCAGCAGAAGTAAAGCATTATAACCTGTTTATAAGCTGAAAAATATGTTCATTAGATGACCATATTAATGTATAAAACAAACCAAAAGAAACAAAGGATCATTTATGTGAATTAGCAAGCTATGAACATGTGAAAAACTACATAAAATCACAGCTTCATTGAGCTGTGATATATACCTTTCTGCAGCAGCTAAACTCAACAGAAAAGAGTTGTTAGATGCTCAAGAACTTGGCCAAGACTCCAAGAAGGAACCCTCAAGCTAGTATATATACCCAAGCTCCTTGCAAACACCTTCTCTTGTTAGGTAGAAATCACAAAACAACACCAAAAACCCAGCTTGAAAACCCTTATTCACTGCTGCTGAAAACCGTGGCTTAGAGAGAGAAAGGAAGCTGATTTTGTGTTGTTAGTTGCATGCATGAATCATATTCATGGAGTGCTTGATCTTCACACCAAGAAACAACATTAATCAGCTCAAAATTTGCTCTTCAAAGCTTCCCAAAGCTGCTGCCAGGTCCGAAATTTGAGAGAGAAAGAGCTGAAAAATGTTTGTCTCTTGCATGTATATGATAATGAGAATGAGAGTGTCTTTTATTCCTTTTGTTAGTGGAAGTAGCATGTGCATGATTCTACCAAGAGAATCATTGTGAAGACCCACACAAGCATGCATGCATCACATGCATGTCTCCCACCATCAAAGTGAACGGTTCTTTGAAAAAAAAAGAAGAGCTTTTCCTTTTTATAAACTAGTCAAATAATAACACATACATATAACTAGTTTTTAAATGTTTATAAAAGAAAGATTTCTTTTATAAAACAATAAACACACATATATGTATTGTCTAGTATTTTAACTAGTTATACAATTAACAATTAATTGTATAAGTGGTATACTCTCATTATTATTTGGTGTTATACAACTAATTTAAATAACACTTCAAATAATATTATTGAACAAAATATCCTAATAAATTGTTCCATCTCATATGCAACTTATTTAGAAAACCCATTTTCTAATTTGGTGTTAATATTTAATTGCATGATCATATCATCAATAAATATTAATTGGTGTTTGCTAAGCTTGTTATTGGGTATAACCCGACTTGGATCATAACGTACTAACCACATCAATATTTTATGTGTCTTGGGCACATAGAATCTACAATCTCCCACTTGCCAAGATTCATAGAATATTGATGCAAGTAGTAAATAACGCCTAACAACGGTTTACTACCCTTAATACGCATGATTTATGGCCATTCAATAACACATCCCATTCAAGTACCTTACTTGAAATGATTAGGTGAATCAATCATCTATCCTTTTGTTACAGATGTCATGTTAAATCCAAGGACACAGAATGATCATCCCTTGTTGATTTAACTTAATCAGGCCTTAGACATCTAACTCTCAACGAATAAGAGGAACAAATCCCATCTTGACTACATACGTTTCTCACAATCACCTTATGTCATACCTGAACATAGCCTTATGTACTGACAATATTTCATATCAGTGAAGAACTAGTTCAAGGTGTAACACTTGGTGAATATCAAAACCCAATATGTATCTCAGGTCGAAGGATACCAAATGATATTCGCTTTACTCAAATTTACTTATGATCAATCAATAAGATTCCATGTAGTAAGATTTGAGATGCGGGTTAGTCCAATATTTGTATCCCACAAATATCTATGAACCTTGGTAGCAACCTATTGCTCTATATTCATCCTTATGAATATCAACCAATCCAAGTTCATAATAGTCTTACCCTCATACTTGTTCCCACAAGTATGAACGACTACGGACATTTAGAGTAAATAATTTACTCATGGATTAAACATGCTAAATCGGAACATTAATTGAGATATTATAACCAAATAATTTTACTCAAATAATAATGAGTTCCACATATTCAAATACAAAATTGATCAAGTCAATCACTAGAATATCGAAGTTCTAAGGCATAGGTATGACTTTCATGCTTTGCCCTTTCAAGGAGCTTCGTGAGTGGATCCGTAATGTTTTGATCAAAGTGAACTTTCTGAATACATATTTCCCTTTTCAACTTCATCCCTTATGTAGTTGAATCTCCGCTCATTGTGCCTAATCTTTTGATGTACACGGGGTTCATTGATTTGAACAATTGCACCCTCGTCATCACAAAGATTTCTAAGGGGTCTTGAATGGTAGAGACCACCCTTAGATCAGTGATAAACCTTTTATTCATACAGCTTCCAAAGCTGCTAATGAGGCGGCTATGTATTCGAATTCTGTAGTGGACAATGCTACCCTATTCATAATGGAGACGTACCCCGATTGTGATCGAGGATCATCTCGATCAGTTTGGAAACTAGCATTCGTGTAACCCTTTACAACTAGTTCCTCTTCATCAGATCCGTATATTAGAAAACATATCCTTAGTCTCCTAAGGTATTCCAATATACTTTCAACAGCCATCCAATGGGTGTTACATGGATTATGCTGATATCTACTTGTCATGCTTAACGTGCATGACATGTCCAGTCTAGTGCATATCATCGCATTCATGATGGATCCTATAGCAGACGCATATGGGATGTCCTTCATGCGATCTTGCTCATCCTTTGAGCTTGGACATTGAGATGCACTCAATATTGTCCCTCTTTGAATAGGTACTATACCTTTCTTAGAGTTTACCATCTTGAACCTTTTTAAGATTTTATCATATATGCACTTTGGTTTAAACCTATCAACCGCCTCGATCTATCCCTATAGATCTTTATTCCTAAAATATAGGCGGCTTCACCGAGATCTTTATGGAAAAACAATTTCCAAGCCAGGTTTTAACACCTTCCATGGTTGGAATGTCCTTTCCATATAGTATTATGTCATCAACATACAATACTAGGAATATGATTACACTCCCACTAACCTTTTTACACACAAGCCTTGTCAGTGTCCAAGTTTCCATGCATATTGTGTTTCTCGAAAAACCCACTTGCATCCAACCGGTTTGGAGTTAAATGGAGGGTGAACCAATTCCTAAACTTGGTTTTCATACATGGATTGCATCTCTACGTTCATGTCTTCCAGCCATTTGTCACAATCCGAATTGGACATAGCATTATGGTATGTAGTTGGCTCATCGAAGTCAATCTCATAGCATCCATCCATGAAAAATCCATATATTTCAGGTGGAATGCTAACTCTACCAGATCTATGAACGTTTTGTGTGTATTGATCAACCTCTTGATCATTATCAAAACCTCTTATTGACAGCTAGTGTCAACCAAACGTGTATCGGCTTGTGGATCTTGATCCTCATCAAATTCACTATTCTATGCGTCATTCCTTCCATAAGGAACTTGGCTTCCAAGAACTATGCCTTTTGAGCAAAATACCTTTTGCTTGTTGGATCAAAGAAGTAGTATCCTATACAGTCCTTTTGGATATCCAACGAATATACACTTAGTGAATCGACTTTCAGTTGGTTTGGGTGTTAAGCTTAACATAAGCTTCATAACCCATACTTTTAAATATGATGGCGATGGAACTATTCCATTTCATATTTCAAAAGGCGTCGAATCCACTTTCTTGGTTTGGGCCATATTCAAAAATACGAGCCTCGGAGAGTAGTGCGAAACCCCAAAATTATAGAGGTAGTGAGCTTATAGCCATCATAGGTCGAACCATATCCAATAGGTTCGATCTCCTTTCAGACACACCATAATATTGTGGTGTTCCGGGAAGAGTAAGTTGTGAGACAATCTTACAACTTCCTAGATGATCCCAAAAAGCCTCACTTAGGTATTCACCTCCTCTATCTAAACGGAGAACTTTGGTAGTTCTATCGAGTTGATTTTCTACTTCATTCTTGAAGTTTTGAACATTTCAAATTTTCATGTTTATGTGCCATCAAGCACACATGACCATAGCGACTATAATCGTCGGTAAAGGTAATGAAGTAAGTTTCATCATACCTTGTCATTGTCTTAAAAGGACCACATACATCCAAATGTATGATTCCTAATAAGTCTTTTTGCCCTCTCATTAGTACCACTAAAGGGCTTGTTGGTCATCTTACTTTGTAAACAAGATTCACACTTATCAAATGAACAATTTTCATTTGTTTTCAAAAGACCATTCTTTAAAGTTTTTAAATCCGATTCTTGTTTACGTAACCAAGATGACAATGACAAGAATAAGAGTCACTTAAACCATTTTAAGTCTCTTGGTGTATGATAGGTATAATGTATTATTATAGGACGAATCATCATGAACCAATTCATAAATTATTAGAAGGCATAGCCTTGAAATAATATACATCATCCATATAAACATAAATACCATCATCTACTAACTTTAAATGATAACCATATCGTTTTAAAAGGGAACTTAAATCATGTTCCTAGTCAAACTAGGAGCATATAATATGTTTTGAACAACTTCCAAGCCTTTTGAAAGTTTAAAAACATAGTCTCCTTTCTTAAAGTGCTTATTCCTTTTGATCCCTTGCAACAGATTGCAATAGTGAGTTGCACATGTGGTATCCAATTACCCATGTGCTTTGAGGAAATAACATTAAGTCAATATGGATTATGAAAGTTGTGCTTGAGGTTTGCCAGCATCCCTCTTATTTCTCAACTCATTAGATAGGTTGGACAATTCCCTTTCAAATGACCTATCTCACCATACTCAAAGCAGGATCGTTTTTGGTTACCTTAGGCTTCATAAGCTTAGGTTTTGGAGGTTCCGCTTTGATCTTCCCTTCCCCTTTGCCTTTGATGTGCCCTCCTCCTTTGGCAACATTTGCCTTGGGATCGGGAATGGTCTCAACATCGTCGGGGTCGGGTTGGTTAGGAATAGGATCGTCAAGGACATTTGCCTTTGCTCTTGCTTGAGAACAATTCTTAAGTTTCGAGACTAGTCCATAAGGTTATTATGGTTCAGACGATCCCTCTCAAAAATAGTTCTCAGTGATAGGGTATGGACGGTCGGGGGTGGTAGCATTATTGTTTGCGGTCATTCTACAAATTTTACAAAGTTCTTTTTAGTATTTCTGAAAAATTTCATTTTAATTATTAATACCCTTTATGTCTCATAGACAATTAATAATTAAAATCTAGAATCCAACGTTATATTCAAATAATGGTTAGGTGACCTTTATCCCATTATTCAAATTAACAAGGTAGTCAACATTTGACAATTGCAACCTTTTGCAACTTCTAGCGGTATGGGATCGACTTTAAACATCATATGTAAAGCCGGCATGTTAATCCCATCAACACCATTTGGAAACCATATCTTAGGTGATCCATTTAACATGGTTTGCAAATCAGTCACCCTACTTGCACACACATGTGAGTTTACCAACACAAGTGGTTAGGTGACCTTTATCCCACCAATGTGGTATTCCCACCTTAAGTCATAAGTTCCCTCAAAATGGTTAGGTGACCTTTATCCCATTAAGAGTTTCCAAATGACTTAAGTGTTGTGCAAAAGGACGGTGTTAAACTTGTTTGAAAAGGGATTTTTAGTTCTCATAATTCTAGTTTTGAAAACTCTATGTACCTTGTATTGCATGCTTTCAAATACAAGGTATCCTATGGTTCATTTTTAATAAAACCTCTTTTATTAATCATCAGTCTTTTAATAACCTCTTATTAATCACTTAATGATTAAGAACCATAGATGCAAGGTATCTCATGGTTTATTTTAATAAAACCTCTTTTATTAAATCATTAATCCTTTTAATAACCTCTTATTAACCACTAATGATTAGAAACCATAAATTTTCAGCTTGTTAAGTTTGCTAATGAGTTTGTTATGCTATCCAAATATCAAACAACAATCATACAACAAACAACCAAACAAGCATAATATAAACAACCACAATGTGCATAACCATAGCTACTATTGTGACCACACTTGTTTGCCATCACAAGTGTGGTCATTTGGTCTTTCCTAAGGATTGAATACAACACAAGATAGAGGTCTTCTTAGACTCCCACTTGAACTTGCATCCATATGCTTCAAGTCCTTTTGTGTCTTTGATGTCCATCTTTGGGTCTTCATTTTTTTTTGTGCATCTTCCTTTTACAAAAATTATATCCTAATACATTTTTCTAATAAAAGAAATGCACTAATCTATTTATTACATAACCTAATGAATAAATAATTACAACCCAAATAATAAACACAAATATTACAACCCAATTGAATGAATTAAAACAACCATTAAAACCATCCAAATCACACAAGGCCTTAAGCTAGGTTATGCACTTTAACAACCAATGATCATATCATTTATTCATATAATGAAACCCACTTAAAACCACCAAATTTCAGCCAACATAAACTGAAATTTTTGGTTTTAAATATTGTCCAAACAATCAACATTTATCAACATGTATTTCTTTCAAGATTTCATCACAAGCATGTATGATATAATCTTGAAAGTTGGGGATTCATCAAAACAAATTGTAGCAGCCCATAATCATCCTATTATGAGTTTAAAATCATCCTCTAAAACTAATTTTAAAGGACAAGAACAAGCAGCTATCCACATAACCGGCTCTTGATGCCATTGTTGGGTTGTTGGAACATAAAATCATAGTTTAACCGTTTAAACTTTCAGAAAACGCAGCGGAAGTAAAGCATTATAACCATGTTTATAAGCTGAAAAAAATATGTCATTAGATGACCATATTAATGTATAAAACAAACCCAAAGAACAAAGGATCATTTATGTGAATTAGCAAGCTATGAACATGTGAAAAACTACATAAAATCACAGCTTCATTGAGCTGTGATATATACCTTTCTGCAGCAGCTAAACTCACAGAAAAGAGTTGTTAGATGCTCAAGAACTTGGCCAAGACTCCAAAGAAGGAACCCTCAAGCTAGTATACCCCAAGCTCCTTGCAAAAACCTTCTCTTGTTAGGTAGAAATCACCAAAACAACACCAAAAACCCAGCTTGAAAACCCTTATTCACTGCTGCTGAAAACCGTGGCTTAGAGAGAGAAAGGAAGCTGATTTTGTGTTGTTAGTTGCATGCATGAATCATATTCATGGAGTGCTTGATCTTCACACCAAGAACAACATATAATCAGCTCAAAATTTGCTCTTCAAAGCTTCCCAAAGCTGCTGCCAGGTCCGAAATTTTGAGAGAGAAAGAGCTGAAAAATGTTTGTCTCTTGCATGTATATGATAATGAGAATGAGAGTGTCTTTTATTCCTTTTGTTAGTGGAAGTAGCATGTGCATGATTCTACCAAGAGAATCATTGTGAAGACCCACACAAGCATGCATGCATCACATGCATGTCTCCCACCATCAAAGTGAACGGTTTCTTTGAAAAAAAAGAAGAGCTTTTCCTTTTTATAAACTAGTCAAATAATAACACATACATATAACTAGTTTTAAATGTTATAAAAGAAAGATTTCTTTTATAAACAATAAACACACATATGTATTGTCTAGTATTTTAACTAGTTTATACAATTAACCAATTAATTGTATAAGTGGTATACTCTCATTATTATTTGGTGTTATACAAAAAATTTAAATAACACTTCAAATAATATTATTGAACAAAATATCCTAATAAATTGTTCCATCTCATATGCAACTTATTTAGAAAACCCATTTTTCTAAATTTGGTGTAATATTAATTGCATGATCATATCATCAATAAATTTAATTGGTGTTTGCTAAGCTTGTATTGGGTATAACCCGACTTGGATCATAACGTACTAACCACATCAATATTTTATGTGTCTGGGCACATAGAATCCTACAGTATTGTATTCTGTAGTGGACAATGCTACCCCATTCATAATGGAGACATACCCGGATTGTGATCGAGGATCATCTCGATCAGTTTGGAAACTTGCATCCATGTAACCCTTTACAACGAGTTCCTCTTTATCAGATCCGTATATAGAACCATATCCTTAGTCCTCTAAGGTATTTCAATATACTTTTAACAACCATCCAATGGCTATTACCTAGATTCTGCTGATATCTGCTTGTCATGCTTGACGCGCATGACACGTCCGGTCTAGTGCATATCATCCCATATATGATGGATCCTATAGCAGACGCATATGGGATGTCCTTCATATGATTGCTCATCCTTTCAACTTGGACATTAAGACGCACTCAATATTGTCCCTCTTTGAATAGGTACTATACCATTAGTGTTTCCATCTTGAACTTTTAAGATTTATCAATGTATGCACTTTGGTTTAGACCTATCAGCCGCCTCGATCTATTCCTAGATCTTTGTTCACAAAATATAGGCGGCTTCACTGAGAACTTTATGGAAAAACTATTTCCAAGCCAGGTTTTAACACCTTCCATGGTTGGAATATCATTTCCAAATAGTAGTATGTCATCATACAATACTTAGAATGTAATTTGACTCCCATTAGCCCTTTATACACACAAGCCTCGTCGGCGTTCTTGATGAAACCAAATTTCTTGATCTCTTCATCAAAACGTTGATTCCAACCTCTCGATGCTTGTTTCAATCCATAGATTGATCTCTTTAACTTGCATACTTATTAGGATGCTTGGATCGACAAACCTTTAGGCTGAACCATATGGACAGTCTCTTCGAGATGTCCATAAGAAAGGCGGTTTTGACGTCCATTTGCCAAATCTCATAATCATAATGAGCAGCAATGGCAAAACAATATCCTAATAGACTTTAACATTGCCATAGGCGAGAAGGTTTATCATATTCAACCCTTGAGTTTGAGTGAAACCTTTTGCTACAAGTCTTGCCTTGTAAGTATCCAAGTTTCCATGCATATCTGTTTTCTCTTGACAACCCACTTGCATCCATCCAGTTGGAGTTTTAGTTAAGTGGAGGGTCAACCAGTTCCCAAACTGGTTGTCATACATGGATTGCATCTCTACGTTCATGGCTTCCAGCCATTTGTTACATCCGAATTGGACTTTGCATCATGGTATGTAGTTGGCTCACGAAGTCAACCACGTAGCATCCATCCGTGAAAAATCCATATCTCAGGTGGAATGCTAACTCTACAAGATTTGTGAACGTTTTGTGTGTATTAATCACCCTCTTGATCATCATCAACAACCTCCTGTTGATTGCTAGTGTATTCCACTCTGCCTTTCGAGCAATAAATACCTTTTGCTCTGTTGGATCAAAGAAGTAGTATCCTATATAGTCTTTTGGATATCCAACAAATATACACTTAGTGGATCGACTTACCAGTTTGTTTTGTGTGTAAGCTTACATAAGCATCACAACCCTATGCTTTTAAATATGATAGCGATGGAACTCTTCCACGCTATATTTCAAAAGGTGTCGAATCCACTTTCTTGGTTGGGGCCATATTCAAAATACGAGTCGTGGAGAGTAGTGCGAAACCCCAAAATGATAGAAGTAGTGAGCTTATAGCCATCACAGATCGAACCACATCCAATAGGGTTCGGTTTCTCCTTTCAGACACACCATTATGTTGTGTGGTTCCGGGAGGAGTAAGTTGTGAGACAATCCCACAACTTCTTAGATGATCCTAAAAAGCCTCACTGAGGTATTTAACTCCTCTATCTGAAAGGAAACTTTGATAGTGCTATTGAGTTGACTTTCTACTTCATTCTTGAAGTTTTTGAACATTTTAAAAGCTTCATGTTTATGTGTCATCAAGTACACATAACCATAGCGACTGTAATCTTCGGTAAAGGTAATAAAGTATCTTTCACCATCCTTGTCATTATCTTAAAGGAACCACGTACATCCTAACGTATGATTCCTAATAAGTCTTTTGCCCTCTCGTTAGTACCACTAAAGGGCGACTTGGTCATCTTACCTTGTAAACAAGATTCACACTTATCAAATGAACAATTTTCATTTGTTTTTAAAAGACCATTCTTTTGAAGTGTTGAATCCAATTCTTGTTTATGTGACAAGACGACAATACCAAAGTTAAGAATCACTTAAACCCTATTTTAAGTTTCTTGGTGCTTGATTGGTATAATGTGTTATTATTGGATGATTCATCATGAACCAATTCATAAGTACCATTAAAGGCATAGCTTGAAATAAATACATCATCCATATAAACATAAATACCATCGTTTATAACTTTTAAATCATAACCATATTATTTTAAATGGAAACTGAAATTATGTTCCTAGTCAAACTAGGAGCATACAACAAATGTTTTTAAGAACAACTTCCAAACCATTTGAAAGTTTCAAACATAGTCTCCTTGGGCTTCGACATCAACTTTTGCTCCGGTGCCCATGTAAGACTTGTGTCTCCCTTCTGAAAGTGCTTATTTCTTTGAACCCCTGCAATAGATTGCAAATATAAGTTCCACATCCGGTATCTAATACCTATGTGTTTGAAGAATAACATTTAAGTCAATATGGATCATGAAAGTTGTACCTGAGGTCTGCCCAACATCCCTCTTGTTTCTCAACTCTTTGAGATAGATTGGACAATCCTTTCCCATGTCCTACCTCACCACACTCAAAGCATGGATCGTTTTGCTTTACCTTAGGCTTCATAAGCTTGGGTTTTTAAGGTTCCGCTTTAACTTCCCTTTCTCTTTGCTTTTGATGTGCCCCTTTCCTTTAGCAACATTTGCCTTGGGATCGGGGAATGGCCTTTTCCTATGCCTCCCTCATTGATCGAGAGAACAGGCAGAACCTTTTACCCATCACCTCCTTAACTGTTATGAGCATTGCGTGAAGCTCACCAATGCTCTTATGTTCCATTCGTTCATATTATAATTCATTATGAAGTCTCAAACTTTTTAGTTAGGCCATTAAGGATCAAATCCGTTACCACTCCTTTGGACAAGACAGTTAAGCCTCTCGAGGCAATCAATGCGGCTTTTCATCTTAAGTATATAAGATGATACGATTGGGTTTCTTCCATGTGACAAGCATGAAGCGCTCGAACAGTTTCGAAGCGCTCTACCCTAGGTTGTTGAAGGAACATTTCCTTCAATTGGGTAATCATGTCATATGCCCCAAGATGCTCCAAGTCCTTTTGGAGTTCGGGAATCATAGTTCCCAACATGAGCAGGATACCTGTATCGAGTCCTCGTATACTGAAGCCAATCGTTATAGGCCTCAAATCCTCAGGGTCGGGTTGGTAATAAAGGTAATAAATGTTTATGGTCATCAAGTACACATAACCATAGCGACTGTAATCTTCGGTAAAGGTAATAAAGTATCTTTCACCATTCCTTGTCATTATCTTAAAGGAACACGTACATCCTAATGTATGATTCCTAATAAGTCTTTTGCCCTCTCGTTAGTACCACTAAAGGGCGACTTGGTCATCTTACCTTGTAAACAAGATTCACACTTATCAAATGAACAATTTTCATTTGTTTTTAAAAGACCATTCTTTTGAAGTGTTTGAATCCAATTCTTGTTTATGTGACCAAGACGACAATGCTAAAGATAAGAATCACTTAAACCCTATTTTAAGTTTATTGGTGCTTGATTGGTATAATGTGTTATTATAGATGATTCATCATGAACCAATTCATAAGTACCATTAAAAGGCTTAGCCTTGAAATAAAATACATCATCCATATAAACATAAATACCATCGTTGTCACACCCCGGGCCCAGAGAGGCGGGACGTAACGATCAGTAATCAACAACCAAATGCAGCGGAAACTTAATGGTTTAATAAAGTACAACTTGCAAATTTTACATCAGAATATTGGCTTAGTTTCAATTTACAAGGTGCCTAAATCTACAGTCTATAGATGTCATGATCAATCTCTTGGTATATGTTTCTTGATGCTTCGGTAACTAAGGCTTTTAGGCTCGGCTTTTGTCTTCAACACCTACCCACATATCTTGCTTCGGATTTAGGTAACTTCTATAGCTCAACTATTCTCCCTAGCTGTACCTGAAGACATGCTCAAAAAGATTTTGTGTCAACATAAAGTTGGTGAGTTCAAGCGGTTTTGTTTCAAAAAAAAATAAAAGGGACTCTTAAAGTCCAGATGTTAAAGTATTTGTATCTATTATAGCTGTGGTGGTGTCACAATCAATCCTTCACTCAGTCCCGGCTTGCCTTTTCTAAAGTTGTGTTGAACCGGTTAACCCCAAAGGGGAGAATCTGAGCCTCATAGCAGTGGACTCACCTACCGGATGGTCCACCTTTGTATCTTATATAACTTGTCACATGCCACATACGACCCCTCAGGATCTCAGTGGGGTACCTCCCTGTAGCGGGAGCCACTGTGTGTGGGGGATTCCCTAAATAGATCTATCCATATAAAGCAAGCGGTTCATAACAGAATTAATGATTGTGATTCATGTATCAGCAGGTATCATCAAAATCCACAATATAAGCATCATATAGTATCACAAATAATAGTTTCAGTTTAAAAGAGCATGCTTCATCCCCAAAATGAAAGTAAAAAGGGGGACACGAGAACTCACCTTGTATCCTTATAAAAATTCTAAGCTCGGTAAAGAAATATGAAAGTCACCAATAAAGAAATCCTAATTAGAACATATGAGATTCATGTTTAGAATTAGCACGACATTATGACATGCGTACGGTTGAGCTCTTTAGTTACCTTAAAGTTGGTGATTAGTATCCTTGTTGTATCTTAGCTTTTGTACAGGTATTTGTTGTCGTGTGCTAATTTGTGCATATTAGATTAATCAATGTTCTTATCCGAGTAATGATTCTTAGTACAATAATTGTAACAATAATTTGTTGATTTGGAGATTTAAATCTTTATAGATGATTATCATTGATGACATTATCCATACGAGAGAGGGTTATAACACAACGTATATATATATATATATATATAGAGTTTTCAAGTATTAATAATCATACCTTCTTAAATATCAGTTGCTTAATTGCTAGCATGTTATAACTATTTCTCATAAACAGATGTACATCTTTACCTAGATTATACATGGAGTCTTATTTTCATCAACTTCAGTAGTAATATTATCTTCCCAAGGATGATATTTATTATGATGACAAATCTATAACTATTGTTAGAAATTATATCCTGGTATTATTAAATATGCTAATAACAATATAAGAAAAATAATGTTATTCCATTATATGTACATTTTTAGGGTTTTGAAAACGCTAACAAGTCACATGCATTTGTTTGAATACTTTGTATTAATACACTATACACCAGCTATAGTAACCTCTTGATCGGTTTTAATAACTATTATTTATACTTATGTCTCGTGTATGAACTAACCATTTTAAAGCAAACAATTATATCCATTGGCATTCATTTTCATCTTTATAACTTATGTATTTTTATTATTAGAGCTCAAATAACACGCATATAGATTATACTTAAAATTCTAATGCGTTGCGCGTGCAATTATACCTCCCACTCGATTCACGTTCACTAACCACTCGTATTGCTTTTGATCTCTTCATGTTCTTGTTGTTGACGACCCGTTGACCTCAGTTGACCAAGTTTGACCAGTGATTAGCCAAAACCTTACCTTGTTGTTCTAACACAACAATTACCATTATCGACTACAACAACCACATTCACAACCATCTTCACCATCGCCATTATATCGACAGCCAAGTCCAACATATCACCATGACCATCAACACAACCACAGTCTACATGCACACTGATACACCACCATCAACAGCCCCAAATCCCAACCACATCGACATTTACACTGCTACACTGCCATCAACAGCCCTAAATTACAACCATATCGACATTTACACTGCTACACTGCCATCAACAGCCCCAATACACCTCGAATAAAGCAACAAAGAACGACAGACATAATCACAGCCAACATGAACCACAACAAACAACAACAGACAGAATCATAGCCAACATTCACCACAACCGAAAACAACACAACCATAATCACACATTACCTCACCATCACTGCTGTTTTGCAACCATCACCCAAACACCAACCACATGCAGCCATCGCCGACTCTGGTTCGGTTTCCTTCGACCCGACAGCCACCACCAACGCTGCCGACATCACCACCATCGTTCCTTGCCACCGCAACACCCACGACCTAGTTGCGGTACCATACACCAACAGCAATCACGTGCAGCCATCGCCACTGCCGTCACAACCATCACCAACCTTGTCGCCCTGCACACAGAACCAACCAGTGCCGACGCCTACATCAACAGCCATCGTCAACACCATCGGCTACCATCACAATACCGCAGCCACAATTAACAACAACCATCATCAACTCGACCAAAGCTGTCGTCTACAACCACAATAACCACAGCCGCGACCACCATCACCTCGACCGACAACAACACAGCCACAATCGCGTTCGGGGTCAGCTGCCACCACTGAAACCACGACCATCGACCTCCGCTGCCTGCGATTCAACCTCCAACCACACTTTTGCCTTCGATTCCAGTCACCTCGTTGAGTTTTAGGTGAAATTGAAGCTTCCATCGCTTCCGATTTAATGAAAAAAGTCAAGAGGGGGGAAAGAGGCTCGCCGGAGACCCGCGCGGGTGGCCGGGATCGGCCAGATTCGAAGAAAAAAGGGGGGAAGGGGGAGGTCGCGGTGCATCCGCCTCTTTCTCTCTTCCCTGACTTTTGTTTCTTTTTCTAAACCCTAAAATAGAGAAAAAGGTGCTTATATAGTGGGGTTAAGGAGATGGCTTAGTTAACGGGTCAGTTCGTATCACGTTCGGAGCAGTTATCTCGTATCGTTATAAATTTTACTTCCCGTTAGATACAATTATACAAAACATTATAAATATTCCGATATTATTGATTTTATCGTTTTTAAAACATGCCGAATAATTAAACGAGTTTGTAAATTATTGTGTATTTAACATGTTCAGCGGTTTTTCGCGTTTTCCTCGAATGAGTGCTTTTATTATTATTTTGATATCTAAATGCATCCAATTAAGCATTAGAATGATATTTTGAGCGTTATCTTCCCATGTTGGTCACGTTAAAACCTTATCTGACGAATTCTCGGGTTTGACCTGATCGCGTTTCGGGACGCATTTATGCCGGACAACGTATCACTCACAAAATTTAATATGTTGTGATAATAAACAATGATTAGATGAATATTTACGGAGTTATGAGATACGGTTGTCATAACAGACGTCAGTTAAATGTCGGTGAAAACTGGTATTCGCGTTTCACTTACGAAATTCTGTTGTTTATACATGATTGATGAAAAATCTTTTAGCAAGCATTATTTATGATATTGTTAGCATTAAAAAGGATTTGGATTGGATAACAAGCCATTATAAGAAATTCTGATGGAATTCAGATGTTAGTACGCGTTAAATTGCCGGATTTTACCCGGTATGGGTTCTGAATATGGTTTCAGTTTGGGTCTTTTCCATAGTTGTTTCAATCACATAAGAATTCATTGTTTCATAGTTTATCATTCAACTAGTTCATAAACATGCATTTGGGCCTTAAATGGGCCTTGTTTGTATGTTCGGGCCCTTATTGGGCTTATTAGGCCCAAAAGGCTAGTTTCATTTTGCAAGATTTCTTTGGTAAGCCCAATTCAATCCGGACCTTTATTGGGTCCTGTAATACATTAAGCTTTCTAATTGGGCTAGATTTCAGAGGTGTTACATTCTCCTCTCCTTTAAGAAATTTCGTCCTCGAAATTTTAGTATCTCTAACATTAATTCTGAATGTGATATACTCATAGTATGAGTCATGAGAATTCAAAACTACTAAGTTAAGTGTTCCAGGATGAAAGTTGTCGATTATGTATCAAATAACCGGGTTTGTTTAGATTCAAGTAGGTATCCTGATGTTTGAACATGCTTGACAAAACTAGTGAGTCATTTCATGTATAGATTTTTGGCTTCACAATCAGATCATTAAACATTTGTACAGAATTAACAACAAGAGGTTCTCCACTTTGTTTCCATGCACAGTCCTGTTGGGAAAAATCTAGCAAGGAGACGAACACCAAATCCCGTCGGTGTTACCGTCCTCACTGAGAATCTGAAGGATGATTGAAAAGTATCAGATGTTAGGGTGAATGGCTTGAATTAGACGTAACAGTCGAGTCGGCCATACGTCACTATCAATCTCATTTGTACAGATAAGGTTCCAAATGCATATTTTTATTTAGTGAAAGTCGCGCCCCAAAGTTCCAGTTCATGTACAATGTAATCCTTCGCATGTTTCTTGAATTGTCGGGTGGCTAGGAGATTGCCTTGTACCATCGTTTACTTATATTCTCGGCTGATACATTTAAGGTGTATGTAGTATCTTGCAACTGATTAAGCAGGTTAACAATTCTGGGAAGGGGGTATCGCTTCTTCTAGGTAACTTTATTCAACTCTTGATAGTCTATCCATATTAGGAGCATTCCATTCTTCTCCCGCAAAGTGTATCAGGGTTCTTCCAGGTGACATACCAGGTCTTATGAACCGTTTATCTAACAGTTATCGAACTTGCTTTCCTTCCACCAGCTCCTTAATACAGGTTTCAAGTCAAGTACCCCCATATATATATTACTTCTATTCTCCGACTCAATTTCCTTAACAGCAACCTCAACTGTTGTCTTAGGCTACAGAATTGCTGCAATCGTTTCCACTAGTTCCTTCATAGTGTTTCCCAATTAAGGTCAACCTTCTACATGACCTCTTCCTCGGTCCATATTCTACAAGGTAACTGTGCCCTGTAGAGGGTCTATTCGTGAAGCAGGTAACTCTGTTTAGATTCCAATCCATTATAATCATATCGACTGTTCGAACGAGATATGGGAGTAAGACTTTTTACTCGAATTTCCGACGTTGTGGAGCGTTCTAGGGTAAGGTATTAGAGAATCACTTTAGGAGAGGTTTGAAAATTTAGAGAGGAATAACGCAAATGCTTATGATCGGGGATGATTATGCAGACTTTCTTTGCTTACAATCTGCTGCATGTTTATCACTTCGTTGTAGTTGGATCTCAAGTGATTTAACACATAAGATTTCTTGTAGCTGATCTTCTATGCTTCTTAATACATCTTTTGGAGCAATACAAACCTTTAAGTTCGATCATGAGTTCTTCCCATGAATTCTTCATTATCATCGACCGTATCGATTCGAACAAGTTTAGGACTTTATCAAGGTGCTCGCTAGCACAAGAAGGTTAACTACCACTCTAATAACTTATAGTATAGTTCGAGATCGTATTCTACTTCAGATCTTCGTGCTCGAATCACGAACTTATCACTCAAGTAGTAGAGATCTCTGAGTAGAGATAACTTACAAGGTTTTAAAGTTTTTTTTTCCTCATCGGCTATCATGCGTTTCCAAAGATAAGGGTTATGCTATAGGGCTTAATGTGAGTAGCACAACTCGTTAAGAGAATAAATCGAGAACAGAGGGTGAGTGGCAAAAATCAGAGATCCAGAGAAGTCGTGAGTTCAGATTTTTGTCTTGAATCTCAAAGGTTAGCTTTTCTCGGCAATTAACCCTGGCACTTGGATCTTTACCTCCCGAGAATCTGGATTTTAGTGCGAGGTTTCATTTCCTATATATTCTAGCGCTCAGAACTTTATCAACAGCACGGTCAGTTAAAAGTAGGGTCAAAATAGTTCAACCTAAGTTTTGTGTGAAAATTGTCATTAGATGACTAACAGTTTAAGATGATGAAAGATTTCATGAGCGTAGTATTTGGAATGGTGATTATCAATCACAATCAGAGTTGATATTAAGAATATTCCTTAGGGATAAGTCGTTCAATTACAATGAATAGGTAGAGAGAAGTCATATTCCTCAAAGACTTTAAGAAAACGATCAGAGGAATTCTAGAATCCGGAAGATCCTATGAAGTGTGAACTACTAAGAAAGAAAGAAGTGACAAGTCTTATATGTTATTGACCACATGACGTGCTTCTTGACAATCCATTACTCCAATCCATTCTCGGTTGTGGAGTTTATGTTAGAGAGTCTTTTACGATACCGACAAAGTTGAAATGAATTCTGTAATAGGTAGGAAGGAATCCTTGGGCATCACAAAAGAATGAACAATATTGCTAAAGTACGCACTTAACTTAGGTGAAGTACCGTACTCTCAGCGCGAGGCTGGTTGAACTTGAGAAGGAACATTTGATGATCTTTTGAGTCAGATAATTGCATCATTGTAACCCAATAGGGTAGCAGAACAAAAGAAAAGAGAAGATGAAGAAAAAGAATAGTTACTACAATGTCGTCCTTGGTAGCTTTTCAAGTGTCAAATGTCTTTGCCCAGCACAAAAGTTTTGGGAATATATATATTCATTTAGTATATGTCGGATATTCGTGTTTAAATCTTGTATTTATTGGTTCTTTAAGTGTTATACATAGATATTAGTTTGCATGATAGGGCCCACCAGAACTCAAGTGTACCTGTAAATTCACCATTACGTGTGCACCAGTAATCGTCAATTTACCTTACACTGTCATTCTAGTCATTCCCATCATAAGTTCCAAGTTTTGCATAATTAGATCTTGAGTTAAAGTTCTCATTTGGTCATCATCTGCAATTAAGCACACTTAGATTCAAATTATGCCAACATTTTTGTTAACCCCAAAAAAATGTCTCAAAGTTAGTTTCAACAAATCGAGCAATAAATGAGCATTCAGGTACATGCTATCCTAGGGAGCAGAGCAAACAAAAAGGCATCATGGTTACTATCTTACCACTAAATTCCAACATGTATCATCCTACAAATAAGGCATATAAGCAAGTATCATCATTCCAACAAGCATCATTTAACAGTTGTCTCATGTAACGACACAAGTCGTATCAAGTGTATAGCTAACAGCATTTGTTTCATATAGTGACAAAAGTCAACTGTGCAATCAGATAAGTGTCTCCAGGGTTTAAGTCCTGATATATGTGCACAGCGTTGGTTTCTAACATTCTTAGTACTCGATGCTCAGTGGTCCTGTTAGTCATCTCCAAAAGGTTCCATACCTTTCCTGATTTACTCGGGTGCACCTATCATAGGTAATACCCTAATGTATCAAGGTTTCTTATAGAGTAGAGAATTATTAATGGGATATAGATATTATCCTTAAGGTATACAGGTTAAGGATGGGACTTCTTAAAGGAACCTATTCTTGCTGCAAACTTTGGATCACTGGATCATGGAAACAACCTACTAGGCTGGTCCTATTTATGGTTACCGCTTAGGTATTGCAAAGCAATCCCACATTTCTACACCCTTGGTTCAGCAAAGCTTAGAAAAGTCATCTTACTAAGGTGGTCCTATGAGGTTCATATGGTTGTGGTTTCGGTCTCGCAAAGCAGACCTACTTCTACAACCTTTGGCTCTGATACCAATCTGTCACACCCGGGCCCAGAGAGGCGAGATGTAACGATCAGTAATCAACAAACAAAATGCAGTGGAAACTAAATGGTTTAATAAAGTACAAGTTGCAAAATTTTACATCAGAATATTGGCTTAGTTTCAATTTACAAGGTGCCTAAATCTATAGTCTATAGATGTCATGATCAATCTCTTGGTATATGTTTCTTGATGCTTCGGTAACTAAGGCTTTTAGGCTCGGCTTTTGTCTTCAACACCTACCCACATATCTTGCTTCGGATTTAGGTAACTTCTATAGCTCAATTATTCTCCCTAGATGTACCTGAAGACATGCTTAAAAAGATTTTGTGTCAACATAAAGTTGGTGAGTTCAAGCGGTTTTGTTTCAAAAAAAAAAATAAAAGGGACCCTTAAAGTCCACATGTTAAAGTATTTGTATCTATTATAGCTGTTGTGGGGTCACAATCAACCCTGCACTAAGTCCCGGCTTGCCTCTTCTAAAGTTGTGTTGAACCGGTTAACCCCAAAGGGGAGAATCTAGGCGTCATAGCAGTGGACCCACCTGCCGGATGGTCCACCTTTGTATCTTATATAAACTTGCCACGTGCCACATACGACCTCTCAGGATCTCAGTGGCGTACCTCCCTGTAGCGGGAGCCACTGTGTGTGGGGGATTCCCTAAATAGATCTATCCATATAAAGCAAGCGGTTCATAATAGAATTAATGATTGTGATTCATGTATCAGCAGGTATCATCAAAATCCACAACATAAGCATCATATAGTATCACAAATAATAGTTTCAGTTTAAAAGAGCATGCTTCATCCCCAAAATGAAAGTAAAAAGGGGGACACGAGAACTCACCTTGTATCCTTATAAAAATTCTGAGCTCGGTAAAGAAATGTGAAACTCACCAACAAAGAAATCCTAATTAGAACATATGAGATTCATGTTTAGAATTAGCACGACATTATTACATGCGTGCGGTTGACCTCTTTAGTTATCTTAAAGTTTGTGATTAGTATCCTTGTTGTATATTAGCTTTTGCACAGGTATTTGTTGTCATGTGCTAATTTGTGCATATTAGATTAATCAATGTTCTTATCCGAGTAATGATTCTTAGTACAATAATTGTAACAATAATTTGTTGATTTGGAGATTTAAATCTTTATAGATGATTATCATTGATGACATTATCCATACGAGAGATGGTTATACCACAATGTGTGTATATATATATATATATATATATATATATATATATATAGTTTTCAAGTATTAATAATCATACCTTCTTAAATATCAGTTGCTTAATTGCTAGCATGTTATAACTATTTCTCATAAACAGATGTACATCTTTACCTAGATTATACATGGAGTCTTATTTTCATCAATTTTAGTAGTAATATTATCTTCCCAAGGACGATATTTATTTTGATGACAAATCTATAATTATTGTTAGAAATTATATCCTGGTGTTATTAAATATGCTACTAACAATATAAGAAAAATAATGTTATTCCATTATATGCACATTTTTGGGGTTTTGAAAACGCTAACAAGTCACACGCATTTGTTTGAATACTTTGTATTAATACACTATACACCAGCTATAGTAACCACTTGATCGGTTTTAATAACTATTATTTTATACTTATGTCTCGTGTATGAACTAACCATTTTAAAGCAAACAATTATATCCATTGGCGTTCATTTTCATCTTTATAACTTATGTATTTTATTATTAGAGCTCAAATAACACGCATATAGATTATACTTAAAATTCAAATGCGTTGCGCGTGCGATTATTCCTTCCTCTCGATTCACGTTCACTAACCCACTCGTATTGCTTTTGATCTCTTCATGTTCTTGTTGTTGACGACCCGTTGACCTCAGTTGACCAAGTTTGACCAGTGATTAGCCAAAACCTTACCTTGTTGTTCTAACACAACAATTACCATTATCGACTACAATAACCACATTCACAACCATCTTCACCATCACCATTATATCGACAGCCAAGTCCAACATATCACCACGACCATCATAACACAACCATAGTCGACATGCACACTGATACACCACCATCAACAGCCCCAAATCACAACCACATCGACATTTACACTGCTACACTGCCATCAACAGCCCTAAATCACAACCACATCGACATTTAAACTGCTACACTGCCATCAACAGCCCTAATACACCTCGAATAACAGCAACAAACAACGACAGACAGAATCACAGCCAACATGAACCACAACAAACAACAACAAACAGAATCACAGCCAACATCCACCACAACCGATAACAACACAACCATAATCACAGAATACCTCACCGTCACTGCTGTTTTGCAACCATCACCCAAACACCAACCACATGCAGCCATCGCCGACTCTGGTTCGATTTCCTTCGACCCGACAGCCCCCACCAACGCTGCCGACATCACCACCGTCGTTCCTTGCCACCGCAACACCCACGACCTAGCTGCGGTACCATACACCAACATCAATCACGCGCAGCCATCGCCACTGCTGTCACAACCATCACCAACCTCGTCGACCTGCACACAGAACCAACCACCGCCGACACCTACATCAACAGCCATCGTCAACACCATTGGCTACCATCATAATACCGCAGCCACAATCAACAACAACCATCACCAACTCGACCAAAGCTTTCGTCCACAACCACAATAACCACAGCCGTGACCACCATCACCTCGACCGACAACAACACAGCGACAATCGTGTTCGGGGTCGGCTGCCACCACTGAAACCGCGACCATCGACCTCCGCTGCCTGGGATTCGACCTTCAACCACACTTTCGCCTTCGATTCCCGTCACCTCCTTGAGTTTTAGGTGAAATTGAAGCTTCCATCACTTCCAATTTGATGAAAGGAGTCGAGAGAGGGGGAAAAGGCTCGCAGGAGACCCGCGCGGGTGGCCGGGATCGGCTGGATTTGAAGAAAAAAGGGGGGAAGGGGAGGTCGCGGTGCATCCGCCTCTTTCTCTCTTCTCTGACTTTTTTTCTTTTTCTAAACCCTAAAATAGAGAAAAAGGTGCTTATATAGTGGGGTTAAGGAGATGGCTTAGTTAACGGGTCAGTTCGTATCACGTTCGGAGCAGTTATCTCGTATCGTTATAAATTTTACTTCCCGTTAGATAAAATTATACAAAACATTATAAATATTCCGATATTTTTGATTTTATCGTTTTTAAAACATGCCGAATAATTAACCGAGTTTGTAAATTATTGCGTATTTAACATGTTCAGCGGTTTTTCGCGTTTTCCTCGAATGAGCGCTTTTATTATTATTTTGATATCTAAATGCATGCAATTAAGCATTAGAATGATATTTTGAGCGTTATCTTCCCATGTTGGTCACGTTAAAACCTTATCAGATGAATTCTCGGGTTTGACCTGATCGTAACCCGGTTCGCGTCACGGTCGCGTTTCGGGACGCATTTATTCCGGACAACGTATCACTCACCAAATTTAATATGTTGTGATAATAAACAATGATTAGATGAATATTTACGGAGTTACGAGACTAGGTTGTCATAACAGACGTCAGTTAAATGCCGGTGAAAACCGGTATTCGCGTTTCACTTACGAAATTCTGTTGTTTATGCATGATTGATGAAAAATATTTTAGCAAGCATTATTTATGATATTGTTAGCATTAACAAGGATTTATATTGGATAACAAGCCATTATAAGAAATTCTGATGGAATTCAAACGTTAGTACGCGTTAAATTGCCGGATTTTACCCGGTATGGGTTCTGAATCTATTTTCAGTTTGGGTCTTTTCCATAGTTGTTTCAATCACATAAGAATTCATTGTTTCATGGTTTCTCATTCAACTAGTTCGTAAACATGCATTTGGGCCTTAAATGGGCCTTGTTTGTATGTTCGAGCCCTTATTAGGCTTATTGGGCCCAAAAGGCTAGTTTCGTTTTGTAAGATTTCTTTGGTAAGCCCAAATCAATCCGGACCTTTATTGGGTCCTGTAATAAATTAAGCTTTCTAATTGGGCTAGATTTCAAAGGTGTTACAATCGTTTACAACTTTTAAATCATAACCATATTGTTTTAAAATGGAAACTGAAATTATGTTCCTAGTCAAACTAGGAGCATACAAAATGTTTTTAAGAATAACTTCAAAACCATTTGAAAGTTTCAAAACATAGTCTCCTTGGGCTTTGACATCAACTTTTGCTTCGTTGCCCATGTAGAGACTTGTGTATCCATTCTTAAAGTGCTTATTTCTTTTGAACCCCTACAACAGATTGCAAATATGAGTTCCACATCCGGTATCTAATACCCATGTGTTTGAAGAAATAACATTTAAGTCAATATGGATCATGAAAGTTGTACCTGAGGTCTGCCCAGCATCCCTCTTGTTTCTAAACTCTTTGAGATAGGTTGGACAATTCCTTTTCCAATGTCCAACCTCACCACACTCAAAGCATGGATCGTTTTCCGTTACCTTAGGCTTCATAAGCATAGGTTTTGGAGGTTCCGCTTTAACCTTCCCTTTCCCTTTGCGTTTGATATGCCCCTTTCTTTTGGCAACATTTGCCTTGGGATCGGGGAATGGCCTTTTCCTATTGCCTCCATCATTGATTGAGAGAACAGGCAGAACCTTTCTACCCATCACCTCCTTAACTGTTTTGAGCATTACTTGAAGCTCACCAATGCTCTTGTCCAATTCGTTCATATTGTAATTCATTATGAACGTCTCAAACCTTTTAGTTAACCCTCTTGAGGCGATCAATGCGGCTTTTCATCTTAAGTACATAAGACGATACCGATTGGGTTTATTCTATGTGACACGCATGAAGCGCTCAAACTGTTTCGAAGCACTCTAAACTAGGTTGTTAAAGGAACATTTCCTTCAATTGGGTAATCATGTCATATGCCCCAAGATGCTCCAAGTCCTTTTGGAGTTCAGGAATCATAGTTCCCAACATGAGGCAGGATACATGCATGGAATCCTCAGTATACTGAAGCCAATCGTTATAGGCCTCAACATCCTCGGGGTCGGGTTGGTCAGGAATAGGATCGTCAAGGACATAAGCCTTTTTCTCTTGCTTGAGAACAATTCTCAAGTTTCGAAACCAGTCCATAAAGTTGTTATGGTTCAGACGATCCCTCTCTTAAATAGTTCTCAGTGATAGGGTATGGACGGTTGGGGTGGTAGCATTATTGTTTGCGGCCATTCTACAAGATTTACAAAGTTCTTATTAGTATTTCTGAAAAATTACATTTTAATCATTAATACCCTTTTATGTCTCATAGACAATTAATAATTAAATCTAGAATCCAACGTTACATTCAAATAATGGTTAGGTGACCTTTATCCCATTATTTAAATTAACAAGGTAGTCAACATTTGACAATTGCAACCTTTTGCAACTTCTAGCCTTTATGGGATCGGTTAAACATCTCATGTTTGGTTGGCATGTTTAATCCCATCAACACCATTACACACCATGCTTCGGTGACCCTATGCACATGGTTTCCAATTCAAGTCGTCCTACTTACACACACATGTGAGTTTAAACATACAAGTGGTGAGGTGACCTTTATCCCACAAATACATTAAGCCCACCTCAAAACACAAGTTCCCTAAAAGTGGTTAGGTGACCTTTATCCCTCAAATAGTTCTCAAGTGATTCGAGTGTCATGTAAAAGGATGGTGTTAAACTTGTTTCCAAAGGGATTTTAGTTTTCATTAATTCTAGTTTTGAAAACTCTATGTACCTTGTATTTGCATGCTTTAAAAAACATGGTACCCTATGGTTCTCCTTTTTAATAAAAAACCCATTTATTAGAATCATTAATCCTTTTAATAACCTTTTATTAATCACTTAATTATTAGGAACCATAAATTTTCAGCTTGTTTTGTTTGTTAATTAGTTTGTTATACATATCCAAATATCCAACAATCAACCAAAATTAAACAAATCAAACAAGCACAACCAAACAATCACAAGTGCATAACCATAGCCACTAAGTTGACCATACTTTTTTGCCATCACAAGTGTTGTCATAAGGTCATTCCTAAGGAATTAACACAACACAAAAGATGAGATCTCCAAAGACCCCTACTTGAACTTGCATCCAAATGCTTCAAGTCCTTCTCTTGTGTCTTCCTTTTGTGCTTCCATCTTGTGCATCTTCTTTTACAAAATTTATATCCTAATACAAATTTTCTAATAAAAGAAAGCGCACTTAATCTATCTATTACATTGCCATTGAAGGAATAAATAAATTACATCCGAATACAAAACACAAAAGAATATTATTACAACCCTTTATGAATGAAATCAACCAAAACAAACATCCATTCAAAACCAAATCAAACCAAGGTCAAGGCTAGGTTATGCACCAATATGTAACATCATATACAACATTCAAGAACCAAATAAATCCCCATATGACCCTAATTTTTCAGCCAACATAAACCAAAAATTTAGGGTCTTTTGTCCGAACAAAAAAAATATAATCAACCACTTGATAACTTTCTTTCAAGGTTTAATCACAAGCATGTTAGATATAACCTTGAAAGGTTGGGGATTTATAATCATCACCACAAAACAGCCCTATAAGGTTGTTAAAGCCCCATAAAACCAATTTTACAAGGACAAATGAAACTAGTCATCCACATATCCGGCTCTGACACCATTGTTGGGTTGTTGGACCAAATCAAACTAGTTTAACCATTTAAACTTGAAAAACGCAGCGGATAATTACCTTAATATGTTCATTTGTAATCTGAAAAATAAGGTTCATTTCATAACAACAACAAACTCTAGAACATAAGGATCATTTATATGTGTTTGAACTAGCTATCAGCAACAAATAACAACCAAAGTATGACATACAAACTACCTTTTGTATGCTGCTGAAAACATGATGAAGGAGGAAGAAAATGAGCTTCTTGAATGACCAAGACACCAAGGAGAGGTGTCCTCAAGCATCCATACCCACAAGCATCAAGCAAGCACCTATCTTGCTAGGTTTTGACACCAAAATCGGATCAAGAAGGCTGCTGGAGCCTTGTTCCAGCCATGAACTATCAAGGAGGCTGCTGGAGCCTTGTTCCAGCCGTGAACTATCAAGATGGCTGCTGGAGCCTTGTTCCAGCCGTGAACCCTCTCTTCCAAAAGAAGAGTTTGTGTTCTTGTGACCCATTTTGCATGTGAGAGAGAGAGCTTAATGGATTTTGTGTGTTCTTTTTTTTCAAGACCACCTAAAAAAGACCAAAAGGGGGAAACCCCTAAGGGGCGGCCGAACCCAATTGTAGTTTTGGGTTTTCCCCCCAAAACTCCCTTTTAATCTTTGTTAAACTAATTGTTTAAAATAGATATATAATTAACCTTTTAATTATATAACATACACACACTTTTATTATTTGATGTTATTTAAATAAATTAAATAACATTACAAATAATATCCATGAACAAAATATCCATATAGGTTGTTTAATCTCATATGCAACTTATTTAGAAAACCCATTTTCTAAATTGGTGTATTTATCTAATTGCATGATCATATCATCAATTAAATATTATTTGTTATTTGCTAAGCTTGTTATTAGGTATGACCCGACTTGGATCATAACGTACTAACCACATCAATGTTCTATGTGTCTTGGGCATAAAGAATCCAACATGAATTACTTTTGAAATCAATCCACTCCTACCCAAAACTTATCCACTAAATTTGACAAATGAACTTCAAACACTATTCCGTTAAATATCCATTGAATAAATCTAAATGACTACTATCAATCCAGAGAATCCTTTTTCCACCATCAAGGGAAGGAAAAAGTTGCAAATGACCAATAGATTACTCCTATTAAGTAGAGAGGAATGGAGGATCAAATTACAGCATGAATAAAATTAAGTAGCTGTCAAACGAGAAATACAATGTGCGATTGATAAAAAGAAGTCAACTGAAGGTAACACAACTAATTAAATCAGATTTACTTGTATTTTAATCAAAATTGTGCAATAACATATTGGTGTATCAATATATTCAAGAAAGCTTAACTAAATACACGGGAAATGAACTCGTTATACAAAAACATTAAACAAAAATATTTATCACATGGATAGTTTTTGCTTTTCGTAACAACCATAGATGCTATGGGATTTTGAGTCTTAATCCTTCATAACACACTCATGAACCAATCTAATCAAATCTATTTATAATCTTAATTATAGTCACACTAGTCCATCACAAATGAAACATAGTATCTATTGTTTAAATGGAAACCAAAACCGAACACAACACGACATGAATTACTCTTGAAATCAATCCACTCCTTCGCAAAACTTATCCACAACACTCCACAAACCAACTTCGAACACTATTGTATTAAATATCCATTGAATAAATCTAGATGACAACTTCCAATCCTCAGAATCATTTTTCCACCATCAAGGGAAGTAAACGAGTTCCAAATGACCAATAAACTACTCGTATTAACTAGAATAGAATAAAGGATAAAATTACAGTGGGAATGAAAGTAATCAGACGTCAAACGAGAAATGCAATGTATGATTGATAAAAAAAATAAGTCAAATCAAGGTAACATAGCTAATTAGATAAGATTTACTTGTATTTTAATCAAATTGTGCAACTTCATATTGGTGTATGTCACACCCCTTGCCCAAGGAGGGTGGGACGTCACAGACTAGCAACATTCATGGTAGCGGAAACAAACGATCACAATAGCGCATAAGGAGAGAAATAACATGGCATTACATATTTAAAGTCAAACCGGGCGGTAACAGTCTAGCCCATTATACAAAGTACAAATTAATTACATAGTCCAAAGTGTTTAGTCATCCATAATTCAAATTGTTCAAATTGTTTCCAATTCAAGTAATGCCAGGGGTAGCCATAATCCTAGGTCATCCATGTCCGGTTCTGTAACACCCGTAATTTCTTATTAAAGAAATTAAAAGAATGAAATAGAAAGAAAAGGGAAGGAAATAAAAGTCTACTTTTGTGGAAGGGCCAAAAGTGCCAAATGGGCAAACTCCCTATTAATTTTGATAGAAAAGGTGGTATGGCCTCCCACGTTGCCTGAGTATTCTTTCATTTGATATTTTAAGAGAGAGAGAGCAGCAGGAGCAGAACACTATCGGGATTTTTGAAGAAGAACCTGAGAAACTCGAAGTTTTTGGTAAGAAATCTCGAAATTTTGATGTTTAGGACGATTCTAGAACCATTTATGGGCTTATAAATGTAACTAGTGTGTTCGGGTTGCACTGTGTGTGTGATTTAGGTGTATAAACGACTGAGAAGTTCAAGGAAAGGGCATCCAAAGCCCGAAGACAAATTAAGGTGAGTTTCTAGACCCCTTTTACTGGTTTTTAAATGTTTTGGGGCTGGAAATGCATGCAAGTATGTTTTTGTAAAATTTGGGTTGATACCCGTATGAAATGAATGTATATATGTTTATGTTTATGTTAGATCTATGCCTAGAATCATATGTATATGTTTAGAACTAGGCATTATGATGTTTGGGACTTGGACTATGAATTATACACATGAACAGGTTGCTAATATGTCTGAAATTGGGACTTAGAATAAATAAGCACAAGTTGATGAGTCCACCAGTGCTCATACGACCAACAGTGTGGTCGTATGACCAGGATTTTTCTAAGTGTTAAAGCCCATTAGAACTTATACGACCAACAGTGTGGTCGTATGACCAGGAGATATAATTTTCTAAGTGTTGATGAGTCTAACAGGACTCATACGACCAACAGTGTGGTCGTATGACCAAGTTATATTTCTAAGTGTTGGTCCAATATGACTCATACGGCCAACAGTGTGGTCGTATGACCAAGTGATATTTGTCTAAGTATGATGATGAGTCCACTAGTGGTCATACGACCAACAGTGTGGTCGTATGATCAGAACATATTTCTAAGTCTAGGGAATGGTACGACCAATAGTGCTCATACGACCAACAGTGTGGTCGTATGACCAGATAATTCTAAGTATAAGATGAAAAGTCCAGCAGTGCTCTTACGCCTAACAGGGCTCATACGCCCAGAGGGCTTATACGCCCAACAGGGCTAAAACGCCCAGAATACTTAGAATTTTACAGAATTTTCCTGTAAATCCAAAGTTCGAGGTTTTGACCAGGGTTGACTAGGGTTAATAAATGATGATTATGATTAAACCTTATTGTTACTGATATTATTATCAGTGTATTATTATTGTTAACAATATTCTTAACAAAATATTGTTAAGTATGGTATGATGCTAAGTATGATGATGAATGTATGACGAGTGTGTATGTTCCTTGTAATTGTGTATGCTTATCTTTCTGAAACTTTACGAATAACGAGAATGAACTAATGAAGTATTATGTAACGTAAAGTGAAAGATAATGAAAGAGGAACATGATGATGAATGCATGTATTAACGAATGAACGAAAAGAAGAATGATGATGAATACATGCATAAATGAATGAACGAAAGTCTTGCATGGTCTAAGGGGCACGAGATGGAATTGACGGTTATGAAGTCTTGGAAATGGTGCTTAGTTCTAGTAACTAGGCCTATTACGAGCCTTATGGTAGATTATGGATAGTGAGCCATAGTTGCCTTAAGAACAACGGGGCAGTGTCTTTGTGACCTGTCACGGGATAGTTGTTACAGCAGGAGTGGTGACGATCACTCAAGGGGTTAACGTGACCCCGGATGAGACGTTGTCGGTCTATGGACAGAGAGCCATAGGGGCAACGAGGTTGTCGGTCTATGGACAGAGAGCCATAGGGGCAACCAGGTTGTCGGTCTATGGACAGAGAGCCATAGGGGCAACCAGGTGTCGGTCTATGGACTGAGAGCCATAGGGGCACCAGGTGTCGGTCTATGGACTGAGAGCCATAGGGGCACCAGACGGATACGATATGCTTTGTCGGCTCATGGGTTGGAACCATGAGGGCAGAGAAGAAAGGTGACCCTTAGAGTTTTGCATGCTTGACGAATGAAAGTTAAAGAACGTATGAACGAATGTAAAGAATGTATGTACGAATGTGAATGAGAACGATGAACGGTACACGAATGAAAAGTAATGAACGAATGATGAAGATAATAATGAAATTACCAACGTGTACGTACGATGCGTGAACACATATGCATAACGAACGTTTTGGAATGAAAAGTAAAGTATTTTAATTACAAAACTAGAACTCACTCAGCAACGCTGACTTTTATGTATTTTCCAGTTGGCAGGTGACAGGTTGCTGAGGATGGCACACGGGGGTGGCTACTTGGTGGGCAAGACTGACATCTATTATGTTTTTGACGATACTGTTGTTTTGTAATCCATTCGATTAAATATTTTGTGACTTGTGAACTAGAATGTATTGCTTAACAACAGTGTTTTAAATGAACGGATGGTTTTGTTTAAATAATTCCGCTGCTTAAAATTATATTATGCATTTTTTTTCGTTGTGAATGACCAACTGTGAGGTGCCCGGAAAGGGGCCTTACAAGTTGGTATCAGAGCAAAAGTTTAAGTAAAATGGGTAAATTTTCAAAATGAACCTTAACTTAAACTGAGAATGGGACGGAAAGAGGGATGTCAGCCCGAGTAGCCATGTGCCATCAGGTATTGCTTTTCTTAAAAGTTAATCAGTGTTATGTGCGTGTGCTATGTGATTTATGTGTTCTTAGTAGATTTAGATGCTAATGTAGTCAGGATAGGAAGTGCTTGGGGTGTGAAGAGTAAAGTAAGTGGCTAATCACAACTGGCCACTGTAATTAGGGACTTACTATACTTGACATAAACTGAGCTATTCCTTGAATGACTGTTTTAGTGTTTGAATCTTATAGTGCATAGGAAAATGGCTGGGAAGAAACCTTCTAAGGCTGCTAGAGGTAGAGGTCGTCCGCGTACGACTAGGAACAGCACTAAAGCTCCTGAGACGCTCCTGTGAACCCTGAGGTTCCCGACCGGAATGAAGAAACAGAGAATGCTAGTTTGAATGCCTCAGCTAGGGAGGCGATTGCTGATGAGGTACACCAGGTCCTACAGGCAGTTATGCCATCAGTAGTGACCGATGTTATTCGAGCTATAAGGAACGAGGAAAGGAAGGAAAAAGAGGACAGGAGAGGGTCGACTGAAAAGGAGAGCAAGGAAGAAGAGGAACGACCGGATCCTGAGATAGTAATATCTGACGAGGAGAGAGATGATGTAGTAGGGGCGACGACCAAGGGGTGCAGTTACGGGGCATTTCAAAGGTGCAAGCCCCGACTTTTGATGGAAATGGCACTGCTGCAACCGCTCAACGATGGGTAAGGGAGATGGAAGCGGTACTCGAGATCAGCGAGTGCCGTGAGGATCAGAAGGTGAAGTTTGCCACCCACTCCTTTACTGACTCAGCACTATGCTGGTGGGACAATATTGTCCAAGCGGAGGGTTCCAGGGCCATCGGGAAAATGAAGTGGTCCGAGTTGAAGAAGCTAGTAATTGAGGAATTCTGTCCTCACAGAGAACTTGATAAGGTCGAGAGGGATTTCTTGCAACTCGAGGCGGGAACCATGACACACCAGCAATACACTACCAAATTCAATGAAATGGCAAGGCTGGTGCCGGATCAAGTGACACCGGTATCTCGAAAGATTAACCGGTACATTCAGGGACTGCCAGCCGACATCCGCAGGCACTTGATTACTGCCCAACCAAGCACCTTTAGGTCGGCAGTAGACTTAGCTGGGAGGCTCTATGACGAGTGGGAAGTGATGGTGGTGGAATCAAAGAAGGCCGGTGGTGACCGAAACTGGAATGGAAAGCGGTTCGGGCGTGGTGGCTTTACCCCGAATAACAAGAAGGCGAGAAGGGATAACCGTAGGGTGGGGTCATCAAGCTCGGAACCCAAAAGATGTGACAAGTGTGGTAAGGAGCACGGTGGTGAATGTAGATGGGGGTTAAATGTCTGTTTCAGGTGTGGGAAATCCGGTCATATGGCTAAAGACTGTAAGGCTGCGAGGTGTTTCACTGTGGTGAAGCGGGGCATATGAGTAAAGATTGCAAGAAGTCGAGGGCTGAGAGTTCCGGAGGAAAGAAGGTGGCAGGGACTGAGGGGCAGAAGACGAGCGCCAGAGCTTTTACTATGACCAGAGAGGAGGCTAGGACGGACCCCGATGTTGTGTCAGGTACGTTTCTAGTAAATCAAACTCTTGCTTCTGTGTTATTTGACTCTGGTGCTAGTAGGAGTTTCATTTCTGCTACTTTCTGTGATAAATTGTCTGCTAGTAGTAAATGCATTGATGAGCCCTTTGATGTAGAAACCGCTATTGGTAAGTCCACTAGAGTTATTGATGTGATAGAGGACTGTACCATAGAGTTAGAAGGCCATAGGTTTGCTGCCAAATTACATGTGATGCCCTTAGGAGGATTTGATGTAGTGTTAGGGATGGATTGGTTAGCAACCTACGAAGCGAATATCGTATGCCGAAAGAAGATGATTAGGCTGACGGCGACTGACGGAAGTCCGGTGACAATATATGGCGATCGAGTTACGACGATTCCGAAGGTGCTCTCGATGGCGGTGGCGGGAAAGTGTATGAGACGCGGATGTAGCGCCTACTTATGTTATGTAAAGAATGTAGAGACGACAACACCACAACTACCTGATGTACCAGTTGTGCGTGACTTTCCGGACGTGTTTCCCGAAGACTTATCGGGATTGCCACCTGACCGAGAGATCGAATTCCAGATCGACCTGATACCGGGTGCCCAACCTGTCGCAAAAGCACCGTATCGCTTGGCTCCGACGGAGATGAAAGAGTTGATGGAGCAACTGCAGGAGTTGCTTGACAAGGGCTTTATTAGACCGAGTATCTCTCCTTGGGGTGCTCCGGTCTTGTTCGTGAAGAAAAAGGACGGTAGCATGAGAATGTGTATTGACTACCGTGAATTGAACAAGTTGACAATAAAGAATCGGTATCCGTTACCGAGAATCGATGACTTGTTCGACCAGCTCCAGGGTGCCAGTTGGTTCTCGAGGATAGATCTTCGATCTGGCTACCATCAATTGAAGGTAAAGGAGCAGGACATTCCTAAAACGGCTTTTCGTACGCGTTATGGACACTATGAGTTTCTCGTTATGTCATTTGGTCTAACTAACGCGCCAGCTGCTTTTATGGATTTGATGAACCGAGTGTGTCGGCCAATGTTAGATAAATCAGTAATTGTGTTCATTGATGATATTCTGATTTATTCAAGGAGCGAAGAAGAGCATGCCGGTCACATTCGGGAAGTGTTGGAGACTTTGAGGAGGGAGAAGCTGTATGCTAAGTTCTCCAAATGTGCTTTTTGGCTACGCGAGGTGCAATTTCTGGGTCATGTGGTAAATGCAGAGGGAATTATGGTGGACCCAGCAAAGGTTGAGGCTGTAATGCAATGGAAATCACCAAAGACGCCATCCGAGATTCGTAGCTTCTTGGGATTGGCGGGCTATTACAGGAGATTTATTCAGGATTTCTCCAAGATAGCCTCACCTTTGACTAAGTTGACTCGCAAGGATGTGAAATTCGTGTGGGGTCGAGAGCAGGAGACGGCTTTTGAGGAGTTGAAGGCAAGACTAACACAAGCTCCTGTCTTGACATTGCCCGAGGGGAATGAAGACTTAGTGGTCTATTCGGATGCATCTTATTCTGGGCTAGGTTGCGTGTTGATGCAACGTGGAAGGATAATAGCCTATGCATCCCGACAATTGAAAATCCACGAAGCCAACTATCCCACACACGATCTAGAATTAGCTGCGGTGGTTTTCGCGTTGAAGATTTGGCGGCACTATCTATACGGGACGAAGTGCACAATCTTCACCGACCACAAAAGTTTGAAGTACTTTTTCGAACAGAAAGATCTTAACATGAGGCAGAGACGATGGTTGGAACTAATAAAGGATTATGATTGCGAAATCCACTACCATCCGGGCAAGGCCAACGTGGAGGCCGATGCCCTTAGCCGAAAAGAACGACCTGAGCCGATTCGGGTGGAAGCTTATCAGCTGATCATGACCCCCGACGTGATGACACAGGTTAAGGAGTTTCAGGACGAGGCTTTGAAAGAAGATCGTCTTAACTCCGAAAGGATGAGAGGTCTAGTGACGGAATTGGGTGAGAACACTCTTGGTGTTAAGACCCGATTTGGGCGAATGTGGATTCCTCGATACGGGGATCTACGTGGAAGAATCATGGATGAGGCCCATAAGACCCGATACTCCATTCACCCCGGTGCTACCAAAATGTACCACGATATGAAGAAGGATTACTGGTGGCCGGGTATGAAACGTGACGTAGTGGAGTATGTGAGTAAATGCCTGACTTGTTTACAAGTGAAGGCGGAACACCAGAAACCCTACGGGAAGATCCAACCGTTGGATATACCCGAGTGGAAGTGGGAGCATATCACCATGGATTTCATCACGAAATTACCATGTACCCCTAAAGGATATGATGCCATATGGGTGATAGTGGACCGTTTGACAAAGAGTGCCCACTTCCTACCGATCCGCGAAACGTACTCATCTGAAAGATTGGCGGATCTGTTCATCAAAGAAATTGTAGCTCGTCATGGTGTGCCGGTGTCTATTGTGTCAGATCGCGACACCCGGTTTACCTCTAAGTTTTGGAAGAGATTTCACGATGCAATGGGGACAAGACTACACATTAGTACAGCATATCACCCTCAGACAGACGGTCAGTCTGAGAGGACGATCCAAACACTCGAAGACATGCTTCGGGCGTGCGTGATCGATTTTGGAGGAAGTTGGGATGACCACCTGCCGTTAGCAGAATTCTCGTACAATAATAGCTATCATGCCAGTATTGGCATGCCACCCTACGAGATGTTATACGGTAGGAGATGTAGGACGCCCGTATGCTGGGGAGACATTGGGCAGAAAGAGTTAGGAGGTGTTGAGGTGGTCGAAGCTACGACTGAGAAGTTGGAAAAGATCAAGGCCTTCATGAAGGCGGCGAAGGATAGACAAAAGTCGTATGCTGACAAGAGGCGAAGACCGATAGAGTTCAAGGTTGGTGACCGAGTTATGTTGAAGGTCTCACCTTGGAAAGGAATCATTAGATTCAGGAAAAGAGGTAAGCTAAGCCCGAGGTACATAGGACCCTTCCGAATTGTTGCACGGAGGAGAGGTGGCCTATCGACTTGAATTGCCAGATGAGTTAAGTGGAATTCATCCCACATTCCATGTATCTCATCTGAGGAAGTGCTTAGCTGAGGAAGATATGATTGTTCCACTGGAGGATATTGAAGTAGACGAACGGCTCAATTACGTGGAGCAACCAGTGGCAATCATTGATCGTAAAGAAAAGAGGTTGAGGAATAAAGTGGTTCCTCTTGTGCGTGTACAGTGGAAGCACAGGAAGGGATCCGAGTCTACGTGGGAGACTGAGGAGGAGATGAGACAACATTACCCACAACTGTTTGAGGAATAACATGTTTCGGGGACGAAACCTATATAAGGGGGGTGGACTTGTAACACCCGTAATTTCTTATTAAAGAAATTAAAAGAATGAAATAGAAAGAAAAGGGAAGGAAATAAAAGTCTACTTTTGTGAAAGGGCCAAAAGTGCCAAATGGGCAAACTCCCTATTAATTTTGATAGAAAAGGTGGTATGGCCTCCCACGTTGCCTGAGTATTCTTTCATTTGATATTTAAGAGAGAGAGAGAGCAGCAGGAGCAGAACACTATCGGGATTTTTGAAGAAGAACTTGAGAAACTCGAAGTTTTTGGTAAGAAATCTCGAAATTTTGATGTTTAGGACGATTCTAGAACCATTTATGGGCTTATAAATGTAACTAGTGTGTTCGGGTGGCACTGTGTGTGTGATTTAGGTGTATAAACGACTGAGAAGTTCAAGGAAAGGGCATCCAAAACCGAAGACAAATTAAGGTGAGTTTCTAGACCCCTTTTACTGGTTTTTAAATGTTTTGGGGCTGGAAAATGCATGCAAGTATGTTTTTGTAAAATTTGGGTTGATACCCGTATGAAATGAATGTATATATGTTTATGTTTATGTTAGATTTATGCCTAGAATCATATGTATATGTTTAGAACTAGGCATTATGATGTTTGGGACTTGGACTATGAATTATACACATGAACAGGTTGCTAATATGTCTGAAATTGGGACTTAGAATAAATAAGCACAAGTTGATGAGTCCACCAGTGCTCATACGACCAACAGTGTGGTCATATGACCAGGATTTTTCTAAGTGTTAAAGCCCATTAGAACTTATACGACCAACAGTGTGGTCGTATGACCAGGAGATATAATTTTCTAAGTGTTGATGAGTCTAACAGGACTCATACGACCAACAGTGTGGTCGTATGACCAAGTTATATTTCTAAGTATTGGTCCAATATGACTCATACGGCCAACAGTGTGGTCGTATGACCAAGTGATATTTGTCTAAGTATGATGATGAGTCCACTAGTGGTCATACGACCAACAGTGTGGTCGTATGATCAGAACATATTTCTAAGTCTAGGGAATGGTACGACCAATAGTGCTCATACGACCAACAGTGTGGTCGTATGACCAGATAATTCTAAGTATAAGATGAAAAGTCCAGCAGTGCTCTTACGCCTAACAGGGCTCATACGCCCAGAGGGCTTATACGCCCAACAGGGCTAAAACGCCCAGAATACTTAGAATTTTACAGAATTTTCCTGTAAATCCAAAGTTTGAGGTTTTGACCAGGGTTGACTAGGGTTAATAAATGATGATTATGATTAACCCTTATTGTTACTGATATTATTATCAGTGTATTATTATTGTTAACAATATTCTTAACAAAATATTGTTAAGTATGGTATGATGCTAAGTATGATGATGAATGTATGACGAGTGTGTATGTTCCTTGTAATTGTGTATGCTTATCTTTCTGAAACTTTACGAATAACGAGAATGAACTAATGAAGTATTATGTAACATAAAGTGAAAGATAATGAAAGAGGAACATGATGATGAATGCATGTATTAACGAATGAACGAAAAGAAGAATGATGATGAATACATGCATAAATGAATGAACGAAAGTCTTGCATGGTCTAAGGGGCACGAGATGGAATTGACGGTTATGAAGTCTTGGAAATGGTGCTTAGTTCTAGTAACTAGGCCTATTACGAGCCTTATGGTAGATTATGGACAGTGAGCCATAGTTGCCTTAAGAACAACGGGGCAGTGTCTTTGTGACCTGTCACGGGATAGTTGTTACAGCAGGAGTGGTGACGATCACTCATGGGGTTAACGTGACCCCGGATGAGACGTTGTCGGTCTATGGACAGAGAGCCATAGGGGCAACGAGGTTGTCGGTCTATGGACAGAGAGCCATAGGGCCAACCAGGTTGTCGGTCTATGGACAGAGAGCCATAGGGGCAACCAGGTGTCGGTCTATGGACTGAGAGCCATAGGGGAACCAGGTGTCGGTCTATGGACTGAGAGCCATAGGGGCACCAGACGGATACGATATGCTTTGTCGGCTCATGGGTTGGAACCATGAGGGCAGAGAAGAAAGGTGACCCTTAGAGTTTTGCATGCTTGACGAATGAAAGTTAAAGAACGTATGAATGAATGTAAAGAATGGATGTACGAATGTGAATGAGAACGATGAACGGTACACGAATGAAAACTAATGAACGAATGATGAAGATAATAATGTAATTACCACGTGTACGTACGATGCGTGAACACATATGCATAACGAACGTTTTGGAATGAAAAGTAAAGTATTTTAATTACAAAACTAGAACTCACTCAGCAACGCTGACTTTTATGTATTTTCCAGTTGGCAGGTGATAGGTTGCTGAGGATGGCACACGGGGGTGGCTACTTGGTGGGCAAGACTGACATCTATTATGTTTTTGACGATACTGTTGTTTTGTAATCCATTCGATTAAATATTTTGTGACTTGTGAACTAGAATGTATTGCTTAACAACAGTGTTTTAAATGAACGGATGGTTTTGTTTAAATAATTCCGCTGCTTAAAATTATATTATGCATTTTTTTTCGTTGTGAATGAGCAACTGTGAGGTGCCCGGAAAGGGGGCCTTACAGGTTCTCCAATCAAGCCACTTCCATTAGGGATTGCCTAAAACATGCTCAAAAAGATTTCGTGTCAACTAAAAGGTTGGTGAATTCAAGTGCTTAAAGTTTAAAAACAAAAGGACTCTTTAAAGTCCATAAGTTAAATGTTAAAATCAAAGCATCTCTATTGTGGGGTCACAATCAGTCCTACACTCAGTCCCGGTTAGCCTCTTCTAAAGTTGTGTTTAAACCAGTTAACTTTAAGGATAACTGAGCCTCAAACAGTGCACCATACCTGCTAGATGGTTCACCATAATATCTTATAAAACTTATTACATGACATAAACGATCCCTCGGGATCTCAGTGGGGTACCCTTCCTGTCTGGAAGGCACTGTGTGTGGGGTATTCCCTAAGTAGATCTACCCATATAGGACAAGCGGTTCACACAAGAATTAATGATTGTGATACACTTAAAAGCAGGTTCAGACAATGTCCACAAAAGCAAGTATCATATAATAGCACCATAGTAATTTCAGTTCATACAAAGCATGTTTATCCTAAATCAATAGTAAAAAGAGAAACACTAGAACTCACCTTAGGTTTCAAGCAACGGACCTTGGTGTACAGAAAATGATTCAATCCTAGCACCCTAGCATCAAGATTCGAGTAATAAGCTTTGATTTGTTAGGGTTTTGCTTCAAACATTTCCTTTTTAGGAAAGTTAGGGTTTTTGCATGTGAATGACAAGTTCTTATAATTCTTAATAATGTGTTTACATAACAATAAGTTTAATATTAGAATCTGGCCACAAAGTTACTGAATTTTAGTTATATTTCTGATTTACACTTTGGTCCCTCAAGTTTCAAATATTGCAATTCTTACACCAAAGTTGCATACTTTTCATTTCTTGACCCAAATATGGTCCTTATTAGTTCTTAGGGGTCTTTATATTGCATTTAGGGTCATTTTAAATTTATGTACAAATTTTATCTTGAGAGGTTTAAAATACAAAATACAAGTTACCGGTTACGATAAAATCGAAGATTTTAACAGTTTGTTTTAAATTCTTTTGTTTTCATCCAATTGACTTCAAATATTATTTAATTGTTAGAATTGGTCTACGCAAGACACATATTATAATTGATGTGGCTAGTACATTATGATCCAAGTCGCGTCATACCAATAACAAGCTAGACAAGCACCGTAATATTTAATGTAAGATATGATCTAAAAATTAAATATTGATTCTTATGATATTTAGAAAATGGGTTTCTAAATATTTGCACCTGAGGAATAAATAAATTATATGGATAATTTATTTATACAAATTATCTTATGATATTATTTAAGTTGGTTAAATAATAAGTATATGATAATGGTTATGACATAGTGCATGTAACTAATGTCATGTTTATGTAGTACATGTTTAACTAAACTTGTCACTTATAACATGTTATTTGTCTTGTTTTAAAATGTTTAAAACAAATAAAAGGTGAAAAAAGGAATAAAGGGGATGGCCAAACGGAAGGGGGAATCCCATCCCCTTTTGAATTTTGGATGTGTGTCTTAAATGTTCTTGGAACACCCACTTCAACACCCAACCACTTCACATGGAAGATTTCACTAACCAAAACAAATTTCCACTCTCTTTCTCTTAAATTCATGGCTGAACAAGAATAAAAAGAGAGATTCTTGAGTGAAAAAGATGCAACAAATCCTAGCAAAACAAGGTGTTGTGTTAGTAGCTTGGGGTATACAAGCTTGAGGCCTTCTCCATAGAAGGCTAGCCATTCAACCATCATTTTTCAGCACTAATACTTCCTGGAAGATAGTAATCTTGAACCCCTATGGTTGTGTTATAGATAGCATGTTCAAATTCGTATATGGATCCTTGGATTGGGTGTTTTGTATATATAAAATCAGTTTTATGTCTACATTGTTAACAAGATATTAAACTAATTTATCCGCTGCATTTTCATACAAAATGGGTTTATATGACTTTGATAATCTTGTTAAATCCCAACAAATGGCATCAAGAGCCGCTTAGGAATACATGCTTCTTGAAACCTCATATTTTCGGGTTTCGTGGTGTTGTTTACCATATGGCCAAACCCTTTCATGGGTTCATTGGTTTTCCCTTACCTTTTCAAAGTTATTTGATTACATGCTTGTGATAATATGAAAGGTTGAATCATTGGATGATTGTTTTTTTGTTTGGATAAAAACCTAAAACTTTCAGTTTTAATAGTCCTTGGTTAAAAGTTTGGGGTTCAAAAAGGGAACCTCTTAGGGTGTATATCTTGCATATTTGGATGTGTATTGGATGTTCATAACCTAGCCTTGACCTTGTGTTTGGATGAATGTTTGTGTTAATGATTTGATTATTTCATATGGTTGTAATATTCATTATTTTCGGCTGTAATCTATTTATTTACTTCATATTGGTTTGTAATAATAATTAGATTAGTTGTATTTCTTTTACTAGAAATTTGTATTAGGATATTTTTGTAAAAGAAGATGCATCTGTTAGGGATTTGGTTTTGGGTCTTAATGGACTTCATGGTCCAAAATGGGATTCTAGCCCAAAAACCAAAGCCCAAACTTAGAGGCCATGGAAGCTAGGAGCTAATATTAGAACCCATCAATAAAGTGAAGACATCACAACATGAAAGTGGACACTTGAGGCATTTGGATGTGGAATCAAGTGGGAGTTCACCGACACATGGTTATGTACATTTGGTCCCTTAGGAGAGACCCTTTGGCACACTTGTTTCGATCAACAAGTGTGGCCAAAAGTAGATGGCTATGGTTATGAACTTGTGGTTGATTATTTATAATTTTGTGGTTGATTTATATTTTGTATTATCTTATTTGGATAAGGATAATTAACAACTTAATATAAACAACTTGCATAAAATTGGTTTCTTAGAAATCATTAGATAATAAAATTGGTGTATTAAGGATTAATGATTTCATAATAAAATGGGATTTATTAAAAGGAACTTTGAAAATTGGCTTTCAAACTAAGTACCATACATTTGAAAGCATGCACATGTAAGGTACTCAAAATTTTCCAATCTAGAATTTAGAAAACTAAAATCCCTTTAAAAACAAGTCTAACACCATCCTTTTATACAACACTCGAATCACTTGGAACTCGATGTGGGATAAATATCACCTAACCACATTGGAAGAAACTCGTGAGGTTGAGGTGGGTTACCATATTGTGGGATAAAGATCACCTAACCACTTATATGTGTAAATTCTCATGTATGTGTAAGTAGGATGACTTGATTTAGAAACCATGTGAATAGGATCATCGAAGCATGGCTTACAAAGGTGTTGTGTTAGATCTTATATGCCCAACACACATACAAGATTGATGTGGTTAGTACGTTATGATCCAAGTCGGGTCATACCCAATAACAAGCTAAACAAACACCAATATATGTTTATTTTTTGATGAGATTATACAAATAAATATTGACACCAATTTAGAAAATTGGTTTTCTAAAACTTTGCTTTTGTAAAAGAACAACATTATATGGATAATTTGTTCATGAGATATTATTGTTTGTTATTTAAATTGGTTAAATAATAACAAATAAAAGTGTGTTGATATTATAAAATTAAAATCTGTTTTAATTTTATAAACTATGGATTTAAGGAATGTATTTTTATAAAATTCCAAAAGGGGGGAACCCCTTTTTGAACTAGTTTTGGCCGCCCATATGGGGCATTGGAACTCTCCTTTTAGTCTTGGTCTTTGCAAGACATTCACCTCTCTTGCACTCTTCCATCACTTCACACTTTCTCCCATACATGCAAAGCAAAACTCTCTCTAAACACCTTTTGATTTTCGGATTCAAAGAAGGGAAAAAGAAGCTGAAAATTCGGATTTATTGGCTTCATTTCAACATCTTCTTGTTTGATTCGGATTGTTCAAAGAGGGAGTTGGTCTTGGTGCTCTACTACCTAACAAGTAGGTGTTTGCTATAGTGCTTGGGGTATACAAGCTTGAGAGGACCTCCTTTGGTGCCTTGGTCATTCTTCTTGGTCTATATCATCCTCCATTTCATCACATTTGCTGCTGAAAGGTAGTTTATGGCAGCCCTCTTATGGTTGTCCATAATGTGTACTTTGTGTTTTCATAGCTAGTTTTATTCACATATAAAAGATCCTTTGTTCATGGGTTTGTTTGTAACTTATAACATCAAAATAGAACCTGAAATTTCAGTTTATAAACCATGTTATAAAGTTCATTTCCACTGCCTTTTTCACAATGTTTAAATGGTTAAACTATGTTCATGTTCTAACAAACCCAACATTGGCATCTAGAGCCGGTTATGTGGATAGCTAGCTTGTTTGTCCTTTAAAAAATTCGGTTTATGGGACTTTATAACCCCTTTAGGGGCTGCTATGTTCATGTATTATGAATCCCCAAACTTTCAAAGTTATCCCCAAACTTTCACACACATGCTTATGATTAAACTTTGAAAGACATGTATGTTGTATTGTTTGTTTGTTTGGACAAAATACAACCCGAATTTCAGTTTGTGTTGGCTGAATTTCATGGTTTTTAGTGGGGATTCATTGTTATTTGGATGATATGATCATTGTTCATTATGGTGCATAACCTAGCCCTTGGCCTTGTGTTATTTGGATGATTGTAATGGTTGTTTTTTCATTCAATTGGGTGTATAATCATTTGTTTGTGCTTGGTTTAAAGTGTAATTTATTTATTATTGGGATGTAATAAATAGATTAGGTACTTTTCATTTTACTAGAAATCTTGTATTAGGATATAAAATCTTGTAATATGAAGATGCACAAGATGGAAGCACAAAAAGAACACACAAGAGGACTTGAAGCATTTGGATGCAATTTCAAGTGGGGGTCTTTGGAGATCTCATCTTTCATGTTGTATTCATTCCTTAGGAAAGACCAAATAACAACACTTGTGATGGAAAACAAGTGTTGTCAACATAGTGGCTATGGTTATGCATATATGGTTGTTTTATATATGCTTGTTTGATTATCCATTTTATGTTGATTGTTTGATATGTGGATATACTAGACAATCTAAATAAATAATCATAACAAGCTAAATTTTCATGGTTCTTAATCATTAATATGTTAATAAAAGTTATTAAAATAATTAATGATTTTAATAAAAGAGGTTTATTAAAAAATGAACCATAGGATATCTTGTATTTGAAAGCATGCAAATATAAAATACATAGAGTTTTCTAAACTAGAATTATGAAATCTCTAAATATTTTAAAAGTGAGATCAACACCGTCCTTTTACACAACACTTGAGTCACTTGGGAACTATTAGTGGGATAAGGTCACCTGACCATTTTGAGGGAACTTGTGACTTGAGGTGAGAATGCCATATTCGTGGGATAAAGGTCACCTAACCGCTTATTTTGGCAAACTCACACGTGTGTGTAAGTAGGTTATCTTGATTTGCAAACCATGTCAAATGGATCACCTACGATGTGGTTTCCAAATGGTGTTGATGGGATTAACATGCTGACTTTACATATGATATTTCAAGTCGATCCCATACCTCTAGAAGTTGCAAAATGGTTGCAACCGTCAATCGTTGACCACCTTATTTATTTAAATCGTGGGATAAAGGTCATCTAACCACTATTTAAATATAATGTAGGGTTCTAGATTTTAATATGAAAATGACCTTAAAAGGTATTAATTATTAAAATAACAATATCAAAAATACTAAAATTGATCTTTGTTAATTTTGTAGATGGCCACCAATAATAATGATAATCATGATATTTCATCCACGTCCGCCCAATCTTTACGAGCGATTCTACAAAAGGAACGTATAAATCATAACAATTTTATGGATTGGTACCGAAACTTGAGAATCGTTCTCAAGCAAGAGAAACGATCATATGTTTTAGACGACCCTATTCCTGATCAACCTAGTGAGGATGTTGAGGAGGCCTATAACGATTGGATGAAGTACACTGAGGACTCCGTCCAAGTTTCTTGCCTTATGTTGGCAAGCATGACTCCGGATCTCCAGAAGGAGTATGAACATCACGAGCTTATGACATGATAACCCAACTGAAGGAAACGTTCCAACAGCAAGCGAGGGTTGAGCGCTTCGAAACGGTTCGAGCACTCCATGCATGTCGTATGGACGATAACCAATCGGTTTCATCTTATGTACTTAAGATAAAAGTCACATTGACCGCCTAGAAAGGCTAAATTGTCCCGTCTCGAAGGAATTGGCACGGATTTGATCCTCAATGGCCTTACCAAAAAGTTCGAGACGTTCGTGTTGAACTACAACATGAATGCTTGGGACAAAAGCATTGGTGAGCTTCACTCAATGCTCAAAACGGCCGAGCCAGCCATGGGTAAAAGGGTTTTACCCGTTCTCACCATCAATGAAGGTGGGAACAAGAAAAGGCCTCATCCCGCACCCAAGGCAAGAGTTGCCAAGGGCAAGGGACCCGTATGGGGAAAGGGGAAAGGGGTGGCAACGGTGCCACCCAAAGAACAGTAGAAGAAGCAAAAGGTTGCTTCCAATGACCCATGCTTCAAGTATGGGGAGATTGGACATTGGGCAAGAAATTGTCCTGTCCATCTCCAAGGGTTGAAAGCAAAGAGGGATGCCGGGCAAACCTCAGGTACCATATACATGATCCATATTAATTTAAACTTAATATCCTCTAACATATGGGTATTAGATACCGGATGTGGAACTCACATTTGCAATTTGTTGCAGGGGTTCAAAAGAAGTAGCAACTTCAACAAAGGGTATGTTAGCCTCTACATGAGCAATAGGGCTAAAGTTCAAGTTGAAGCCCGTGGTGACTACATCTTGAAACTTCCAAATGGTTTGGAAGTAATTTTGTACAATGTTTTGTATGCTCCTAGTTTGACTAGGAACATTTTCTCTGTAGCCCTATTAAAACATTTTGGATATGTATTATCATTTATTGAAAATGAAATCCATGTTACTTTGAATGACATGTTGTACTTTAAAGCTATTCCCATCAATGGTATCTATGAATTGGTTCGTGAAAATACATTGAATGATAGCTTATTGTACCAAACTAGTACCAAGAAGCTCAAATCGGATTTGAGTGACACTTACCTTTGGCATTTCCGTCTTGGTCATATAAACAAGAAAAGAATACAAACACTACAAAAGTATGGTCTTTTAAAACAAGTGAATATGATTCATTTGATGTATGTGAGTCTTATTTACAAGTAAAATGACCAAGGCACCTTTTAGTGGCAAAGCCGAAAGGGCAAAGGATTTATTAGGTATCATACATTCGGATGTATGTGGTCCTTTTAAACCTATGACAAGGTACAATGAGAGATACTTCATTACCTTTACTGACGACTATAGTCGATATGGGTATGTGTACTTGTTAAGACACAAAGATGAAGCTTTTGAAATGTTCAAGATCTTTCAAAATGAAGTACAAAATCAACTCAATAAGACAATTAAAATTCTCCGCACCGATAGAGGAGGTGAATACCTGAATGATGCTTTTAGACCATCTTAGAAGTTGTGGGATTGTCTCACAACTATCTCCACCGGGAACACCACAACATAATGGCATGTCCGAGCGGAGAAATCGAAGTCAATGGATATGGTTCGATCTATGATGGCTAGAAGCTCATTACCTCTGTCATTTTGGGGTTTTGTTCTGCTCTCTGCGGCCCGTATTTTGAATATGGCCCCAACCAAGAAAGTGGAAAAGACACCTTAAGAAATATGGCATGGAAGGGTTCCATCATTTTCATATTTAAGGGTGTGGGGGTGTGAGGATTATGTGAAGACTCCCACCTCAAACAAGTTAGAAAGTCGTTCCACTAATTGTATCTTTATTGGATATCCAAGATATTCTATGGGATATTATTTCTATGATCCAATACAACAAAGGAGTTTGTTGCCAAAAAGGGTGAGTTCTTGGAAACCAAGTTCCTTGTGGAAGGAACTGGTAGTAGAACTATGGATCTTGAAGAGGATCATGAACCGTAACCCGATACATGTTTGGTTGACACTAGCACTCAACATGAGGATGTTGAAAATGATCAATAGTTTATCAATACACAGAAAACGTTCGTAGATCTGGTAGAACTAGTATACACCTGAAAGCTATGGATTTTTCACTATGGATGCTATGTGATAGATTTCGATGAATCAATCACATACCATGATGCGTTGTCCAATTCGAGTTGTGACAAATGGCTTGAGGCCATGAACGTTGAGATGCAATCCATGTATGACAATCAAGTATGGGACTTGGTTGTACCACCTCTTAACTCCAAAGTAGTTGGAAGTAAATGGGTTTTCAAGAAGAAAACCAATATGCATGGAAACTTGGATACTTATAAAGCTAGACTTGTAGCAAGGGTTTCACTCAAACTCAAGGCGTTGACTATGATAAACTTTCTCACCTGTTGCAATGCTAAAATCTATTAGGATATTGTTTGCCATAGCTGCTCATTATGATTATGAGATTTGGCAAATGGATGTCAAAACCGCCTTCCTAAATGGATATCTTGAGGAAGATGTCTATATGGTTCAGCCTAAAGGTTTTGTCGATCCAAACATCCTAACAAAGTATGCAAGTTAAAGAAATCAATCTATGGATTGAAACAAGCATCTAGAAGTTAGAATCACCATTTTGATGAAGAAGTAATTAAATTTGGATTCATCAAGAACGCTGATGAAGCTTGTGTATATAAGAAAGCTAGTGGGAGCATCATCACTTTCCTAGTATTGTATGTTGATGACATACTACTATTTGGAAATGACATTCCAACTTTGTAGGTGTAAAAATCTAGCTTGGAAGTTGTTTTTCCATCAAGGATCTTGGTGAAGCCGCCTATATTCTGGGAATAAAGATCTATAGGGATAGATCAAGGCGTTTGATTGGTTTAAATCAAAGTGCATACATTGATAAGATCTTGAAAAGGTTCAGGATGGAGAACTCTAAAAAGGGTACGGTACCTATTCAAAGAGGCATGATATTGAGTACGACTCAATGTCCTAGCTTAAAGGATGAGCAAGATAACATGAAGGCAATCCCATACGCATATGTTATTGGATCCATCATGTATGCAATGATATACACTCGGCCGGACGTTTCATGCACCTTAAGCATGACAAGCCGATACTAGCAAAATCCTGGAAACAGTCGTTGGATGGCTACTAAAAACATACTTAAGTACCTAAGGAGGACTGAAGATATGTTCCTAATCTATGGATCTAGTGACGAGGAACTCATTGTAAAAGGTTACACGGATGCGAGTTTCCAAACGATAGTGATGATTCACTTACGAAAAAATAGGAAGGTATTTTGGGGATTAGTGCCACAAATAAGAGGACTAGTGTTGCTTAGAACCAAAACCCTTCCAAGAAGCAGTAATTTTGTTAGGAAGTCTGACAGATGAAAAGATCAAGAATGGATCATTAAGTCATCAACAGGTAGGGGAGAAAAGGAAATGGACTAAAAATCATCCTGGAAAAAGATTTGGAGAAAGTTCTCAGAAAAGAGTAGCCCGACCTTCACCAAGAAACTTTCTAGGAACAACTCAAGGGAAGAAAGTAGAAAAACCACCACAGTGTAACATCTGTAAAAGATATCATACAGGAAACTGTATGACAGTGGTGTGTTATAACTGCAAAAGGAAGGGACACATTTCTAGAGACTGCAAAAACCTTACTAACTTTAAAACTGTCTGTTTTCAGTGTGGAAGTGAAAATCATTTCTGGAACGAATGTCCACAATGAAAGGGTAAGACTCCAGCTAACCAGAACAACCCCCGTGGAAGGGTATTTGTGATACAAGCTGATGAAGCACGTCATGAACCAGAAGTAGTTACGGGTACGTTCCTTATCGATAACCAGTACGCTAAAGTATTATTTGATACAGGAGCAACTCGCAGTTTGTTTCACATACTTTTAGACCATTACTTAGGCTAACATCTGAGAAATTACGTGACATTTATGTGATAGAATTAGCTGATGGTAAGATAATTGAAGCTGATGAAATTATTCCTAACTGCATCTTGAATTTAGATGAGTACTGTTTTGATATAAATCTGATACCTATTAAGTTAGGAGGATTTGATATCATAGTAGGAATGGATTGGTTAAGTGCAAATCATGTTAAAATCATTTGTGATAAGAAAATGATTAAGGTTCCTTTGGCTAAGGAAAACAAAATTCTTTGCATTTATGGTGATAAGCCAAATAATACTGTAAAACTGAATACTTGTGAAAAAGCACGAAAATACCTCAACAAGAATTGTTTAGCATTCTTGGCTCATATTGTTGATACAAAACTTGATAAGGAAAATTTGGAAAGTGTTCCTGTTGTATGCTGATGTGTTTCCTGATGAATTACCTGGATTACCACCTCCTCGTCAGGTAGAATTTAAAATAGAATTGATACCAGGAACAACCCCTATTGCCAAAGTACCTTATCGTTTAGCACCAACTGAGATGAAAGAACTTACGACTCAGTTACATGAATTGTTAGATAAAGGATTCATACGTCTAGTGTATCCCCTTAGGGAGCACCAATCTTATTTGTTAAAAAGAAGGATGGAACCTTTAGAATGTGTATTGATTATAGGGAACTTAATAAGGTTACTATAAAGAATAGGTATCCACTCCCTAGAATTGATGATCTGTTTGACCAGCTATAGAGATCTAGTTATTTTTCAAAAATAGACTTAAGATCTGGATATCATCAATTAAGGGTACAAGAAGATGACATTTCTAAGACTGCTTTTAGAACTAGATATGCATATTATGAATTCCTTGTAATGCCATTTGGGTTAACCAATACTCCAACAGTATTTATGGATTTGATGAATAGAGCGTGTAAACCATATTTGGATAAGTTTGTTATAGTCTTCATAGATGACATTCTGATCTAGTCTAAGAATAAGGAAGACCACGAACAACACCTGAGGTTAATTTTGTAATTTATTACAAAAGGAATCTTTCGATTTGAAAAATCCAGTAAGCTAAACCTAGATATATTGGTCCATTTAACATCATTGATAGAATTGATCCTGTAGCGTAAAAGTTGGAATTACCTTAGGAATTAAGTGAAGTACACACACTTTTCATGTGTCCAACCTCAAGAAATGCTTAACCAATGAAACCTTAAAAGTACCAGTTCAAGAAATACAGGTAGATAAACCTGCATTTTGTAAAAGAACCAATAGCCATTGTGGAAAAGAAATAAAGAAATTAAGAAGAAGTAAAATTCCCGTAGTAAAAATTAAGTGGAATGCAAAAAGAGGACCAGAATATACCTGGGAAAGGGAAGATGAAATCAAAAAAAAGTACCCCCTATTTGGAGGTAATAATTATTTAAATTTCTAAAACACACTCCACTGAATTTCAGGACGAATTCTTTTAACGGGGGGGGGGGGATGTGACAACCCTAAAAATAATTATTAATATATAGGCATGCATGTAACATGCTTACATATATTCGTAATATATATACCAAATGTAATTCATGGTTGTGACGTAATATAATAAAACTTCTTGACCTAATATTACAATCGGGATACATTTTCATTCTGAATAAATGAGCAGTCTCTTGGAAGAGCTCTAAACAGGATGTGGTGGCTTTATCAACTACAGAATCTGAATACGTCCCCGCCTCACTGGCAGCTCATGAAGCTGCATGGTTGAAGAAATTCATTGCCGATCTAGGGGTTGTCCCTTCCATTCAGGACCCCGTAGAGATCTTTTGTGATAACAAGGGTGCGATTGCTCAAATCAAGGAACCTCATGCTCATCAAAAGACGAGGCACATTGAGCGGAGATTCAACTACATACGAGATGAAGTTGAGAAAGGAAAGATATGTATTCGCAAAGTTCACACGGATCAAAATATTGCGGATCCTCTCACGAAGCTCCTAGAAAAGGTAAAGCATGAAGGTCATACCTGCGCCATGGGACTTTGATATTCTAGTGATTGGATTTGATCTGTAATTTTGTATTTGGATATTTGGAACTCTTATTTTACTTGAATAAAATTATTTGGTTATAATATTTCAATAAATGTTCCAATTTAGCATGTTTAATCCATGGGTAAATTGTTTACTCTAAATGTCCGTAGTCGTTCATACTTGTGGGAACAAGTATGAGGGTAAGATTATTATGAATTTGGATTGGTGGATATTCATAAGGATGAATATAGAGCAATTGGTTGTTGCCAAAGTTCATAGATATTTGTAGGATGCAAATATTGGACTAACCTGCATCTCTAATATTACTACATGGAATATTCTTGATTGATCATAAGTAATTTTGAGTAAAGGGGAACATCATTTGGTATCCTCTAACCTGAGATACATATTGGGTCTGAAATATGGCTCAATTCTTCGCTGTTCTGAAATATGGCAGTATAAAGTCTGAGTTCAGGTATGACATAAGGTAATTATGAGAGACATATGTAGTCAAGATGGGATTTGTCCCTCTTATTCGTTGAGAGTAAGATGTCTAAGGCATCTATCCTTTTGTAACAGATGTCCTGTTAAATCTCAGAGACATGGAGTGATCATTCTCCATTGATTTAACTTTATCAGGCCTTAGACATCTTACTCTCAATGAATAAGAGGGACAAATTCCATCTTGACTGCATACGTCTCTCATAATTGCCATATATCAAACCTTAACTTAGACTTATGTACTGCCATGTTTCAGAACAGTGAAGAACTAAGTCAAAGTATAATATTTGGTAAATATCAAGACCTAATATGTCTCAGGTCAGAGGATACCAAATGATGTTTGTCTTTAGTAAAATTACTTATGATCAATCAAGAAGATTCCATGTAGTAATGTTTGAGATGCAGGTCGGTCTAATATTTGCATCCCACAAATATCTATGAACTTTGGTAGAAACTTCTTGCTCTATATTCATCACTTATGAATATCAACCAATCCAAGTTCATTATAGTCTTGCATTCATAGTTGTTCCCGCAAGTATGATCGCCTACGGGCGTTAGAATAACTTACTTATTCACGGATTTAAACATGCTAAAATGGAAGAATAAATAAAATTGTAACCATATAATTAAGTCAAATAACATATGTTCTGATATCCAAATACAAAATTTGATCAAGTCCAATCACTAGAATATCGAAGTCCTAAGGCACAAGTATGACTTTCATGCTTTGACCTTTCTAGGAGCTTCGTGAATGGATCCGCAATGTTTTGATCTGTGTGAACTTTGCAAATACATATCTTTCCCTTTTCAACTTCATCCCTTATGTAGTTGAACCTCCATTCAATGTGCCGAGTCTTTTGATGAGCACGAGGTTGCTTGATTTAAGCAATCGCACCCTCATTATCACAAAAGATCTCTAGGGGTCTTAAATGGTAGCAACAACCCCTAGATTAGCAATGAACTTGTAACACCCGGAAATTTGACTTTTTAGAGTGTCATGCGACTGGAGACCCAGTCGTATGGAGCTCACATGACTGGAGCTCCATACGCATGATAGTCTCACGAATGGAGTCCCAATCGCATGGACTCATACGACAGAAGGTCCAGTCGCATGGTGTTCGGGCGACAGAAGGTCCAGTCGCCTGGAGCTCGGGTGGCTGAGCTGTAGCTTTAGGGAGGGGCAGCCATCTCCTCCCCACACTTGCAAAATATGACCAGAAAGAAAGGAAGATTGAAAGAAAGGAGAAAGAAGAGAAAAAGAGAGAAAAGTGGTGATTCGGGCTCGAAACTCATCGAGTGACTAGTCCAAACAAATCTCTTCATCTTCTCCTTGATTATGTGAGTTCTAGGACCCCTCATTTACTTGTTTTCAAACGATTTTGGGGCTGGAACACATATAAACCCATTTTTGAAAAAGTATATGTTTGACCCATTTGGGTGAAATCTTGTGCAACGTGTTTAAGGTACGATTTAGGACTTCCATATGCTTGTATGATGTCCTAGTATGAATCCCTGAGGTTTGGGAGGGTTAATTTAGGCTTAAAATGAGTTGGAAGGGTTTGAAGGCCGTAGGTCGCGGCTGTAGTTCGTGATGAACTCCAGTCGTTGCACAGTTAGGGTTAGGCGACTGAAGAGCCAATCAGCCGACTGAGGAACGACTGAGACCCAGTCATACGACTGAGGTTCAATCGCATGACTGGAAGCCCAGTCGCTTAAATGCTCAGTCGCCTAGTGCCCGACGTACGACAGTGAGTCAGTCACATAGGAGCTCATTCGCATTAGTCCCAGTCGCATGATGCCCAATCGCCTAGTGTTCATTCGCATGATTGGAAGCCCATCCGCACGGTTGCTCATTCGCATGGCCCAAATCGCATGCTGTTCAGTCGCATGGAGGCCATGCGACTGAATGGTGCTCAATCACTCAAGTAGGGCTGTTGTGTACAAGTAGAGATGTAGTTCAGTTACCGACCTTCGGGAAAAGAAAAAGGTAAGTAGTGATGGGATAGCTCCCGTATGCACCTGTGTGATAGTTGTCAAGGCTTAGAGGTCACGTTGGGCATAAAGATGATAGTATTGCATGAATATGCACAATGTATGTATGTTAAGTATGATGTAGCCCTATATGATGGTAATGACTGATGACTGGTAAATGTCGATATTCCTTGTTTCGATACGTGATTATCTTTCCTAAAACTTTACATATTATGAAAATGAATGAACAAAGTATTATATAATGTAAAGTGAAAGATAATGAAAGAGAAACATGACGACGAATGCATGTATTAATGAATGAATGAAAAAGAAACGTGATGATGAATACATGCATTAAGGGACAAACGAAAGACATCTTGCAAGCATTGGATAAGGAAAACGGGTCCTTCTTTATGATTGAACATATGTATAGTGCCTCTACTGCTCTTACCTCTAGTACTGTGGCATACGCTTGCTGTTCATTTAATGACTTCGGCCCAGTAGCTAGGACTGATTAGGGTATAGCATATGGTATTGGTGCAAAAGATATCTAATGTGCAAGATGAGATGTAAAGAATGAATGAAATGGGATCCTTGTCATTCGACCACAGTAATCGTGGCTACGTGCCATGAAGTGGGTAAAGCCTGACGGGATCCAGATAAGAACTGAATGATAATGATGTATAAAGAACGAATGAGTGAACGAACGAAAGAGATAATAAAGATATTATCTATGTGTACGTATGATGTATGATCAAGTGAAAGAAAGGAATGGTTATTAATGATAACAAAGTATGTTTATTATAAAACTAAACTCACTCAGCAACGCTGATTTTTATGTGTTTCCAGTTGGCAGGTAGTGTTGCTGAGGATGGCACAAGGAGGCTACTCACTCTTTTGGGATGGCATTCCTTTGTACATAATGACGCAACACATTATGTTGCATGCAAGTGTTTGTTGAGGATTCAGATAAACAGGATTACTTAAGGAATCCTTTAGGTTTCATATTTTCTGCAGCAGACACTATATCGTTATGTGATGCGAAAAATATGTATTTTGTAGTTAATCAACGATGTATTATTTTGCAAAAGCTTTTATGATTAATGAGAATGTCCTTTTTATCAACTCCGCTGCATTATTTTACTTAGTATATGTAAACTATATGTTTGATGTGCAATGAATGACCAACTGTAAGCGTCCCAGGAACGGGGCCTTACAAGTTGGTATCAGAGCCAAAGTTTAAGTGAAACGGGTAAATTTTCAAAATAAACCTAAACTGAAACTGAGAATGGGACGAAAAGGGAAGGAATGCCAATCTGAGTAGCTGCGTGCCATCAGGTATTTTATTAAAGTTAACCGATATTATATGCGTAAGTTATGTGTTTATGTATTACTGTTAGATTTAGATACTAATGTAGTCAGGACAGGTAATGCTTGGGGTATGAAGAGTGAAGTAAGTGGCTAATCACAACTGGCCACTGTAATTAGGGACTTACTATACTTGACATAAACTGAGCTATTTCCTTGATTGACCGTGTTGGTGTTTAAAATCTTTCAGTGTGCGATAGAGAATGGCTGGGGTAGATATTCCAAAGCTTCCCGGGTGGAGGTGTGGGGGCGGATGTGGTGCTAAACCGCGAGCCACAAGAGGAACCCCTCATCAGGAGGGTGGGGTGAAAGCGCCAATCTGAGAGCCTCAGTAAAAGAGGCAGTGGTTGAGAGGTACATCAAGTCATGCAGACGATCTTACCGTCTGTGGTGACCGAGGTGATAAAAGCGGTCTGAGAAGGAGAAAGGAAAGAGAGGAATAGGTCCTTAGGGAGATAGGGGCAACATGAACCGAAACGGTTCATTCTGATGATGAAGAGGAAGAGGAGAAGGAGCCTGTGCATGAGTCAGCACGAGGCTGTAACTACGGGGCGTTTATGAGATGCAAGCCCCCTACTTTTGACGGTAATGGCACCGCTACTGTTGCTCACCAGTGGGTGAGAGAAATGGAGGCTGTCCTCGATATCAGCAAGTGCCGTGAGGACCAAAAGGTGAAGTTCGCTACCCACTCTTTCACGGGTTCGGCTCGATGCTGGTGGGACAACATAGTCCAAGCCGAGGGTAGTAGGGCCATTGGAAGAATGAAGTGGTCTGAGCTGAAAAGATTGGTGATCGAGGAGTTCAGTCCTCGTCAGGAAATGGATAAAGTAGAGAGAGTTCCTGCAGTTGGAAGCGGGGACGATGACCCACCAACAGTACACCACCAAATTTAACGAGATGGCGAGACTGGTGCCGGATCAGGTGACGCCGGTGTCTCGAAGATTAACCGGTACATTCAGGGGCTGCCAGCTAAATCCATTAGCACCTGATTTCTGCTCGACCGAGCACCTTTAGGTCGGCAGTGGATTTGGCGGGAAGGCTGTATGATGAATGGGCTGTGGCGGTAAAGGCTGAGGGTAGTAGGAAGGACGGTGGTGAGAGAAACTGGAAGGGGAAGAGGCTTACTCGGGGTGATGCCTCGACGAGTAACAAGAAGGCGCGGGTGGATGACCGCCGTGTGGTCACGCCAGGTGCAGGATTGAGGAAATGTGACAAATGTGGGAGAGAGCACTTGGGGGAGTGCAAGTGGGGATCAAACATCTGCTTCAAGTGTGGGAAGATAGGGCATATGGCTAAAGATTGCCGGACAGGCAAATGTTTTAACTGTGGGGAAAGTGGCCATAAAGAAGCTGAGGGCTGAGGGTTTCGGCATGAAGAAGACAGGGAATGAAGGACAGATGGCAAGCGCCAAGGCATTCACGATGACGCAGGAGGAGGCTAGGACGGAACCTGATGTTGTGTCCGGTACATTTCTGGTGAACCAAACTTTAGCCTCTGTATTATTTGATTCTGGTGCCAGTAGGAGTTTTATTTCTGCTGCTTTCTGTGCCAAACTGCCTGTTAGTAGCAGACGCGTTGATGTACTGTTTGATGTAGAGGCTGCGATAGGTAAGTCGGCCAGGATCTCCGAGGTAATAGAGGGTTGTGATGTGGAATTAGAGGGCCACAAATTTCCGGTTAGACCATTCGTGATGACATTGGGTGGCTTTGATTTGGTGCTTGGGATGGATTGGTTGGCGGACTTCGAGGCAAACATAGTGTGTTGAAAGAAGATGATTTGTCTGATAGCGCCTGACGGGAGTCTGGTAACTGTTCATGGGGATCGGGTCACGACAATTCCGAAGGTGATCTCAATGGCGGTGGCGGGAAAATGTATGAGGCGTGGATGTAGCGCCTATTTTGTTATGTGAAGGACGTAGAAGCACCGACATCACAACTATCCGATGTTCCGGTTGTGTGTGACTTTCCGGATATGTTTCCCGAAGACTTATCGGGAGTGACGCCTGACCGAGAGATCGAGTTTCAGATTGATCTGATACCAGGTGCTCAACCTATTTCCAAAGCACCGTATCGATTGGCTCCGACGGAAATGAAAGAGTTGATGGGGCAGTTGCAAGAGCTGCTAGATAAGGGTTCTTTAGACCGAGTATCTCACCTTGGGGTGCTCCGGTCCTGTTTCTGAAGAAGAAAGACGGTAGTATGAGGATGTGCATCGACTACCGTGAGCTGAACAAGTTGACGGTGAAGAACCGATACCCCTTGCCGAGAATCGATGATCTGTTTGACCAACTTCAGGGTGCCAGCTGGTTTTCAAGGATAGATCTTCGATCGGGCTACCATCAACTAAAGGTGAGAGAGCAGGACATGCTATAATAGCTTTTTCCACGCACTATCACTACGAGTTTCTTGTCATGTCTTTTGGTTTGACCAATTCGCCAGCTGCTTTTATGGACCTGATGAACCGGGTGTGTTGACCAATGTTGGATAAATCAGTGATCGTGTTCATTGATGATATCTTGATTTATTCGAAGAGCGAGACTAAGCATGCCGGGCACATTCGAGAAGTTCTAGAGACGTTGAAAAGGGAAAGTTGTATGCTAAATTCTCCAAATGCTATTCTGGTTGTGTGAAGTTCAGTTCTTAGGTCACGTGGTGAATCCGGAGGGAATTATGGTTGATCCGGCAAAGGTGGAGGCAGTGATGCAATGGAAGTCTCCAAAGACGCCATCTGAAATCCGAAGTTTCTTGGGTTTGGCGGGCTACTACCGAAGGTTTATACAAGACTTTTCCAAAATCGCTACTCCACTAACCAAGTTGACCCGAAGGATGTGAAGTTTGTATGGGGTCAAGCTCAGGAAAAGGCGTTCGAAGAATTGAAGGCGAGGTTGACCCAAGCTCCTGTTCTGTCGTTGCCCGAGGGAAGTGAAGATCTGGTAGTTTATTCTGATGCTTCCTACTCGGTATTGGGGTGCGTGTTAATGCAGAGGGGGAAGGTTATAGCCTATGCATCCCGACAGCTGAAAGTTCATGGGTTAACTACCCTACTCATGACTTGGAGCTAGCACCGTGGTCTTTGCATTGAAGATTTGGAGGCACTATCTCTACGGGACGAAGTGCACTATCTTCACCACCGACCCAAGAGCTTGAAGTACTTCTTCGAGCAAAAGGATTTGAATATGAGACAAAGGCGATGGTTGGAGCTTATAAAGGATTACAATGTGAGATCCATTACCATCCGGGCAAAGCCAACGTGGTGGCAGATGCCCTTAGCCGAAAGGAGAGGCCCGAGCTGATTCAGGTAAGGCGTACTAGCTGAGTATGACCTATGATGTGATGAAGCAAGTCAAGGAGTTTCAAGATGAGGCACTGAAAGAAGATCATCTTAACTCTGAGAGAATGAGAGGTCTGGTCGCGGAGTTGGGTGAAACACATTTGGTGTTAGAACCCGGTTTAGGCGGATATGGATTCCTCGTTTTGAGGATCTACGGGTAAAGATCATGGATAAAGCCCACAAGACTCGATACTCCATTCATCCCGGTGCCACGAAGATGTACCAAGACATGAAGAAAGACTATTGGTGGCCGGGTATGAAGCGTGATGTGGTGGAGTATGTGAGTAAGTGCCTTACTTGCTTACAGGTGAAGGCCGAGCACCAGAAGCCGTATGGGAAGATTCAACCTTTGGATATACCGGAATGGAAGTGGGAGCACATCACCATGGATTTCATCATGAAGCTGCCACGTACCCCGAAGGGGTATGATGCCATACGGGTGATTGTTGATCATCTAACGAAGAGTGTCCACTTCCTACCGATACGTGAGACATATTCATCCGAGAGGTTGGCCGATCTTTTCATCAAGGAGATTGTGACTCATCATTGCGTACCGGTGTTGATTGTGTCTGATCGCGACACCCGGTTTACCTCCAAATTCGGGAAGAAATTCCATGATACCATGGGGACGAGGTTACATATTAGCACGGCCTATCATCCTCAAACTGATGGTCAGTCGAAAGGACCATTCCGACCTTAGAGGATATGCTCCGGGCATGTGTTATTGACTTTGGGAAGTTGGGATGACCACCTACCGTTAGTTGAATTCTCATACAACAACAGCTATCATGCCAGCATTGGCATAACACCTTATGAGATGCTATACGGTAGGAGATGCAGGACACCCGTGTGTTGGGGTGTAATTGGTCAGAAGGAATTAGGGAGCGTCGAAGTGATCGAGGCTACGACTGAAAAGCTCGAAAGGATCAAGGCCTACATGAAGGCAGCCAAAGACAGACAGAAGTCGTATGCTGATAAACGACGCAGGCCGATTGAATTCCAGGTGGGTGATCGGGTTATGTTGAAGGTCTCACCTTGGAAGGGTATCATTCGGTTCAGAAAACGGGCCAAATTGAGCCCGCGGTATATAGGCCCTTTCCGAATTATCGCTCGAGTAGGAGAGGTAGCCTATAGACTGGAGTTACCTGATGAGTTAAGTGGAATTCACTCGACATTTCATGTATCTCATCTAAGGAAGTGCTTAGCTGATGAAGATATGATTGTTCCACTGGAGGATATCAAATTAGATGAACGACTTAATTACGTGGAGCAACCAGTGGCAATCATCGATAGAAAAGAGAAGCGGCTGAGAAATAAAGTGGTTCCTCTTGTGCGTGTACAGTGGCAGCACAGGAAGGGATCCGAGTCAACATGGGAAACCGAAGAAGAGATGAGACAGTATTACCCACGTTTGTTCGAGGAATGAGTTTCGGGGACGAAACCTAAATAAGGGGGGTGGACTTGTAACACCCGGAAATTTGACTTTTGGAGTGTCATGCGACTGGAGGCCCAGTCGCATGTTGCTCACACGACTGGAGCTCCATACGCATGATAGTCGCACGAATGGAGTCCCAATCACATGGAACATGCGACAGAAGGTCCAGTCGCATGGTGTTCGGGCGACAGAAGGTCCAGTCGCCTGGAGCTCGGGCGGCTGAGCTGTAGCTTTAAGGGAGGGGCAACCATCTCCTCCCCACACTTACAAATATGACCAGAAAGAAAGAAGAGAGAAAGAAAGGAGAAAGAAGAAAAGAGAGAAAAGTGGTGATTCGGGCTCGAAACTCGTCGAGTGACTAGTCCAAATGAAGCTCTTCATCTTCTCCTTGATTATGTGACTTCTAGGACCCCTCATTTATTTGTTTTCAAACGATTTTGGGGCTGGAACACATATAAACCCATTTTTGAAAAAGTGTATGTTTGACTCATTTGGGTGAAATCTTGTGTAATGTGTTTAAGGTACGGGTTAGGACTTGCATATGCTTGTATGATGATGTCCTAGTATGAATCCCTGAGGTTTGGGAGGGCTAATTTAGGCTTAAAATGAGTTTGGAAGGGTTTGAAGGCCGTAGGTCGCGGCTGCAGTTCGTGATGAACTCCAGTCGTTGCCCAGTTAGGGTTAGGTGACTGAAGAGCCAATCGTCCGACGGAGGAACGACTGAGACCCAGTCGTACGACTGAGGTTCAATCATATGACTGGAAGCCCAGTCGCATAAATGCTCAGTCGCCTAGTGCCCAATCGTACGACTGAGAGTCCAGTCGCATAGGAGCTCATTCGCATTAGTCCCAGTGGCATGATGCCCAATCGCCTAGTGTTCATTCGCACGATTGGAAGCCCATCCACACGGTTGCTCATTTGCATGGGCCAAATCGCATGCTGTTCAGTCGCATGGAGGCCATGCGACTGAATGGTGCTCAATCGCCCAAGTAGGGCTGTGTGTACAAGTAGAGATGTAGTTCAGTTACTGACCTTCGGGAAAAAAAAAGGGTAAGTAGTGATGGGGTAGCTCCCGTATGCACCTATGTGATAGTTGTCAAGGCTTAGAGGTCACGCTGGGCATAAAGACGATATATTGCATGAATATGCATAATGTATGTATGTTATGTATGATGTAGCCCTATATGATGGTAATGACTGATGACTGGTAAATGTCGCTATTCCTTGTTTCGATACGTGCTTATCTTTCCTAAAACTTTACGTATTATGAAAATGAATGAACAAAGTATTATGTAACGTAAAGTGAAAGATAATGAAAGATAAACATGGCGACGAATGCGTGTATTAATGAATGAATGAAAAAGAACGTGATGACGAATACATGCATTAAGGAACGAATGAAAGACATCTTGCAAGCATTGGATAAGGAAAACGGGTCCTTCTTTATGATTGACCATATGTACGGTGCCTCTACCATTTACCTCTAGTACTGTGGCATACGCTTGTTGTTCATTTTTATTACTCCAAAAAAAAGAAAAAAAGAGGAAAGGTAGATAATCTAAAAGGCAAAACAAAATAGACAAGACTGTAATTAGACAATGGAAAAAATGATGTAGAACAGGCTTAAATTACACGGAGAAGTTTAGAATTTTAGTTCATTAAATCACAGAAAAAATTGTTTTTAGTCAGAGGATTCTAAGTCTAACAAGATTGGGAAAATGATAGTACGCTGTGTGTTACTGTAATTACACGGAGAAAGTTGATCTAGGGAGGTGCTAGTTCACTATACGATGTGTCGGTATATTCAACACAATAGACGAGTATACGTCATTGGTGAACTCAATCTAAACTAAATGGTTCAACCGACTGTGGGGTCCCATCTTATCACTGGTTAACACAATCAGTTATTTCCATTAAGGGATAACGAGCAAATAAACGCCACCAAAGGGGTGTGTGTGTGACCACAAAAAGAGCAAAATATGAAAAAAATAGAATACAAGCGCAATCAAGCTGATAACTTATGTTGTTGGTGCGTTATGTGAAAAAGAAAATAAGAAATAACTAACAAGGAGATAGGTTGTGTGCCTCTCTGCTGTGCGATGGCACGGACCTGAGGATAAGCATAACCTACATATTCTAGAATTCATTGTCGTTTGTCGCCTCTTGCTGTGCGATGGCACTGACCTGAAGCTTGGCTTCTCTTTGAAAGTTCTAAGAATAGTCTCTTCTTGTCAAAATACCCGTAGACCGCTCAAAAGTCTCCTGAGGAATGTTGATTACCATATAAGCGTGGGATCCACAAATGTTGATTGAAATAATATAACTTAATTCATCACCAATGTGGTCAAAAGTCTGTGTATGGATTTAAAGGGACAAGTATACTAACAATCGACGTGGATGCACCGACTGAGGTTGATTATCAAAGTGAGTTACGTATCATATCAAGCATGATTCCCAGGTAGAAATTAGAAGTCTTAGATTAATGGAAAACTGTGATATGTAATATGTTGATCCTTTTCATTAAATATAAAAGGTTCCAAGCAATTTAGTTATGCCTGTCTGATTCTGGATGAATCTGTCTTGAAAGGATGTTAATGCTAATAGGCTTATCTACCCAACCCAAACAAAATCACAAAAATATTTCGTTTGGTACTTACTTTAGTATTTTACTTTAGTTGTTAAGTGTGTCAGTGTCGGACTGTGCTATACTATTCATTGCAGATAATGTCACAAAATGAACTTAAGTTTAATCTATTATAACTTGTTTCTGAATAGATAAAAGGATCATGTCTGAGATGATCAGGGGTTTAAATGGATCATGTCTGAGATGATCAGGTGGTTAAATGGATCATGTCTGAGATGATCAGGTGGTTAAATGGATCATGTCTGAGATGATCAGGTGGATAAATGGATCACATCTAAGGTGATCAAACTGTTTATTAAAATAGTCATGTCTGAGATGATCAAATTGCTCATAATGTTTTATCTACTGTTAAATGGAACTAGGGTCGTAATAGTAAAATGGTCAAAAGGTGACAAGTATGGCCCAGTCGCATGACTGAACCATACGTATGGTCCAGTGTACGATTGGAAAATACGAATGAGTCAAATCGTACGAATAGACAATGCGAATGAGTCCAAGCACACGATTGGAGGTGACCGACTGTCACAGTCGTTCGAATGAACCTAAATCGTACGATTGGAACTGAACAATTGGGTGAATCGTACGACTGAGTCTCAGTTACATGACTCACTCATGCGACTAGGCTCAGTCGCACGACTGACCTATGCGACTCGGCTCAGTCGCCCGACTGCGATTTACCCTAGTATATATAAAGGTCGAATCGGCCTCAGTCGCTCATTCACCCAAATTGCCTCTCTATACGTACGACCTAACGAACCACTGCCAATATTTCGTTTGATTCATATTTACCATCTATTTGTGTGTTCTGACATTCATGTGTGCTTATACAGGTAATATTTGTGGTGTTTTATCAATAAAACCGATCAATGACATCAGAATCACTCAAATTTTGACCAAACAGTACCGAAGACAAAAGGCACAAATAAACCACACAAACTAAGCAATAAGTTAAACAAAACATAAAAAATATGCTTAATCGGTCGTTTTGAGTGTAGTGAGCCTAAGTTCGACGTTTAACATCAATTATAGCTCAAAAAACGAATTGAATGGACAACTAGTCGACTGAATGACTGAACTCACTGATGAACTTCAATCGCCCGACTGAGCAGACGACTAGTCTTAGTCGCATGACTGAGATGGACGAATGATTCAGTCGCACGGCTGAACCATACGACTACGCTCAATCGCACGACTAAGTCCAATCGCTTGACTTAGTCGCACTTATGAACTCATTCGCATGAATAGAGCTCAGTCGTCAAACTCAGTCGCACGACTAAATTCATTCGTGTGCTCAGTCGTGACTATACCAAAGTGTAAAGTTCATTGACTTTAATTAGCTATCTTCAGCATGCACTAACGCTTATTTACATTGTGTAACAGATGGCGAGTCGTTGGATCATGAGCACAAGCACAATATTTGCGCTCATTTGGATCTGACCTCCAGAATGCCAGCGGAGTTCGCGGGCATCATTTCATTCTTACGGAGATCGAGGATCTCAGAGCTATATCTACTCCCTGCATTCTGTATCACTCCGTACAGCAGGCATTCTGGGAGAATGCGGCAGTAGACAGAGTGCTGAGCCCTACCGCATCAGGAGCTCTATTATCGGTCAGGCCATAGAGATCCGAGGAAGATCTCAGGACAGTCCTCGAGTTTGGGGATGACAGTGACTGTCCCACACGACTACACCCACTGACGGTTCGAGGGTGTTTTCTACGGGCAAAGTACTCTGGGGATATCAACTCAGGTATGCTCAACAAGAGCAACCTGTGCCCCCAGTTTAAGTACTTAGCCCACGTGCTGCTCAGATGCATTGGTTCAATGAAAGGAGGCTTTGATGAGTTATCGGAGCAGATGCAGAGCGCATATGTTGCGTTGGTGCTGAACACCCGTTCAGCTTCTCGCGGATGATCTTCACTTACTTAGTGGAGAACATAGAGGCGAAGGGCAAGGAGAGCTTTGCATGTACCCTTGCTTCATGCAGATGATCATTGACTAGAAGCTCCCGATGCTGCCCAAGGAGAAGAAGGATGCTGTAGTGCTCGAGGTGATGGATGATACCACCTTGGGCAGGATGAAGGTGTACAGGGGGAAGTAGGTAAAACCCCTGTCAGGCGACTATTTGGGCATCTGGCCCGGATGATTATGTGGCGCCAGCAAAAGGAAGTGGCGCCACGAGGACAGCGATTCGGATGTGGAGCAGGTTGCTTGCCCTCCGATGACTCCGATGATGATCATGATTCTTATCAGGGAGGGGATGGTCAGGAAGAAACCCGAACCAGCTCCGATACACCCTGATTTTCATATGCTGGAGGAGGAGGAGTCCAATGAAGAGCCGCTTACCCGGACTGTGGGAAGTCGGGAAGTGGCAACTGAGCGGGGATTAAGGGTGGTTGGTGGACGCCCGGGAGAGTCTGGGAGCTCTACAGTTGATCCATCTTACACCCCAGCCTCTCCCAGCAGTCGAGGGGGAGCCTCTGTGTCCAGGGGACATGAGGAAACCATGGCTCAGCCTCATGGGCATGAAGCCCAAACGCAGGAGGATCACTCTTATCACTACCTCCTCCGCTACTACCACTACCATTCCTCCCCCCCATCACTACCACACACCTACCACCACTACAACAACCCAAATCTTCACCACCACACCACCTATTATCACAACACCACCCCAATCCTCACTACCACCACCACAGCTACCACCACGACACCACCCTAAATCTTCACCACTACACTACCTACCACTGCTACCCAAGCCGGCCCATCCTTCATCCCACAGGTTCATATCTCCCTCCGATTGGACTGGAGGAACAGCTGGCAGCACTAAATAGAATGGTGCTGAAGCTGTGGGCTGCGGATGAGGAGAAGGCAGCGAGACTTCTTCAGCTTGAGGAGCAAAATGCTTCTCATATCTCCCAACTCCAGGAGCACAAAGTCCTGTCTACTCAGATGATTGAGGAGTTAGAGTCTGCTAACAAGAAGATTCTGCTAAAGCTGAGGGGTCACAAGCTGATCCTTGAAGATAAAGGAAGGAGACGATGATGGTGGTGATGACGATTATGATGAGGATGAAGATGATGAGGATGATGTTGAAGCTGATGATGAGGAGGGTGACGAAGTTTCTCATGACAAAGAAGAGGATGACAATGAAGGAAATGCAGCTACATCTCCCTCTGATCCAGGGCATGAACAGAGAACCAAAAGGAAACAAGATCAGAGGGGACCTTCGTCTGCTCCGTCTACCTCCCAATCTACTGAAGATCCAACAATGATTTAAGGCAAAGTTCAGGATTAGATGTCTATTTATTATTTAAACTTTGTACTTGAAATCTTGTATCAAATTTTGTGTTTATATATAAAATTAAAAGGTTAAAGCAACATAAGTAATGTGCTTAATGTATACTTACTGGTACTGCATTTGGTTGTTTAACAGGTTCAGCTAAACAAGTTGATGAGCATGATGTTGTGCCCCTTCGTCAAATCGAATCAAAATTGACTATGATTCTCGATTTGCAAGGGATCGTACAACGATCTCTGTTACACAGCTGAAGAAAGGGAGATCATTCTTGATTAACAGATGAACAGGTTGCTGAACTGTTTAGCCTGAATCCTGATGAGTTGGTAAAAGATGCTCCAGAGGTCGATGTAGTCAGTGTGAAGAACTACAAGATGTCGACGAGGTGGAGATTAAGGACGTAACTGCTGATCATTATCCCCAGTATACTAACGCCGAAGGTGAAGTTCTACCAGATCTGGGGGAAACATTTGATAGCAGTATCTTCGACAAGGTTGAAGAGATGACAGCTGCTAAAGCTGCTATAGCAGAAGCTCCTCAGGCAGATGATGCTGATCTAGCATCCAAAAAGGCTGAGTGGGTAGCCTGCCTGGAGGAGATGAAGAAACGGCATGCGCCAAACAAGTCAAATGCCTACACCAAGCTTTACAAGGTGAAGAAACATCAAAAGGTGTCAGGCAAGATTATTAGCTGGGCACACTTTGATGATCTCAAAGTATATATGAAGTGAAGAGAGAGAAGGGAATAGAGTATTTCAGATTCCCATAAGATCTGAAAACAATCCCTGGTTTTGAGCTTAATTGTTTAGCCAACTTGAGCCTCCTGTATGCTATCCCTGGGAAGATATCGGGATGGTTCGAGAAGGCACTAAAGAAGGAGTACCTTACGAGGTGGGTCAATTTTAAACCTCAACAGTCCAAAGGTTGATACATAAGACAGAGGTTGACCCACCACCGGAAGACCGAACGTAGTTTTGAGATGGCACCCTCCGCGCACAATGTCGCGTATTCCACTGAGGGAAATGCCACAAGATTTTGCACCCCATTTTAAATGGTGGTATTATGACTGGCGCACTGGTGAGGCCGTCATAGTTTTGGAAAAGGAAGGGAAGGTTGAGACAATTAGGGTATTCGACCCTATGTGGCTAACTAACTTGTCGGCTTCAGATGTCTACATCTTGTACAAGGCCTTTGTTTTTTGACACGCAGGATATCGTGCAAGCACTGCAGCTCCACATGTTATACATATATGCTTCGCACTGAATATTCATGTTGGGGTTTCTAGAGAAGATCGGAAGAAGAGATGTGAAGAGTTCAAGAAAGAGATCAAAGTCTAGATAGAACTAGGTCCAAGGGGGAGTTTGTTGGTATACATGTCCCCAGTTCTAGTCTAGTGAGCTTAATGTAATAGAACTTCTTCTTGTAACACGTATGTAATTAATCAATATAATGAAAAACTCTTCTATATATGTTGTGGTTGTTTATGTTTACACGCATATATGACAATGTTATATAGGTTTACAGTTGTTAGACATAGTTCCGAACCATTAAAGGTTCAAGAATGTGTTAACTGAGTATCCTGATTCAGTCGCACGACTGGACCATGCGAATGGGCCAATCGCACGACTGAACCAGGTGATTGAGTCAATCGCACGGTTGACTCATAAGACTGACTCACTCGTCCGAATGAACCAATCGTATGACTCAGTCACACGACTGAGCCAGTCGCTTGGCTCAGTCGTACGAATGAGTGTTGTAACGTATAAATACCACTTAAATCGTGGAAAAAAGGGGGAGATCATATATTCTCAACCCTAGCCGTGCTTGTTTCTGTCGGGTTTGCTAGAACACAAAATCGATGTTTAACCCTTTAAACTTTCTGAAAAACGTAGCGGATATATAGCTCTTTAAAACCGATTTAAAAGCTGAAATTCATGTTCTTAATGTTCTTTTAAGATGGAAAAACAATCCCAAACAAAAAGGATCTTTTAATATGTGAATGAGCATGCTATGTAAATAATAAACTACATAATATGACAGCCATAAGGGGCTGCCATAACTACCTTTCTCCAAGCTTTTAAAGTCGACAGAAAGAGTAGATTAGGGGCTGAAAAATCGACCAAAGAATGCTGAAGAATATGTCCAAAACTTCAATCTTTGAAGTCTCCAAGTGTTCACTCCATGAGCTTCCAAGCATGCATCAAAGTTCCTTGAACTTGGACATCAAAACTCCAAAGGGAAGGATGCCAAAGTGGGTCTTCAAAACCGTGACATTCAGCAGCAAGTTTGAAGATTTAGAATGATGAAATCGACCCAAGATTCCAAGAAAAGGAACCTCAAGTGTTTACCCATAGCCCTTTGCAAACACTTTTCTTGCTAGGTAGAAAACACCACCAAAACTTGAAGAACAACCTTTCTTTCTGCTGGAAAAACGAGAGGAGCAAGAGGAGAGAAGGAGATTTTGTTTTGGTTTTTTGGATGTATTATGAGAGGTCAAGGGTCTTGCAAGTTGTTTTAATGTGTGTATACTTTCCAAGAAAAAAAAAGGACCAATCAATGACTTCTTGGGCGGCCAATGGCTGATTTAAAAGAGGATTTCCTTTACAAAACATAATAAAACACACACATGTCATTGTAATACTGTTTATACAATTAACCATTTAATTGTATAACTATACACCCTTTTATTATTTGGTGTTATTAACCTATTTAAATCAACATTCAAATAATATATCATGAACAAGAATATCCTACATAAATTGTTCCATCTCATATGCAATTATTTTAGAAAACCCATTTTTTCTAAATTTGGTGTCAATATTTAATTGCATGATCATATCATCAATTAAATATTAATAGGTGTTGCTAAGCTAGTTATTGGGTATAACCCGACTTGGATCATAGACGTACTAACCACATCAATATTCTAAGTGTCTTGGGCACATAGAATCCTACAATCTCCCACTTGCCCAAGATTCATAGAAGATTGATGCAAGCAGTAAATGACGCCTAACAAGGTTTACTACCCTTAATACGCATGACTTATGGCCATTCAATAACATCATCCTTTCAAGTACCTACTTGAAATGATTTAGGTGAATCAATCATCTATCCTTTTGTTACAGATGTCATGTTAAATCCAAGGACACAGAATGATCATTCCTTGTTGATTTAACTTATCAGGCCTTAGACATCTACTCTCAACGAATAAGAGGAACAAATTCCATCTTGACTGCATAGTTTCTCACAAACACCTTGTTATACCTGAACATATCCTTATGTACTGCCATATTTCAGATCAGTGAAGAACTAGCTCAAGGTATAATACTTGGTGAATATCAAAACCAATATGTTCTCAGGTCGGAGGATACCAATGATATTCGCCTTTACTCAAATTTACTTATGATCAATCAATAAGATTCCTGTAGTAAGATTTGAGATGCGGGTTAGTCCAATATTTGTATCCCACAAATATCTATGAACCTTGGTAGCAAACCATTGCTCTATATTCATCCTTATGAATATCAACCAATCCAAGTTCATAATAGTCTTACCCTCACACTAGTTCCCACAAGTATGAATCGACTACGGACATTTAGAGTAAATAATTTACTCATGGATTAAACATGCTAAATCTGGAACATTAATTGAGACATTATAACCAAATAATTTTACTCAAATAATAAAGAGTTCCACTTATTCAAATACAAAATTTGATCAAGTCCAATCACTAGAATATCGAAGTCCTAAGGCACAAGTATGACTTTCATGCTTTGCCCTTTCAAGGAGCTTCGTGAGTGGATCCGCAATGTTTTGATCAAAGTGAACTTTGCGAATACATATCTTTCCCTTTTCAACTTCATCCCTTATGTAGTTGAATCTCTGCTCATTGTGCCTAATCTTTTGATGTGCACGGGGTTCCTTGATTTGAACAATCCACCCTCGTCATCACAAAGATTTCTAAGGAGTCTTGAATGGTAGAGACCATCCTTAGATGGTGATAAACCTTTTTATCCATGCAGCTTCTCCAAGCTGCTAATGAGGCGGCTATGTATTCTGAATTCTGTAGTGGACAACGCTACCCTATTCATAATGGAGACGTACCCGATTGTGATCGAGATCATCTCGATCAGTTTGGAAACTAGCATTCGTGTAACCCTTTACAACTAGTTCACTCTTCATCAGATCCGTATATTAGAAAACATATCCTTAGTCCTCCTAAGGTATTCCAATATACTTTCAACAGCCATCCAATGGCTGTTACTTGGATTCTGCTGATATCTACTGTCATGCTTAACGGCATGACATGTCCAGTCTAGTGCATATTCATCGCATTCTGATGGATCCTATAGCAGACGCATATGGGATGTCCTTCATAGCGATTTGCTCATCCTTTGAGCTTGGACATTGAGATGCACTCAATATTGTCCCTCTTTGAATAGGTATTATACCTTTCTTAGAGTTTCCATCTTGAACCTTTTCAAGATTTTATCAATGCTATGCACTTTGGTTTAACCCTATCAACCGCCTCGATCTATCCCTATAGATCTTTATTTCCAAAATATAGACGGCTTCACCGAGATTTTTATGAGAAAAACAATTCCAAGCCAGGTTTTAACACCTTCCATGGTTGGAATGTCATTTCCAAAATGTAATATGTCATAAACATACAATACTAAGATATGGATACACTCCCACTAGCCTTTTTATACACATAAGCCTTGTCAGTTCCAAGTTTCCATGCATATTGTTTTCTTCTTCGAAAACCCACTTACTATCCAACACGTTTGGAGTTAAGAGGTGGGTCAACCAATTCCAAACTTGTTAGTCATACATGGATTGCATCTCATAGTTCATGGCTTTCCAGCCATTTGTCAAATCACGATTGGACATGCATCATGGTATGTGGTTGGTTCATCCGATCACACCATAGCATCCATCCATAAAAAATCATATTCTTAGGAGGAATGCTACTCTACCAGATCTATGAACGTTTTGTGTGTATCTTGATCATACCATCATTGATCATTATCAACACCTCTTGATTGCTAGTAGTCAACAAACTGTATCGTGCTTGTGAGATCTTGACCTCTTCAAATTCCACTGTTCTTATAGCGCTTCCTTCCAAAGGAACTTGTTTCCAAGAACTCATGCCTTTTGAGCAATAAATACCTTTTGCTTTGTTGGATCATAGAGAATAAGTATCCTATACAATCCTATTTGGATATCCAATGCAAATATACACTTTGTGATCGCTTCTCAGTTGGTTTGAGTGTGTTAAGCTCTAGGCATAAGCCTTCACAACCCCCATACTTATTAAATATGAAATGGGATGGAACTATTCCATGTCATATTTCAAAGGGTCGAATCCACTTTCTTGGTTGGGCCATATTAAAATACGGAGCCTTCGGAGAGATAGGCGAAACCCCAAAATTATAGAGGTAGTGTACTTTAGCATCATAGTCAAACCATATCCAATGGGTCCGATTCTCCTCTCAGACACACATTATGTTATGGTGTTCCAGTGAGTAAGTTGTGAGACAATCCTTACAACTTCCTAGATGATCTGAAAGTCCTACTTAGGTATTCACCTTCTCTATCGGTAAACGAGAGAATCTTGGAGTTTGCTATCGAGTTGATTTTCTACTTCATTCTTGAAGATTTTGAACATTTCAAAATTTTCATGTTTTGTGCCTATAAGTACACATAACCATACGACTATATCATATGGTAAGGTAATGAAGTACAGTTTCACCATTACCTATGTCATTGTTTAAAAGGTACCACATACATCCGAAATGTATGATTCCTAATAAATCTTTTGCCCTCTCATTAGTCCACTAAAGGGGCCTGTTGGTCATCTTACCTTGTAAACAAGATTCGCACTTATCAAATGAACAATTTTCATTTGTTTTAAAAGACCATTCTTTTAAGTGTTTCAATCGATTCTTGTTTATGTAACCAAGATGACAATGACAAGGATAAGATTACTTAAACCATTTTAAGTCTCTTGGTCATGATGGTATGATGTGTTATTATAGGATGAATCTATGAACCAATTCATAAATATCTTAGAAGGCATAGCCTTGAAATAATATACATCGTCCATACAACATAAATACTCATTTACAAACTTTAAATCATAACCATATCGTTTAAAAGGGAAACTTAAATCATGTTCCTAGTCAAACTAGGAGCATATAACATGTTTTAGAACAACTTCCAAACCTTTCGAAAGTTTCAAAACATAGTCTCCTTTCTTAAAGTGCTTATTTCTTTTGAACCCTGCACAACAATTGCAAAAGTGAGTTCCACATGCGGTATCCAATTACCCATGTGCTTTGAGGAAATAACATTTAAGTCAATATGGATTATGAAAGTTGTGCTTGAGTTTGCCCACATCCCTCTTATTCTCAACTCATTGAGATAGGTTGGACAATTCCCTTTCAAATGACCTATCTCACCATACTCAAAGCATGGATCGTTTTCGGTTACCTTAAGCTTCATAAGCTTAGGTTTTGGAGGTTCCGCTTTGATCTTCCCTTCCCTTTGCCTTTGATGTGTCCTTCCTTTGCAACATTTGCCTTGGGATCGGGATTGGTTCCTTACTACCTTATTGATCTAGAGAATAGGTAGAACCTTTCTACCCATCCCTGCCTTAGCTGTTGTGAGCATTGCGTGAAACTCACCAATGCTCTTGTCCTATCCATTCATATCGTAAGTTCATTATGAATGTCTCAAACTTTTAGTTAGGCCATTAAGGATCAAATCCTTGGCCAACTCCTTTGAGACAGGACAGCTAAGCCTCTCGAGGCGGCCTCAACATCGTCGGGGTCGGGTTGGTTAGGAATAGGATCGTCAAGGACATTGCCTTTGCTCTTGCTTGAGAACAATTCTCAAGTTTCGAGACCAGTCCATAAGGTATTATGGTACAGACGATCCTCTCTCTAAAATAGTTCTCAGTGATAGGGTATGGACGGTCGGGGTGGTAGCATTATTGTTTGCTGCCATTCTACAAATTTTACAAAGTTCTTTTAGTATTTCTTAAAATTTCATTTTAATTATTAATACCCTTTATGTCTCATAGACATTAATAATTAAAATCTAGAATCCAACGTTACATTCAAATATGGTTAGGTGACCTTTATCCCATTATTCAAATTAACAAGGTAGTCAACATTTGACAATTAAGCCTTTTGCAACTTCTAGCGGTATGGGATCGACTTTAACATCATATGTAAAGTCGGCATGTTAATCCCATCAACACCATTTGGAAACCATATTTAGGTGATCCATTCAACATGATTTGCAAATCAAGTCACCCTACTTGCACACACATGTGAGTTTACCAACACAAGTGGTTAGGTGACCTTTATCCCACCAATGTCGTATTCCCACCATAAGTCATAAGTTCCCTCAAAATGGTTTGGTGACCTTTATCCCATTAAGAGTTTCCAAATGACTTAAGTGTTGTGCAAAAGGACGGTGTTAAACTTGTTTGAAAAGGTTTTAGTTTCATTAATTCTACTTTTGAAAACTCTATGTACCTTGTATTTGCATGCTTTCAAATACAAGGTATCCTATGGTTCATTTTAATAAAACCTTTTATTAAATCATAAATCCTTTTAATAACCTCTTATTAATCACTTAATGATTAGAACCATAGATGCAAGGTATCTTATGGTTTATTTTTAATAAAACCTCTTTTATTAATCATTAATCCTTTTAATAACCTCTTATTAACCACTTAATGATTAGAAACTATATTTCCAGCTTGTTAAGTTTGCTAATGAGTTTGTTATGCATATCCAAATATCAAACAACAATCATACAACAAACAACCAAACAAGCATAATATAAACAACCACAATGTGCATAACCATAGCTACTATTGTGACCACACTTGTTTGCCATCACAAGTGTGGTCATTTGGTCTTTCCTAAGGGTTGAATACAACACAAAATAGAGGTCTCCTTAGACTCCCACTTGAACTTGCATCCATATGCTTCAAGTCCCTTTTTTGTGTCTTTGATGTCCATCTTTGGGTCTTCATCTTGTGCATCTTCCTTTTACAAAAATTATATCCTAATACATTTTTCTAATAAAAGAAATGCACCTAATCTATTATTACATAACCAAATGAATGAATAATTACAACCCAAATAATAAACACAAATATTACAACCCAATTGAATGAATAAAACAACATTAACATCCAAACAACACAAGGCCTTAAGCTAGGTTATGCACTTAACAACCAATGATCATATCATTATTCATATAATGAAAACCCCATTTAAAACCCAAATTTCAGCCAACATAAACTGAAATTTTTGTTTTAATATTGTCCAAACAACAACATTTATAATATGTTTCTTTCAAGATCTATCACTAGCATGTAGTGATATACTTGAAAGTTGGGGAATCATTCAAACTTAAACTCCAACAGCCAAATCAGCCTATATAGTTTATCATCTTTAAAACCAATTTTAAAGACAAACAAGCAAGTCATCCACATAACCGGCTCTTGATGCCATTGTTGGGTTTGCTAGAACAAAAATCGATGTTTAACCTTTAAACTTTCTGAAAACGCAGCGGATATATAGCACTTTAAACACCTTTATAAGCTGAAATTATGTTCATTATGTTCATTTAGATGTAAAAACAAACCAAACAAAAAGGATCTTTTAATATGTGAATGAGCATGCTATGTAAATAATAAACTACATAATATGACAGCCACAAGGGGCTGCCATAACTACCTTTCTCCAGCTTTGAAGTCGACAGAAAGAGTAGATTAGGGGCTGAAAAATCGACCAAAGAATGCTGAAGAATTATGTCCAAACTCAATCTTTGAAGTCTCCAAGTGTTCACTCCATGAGCTTCCAAGCATGCATTCAAAGTTCCTTGAACTTGGACATCAAACTCAAAGGGAAGGATGCCAAAAGGGGTCTTCAAAACCGTGACATTCAGCAACAAGTTTGAAGATTTAGAATGATGAAATCGACCCAAGATTCCAAGAAAAGGAACCCTCAAGTGTTTATACCCATAGCCCTTTGCAAACACTTTTCTGCTGAGTAGGAAAACACCACAAAAAACTTGAAGAACAACCTTTCTTTCTGCTGGAAAAACCGAGAGGAGCAAGAGGAGAGAAGGAGATTCTTGTTTTGGTTTTTTTGCATGTATTATGAGAGGTCAAGGGTCTTGCAAGTTGTTGTTTAATGTGTGTATACTTTCCAAGAAGAAAAAAGGACCAATCAATGACTTCTTGGGCGGCCAAAGCTGATTTAAAAGGGATTTCCTCTTAAACAAAACATACACATATTTAAAACAAGTCACTAAATGATTTATACAATTAACCATTTAATGGTAAAGTCATACACCCTTTTATATTATTTGATGTTATCTAACCTACTTAGTCAACATTAACAAATAATATTCAGAACAAAATATCTCCATAAGTTGTTCCATCTCATATGAAATTAATTTTAGAAAAACCATTTTTTTTAAATTGGTGTCAATATTTATTGCATGATCATATCATCAATTAAATATTAATAGGTGTTTGCTAAGCTAGTTATTGGGTATAACCCGACTTGGATCATGACGTACTAACCACATCATATTCTAAGTGTCTTGGGCACATATAATCCTACAGTTTGTCCATAGAGTCCCTTCCAACTTCACAGAACGTTCCTGATCATTGCTAATCAATTCTTAACGTTTTCTAATCATTAGTTTTGATCCGGATACATTCTCCCTGATTGGATCGCCAATCAATAGGATTCCGCACTATTTGATCTGTTTTCACATAAGAATCAGTTAGTACTCCGTCGTACACGGTCCTAACATGCTATCAAACAAAAAAAACAACCATAGGGTGTACAAAGAAACAACCTTTCTTGCACAAGATGTTGAAGATGGAAGAGATGAAGAAAATGATGTTCTTGAATGTCTAGCCTTCAAAAGAGAGGACCTCAAGCTTGTATACCCACAAGCTTAAGCAAAACCTAACTTGTTAGGTAGTGAAGCACCAAGATCAAACCCCTTTTGCACAATCAAATTCAGCCAAGAACTCCTTAAGAGCAGCGAAAATCGGAATTTCAGCTCCCTTTTTGGCCTTCTGAATCTGAAAATTTCAGCTCTTTTGGGAGAGTTTGTTTGCTTGAGTGTGTGTAGGAGAAAGTGTGAATGATTGAAGAGCGCTAAGGGAGACAATCTTGCAAAGACCAAGACTCAAAAGCGGTTCCCAATGCACCCCTTTGGGCGGGCCGAATATTTGTCCACCAAAGTGGGTTCCCCCCCATTTTAGTTTTATAAAATATTACACTCTTAGCCCTTTGTTTTAAAAAATTAAAACTCTTTTCATTTTATAACAATAAGACACTTTTATTTGTTATTTTTAACCAACTTAAATAATGAAACGGATAATTCTCATGAACAATTTATCCTATAATGTTGTTCTTTTACAAAAGCAAAGTTTTAGAAAACCAATTTTCTAAATTGGTGTCAATATTCATTTGTTTGATCTCATCAACAAGTGAATATTTATTGGTGTTTGTATAGCTTGTTATTAGGTATGACCCGACTTGGATCATAGCGTACTAACCACATCAATCTGTATGTGCCTTGGGCATATAAGATCCAACAATCTCCACTTGCACAAGATTCATAGAAGATTGATGCAAGCAGTTCATATAGCCTAACAACGGTTTACTGCCTAAGAATATGTATGACTAAGTGCCTTAATAACATCATATCCTTCAAGTACCATACTTGAATGTTTAGGTGAATCAATCATCTATCCTTTTGTCACAGATGTCATGTTATATCCCAGAGACATAGAGTGATCATTCTCTATGATTTAACTTTATTAGGCCTTAGACATCTTACTCTCAACGAATAAGAGGGACAAATCCCATCTTAACACATACGTCTATCACAATTGCCTTATATCATACCTGAACTCAGACTTATGTACTACCATGTTTCAGATAATGAAGAACTAAGTCAAAGTATAATATTTGGTAAATATCAAGACCCAATATGTATCTCAGGTTAGAGGATACCAAATGATGTTCGCTTTACTCAAACTTACTTATGATCAATCAAGAAGATTCCATGTAGTAATGTTTGAGATGCAGGTCAGTTCAATATTTGTATCACAAATATCTATGAACTTTGGTAGCAACCTTTGCTCTATATTCATCCATATGAATATCTACCAATCCATGTTCATAATAGTTGTACCTTCATACTTGTTCTCACAAGTATGAACAACTACGGACGTTCTGAGTAAATAATTTAGTCATGGATTTTAAACATGCAAATAGGAATATTAGTGAATCATTATAACCAAATAATTCATTCAAGTAATAAAGGGTTACAATATCTCAATACAGAAATTAGAGATCATATCCAGTCACTAGAATATTGAAGTCCCATGACAAAAGTATGACTTTCATGCTCTGCCTTTTCAAGAGCTTCGTGAGTGGATCTGCAACGTTTTGATCGTGTGAACTTTGCGAATACATATTTGTTCCCTTTTCAACTCATCCATGATGGGTTTGTAGATGTTATCAAAGACATATTAACCATTTAACATGTAACCGTAGCGGAGTGTTATATTCAAAACGTGAGTTTATGTTTCATATACATATGTTAAATCAAAACCCAAAACAAGGATCATCTTATATCGAAGAACATACTATCATAACATATATACATCAACCACATATACTACCTTTAGAACCGTGGATTGGAGGCTAGATGATGTTTGAATGTCAAAACTTCAAAGTAGAAGTCCTTAAGAGATGATACCCCAAGCTTCCTTCAAACACCCACTGCTAGGTTGTGTTGCACCCACTTGAAAAACCTCATCCAAATCGATTTCCACCCAAGAATCCTTGCTTGAAAGCTGAAAAAAACTAGTTTTCAGCTCTAGAAAACTATTTCTAGAGAGATTTGAGAGAATTCCTTTTGCTTTGTGTGTGTGAGAGAAAGGTGTATTGGTAGAGAGAGTGTTCAAGTGAATCAATGTTGCATGAACCAAGAACTAATCAAAGAGTTCTCATGCCCCAAGGGGCGGCCGAAGTAGTGGTCCCACTTGAGGGTTTCCCTCTCATTTGAATTTTTATAAAGATACACTCTTGCACTCTATTTAAAAATTAAAACCCTTTTAATTTATAAAATATAACACACTTTTGTTTGATATTACTTAACCAACTTAGATAATAAAACAGCTAATTTCTCATCAACAAATATCCATATAATGTTGTTCATTTACAAAAGCAATAATTACAAAACCCGGTTTCTATATTGGTGCTAATATTTATGTGTGATCTTATCAACGAATAAATATTTATCGGTGGTTGTTTGGCTTGTTATTGGGTATGACCTGACTTGGATCATATCACATTAGCCACATCAATTTAATATGTATCTTGGGCAGATCAATTCCTTCAATCTCCCACTTGCACAAGATTCATAGAAGATTGATGCAAGCAGCAAATAACTCCTAGCAACGGTTTGCTACCCCTAATGTATATGACTAAGTGCCATTCAATAACATCATCCATTTCAAGTACCTTAATTGAATACGATTTAGGTGAATCAATTATTTATCCTTTTGTTACAGATGTCATGTTAAATCCCAGAGACACAAAATTGTCATTCTCCGTTGATTTAACTTTAACAGGCCTTACACATCTAACTCTCAATGAATAAGAGGAACAAAATCCATCTTGACTACATACGTCTCTCGTAATCACATATATCATACCTGAACTCAGCCTTATGTACTGCCATTTTTTAGAACAGCAAAGTACTAAGTCAAAGTACAATACTTGGTGAATATCAAGACCCAATATGTATCTCAGGTCTGAGGATACAATGATTTGCCTTTACTCATATCTCTATGACTAATCACAAAGATCCATGCAGAAATAATGAGAGCGTGTCGGTCCAATATCTATATCCCATAGATATCAATGAACCTTGGTAGCAACCTCTGTCTATATTCATACCTTATGAATATCAACCAATCCAAGTTCATTATAGTCTTACATTCATAGTTGTTCCACAAGTATGATCGACTACGGACATTTAGAACAACTTACTTATTCACGGATTTAAACATGCTAAAATAGAAGAACAAATGAAAATTAAAACCATATAATTAAGTCAAATAACTTAAATCCCAATATCCAAATACAAAATTTGATCAAGTCCAATCACTAGAATATCGAAGTCCTAAGGCACAAGTATGACTTTCATGCTTTGACCATATAGGAGATTCGTGAATGGATCCGCAATGTTTTGATCGGTATGAACTTTACGAATACATATCTTCCTTTTCAACTCATCCCTTAGGTAGTTGATTCTCCGTTCAATGTGCCGAGTCTTTTGATGAGCACGAGGTCCCTGATTTGAGCAATCGCACCCTCGTTGTCAAAAAAGATCTCTAGGAGGTCTTGAATGGTAGCAACGGCCCCTAGATCAGCAATGAACTTCCTAAGCCACGCAGCTTCTTGAGCTGCCAATAAAGCGGCAATGTATTCTGATTCTGTTGTAGATAGTGCCATACATCTTGCTTTGAGCTCTTCCAAGAGACCGCTCTCCTCCATTCATAATGAAGACATATCCCGACTGTGATCGAGAATCATCTCGATCAGTTGGAAACTCGCATCCGTGTAACCCTTTACAACGAGCTCCACCTCACCAGATCCATATATTAAGAACATATCCTTAGTGTTCTAAGGTATTTCAAAATACTCTTAACAGCCATCCAATGACTATTACCAGGATTCTGTTGATATCTATTGTCATGCTAAGAGCACAGACATGTGCGGCCTAGTACATATCATAGCAGATGCATATGGGACTCCCTTCATTCTTTCTGTTCAACCTTTTAACTAGGGCATTGAGATGAGCTCAATATAGTCCCCTTTTGAATAGGTACCAAACCCTTCTTAGAATTCTCCATCTTGAACCTTTTCAAGATCTTTTCAATGTATGCACTTTGGTTTAAACCTATCAGCCATCTTGATCTACCCCATAGATCTTTATTCTCAAAATATAAGCGGCTTCACTAAGATCCTTAATTGAAAAACAGCTTCCAAGCCAGGCTTTTACACCTTCCGAGGTTGGAATGTTGTTTCCAAGTAGTAAAATGTCATCGACATATAATACAAGGAAAGTGATAGTGCTCCCACTAGCTTTATGATATACACAAGCTTCATCAGCGTTTTTGATGAAGCCAAATTTCTTTATCATCATCAAATGGTGATTCCAACTCTTGACGCTTGTTTCAATACATAGATTGACTTCTTTAACTTGCATACCTGTTAGGATGTTTTGGATCGACAAAACCTTCAGGCTGTTTCATATGGACATCTTCCTCAAGATATCCATTAAGGAAAGAGGTTTTGACATCCATTTGCCAAATTCTCATAGTCATAATATGCTGCTACGGCAAATAATATCCTGATAGACTTTAGCATTGACACAGGCGAAAATGTTTCATCATAATCAACCCTTGAGTTTGAGTGAAACCTTTTGCTACAAGTCTAGCTTTATAGGTATTCAAGTTTCCATGCATATCGGTTTCTTCTTGAAAACCCACTTACTTCAAACTATCTTGGACTCTGGTGGTGTAACCAATCCGAAACTTGGTTATCATACATGGATTGCATCTAACATTCATGGCTTCTTGTGATTTGTCAAAATCAGGTTTTGACATTGCATCATGGTATGTGGTTGGTTCATCCGAATCTACCACATAGCATCCATCCATGAAAAATCAATATCTCCAGAGGGACAAAATTCTACCAGATCTGTTGTTCGTTTTGTGTATCTTGATCATCCATATGATCATTCCATCATCCTCATGTTGATTGCAAGTATTAACCAATTGTGTATCGTCTTGTGAATCTTGAACCTCTTCAAGTTCCACTGCTCTTCCACTAGTTTCTCAGAAAGAAACTTAGTTTCCAAGAACTCTGCCTTTCGAGCAATAAACTTTTGCTCTGTCGGATCATAGAAATAATATCCAATACAATCTCTAGGATATCCAATGAAGATACACTTTGTGGATCGGGCTTCCAGTTTGTTTTGAGTGCACACCCCCAAACTTTTAAATTGATAATGATGGAACCCTTCCATGCCATACTTTGAAGGTGTCCTTTCCACTTTCTTGGTTGGGGCCATATTAAAAATACGAGCCGCGGAGAGCAACGCGAAACCCCAAAATGGTAGAGGTAGTGTACTTCTAGCCATCATAGATCAAACCATATCCAATAGAGTCCGATTCCTCATCTCAGACACACCATTATGTTGTGGTGTTCCAGGTGGAGTAAGTTGTGAGACAATCCAAAACTTCTAAGATACTCTTGAAATTCACTACATAGGTATCCACCTCCTCTGTACAAAGAATCTTGACCGTTGTTGAGTTGATTTTCTACTTCATTCTTGAAGATTTGAACTCCCAGACCCTGCCCTTCAGCGGATTGACACGGGTAGTTTTTTTGTCTTAAGATTTTGAACATTTCAAAAGATTCATGTTTGTGTCTTACGAGTACACATACCCATAACGACTATAGTCATCGGTAAAGGTAATGAAGTATCTTTCACCATTCCTAGTATTGGTTTAAAGGTCCACATACATCCGAATGTATGATCCCTAATAAATCCTTTGCCCTTTCATTAGTCCCACTAAAAGGGGCCTTGTCATTTTACCTTGTAAACAAGACTCGCATACATCAAATGAATCATTTTCATTAGTTTTCAAAAGAACATTCTTTTGGAGTTTTTGCATACGATTCTGTTTATGTGACCAAGGTGACAATGCAAAGATAGGAATCACTCAAATCTAATTTGAGTCTTTTGGTGGTTGCTTGGTATATTGAGCTATCATATGTTGTGTTTTCATAAACCAATTCATAAATACCATTACAAGGTATAGCCTTAAAATAAAACATATGATTAAAGAAACATGAATATCATTGTCAACAAACTTGAATCATAATCACATTGTCTTAAACGAGAAACAGAAATAATGTTCTTAGTCAAACTAGGAGCATACAAAACATTCTTAAATAACTTCTAACCACTTGGAAGCTTCAAAATGTAGTCTCCTTAGGCTTCCACGTGAACCTTTGCACCATTGCCCATAAAGAGACTAATTCCCTTTTGTATAATGCTCACTTCTTATGAACCCCTGCAACAAATTGCAAATATGAGTTGCACATCCGGTATCCAATACCCAAGTGTTAGAAGAAATAACATTTAGCTCAACATGTATCATAAAGATTGTACCTGAGGTTTGCCCCCCGCGTCCTCTTCGATCTCAACTCTTTGAGATAGACCGGACAATTGCGTTTCCAATGGCCTACCTCACCACACTCAAAACATGGGTCATCATGAGCAACCATTTGCTTCTTTTCTTTTGGTTTGGGCGGTTCCACTTTTGCTTACCCTACCCTTCCACTTGACGTGCCCCTTCCCTTGGACAACATTTCCCTAGGGTGGGGGAGGTGCCTCTTCCTACTACCTCCTTCATTGATCGTAAGGACCGGTAGAACCTTCTACCCATGCCCACCCGGCCGTTTTGAGCATTGAATGAAGCTCACCAATGCTCTTGTCTCGTCCATTCATGTTATAGTTCATAACAAAGCTATCAAACTTCTTTGATAGGGGGTTGAGGATCAAATCCGTTGCCAACTCGTTGGACACATGATAGTTAAGCCTTTCGAGGCGATCAATGTGGCTCTTCATCTTAAGAACATAAGATGACACCGATTGGGTCTCGTCCATCCGACATGCATGGAGTGCTCGAACCGTTTCGAAGCGCTCCACCCTTGATTGTTGTTGGAACATTTCCTTCAACTGGGTGATCATGTCATAGGCATTGTGGTTCTCAAAGTCCTTTTGCAAATCGGGAATCATACTCACTAGCATGAGACATGAGACTTGCATAGAGTCCTAGGTGTATTGACCCACTCGGTAAAGGCCTCTACGCCATTTTTATCGGGTTGATCGGGAATGGGATCGTCTAACACACAGGACTTCTTTCTTGCTTGAGAACGATTCTTAAGTTTCGGTACCAATCCATGAAGTTCCCATGGTTAGAGTTCCTTTTCAAGGATGGTTCTTAGTGATAGGTTATGGACGGTTGGGATTGCATTGTTGTTGTTAGCCATCTACAATTTACAAAGTTCAAATTTTAGTATTTTGATATTTAAGCATTTTAATTATTAATACCCTTTATGTCTCATAGACAATTAATAATTAAAATCTAGAATCCAACGTTACATTTAAATATCGGTTAGGTGACCTTTATCCCTTTATTTAAATTAACAAGTTAGTCAACGTTTGACAATTGTAACCTATTACAATTTCTAGTTTTATGGGATCGTTTTAAACATCTTATGTTTTGTTTGGCTGTTTATCCCATCAACACCGTTTGTACGTCGTGCTTCGGTGATCCTAATGCATGATTTCCAAATCAAGTCGTCCTACTTGGACACACGTGTGATTTTACAAATATAAGTGGTTAGGTAACCTTTATCCCACAAATATGGTAATTTTCCTCAACTTCACAAGTTTCTATTTATGGTTAGGTGACTTTTATCCATAAATAAGTTACAAGTGAATTAAGTAGTTGTTTAAAAGGATGGTGTTAAACTTGTTTTAAAAGGGTTTTTGTAGTTTCTATAATTCTAGTTTTTAGAAAAGTCCTTTATACATACAAATTGTATGCATTCAATGCCTGGTATTATTTAAAAAACTATTTTCAAGGTTCCTTTTAATAAAACATTTTTATTAAATCATTAACCCTTAATAAACACATTTTATAATTCCTTTAATGATTATAAAGAACCATTTTATGCTTGATTTATCATAGTTGGTAAATAGTTTATCTATTTTCAATTTAAATATTAAACACAATCAAACAACCAATAAAATAATCAACCAAACACAAAAAATAAGTGCATAACCATAGCCAACTATTTTGATCACACTTGCTTGCCATAACAGTGTGTCAAGTGGTCATTCCTAGGGTAAAACATGACACATTGTTGTGTTGATGAACTCCCACTTGAACTTGCATCTAAATGCTTCAAGTATGCCTTTTGTGTTGTAGTTCCTTCACCATCTTTAGGCACATTCTTTGTCTCACAAATCAGCCCCAAAAATACTTATTACAAAAAAATTCTTAATACATTTTTCTAGTAAAATAAAGTGCAAGCTAATTACTATTACATACCAAATGAAACAAATAAATTACATAGTCTTTATTACATTCAAATGGTCACAACCACAAATAATCAAACAAAAGGTCATGGCTAGGTTTTATGAACTTAAAACAATCCAAATATGTATATATCTATCGATTTGGCAGCCCCTTTTGAACCCAAGTTCTTGGCCAACATTAACCAAGAACAAGTGAGTTTTGTCCAAACAAACATACCATCTTGTGATATTATTTTTCAAGATCCTTACATGCATATAAAGTAATATCTTGGAAAACAAAGGGACTTCCATTTAGAGAAATTTCAGCCCACTTTTTATAAAAAAAGGGATCCAAAAATTTCATGTTTGAAGCATGTATCCATATAATCCGGCTCTTGATGCCATTGATGGTTTGAAGATGTTTATCAAAGACATATTAACCATTAACATGTAAAACGCAGCGGAGTTTATATTCAAACGTGAGTTTATGTATCATATACATATGTTAAATCAAAACCTAAAACAAGGATCATCTTATATAGAACATACTATTATAACATATATACATCAACCACATATACTACCTTTAGAACCGTGGATTTGGAGGCTGGATGATGATGTTTGAATGTCAAAACTTCAAAGTAGAAGTCCTCAAGAGATGATACCCCAAGCTTCCTTCAAACACCCACTTGCTAGGTTGTGTTGCACCCACTTGAAAAATTCTCTTCCAAATTGATTTTCCAGCCAAAAATCCTTGCTTGAAAGTTGAAAATCAACTGGTTTTCAGCTCTAGAAACCGATCTCTAGAGAGAGATTTGAGAGAATTCCTTTTGCTTTGTGTGTGTGAGAGAAAGGTGTATTGGTAGAGGAGTGTTCAAGTGAATCAATGTTGCATGAACCAAGAACTAATCAAAGAGTTCTCATGCCCCAAGGGGTGGCCAAATTAGTGGTCCCACTTGAGGGTTTCCCTCTCATTTGAATTTTTATAAAAGATACACTCTTGCACTCTATTTTATAAAATTAAAACCCTTTTAGTTTTATAAAATATAATACACTTTTGTTTGATATTACTTAACCAACTTAAATAATAAAACAACTAATTTCTCATGAACAAATTATCCATATAATGTTGTCATTTACAAAAGTAATGATTTAGAAAACCCGGTTTCTATATTGGTGCTAATATTTATTTGTGTGATCTTATCAACGAATAAATATTTATCGGTGTTTGTTTCGCTTGTTATTGGGTATGACCCGACTTGGATCATATCACATTCATATCAATTTAATATGTATCTTGGGCAGATCAATTCCTTCAATCCCATATGTAGTTGAATCTTCGTTCAATGTGCCTAGTCTTTTGAAGTGCACGGGGTTCCTTGATTTGAGCAATCGCACCCTCGTTATCACAAAAGATTTCTAGGGGGTTGTGAATGGAAGGGACCACCCTAGATCGGCAATGAACTTCTTTAACCATGCAGCTTCCTGAGCTGCTAACGAAGCGACGATGTATTCTGACTTGTAGTTGATAATGCACCACATCTTGCTTAGAGCTCTTTCAAGAGATCGCTCCATTCAAGATGAAAATGTAACCCGATTGTGATCATGAATCATCCCGATCAGTTTGGAAGCTCGCATCCGTGTAACCTTTACAATGAGTTCCTCCTCACCAGATCCATAGATAGGAACATATCTTTAGTCCTCCTTAGGTACTTAAGTATGTACTTAAGAGCCATCCGATGACTGCTTCAAGGATTTTGTTGGTATCGGCTTGTCATGCTCAAAGCGCATAACACGTCCGGTCTAGTGCCTATCATTGCATACGTGATGGATCCTATATCAGATGCATACGGGATTCCCTTCATTTGTCTTGCTCATCCTTTAAGCTTGGACATTGAGTCTTACTCAATACGGTTCCTCTTTGAATAGGTACAGTACATTTCTTAGAGTTTTCCATCTTGAACCTTTTCAAGATCTTGTCAATGTATGCACTGTTGGGTTTGTTAGAACATAAAATCATAGTTTAACCATTTAAACTTTCAGAAAACGCAGCGGAATTACAACTTTATAAACCCTTTTATAAGCTGAAAATATGTTCATTGGATGATCATATTAATGTATAAAACAAACCCAAAGAACAAAGGATCATTTATGTGAATTAGCAAGCTATGAACATACACAAATGTACATAAAATCACAGCTTGAATAAGCTGTGATATCTACCTTCCTGCAGCAGAATATCGATCAAAGATTGATGTTTTGGATGCTTGAAACGACCAAGAACTCAAGTGTAGAGGTCCTCAAGTGTTTATACCCCAAGCTTGTATGCTAACACCTTCTTGTTAGGAAGATTCACCACCAAAAGAAGCTTCAAAACCCTTCAAAATACAGCTGATGGAACTGTAGGTTTGAGAGGAGAAGAGAGAGCTTTTTGTGTTGCATGCATATGAGAAACATGATCATAGAATACAAGAACCTTTCTTGCATGTGTTGTTTTTTAATGATCAAGTTAGTGGAGCATGTGTTGGTGTTTACAAGAGAATCTCTTGTTGAGAACAACCCAAGCATGCATGTCCCACATGCATGTTTTGTCTCCCATTTGAAGCAAAAAAGGGACGGTTTTTTTGCTCTATTAAAAGAGGATTTCTTTTACAAATAATAAACAGACACACACATGTATTTTGTAGTATTTTGACTAGTTTATACAATTAACCAATTAATTGTATAACTAATATACTCTCATTATTATTTGGTGTTATATAACTAATTTAAATAACACTTCAAATAATATTATTGAACAAGATATCCTAATAAATTGTTCCATCTCATATGCAACTTATTTAGAAAACCCATTTTCTAAATTTGGTGTAAATATTTAATTGCATGATCATATCATCAATTAAATATTAATTGGTGTTTGCTAAGCTTGTTATTGGGTATAACCCGACTTGGATCATAACGTACTAACCACATCAATATTCTAAGTGTCTTGGGCACATAGAATCCTACAATCTCCCACTTGCCCAAGATTCATAGAAGATTGATGCAAGTAGTAAATGACGCCTAACAATGGTTTACTACCCTTAATACGCATGACTTATGGCCATTCAATAACATCATCCCATTCAAGTACCTTACTTGAAATGATTTAGGTGAATCAATCATCTATCCTTTTGTTACAGATGTCATATTAAATCCAAGGACACAGAATGATCATTCCTTGTTGATTTAACTTAATCAGGCCTTAGACATCATACTCTCAACGAATAAGAGGAACAAATCCCATCTTGACCACATACGTTTCTCACAATCACCTTATGTCATACCTGAACATAGCCTTATGTACTGACAATTATTCATATCAGTGAAAAACTAGCTCAAGGTATAAAACTTGGTGAATATCAAAACCCAATATGTGTCTCAGGTTGGAGGATACCAAATGATATTCGCCTTTACTCAAATTTACTTATGATCAATCGATAAGATTCCATGTAGTAAAATTTGAGATGCGGGTTAGTCCAATATTTGTATCCCACAAATATCTATGAACCTTGGTAGCAACCCATTGCTCTATATTCATCCTTATGAATATCAACCAATCCAAGTTCATAATAGTCTTACCCTCACACTTGTTCCCACAAGTATGAATGACTACGGACATTTAGAGTAATTAATTTACTCATGGATTAAACATGCTAAATCGGAACATTAATTGAGACATTATAACCAAATAATTTTACTCAAATAATAAAGAGTTCCACATATTCAAATACAAAATTTGATCAAGTCCAATCACTAGAATATCGAAGTCCTAAGGCATAGGTATGACTTTCATGCTTGCCCATTCAAGGAGCTTCGTGAGTGGATCCGCAATGTTTTGATCAAAGTGAACTTTGCGAATACATATCTTTCCCTTTTCAACTTCATCCCTTATGTAGTTGAATCTCCGCTCATTGTGCCTAATCTTTGATGTGCACGGGGTTCCTTGATCTGAACAATCGCACCCTCGTCATCACAAAGATTTCTAAGGAGTCTTGAATGGTAGAGACCATCCTTAGATTGGTGATAAACCTTTTATCCATGCAGCTTCCCAAGCTGCTAATGAGGCGGCTATGTATTCGAATTCTGTAGTGGACAACGCTACCCTATTCATAATGGAGACGTACCCGATTGTGATCGAGGATCATCTCGATCAGTTTGGAAACTAGCATTCGTGTAACCCTTTACAACTAGTTCATCTTCATCAGATTCGTATATTAGAAACATATCCTTAGTCCTCCTAAGGTATTCCAATATACTTTCAACAGCCATCCAATGGCTGTTACTTGGATTCTGCTGATATCTACTTGTCATGCTTAACGTGCATGACACGTCCAGTCTAGTGCATATTATCGCATACGTGATGGATCCTATAGCAGACGCATATGGGATGTCCTTCATACGATGTTGCTCATCCTTTGAGCTTGGACATTGAGATGCACTCAATATTGTCCCTCTTTGAATAGGTATTATACCTTTCTTAGAGTTTTCCATCTTGAACCTTTTCAAGATTTTATCAATGCATGCACTTTGGTTTAACCCTATCAACCCCTCGATCTATCCCTATAGATCTTTATTTCCAAAATATAGACGGCTTCACCGAGATCTTTTAAAAAAAACAACTTCCAAGCCAGGTTTTAACACCTTCCATGGTTGGAATGTCATTCCCAAAATGTAATATGTCATCAACATACAATACTAAGATTGTGATTACACTCCCACTAGCTTTTTATACACATGAGCCTTGTCAGTATCCAAGTTTCCATGCATATTTGTTTTCTTCTCGAAAACCCACTTGCATCCAACTGGTTTGGAGTTAAGTGGAGGGTCAACCAATTCCTAAACTTGGTTGTCATACATGGATTGCATCTCTACGTTCATGGCTTCCAGCCATTTGTCACAATCCGAATTGGACATAGCATTATGGTATGTAGTTGGCTCATCGGAGTCAATCTCATAGCATCCATCCATGAAAAATCCATATATTTCAGGTGGAATGCTAACTCTACCAGATCTATGAACGTTTTGTGTGTATTGATCAACCTCTTGATCATTATCAACAACCTCTTGTTGACAGCTAGTGTCAACCAAACGTGTATCGGCTTGTGGATCTTGATCCTCATCAAATTCCACTGTTCTATGCGTCATTCCTTCCATAAGGAACTTGGCTTCCAAGAACTATGCCTTTTGAGCAATAAATACCTTTTGCTTTGTTGGATCAAAGAAGTAGTATCCTATACAATCCTTTTGGATATCCAACAAATATACACTTAGTGAATCGACTTTCAGTTGGTTTGGGTGTTAAGCTTAACATAAGCTTCATAACCCATACTTTTAAATATGATGGCGATGGAACTATTCCATTCATATTTCAAAAGGCATCGAATCCACTTTCTTGGTTTGGGCCATATTCAAAATACGAGCCTTGGAGAGTAGTGCGGAACCCCAAAATTATAGAGGTAGTGAGCTTATAGGCATCATAGGTCGAACCATATCCAATAGGGTTCGATCTCCTTTCAGACACATCATTATGTTATGGTGTTCTGTGAGGAGTAAGTTGTGAGACAATCTTACAACTTCCTAGATGATCCCTAAAAGTCTCACTTAGGTATTCGCCTTCTCTATCTAAACGGAGAACTTTGGTAGTTCTATCGAGTTGATTTTCTACTTCATTCTTGAAGTTTTTGAACATTTCAAATTCTTCATGTTTATGTGCCATCAAGTACACATAACCATAGCGACCATAATCGTCGGTAAAGGTAATGAAGTAAGTTTCATCATACCTTGTCATTGTTTTAAAAGGACCTCATACATCCAAATGTATGACTCCTAATAAATCTTTTGCCCTCTCATTAGTACCACTAAAGGGTGTGTTGGTCATCTTACCTTGTAAACAAGATTCACACTTATCAAATGAACAATTTTCATTTGTTTTCAAAAGACCATTCTTTTAAAGTGTTTAAATCCGATTCTTGTTTATATAACCAAGATGACAATGACAAGAATAAGAGTCACTTAAACCATTTTAAGTCTCTTGGTGTATGATAGGTATAATGTGTTATTATAGGACGAATCATCATGAACCAATTCATAAATATCATTAGAAGGCATAGCCTTGAAATAATATACATCATCCATATAAACATAAATACCATCATTTACCAACTTTAAATCATAACCATATCGATTTAAAAGGGAAACTTAAATCATGTTCCTAGTCAAACTAGGAGCATATAACATGTTTGAACAAGTTCCAAGCCTTTTGAAAGTTTCAAAACATAGTCTCCTTTCTTAAAGTGCTTATTCCTTTTGATCCCTTGCAACATATTGCAATAGTGAGTTGCACATGTGGTATCCAATTACCCATGTGCTTTGAGGAAATAACATTTAAGTCAATATGGATTATGAAAGTTGTGCTTAAGGTTTGCCCAGCATCCCTCTTATTTCTCAACTCATTGAGATAGGTTGGATGAATCCCTTTCAAACGACCTATCTCACCATACTCAAAGCATGGATCGTTTTCGGTTGCCTTAGGCTTCATAAGCTTAGGTTTTGGAGGTTCCGCTTTGATCTTCCGTTCCCTTTTGCCTTTGATGTGCCCCTCTCCTTTGGCAACATTTGCCTTGGGATCGGGAATGGCCTTTCCATTGCCTCCCTTATTGATCTAGAGTATAGGTAGAACCTTTCTACCCATCCCTGCCTTAGCTGTTGTGAGCATTGTGCGAAACTCACCAATGCTCTTGTCCTATCCAGTCATATTGTAATTCATTATGAATGTCTCAAACTTTTAGTTAGGCCATTAAGGATCAAATCCTTGGCCAACTCCTTTGAGACAGGACAGCTAAGCCTCTCGAGGCGGCCTCAACATCGTCGGGGTCGGGTTGGTTAGGAATAGGATCGTCAAGGACATTTGCCTTTGCTGTTGCTTAAGAACAATTCTCAAGTTTCGAGACCAGTCCATAAGGTTATTATGGTACAGACGATCCCTCTCTAAAATAGTTCTCAGTGATAGGGTATGGACGGTCGGGGTGGTAGCATTATTGTTTGCGGCCATTCTACAAATTTTACGAAGTTCTTTTAGTATTTCTGAAAAATTTCATTTTAATTATTAATACCCTTTATGTCTCATGGACAATTAATAATTAAAATCTAGAATCCAACGTTACATTCAAATAATGGTTAGGTGACCTTTATCCCATTATTCAAATTAACAAGGTAGTCAACATTTGACAATTGCAACCTCTTGCAACTTCTAGCGGTATGGGATTGACTTTAAACATCATATGTAAAGTCGGCATGTTAATCCCATCAACAGGAAACCATATTTTAGGTGATCCATTCAACATGGTTTGCAAATCAAGTTACCCTACTTGCACACACATGTGAGTTTACCAACACAAGTGGTTAGGTGACCTTTATCCCACCAATGTGGTATTCCCACCTTAAGTCATAAGTTCCCTCAAAATGGTTAGGTGACCTTTATCCCATTAAGAGTTTCCAAATAACTTAAGTGTTGTGCAAAAGGACGGTGTTAAACTTGTTTGAAAAGGGATTTTTAGTTTCATTAATTCTAGTTTTGAAAACTCTATGTACCTTGTATTTGCATGCTTTCAAATACAAGGTATCCTATGGTTCATTTTTAATAAAACCTCTTTTATTAAATCATCAATCCTTTTAATAACCTCTTATTAATCACTTAATGATTAAGAACCATAGATGCAAGGTATCTTATGGTTTAGTTTTAATAAAACCTCTTTTATTAAATCATTAATCCTTTTAATAACCTCTTATTAACCACTTAATGATTAGAAACCATAAATTTTCAGCTTGTTAAGTTTGCTAATGAGTTTGTTATGCATATCAAAATATCAAACAACAATCATACAACAAACAACCAAACAAGCATAATATAAACAACCACAATGTGCATAACCATAGCTACTATTGTGACCACACTTGTTTGCCATCACAAGTGTGGTCATTTGGTCTTTCCTAAGGGTTGAATACAACACAAAATAGAGGTCTTCTTAGACTCCCACTTGAACTTGCATCCATATGCTTCAAGTCCCTTTTTGTGTCTTTGATGTCCATCTTTGGGTCTTCATTTTGTGCATCTTCCTTTTACAAAAATTATATCCTAATACATTTTTCTAATAAATGAAATGCACCTAATCTATTTATTACATAACCAAATGAATAAATAATTACAACCCAAATAATAAACACAAATATTACAACCCAATTGAATGAATTAAAACAACCATTAAAACCATCCAAATCACACAAGGCCTTAAGCTAGGTTATGCACTTTAACAACCAATGATCATATCATTTATTCATATAATGAAACCCCACTTAAAACCACCAAATTTCAGCCAACATAAACTGAAATTTTTGGTTTTAAATATTGTCCAAACAATCAACATTTTATCAACATGTATTTCTTTCAAGATTTCATCACAAGCATGTATGATATAATCTTGAAAGTTGGGGATTCATCAAAACAAAAATGTAGCAGCCCATAATCAGCCTATTATGAGTTTAAAATCATCCTCTAAAACTAATTTTTAAAGGACAAGAACAAGCAAGCTATCCACATAACCGGCTCTTGATGTCATTGTTGGGTTTGTTAGAACATAAAATCATAGTTTAACCATTTAAACTTTCAGAAAACGCAGCGGAATTACAACTTTATAAACCCTTTTATAAGCTGAAAATATGTTCATTGGATGATCATATTAATGTATAAAACAAACCCAAAGAACAAAGGATCATTTATGTGAATTAGCAAGCTATGAACATACACAAATGTACATAAATCACAGCTTGAATAAGCTGTGATATCTACCTTCCTGCAGCAGAATATCGATCAAAGATTGATGTTTTTGGATGCTTGAAACGACCAAGAACTCAAGTGTAGAGGTCCTCAAGTGTTTATACCCCAAGCTTGTATGCTAACACCTTCTTGTTAGGAAGATTCACCACCAAAAGAAGCTTCAAAACCCTTCAAAATACAGCTGCTGGAACCGTAGGTTTGAGAGGAGAAGAGAGAGCTTTTTGTGTTGCATGCATATGAGAAACATGATCATAGAATACAAGAACCTTTCTTGTTATTAGAACACTTGATGAACAACATATGAACACTTCAAGAAGCACACAAATCAGCTCTCATAATCCTGCTTCATCTTGCTGAAAAACCGTAAGGTTTTTAGAGAGAGGGAGAGATTTCTTGTATGTTGTGTGTCTTGCATGTGTTGTTTTTTAATGATCAAGTTAGTGGAGCATGCGTTGGTGTTTACAAGAGAATCACTTTGTTGAGAACAACCCAAGCATGCATGTCCCACATGCATGTTTTGTCTCCCATTTGAAGCAAAAAAGGGATGGTTTTTTGCTCTTTTAAAAGAGGATTTCTTTTACAAATAATAAACACACACACACATGTATTTTGTAGTATTTTGACTAGTTTATACAATTAACCAATTAATTGTATAACTAGTATACTCTCATTATTATTTGGTGTTATATAACTAATTTAAATAACACTTCAAATAATATTATTGAACAAGATATCCTAATAAATTGTTCCATCTCATATGCAACTTATTTAGAAAACCCATTTTCTAAATTTGGTGTAAATATTTAATTGCATGATCATATCATCAATTAAATATTAATTGGTGTTTGCTAAGCTTGTTATTGGCTATAACCCGACTTGGATCATAACGTACTAACCACATCAATATTCTAAGTGTCTTGGGCACATAGAATCTACATGCACCTTGATTTAAACCTATCAACCGCCTTGATCTATCCCTATAGGTCTTTATTCCCAAAATATAGGCGGCTTCACCAAGGTACTTAATGGAGAAACAATTTCCAAGCTAGGCTTTTACACCTTCCATGGTTGGAATGTCATTTCCAACTAGTACGATGTCATCGACATACAATACTAGGAAAGTGATGATGCTCCCACTAGCTTTCCTATACACACATGGTTCATTAGCGTTTTTGATTAACCCAAATTTGATTATTTCTTCATCAAAACGGTGATTCCAACTTCTTCATGCTTGCTTCAATCCATAGACTGATTTCTTTAACTTGTATACTTTATTAGGATGCTTTTGGTTGACAAAACCATCAGGCTGAACCATATAGACATCTTCCTCAAGATATCCATTTAGAAAAGTGGTTTTGACATCCATTTGTTAGATCTCATAATCATAATGAGAAGCTGTGGCAAATAATATCCTAATAGACTTTAGAATTGCAACGGGTGAGAAGGTCACATCATAATAAACCCCTTGAGTTTGAGTGAAACCTTTTGCTACAAGTCTACCTTTATAAGTATCCAAGTTTCCATGCATATCGGTTTTCCAACTTGACCCACTTACTTCCAACTATTTTGGAGTTAAGAGGTGGTTCAACCAAGTCCCATACTTGGTTGTCATACATGGATTGCCTCTCAACGTTCATGGCTTCAAGCCATTTGTCACAATCCAAATTGGACATTGCATCACGATAAGTGGTTGGTTCATCGGAATCTACCACAAAACATCCATCTACGAATAATCCGTATCTTTCAGGTGGATTACTAATTCTACCAGATCTATGAACGTTTTGTTTGTATTGATCAACCACTTGATCATTCTTAAAATCCTCATATTGAGTGCTAGTGTTAACCAAACGTGTATTGATTTGTGGTTCTTGATCCTCCTCAAGATCCACAGTTCTACTGCTAGTTCCTTTCGTAAGGAACTTAGCTTCTAAGAACTCAGCCTTCTTGGCAACAAACTCCTTTTGTTCCAATGGATCGTAGAAATAATATCCCATAGAATCTCTAGGATATTCAATGAAGATACACTTAGTGGAATGACTTTCTAGCTTGTTTGAGGTGGGAGTCTTAACATAAGCCACACAACCCCATACCTTTAAATATGATAGTGATGGAACCCTTCCATGCCATATTTCAAAAGGTGTCGTTTCCAATTTCTTGGTTGGGGCCATATTCAAAATACGAGCCACCGAGAGCAAAGCAAAACCCTAAAATGATAGAGGCAATGAGCTTTTAGCCATCATAGATCAAACCATATCCAATAGAGTTCGATTTCTCCTCTTCGACACACCATTGTGTTGTGGTGTTCCAGGTGGAGATAGTTGTGAGATGATACTACAACTTCTAAGATGATCTCTAAAGCATCATTTAGGTATTCACCTCCTCTATCGGTGTGGAGAATTTTTATTTTCTTGTTGAGTTGATTTTCTACTTCATTTTGGAAGATTTTGAACATTTCAAAAGCTTCATCTTTGTGTCTTAACAAGTACACATAACCATTTCGACTATTGTCGTCGGTAAAGGTAATGAAGTATCTTTCATAATACCTAGTCACTGGCTTAAAAGGACCACATACATCCGAATGTATGATGCTTAATAAATCTTTTGCCCTTTAGGATTTGCCACTAAAAGGTGCCTTAGTCATTTTACCTTGTAAACAAGATTCACATACATCAAATGAATCATATTCATTTGCTTTTAAAAGACCGTTCTTTTGAAGTGTTTGTATGCGCTTCTTGTTTATATGACCAAGACGGCAATGCCAAAGATATGTATCACTCAAATCCAATTTGAGTTTCTTAGTGGTGGTTTGGTACAATGAGCTATCATATAATGTGTTTTCACGAACCAATTCATAAATACCATTGATAGGAATAGCTTTAAAACAAAATATGCCATTTAAAGAAACATGAATTTCAATTTCAATAAATGTCAAAACATAACCATATTGTCTTAATTGGGCAACAGAAATAATGTTCCTAGTCAAACTAGGAGCATACAAAATATTGTTCAAAATTGCTTCCAAACCATTTGGAAGCTTCAAGATGTAGTCCCCTTGGCCTTCAACTTGAACTTTTTCCTCATTCCCCATGTAGAGGCTAACATCCCCTTTCTTGAAGTCCTTACTTCTTTTGAACCCCTGCAATAAGTTACAAATGTGAGTTCCACATCTGGTATCCAATACACATGTGTTAGAGGATATTAAATTTAGATCAATATGAATCATGTAAATTGTACCTGAGGTTTGCCCAGCATCCCTCTTGGCTTGCAACTCTTTGAGATGGACTGGACAATTCCTTGCCCATTGTCCAATCTCCCCACATTTAAAACATGGGTCATTCGAAGCAACCTTTTGCTTCTTCTCTGCTGGTTTTGGTGGTGGTGCTCTAACCACTCCCTTCCCCTTTCCCCTAATGTGCCCTTTACCCTTGGCAAAGTTTGCCTTGGGTGTGGGGTGAGGCCTCTTATTGTTCCCACCTTTATTGATGGTGAGAACGGGTAAAACCTTTTTATCCATGGCCGCCTCGGCAGTTTTGAGCATAGAGTGAAGCTCACTTATGTTCTCAGTGTATTTCACCCAATTCATAAAGGCCTCCTCATCCTCCACATTAGGTTGATCGGGAATCGGATCGTCTAAAACATATGATCGTTTCTCTTGCTTGAGAACAATTCTCAAGTTTCAAAACCAATCAATAAAGTAATTATGGTTTAGACGCTTCTTTTGGAGAATGGTTTTTAGTGATAGTGAGTGAGCGGACGGGATATCATTGTTTTCATTATTGTTGGTGGCCATCTATAAAATTTTAACAAATTTCAATTTTAGTATTGTCGATATCATTCATATTTAACGATTAAAACCCTTTAATTGTATGTACAAGTTATATAACTTATACAGTTAACCATTTAACTTATAAGTTATAATTTCTCAATATTATTTGGTGTTATCTAACTTATTTAAATAACACTTGAAATAATATTATTGAACAAAATATTCTAATAAGTTGTTCCTTCTCATATGCAACTTATTTAGAAAACCCATTTTTTAAATCGGTGTAAATATTTAATTGCATGATCATATCATCAATTAAATATCAATTGGTGTTTGCTAAGCTTGTTATTGGGCATAACCCGACTTGGATCATAACGTACTACGTGTCTTGGGCATATAGAATCCTACATTAATAACCTTTTATTAATCAGTTAATGATAAAGAACCATCAATTTTCAGCTTGTTAAGTTTGTTAATGAGTTTGTTATGCATATCCAAATATCAAACAACAACCATACAATCAAACAACCAAACAAGCATAAACAAACAAACATAAGTGCATAACCATAGCCACTAAGTTGACCACACTTGTTTGCCATCACAAGTGTTGTCCTAAGGTTTTTCCTAAGGGTTAAGATGACACATCAAAATGTGTCCGTGAACTCCCACTTGAATCCACATCCAAAAGGCTTCAAGTGTCCATGTCTTTTGTGTCCTTAGTTTCTTCATCTTGTGCATTTTCTTTTACAAAATCATATCCTAATACAATTTTTCTAATAAAATAAATGCACCTAATCTTTTTATTACATAACCAAATGAATAAATAAATTACAACCCTAAATACAAACACAAAATTACAACCATTTCAAGAATCAAAACCAACATGACAAACCACAATCAACCAAATCCAAAACACATAAGGCCAAGGCTATGTTATGCACTAAAATTATGTATCATATACAACATTCAAGAACAATAATGAATCCCTTATTTCAGCCCCAATTTTTGGCCAACACAAACAAAAATCTAGAGTTTTGTCCAAACACAATAATCAACCATTTGACATCTTCCTTCAAGGTTTAATCACAAGCATGTAAGACATAACCTTGAAAGATATGGGATTCATTATATCATCATAAAAACAGCCCCTAATCGGTTGTTAAAGTCCATGAAAACTAACTTTTCAAGAACTTTTGAAGCACATATTCCACATAGTCGGCTCTAGATGCCATTGTTGGGTTTTGTCACATGTTTATCAAAGCTAGTTCAACCATTTAAACTATGAAAATGCAGCAGATATTAGAGCTTAAACATGTTGTTAATAATCTGAAAATTTTCACCATTTTTAACAAAACAAAACCCAAGTATAAGGATCATATATATATATATCTGAAATAGTATGCTATCAAACAAAACAAACAACCATAGGGTGTACAAAGAAACAACCTTTCTTGCACAAGATGTTGAAGATGGAAGAGATGAAGAAAATGATGTTCTTGAATGTCTAGCCTTCAAAAGAGAGGACCTCAAGCTTGTATACCCACAAGCTTTAGCAAACACCTAACTTGTTATGTAGTGAAGCACCAAGATCAAACCACTTTTGCACAATTGAAATTTCAGCCAAGAACTCCTTGAAGAGCAGCCAAAATCCGAATTTCAACTCCCTTTTTGGCCTTCTTGAATCCGAAAATTTCAGCTCTTTTGGGAGAGTTTTGCTTGAGTGTGTGTAGGAGAAAGTGTGAATTGATTGAAGAGTGCTAAGGGAGACATAATCTTGCAAAGACCAAGACTCAAAAGGGGTTCCCAATGGACCCCTTTGGGTGGCCGAAAATTGGTTCACCATAGTGGGTTCCCCCCCCATTTTAGTTTTATAAAATGTTACACTCTTAGCCCTTTTTTTATAAAATTAAAACCTCTTTTAATTTTATAACAATAACACACTTTTATTTGTTATTATTTAACCAATTTAAATAATGAAACAAATAATTTCTCATGAACAAATTATCCATATAATGTTGTTCTTTTACAAAAGTAAAGTTTTAGAAAACCAATTTTCTAAATTGGTGTCAATATTCATTTGTTTGATCTCATCAACAAGTGAATATTTATTGGTGTTTGTATAGCTTTTTATTGGGTATGACCCGACTTGGATCATAGCGTACTAACCACATCAATCTTGTATGTGTCTTGGGCATATAAGATCCAACAGTATGTCCCTAATTATAGTGGCCAGTTCTGATTAGCCACTTACTTTACACTTCATACCCCAAGCATTTCCTATCCTGACTATATTAGTATCTAAATCTACTAAGGGCAACAAATCAAATAACATGCGCACATAATACCAGTTAAGATTAAAGAAAATACCTGATGGCACGTAGCTACTCGGACTGGCATCCCTTCCCTTTCCATCCCATTCTCAGTTTAAGTTTAGGTTTTTTTTGAAAATATTTACCCATTTCACTTAAACATTGGCTTTGATACCATCTTGTAAGGCCCCATTCCCTGGCACCTCACAGTTGGTCATTCATCGCACATAAATCGCACATTTATTTAAAACATTGCAGCGGAATCATTTAACTTAATCATTTCATATATGAATAACTGCTTTTGCAAAATAATACAATATCGCTACAAAATATCATTCGTTGCATTACATCACAAAAACGTCATTTTACATAAAATGGATGCCATCCAGAATAATCCAAGTAGCTGCCTCCGTGCCATCCTCAGCAACTCTTACATGCCAACTGGAAAATACAGAAAAGTCAGCGTTGCTGAGTGAGTTCTAGTTTTATAAAATATAAATTACCTTTCGCTTGTTAAAACATTTTCTTTACTATCGCACATGGTCACACATCATACATTTCGTTCTTATCGGACGTTTCATTCTTATCACATGTTTCATTCATTTCGTTCATATCGCACATTTTATACGTTCCGCACTTTTCGCACTTTTACTATTATCTTTCACTGAATCTAGATCATGTAAAGCTTTGCCCTCTTCATGGCATGCAACCACGATTACTAAGGTTGAATGACAAGGATCCCATATCGCACGTATGGAACAGTCACTAAGGCTGACTCCCATGTGTGTGGGAACTCTCATGAGGTAGCCAAGATCGCATGGTACATAACACACAGTTAATACCATATCGTACGTATGGAGCAGCCACCAAGACTGACTCCCACTGTGTGTGAACCCTCATGAATTTGCCAAAATCGCATGCTATTACACACACAGTTGTTCTAACAACTCTCATAGAGTTGTGAACCTCTTTCCATTTTGCTTGCACGGCTTTCATTTGTTCATTAAGCTCCACTTCTCATTATCTTATTTCTTTTGCTTTGTTAAGATAATACTTTACGTATATCAACAAAATCGCACTATGTGAAGCCACGTAAATAATACGTATTAAGGAACAAAACTTACATCCCACATCATCACACATCATCATGCAACATCACGCATCATCATGCATCATCACGCATCATCATGCATCATCACACATCATCACCTAGTCAACACAAATTATCATCTAGTCATCACCATCATCATCTAGTACCCCTATCTAATCACACATCATCTATCATCAAAAGTCAACTTACATCACCCCCGGGAACATTCCAAGTCAAAGCCTATACTTCACATTTTCCCAAAATTCAGAAAATAAATTCTAAGTCCTAGGCGCATGGGTACTATGCAGGCACATGGGCACTATGCAGGCGCATGGGCACTATGCAGGGGCATGGCCTTCTAGGCTCATGGGAACACTTAGGCGCATGGGAAGGTTCTGGGCACATGGGCACTATTAGGGCGCATGGGCTAACACTTAGTCATTCTGGGCAAATTCTAGGCGCATGGGCACTATGGGCACTATGCAGGCACATGGCCTTCTTGGCGCATGGGTACTATTGGGCGCATGGGGTTGGGCGCATGGGGGACACTTAAGAAATTTTGACCATTGGGCGCATGGGCCACTATTTAGGCGCATCGGCAGCCAGCTCATACTATCACTCATGATAATCAATCCTAATTCATCAATTCATCATGTTCTAAGCTTATCTCTAACATAATACGCATCATAACATGAATATGACCATAAATCAAACCCAAACGTACACCCACCCACATACACATTCACACCTACACATACGGGTAACAAAACCCATTTTATAAAAAACATACTTACATGTATTTCCAGTCCCAAAATCAGTTAAAGCTTGTAAAAAAAGGGGTTCTAGAACTCACCTTATGCAACTTTGGGTATAACTTCCTTCAAACCCGTTTGCTATGAGCTCAAACACCTAAAAATCCACAAAAAACACACAACCGAACATACAAACACATATAAGCACAAACCCGAGACTGAAATCAGTCAAGAACACTTCAAAACACCTAAAACATAACTTGAATTCGATCTTCTTCTTGTTCTTCTTCAAAAACCCAAATTCTCTGCTCTTTCTCTCTCTAAAATCGAAAGAAATAAAATGTGCAGGAGGTTATGGGCGGCCATATCACCTTTATGCGCCAACTGACTCTCTTCTTTGGACGGAAGTTTCCAGATCGACTACCTGAACCATCAGACCATTTCCTCTTTCTAGAATAAACTGACTTTTCCTTCTCCATTGGACTCTCACAAATTTCCATTGGCCTCTTCCCTGTGCTCGCTTTCCTTAATGTTCCCATTCATACAGCATCATCGGTCAGGGTATGATAGTCGTTTATTCTCCATTTGACTCTCACAAATTTCCATTGGCCTTTTCCCTGTGCTCGCTTTCCTTATGTTGACTTTTTATGATAGTCGTTTCCTCACATAATAACATTAATATTAGTGTAACTAAGATTAAATTAGGCCAAATTTTCATTTTTACCTATGACGTTAATATTTATTTCCCGGTCGGTTCGTAGTGGCATTTATTTCAGACATTCGCCGGTCTCAGGTTTTCATGGTCGAACATGCATGAAATATAAACGTAAGCACATGTAGGACTCTAATCAATCTTTAGATTTGTTTATTTAGTGCTATATATTATAAAACAAGACTGAGCATAGAAATCAAGATCTAAGGTTTCTAGGGAAATTACCCGAAAATCGAGGGTTGTCACAGCCTTCCCTCCTTAAAGAAATTTCGTCCTGAAATTTTTCTAAGAGGTAGGGCTACGATTTGTCTTGAATAAGTGCGGGTACTCTCGTTTCATTATGTCTTCCCGTTCCCAAGTATACTCAGGTCCATGTCTCGAGTTCCATCTCACTTTCACTAGGTGAATACGACTACGTCTAGTCTTACTTTCCTTCCCATCAGTAACCTCAACAGGTTCTTCATGAAACTGAAGTTTATCATCAAGACAAACTTCTTTTGGAGAAATAACAGGCGTTTTATCAGACAAACACCTCCTTAGATTGGACACATGGAACACATTATGCACACCTTTCAATTCACGCGGTAATCCTACACGATATGCAACGGGGCCTACACGGGCTACGATCTTGTATGAGCCAATATAGCGAGGGCTAACTTTGTCATGCTTGCTAAACCTAACAACTCCTTTCCAAGGGGAGACTTTCAGCATAACTCCATCTCCAACCTTGAATTCCAACGGTTTTCTCCTTCGGTCGGCATACTTTTTTGTCTGTGCCGATTTTGTCAAACGATCCACAATTACCCAAATGGTGTCATAACCACTCCTTGTGCGGGGTAACTTGGTAACGAAATCCATAGCGATACGATCCCATTTCCACTGAGGAATCACTGGCTGTTGAAGAAGTCTGGACGGTTTCTGGTACTCGGCTTTGACTTTTGCGCAAGTCAAACATTTACCGACATACTCAGCAATATCTCCTTTCATATTCGGCCACCAGTAATGTTCCTTAAGATCCTTGTACATCTTATCCGACCCTGGGTGAATCGAATATCTAGACCTATGAGCTTCATCCAGTACCAATTCACACAAATTTCCCGTAAGGGGTACCCATATTCTATTCATGAAATATAACGTATCATCAGACTTAGGTACAAGTTCTCGAATCATTCCACGGAGATTCTCATCCTTCAATTTCTCTTCTTTCAAAGCTTCACGTTGAGTGTCACGAATCTGAGCTGTGAGATTTGTTTGGATGGTCAACCCTAGTGCACGCACAAGCAAGGGTTTTGCACGCTCCTTTCTACTTAAGGCATCGGACACAATGTTGGCCTTACCTGGGTGATAACGAATATCAAAGTCGTAGTCATTTAGCATTTCCACCCAACGTCGTTGTCTCTTATTGAGCTCTTTCTGTTCAAAGATGTGCTGGAGACTCTTGTGATCTGTAAAGATTGTACACCTCGTACCATATAGGTAGTGTCTCCAGATCTTGAGTGCGAAAACTGTTGCTCCTAACTCCAAATCATGAGTCGTGTAGTTCTGCTCATGCACTTTAAGTTGTCGTGATGCATAAGCGATCACTTTATTGTTTTGCATCAGAACACATCCTAGTCCATGGTGTGAGGCATCATAGTATACCACAAATCCGTCAGTCCCTTCAGAAAGTGACAAAATAGGGGCACTACATAACTTTGTCTTGAGCAATTGAAACGCTTCCTCTTGCTCCTCACACCAAATATACTCCTTGTTCTTCTGTGTCAATGCAGTCAACGGCTTTGCTATCTTTGAGAATTTCTCGATAAATCTCCGATAATATCCTGCCAACCCAAGGAATTATCGTACCTCGATTGAGTTTCTTGGAATTTCCTAATTCTTAATTGCTTCAACTTTGGCGGGGTCAACGTGTATGCCATTCAGCATTGATGACATGTCCAAGAAATTGAACTTCTCAAATCCAGAACTCGCATTTGGAAAGTTTTGCATATAACTTATCATTCTTTAGTAACTCTAAAAGCAACCTCAGATGTTGTTCATGTTCCTCCTTAGTTTTTGAGTATACAAGTATGACATCTATGAACACGATTACAAATTTATCCAGATACGGCCTGCACACCCTATTCATTACATCCATGAATACAGCAGGGGCGTTTGTCAGTCCAAAGGGCATGACCATGAATTCATAGTGACCATATCGCGTTCGAAATGCTGTCTTAGGAACATCTTCCTCAGCAATTCTCAACAATTGATACCCAGAGCGCAAATCTATCTTAGAATAGTAACTCAATCCTTGAAATTGGTCAAACAAGTCATCTATTCTTGGCAAAGGGTAACGGTTCTTGATGGTTAACTTGTTCAGTTCTCTGTAGTCGATGCACATCCTCATCGATCCATCCTTTTTCACAAATAAGACTGGCGCTCCCCAAGGTGAGAAGCTTGGTCTTATAAATCCTTTATCTAGCATTTCCTGCAATTGCTTGGATAACTCCTGCATTTCAGGTGGTGCTAACCGATATGGAGATCGTGCAATTGGCGCTACTCCTGGTAATAATTCGATTTTAAATTCAACTTGCCGTTGCGGCGGCAACCCAGGCAACTCCTCAGGAAACACTTCCGGATAGTCGCGCAGTATCGGTATTTCCTCTAGCTTCTTCTCCTCGGCTCTTGTGTCGATTACATGGGCTATAAAAGCTGCGCATCCTTTCCTTAAATACTTTTGTGCCTTCATCACATTCACAATCTTTAACGGAGCACTTTCATCACCTTGAATCTCTAATGGCTCTCCCTCTTCGAGGGGCAACTTGACTACTTTCTCATGACATATGATTTCAGCATGATTCTTCGATAGCCAATCCACCCTATTGCAACATCAAAACTTCCAAATTCTATAGGCAAAAGGTTAATTCTAAACGTGTGGTCTTCTAAGAGTAGTACAATCCATATATACCTCGTTAGTTTCTATTAGTTTCCCATTAGCTAACTCAATCGATTACTTCTTATTCAACTTACTAGATTCTGAGTCAAGGAAAGACTCGAAGTTTCTAGAAACAAAACTTCTATCGGCTCCAGTATCGAATAATACGTAAGCATAACGGTTATTAACTAGAAATGTACCGGTGACAACGGAGGGATCTTTACGAGCTTTCTTCGCCTCCATCATGAATGCTCTGCCACGGGCTTCTTGTTCCTTCAACTTAGGACATTCCTTCTTAAAGTGTCCAAGCGCTCCACATTCATAGCAACCTTGGTTCTGACCTTCTTTCCTCTCGTCCAACTTTACTCGACAATCTCTTGTTCAGTGTCCAAACTTTCCACAGCTTTCACATACGTTGCAGGGGCCTGTATGGTAGTATTTGCATTTGTTGCACTTAGGGTTAGGTCCTTGGTTTCTTTTTGCTTCATTAGCAGTATACATCCTGCCAGAGCCTCTCTTCTTTAGACGGAAGTTTCCAGATCGACTACCTAAACCTTCAGACCATTTCCTCTTTCCAGAATAAACTGACTTTTCCTTCTCCATTGGACTCTCACAAATTTCCATTGGCCTCTTCCCTGTGCTCGCTTTCCTTAATGTTCCCATTCGTACAGCATCATCGCTTTCCCTATGCTCGCTTTCCTTATATCATACCTGAACTCAGACTTATGTACTACCATGTTTCAGAATAGTGAAGAACTAAGTCAAAGTATAATATTTGGTAAATATCAAGACCCAATATGTATCTCAGGTTAGAGGATACCAAATGATGTTCGCCTTTTCTCAAACTTACTTATGATCAATCAAGAAGATTCCATGTAGTAATGTTTGAGATGCAGGTCAGTTCAATATTTGTATCCCACAAATATCTATGAACTTTGGTAGCAACCTTTTGCTCTATATTCATCCATATGAATATCTACCAATCCATGTTCATAATAGTTTTACCTTCATACTTGTTCTCATAAGTATGAACAACTACGGACGTTCTGAGTAAATAATTTAGTCATGGATTTTAAACATGCAAAATAGGAATATTAGTTGAATCATTATAACCAAATAATTCATTCAAGTAATAAAGGGTTACAATATCTCAATACAGAAATTAGAGATCATATCCAGTCACTAGAATATTGAAGTCCCATGACAAAAGTATGACTTTCATGCTCTGCCTTTTCAAGAAGCTTCGTGAGTGGATCTGCAATGTTTTGATCCGTGTGAACTTTACGAATACATATTTTTCCCTTTCAACTTTATCCCTGATGGGTTTTGTAGATGTTTATCAAAGACATATTAACCATTTAACATGTAACACGTAGCGGAGTTTATATTCAAAACCTGAGTTTATGTAACATATACATATGTTAAATCAAAACCCAAAACAAGGATCATCTTATATCGAAGAACATACTATCATAACATATATACATCAACCACATATACTACCTTTAGAACTGTGGATTTGGAGGCTAGATGATGATGTTTGAATGTCAAAACTTCAAAGTAGAAGTCCTTAAGAGATGATACCCCAAGCTTCCTTCAAACACCCACTTGCTAGGTTGTGTTGCACCCACTTGAAAAACCCTCTTCCAAATCGATTTTCCAGCCAAGAATCCTTGCTTGAAAGCTGAAAAACAACTTGTTTTTCAGCTCTAGAAACCGATTTCTAGAGAGAGATTTGAGAGAATTCCTTTTGCTTTGTGTGTGTGAGAGAAAGGTGTATTGGTAGAGGAGTGTTCAAGTGAATCAATGTTGCATGAACCAAGAACTAATCAAAGAGTTCTCATGCCCCAAGGGGCGGCCGAAGTAGTGGTCCCACTTGAGGGTTTCCCTCTTATTTGAATTTTATAAAGATACACTCTTGCACTCTATTTTTATAAAATTAAAACCCTTTTAATTTTATAAAATATAACACACTTTTGTTTGATATTACTTAACCAACTTAAATAATAAAACAACTAATTTCTCATCAACAAATTATCCATATAATGTTGTTCATTTACAAAAGCAATGATTTACAAAACCCGGTTTCTATATTGGTGCTATATTTATTTGTGTGATCTTATCAACGAATAAATATTTATCGGTGTTTGTTTGGCTTGTTATTGGGTATGACCTAACTTGGATCATATCACATTAGCCACATCAATTTAATATGTATCTTGGGCAGATCAATTCCTTCAATCTCCCACTTGCACAAGATTCATAGAAGATTGATGCAAGCTGCAAATAACACCTAGCAATGGTTTGCTACCCCTAATGTATATGACTAAGTGCCATTCAATAACATCATCCATTTCAAGTACCTTAATTGAATACGATTTAGGTGAATCAATTATTTATCCTTTTGTTACAGATGTCATGTTAAATCCCAGAGACACAAAATTGTCATTCTCCGTTGATTTAACTTTAACAGGCCTTACACATCTAACTCTCAACGAATAAGAGGAACAAATTCATCTTGACTACATACGTCTCTCGTAATCACCTTATATCATACCTGAACTCAGCCTTATGTACTGCCAATTTTTTAGAACAACAAAGTACTAAGTCAAAGTACAATACTTGGTGAATATCAAGACCCAATATGTATCTCAGGTCTGAGGATACAATGATTTGCCTTTACTCAATATCTCTTATGACTAATCATAAAGATTCCATGCAGAAATAATTAAGAGCGTGTCGGTCCAATATCTATATCCCATAGATATCAATGAACCTTGGTAGCAACCTCTTGCTCTATATTCATACCTTATGAATATCAACCAATCCAAGTTCATTATAGTCTTACATTCATAGTTGTTCCCACAAGTATGATCGACTACGGACATTTAGAACAACTTACTTATTCACGGATTTAAACATGCTAAAATAGAAGAACAAATGAAAATTAAAACCATATAATTAAGTCAAATAACATAAGTCCCAATATCCAAATACAAAATTTGATCAAGTCCAATCACTAGAATATCGAAGTCCTAAGGCACAAGTATGACTTTCATGCTTTGACCTATATAGGAGATTCGTGAATGGATCCACAATGTTTTGATCGGTATGAACTTTACGAATACATATCTTTCCTTTTTCAACTTCATCCCTTAGGTAGTTGATTCTCCGTTCAATGTGCCGAGTCTTTTAATGAGCACGAGGTTCCTTGATTTGAGCAATTGCACCCTCGTTGTCAAAAAGATCTCTAGGAGGTCTTGAATGGTAGCAACGGCCCCTAGATCAGCAATGAACTTCCTAAGCCACGCAGCTTCTTGAGCTGCCAATAAAGCGGCAATGTATTCTGATTCTGTTGTAGATAGTGCCACTACATCTTGCTTTGAGCTCTTCCAAGAGACCGCTCCTCCATTCATAATGAAGACATATCCCGACTGTGATCGAGAATCATCTCGATCAGTTTGGAAACTCGCATCCGTGTAACCCTTTACAACGAGCTCCACCTCACCAGATCCATATATTAAGAACGTATCCTTAGTGTTTCTAAGGTATTTCAAAATACTCTTAACAGCCATCCAATGACTATTACCTGGATTTTGTTGATATCTACTTGTCATGCTTAGAGCACATGACATGTGCGGCCTAGTACATATCATAGCAGATGCATATGGGACTCCATTCATTCTTTCTTGTTCAACCTTTTAACTAGGGCATTGAGATGAGCTCAATATAGTTCCCTTTTGAATAGGTACCAAACCCTTCTTAGAATTCTCCATCTTGAACCTTTTCAAGATCTTTTCAATATATGCACTTTGGTTTAAACCTATCAGCCATCTTGATCTATCCCTATAGATCTTTATTCTCAAAATATAAGCGGCTTCACTAAGATCCTTAATTGAAAAACAGCTTCCAAGCCAGGCTTTTACACCTTCCGAGGTTGGAATGTTGTTTCCAAGTAGTAAAATGTCATCGACATATAATACAAGGAAAGTGATAGCGCTCCCACTAGCTTTCTTATATACACAAGCTTCATCAGCGTTTTTGATGAAGCCAAATTCTTTACTTCATCATCAAATGGTGATTCCAACTTCTTGACGCTTGTTTCAATCCATAGATTGACTTCTTTAACTTGCATACCTTGTTAGGATGTTTTGGATCGACAAAACCTTCAGGCTGTTTCATATGGACATCTTCCTCAAGATATCCATTAAGGAAAGAGGTTTTGACATCCATTTGCCAAATCTCATAGTCATAATATGCTGCTATGGCAAATAATATCCTGATAGACTTTAGCATTGCCACAGGCGAAAAGGTTTCATCATAATCAACCCCTTGAGTTTGAGTGAAACCTTTTGCTACAAGTCTAGCTTTATAAGTATTCAAGATTCCATGCATATAAGTTTTCTTCTTGAAAACCCACTTACTTCCAACTATCTTGGACTTAAGAGGTGATGTAACCAATTCCCAAACTTGGTTATCATACATGGATTGCATCTCAACATTCATGGCTTCTTGTGATTTGTCAAAATCAGGTTTTGACATTGCATCATGGTATGTGGTTGGTTCATTCGAATCTACCACATAGCATCCATCCATGAAAAATCCATATCTCTCAGGAGGGACACTAATTCTACCAGATCTGTTGTTGTTTTGTGTATCTTGATCATCCATATGATCATTCTCATCATCCTCATGTTGATTGCTAGTATTAACCAATTGTGTATCGTCTTGTGAATCTTGAACCTCTTCAAGTTCCACTGCTCTTCCACTAGTTTCTTCAGAAAGAAACTTAGTTTCTAAGAACTCTGCCTTTCGAGCAATAAACACTTTCTGCTCTGTCGGATCATAGAAATAATATCCAATACAATCTCTAGGATATCCAATGAAGATACACTTTGTGGATCGGGCTTCCAGTTTGTTTTGAGTGCACACCCCCAAACTTTTAAATATGATAATGATGGAACCCTTCCATGCCATACTTCAAAAGGTGTCCTTTCCACTTTCTTGGTTGGGGCCATATTTAAAATACAAGCAGCGGAGAGCAACGCGAAACCCCAAAATGGTAGAGGTAGTGTACATCTAGCCATCATAGATTGAACCATATCCAATAGAGTCCGATTCCTCCTCTCAGACACACCATTATGTTGTGGTGTTCCAGGTGGAGTAAGTTGTGAGACAATCCCACAACTTCTAAGATACTCTTGAAATTCACTACTTAGGTATCCACCTCCTCTATCTGTACAAAGAATCTTGACCGTTTTGTTGAGTTGATTTTCTACTTCATTCTTGAAGATTTTGAACATTTCAAAAGATTCATGTTTGTGTCATAACAAGTACACATACCCATAATGACTATATTCATCGGTAAAGGTAATGAAGTATCTTTCACCATTCCTAGTTATTGGTTTAAAAGGTCCACATACATCCGAATGTATGATCCCTAATAAATCCTTTGCCCTTTCATTAGTCCCACTAAAAGGGGCCTTTGTCATTTTACCTTGTAAACAAGACTCGCATACATCAAATGAATCATTTTCATTAGTTTTCAAAAGAACATTCGTTTGGAGTTTTTCCATACGATTCTTGTTTATGTGACCAAGGAGACAATGCCAAAGATAGGAATCACTCAAATCTAATTTGAGCCTTTCGGTGGTTGCTTGGTACATTGAGCTATCATATGTTGTGTTTTCATGAACCAATTCATAAATACCATTACAAGGTATAGCCTTAAAATAAAACATATGATTTAAAGAAACATGAATATCATTGTCAACAAACTTGAAATCATAATCACATTGTCTTAAACGAGAAACAGAAATAATGTTCCTAGTCAAACTAGGAGCATACAAAACATTCTTTAAAATAACTTCTAAACCACTTGGAAGCTTCTAAATGTAGTCTCCTTAGGCTTCCACGTGAACCTTTGCACCATTGCCCATAAAGAGACTAATTTCCCCTTTTGTATAATGCTCACTTCTTATGAACCCCTGCAACAAATTGCAAATATGAGTTGCACATCCGGTATCCAATACCCATGTGTTAGAAGAAATAACATTTAGCTCAACATGTATCATAAAGATTGTACCTGAGGTTTGCCCCCCGCGTCCCTTTTCGATCTCAACTCTTTGAGATAGACCGGGCAATTACGTTTCCAATGGCCTACCTCACCACACTCAAAACATGGGTCATCATGAGCAACCATTTGCTTCTTTTCTTTCGGTTTGGGCGGTTGCACTTTTGCTTTACCCTTACCCTTCCACTTGACGTGCCCCTTCCCTTGGCAACACTTTCCCTAGGGTCGGGGAGGTGCCTCTTCCTACTACCTCCTTCATTGATCGTAAGGACCGTTAGAACCTTTCTACCCATGCCCACCTCGGCCGTTTTGAGCATTGAATGAAGCTCACCAATGCTCTTGTCCTGTCCATTCATGTTATAGTTCATAACAAAGCTATCAAACTTCTTTGATAGGGGGTTGATGATCAAATCCGTTTCTAACTCGTTGGACACACGATAGTTAAGCCTTTCGAGGCGATCAATGTGGCTCTTCATCTTAAGAACATAAGATGACACCGATTGGGTCTCGTCCATCCGACATGCATGGAGTGCTCGAACCGTTTCGAAGCGCTCCACCCTTGATTGTTGTTGGAACATTTCCTTCAACTGGGTGATCATGTCATAGGCATTGTGGTTCTCAAAGTCCTTTTGCAAATCGGGAATCATACTCACTAGCATGAGACATGAGACTTGCATGGAGTCCTAGGTGTATTTGACCCACTCGGTAAAGGCCTCTACGTCATTTTATCGGGTTGATCGGGAATGGGATCGTCCAACACATAGGACTTCTTTTCTTGCTTGAGAACGATTCTTAAGTTTCGGTAACAATCCATGAAGTTCCCATGGTTTAGACGTTCCTTTTCAAGGATGGTTCTTAGTGATAGGTTATGGACGGTCGGGATTGCATTGTTGTTGTTAGCCATCTACAATTTTACAAAGTTCAAATTTTAGTATTTTGATATTTAAGCATTTTAATTATTAATACCCTTTTTGTCTCATAGACAATTAATAATTCAAATCTAGAATCCAACGTTACATTTAAATATCGGTTAGGTGACCTTTATCCCTTTATTTAAATTAACAAGTTAGTCAACGTTTGACAATTGTAACCTATTACAATTTCTAGTTTTATGGGATCGTTTTAAACATCTTATGTTTTGTTTGGCATGTTTATCCCATCAACACCGTTTGTACGTCGTGCTTCGGTGATCCTAATGCATGATTTCTAAATCAAGTCGTCCTACTTAGACACACGTGTGATTTTACAAATATAAGTGGTTAGGTGACCTTTATCCCATAAATATGGTAATTTTACCTCAACTTCACAAGTTTCTATATTTATGGTTAGGTGACTTTTATCCCATAAATAAGTTACAAGTGAATTAAGTGTTGTTTAAAAGGATGGTGTTAAACTTGTTTTAAAAGGGTTTTTGTAGTTTCTATAATTCTAGTTTTTAGAAAAAGCCTTTTATACCATACAACTTGTATGCATTCAAATGCCTGGTATTATTTAAAAACCTATTTCAAGGCTCCTTTTAATAAAACCCATTTTTATTAAATCATTAACCCTTAATAAACACATTTTATTAATTCCTTTAATAATTATAAAGAACCATTTTTATGCTTGATTTATCATAGTTGGTTAACTAGTTTATCTATTTTCAATTAAATATTAAACACAATCAAACAACACCAATAATCAACCAAACACAAAAAAATAAGTGCATAACCATAGCCAACTATTTTGATCACACTTGATTGCCATAACAAGTGTGTCAAGTGGTCATTCCTAGGGTAAAACATGACACATTGTTGTGTTGATGAACTCCCACTTGAACTTGCATCTAAATGCTTCAAGTATGCCTTTTGTGTTGTAGTTCCTTCACCATTCTTTGTCTCACAAATCAGCCCCAAAAATACTTATTACAAAAAAATTCTTAATACATTTTTCTAGTAAAATAAAGTGCAGGCTAATCTACTTATTACATACCAAATGAAACAAATAATTACATAGTCTTTATTACATTCAAATGAGTCACAACCACAAATAATCAAACAAAAGGTCATGGCTAGGTTTTATGCACTTAAAACATATCCAAATATGTATATATCTATCGATTTTGGCAGCCCCTTTTGAACCCAAGTTCTTGGACAACATTAACCAAGAACAAGTGGGTTTTGTCCAAACAAACATACCATCTTGTAATTTATATTTTTCAAGATCCTTACATGCATATAAAGTAATATCTTGGAAAACAAAGGGACTTCCATTTAGAGAAATTTCCAGCCCACTTTTTATAAAAAAAGGGATCCAAAAATTTCATGTTTGAAGCATGTATCCATATAATCCGGCTCTTGATGCCATTGATGGGTTTTGTAGATGTTTATCAAAGACATATTAACCATTTAACATGTAAAACGCAGCGGAGTTTATATTCAAAACGTGAGTTTATGTATCATATACATATGTTAAATCAAAACCCAAAACAAGGATCATCTTATATGGAAGTGTAGGATTCTATGTGCCCAAGACACATTAAATATTGATGTGGTTAGTACGTTATGATCCAAGTCGGGTTATACCCAATAACAAGCTTAGCAAACACCAATTAATATTTAATTGATGATATGATCATGCAAATAAATATTTACACAAATTTAGAAAATGGGTTTTCTAAATAAGTTGCATATGAGATGGAACAATTTATTAGGATATCTTGTTCAATAATATTATTTGAAGTGTTATTTAAATTAGTTGTATAACACCAAATAATAATGAGAGTATACTACTTATACAATTAATTGGTTAATTGTATAAACTAGTTAAAATACTAGACAAGATATATACATGTGTGTGTTAATATTGGATTTTATTTGAAAACCATTTTTTTCTCATCCTTCAAACCGTCCACATGCATGTGTGAAAAGGTTTGATTCTCTTGATTAAATAAGCACACATGCATGCTTCCACTAAGAGAGATTCTCTTGAAACACACACATGCTTTTGTTCTTTTAACTAGACAAGATGCTCTCCTTTTCTAATTAATTCTCACATGCAAGACAACACATCCAAGACACACAATTTTCAGCTTTCTCTCCTCCTCTCCCTACGGTTTTTTTCAACCAAGAACAAAGAGGATAGAGCTGATTTTTGAGCTGATTACATGTTGTTCTTGGTGTGAGGTTCTTGCACTCCATGATTATGAATCATACATGCAACTACAACACAAAAACACACTCTCTCTCTCTCTAAAGTTACGAAAATGCAGCAGCTTCAGCAGGAGGTTTTGAGCAGGGTTTTCGTGTTGTTTTGGTGTCTTCTTCCTAACAAGAAGGTGGTTTGCAAAGTAGCTTGGGGTATAGACACTTGAGGACCTCTACACTTGAGTTCTTGGCCAATTTCAAGCATCCAAAATCACCCATCTTAGGTCGAAATTCTGCTGCAGTAAGGTAGCAAATCACAGCTTCATATAGTTGTGATTTTATGTACATTTGTGTATGTTCATAGCTTGTCCATTCACATATTTAAGATCCTATTGTTTTGGGTTTTGTTTTCCATCTTAAAACTACATTTAGAACACAAAATTTTCAGATTATAAACTGTTATAATCCTTAACATCCGCTGCGTTTTCTGAAAGTTTAAAAGGTTAAACTATGTTTTAGTGTTCTAACAAACCCAACAATGGCATCAAGAGCCGGTTATGTGGATGACTTGCTTGTTTTATCTTTTGAAATTGGTTTTAAAAGATGTTATTAGACATGTTATAGGCTGTTTTGGGCTGGAATATCATGTCTTGTTGAAACCCCAACTTTCAAGGTTACATTACACATGCTTGTGATTAAACCTTGAAAGATATGTATGTTGATATGTTGATTGTTTGGACAATATTTAAAACCAAAATTTCAGTTTATGTTGGCTGAAATTTGAAGGTTTTAAGTGGGGTTTCATTATATATTTTGATGATTTGATCATTGAATGTTTTAGTGCATAACCTAGCCATTGACCTTGTGATTGTTTGGATATTTATGATGGTTGTATCATTCATTCGATTGGGTTGTATTATTTGTTATTTGTGCTTTGTTTCAAATGTAATTTATTTATTATAGGGTTGTAATAAATAGATTAGGTGTATTTTCATTTTACTAGATATCTTGTATTAGGACTTTATATCTTGTAATATGAAGACATACACATTGGAAGCACAAAGGAAGGTCACAAGAGAAACATGGAGCATTTTGGATGCGGTTTCAAGTGGGAGGCCTTTGGAAGCTTTCCATGTGATTGTTTGTGACCCTTAGGAAAGACCTATGGACCACACTTGTGATGGCAAACAAGTGAGGACCACTTTAGATGCTATGGTTATGCACATATGCACATATGCACATATGCACATATGCACATTGTGGTTGTTTATATTATGCTTGTTTGGTTGTTTGTTGTATGATTATTGTTTGATATTTGGATATGCATAACAACTCATTAGCAAACTTAACAAGCTGAAAATTTATGGTTTCTAATCATTAAGTGGTTAATAAAAGGTTATTAAAAGGATTAATGATTTAATAAAAGAGGTTTTATTAAAAATAAACCATAAGATACCTTGCATCTATGGTTCTTAATCATTAAGTAATTAATAAGAGGTTATTAAAAGGATTGATGATTAATAAAAGAGGTTTTATTAAAAATGAACCATAGGATACCTTGTATTTGAAAGCATGCAAATACAAGGTACATAGAGTTTTCAAAACTAGAATTAATGAAAACTAAAAAAATCCCTTTTCAAACAAGTTTAACACCGTCCTTTTGCACAACACTTAAGTCATTTGGAAACTCTTAATGGGATAAAGGTCACCTAACCATTTTGAGGGAACTTATGACTTAAGGTGGGAATACCACATTGGTGGGATAAAGGTCACCTAACCACTTGTGTTGGTAAACTCACATGTGTGTGCAAGTAGGGTGACTTGATTTGCAAACCATGTTGAATGGATCACCTAAAATATGGTTTCCAAATGGTGTTGATGGGATTAACATGCCGACTTTACATATGATGTTTAAAGTCGATCCCATACCGCTAGAAGTTGCAAAAGGTTGCAATTGTCAAAAGTTGACTACCTTGTTAATTTGAATAATGGGATAAAGGTCACCTAACCGTTATTTGAATGTAACGTTGGATTCTAGATTTTAATTATTAATTGTCTATGAGACACAAAAGGGTATTAATAATTAAAATAAAATTTTAAGAAATACTAATAAGAACTTTGTAAATTTGTAGAATGACCGCAAACAATAATGCTACCACCCCTACCGTCCATACCCTATCACTGAGAACTATTTTAGAAAGGGATCGTCTGTACCATAATAACCTTATGGACTGGTCTCGAAACTTGAGAATTGTTCTCAAGCAAGAGCAAAGGCAATGTCCTTGACGATCCTATTCCTAACCAACCCGACCCCGACGATGTTGAGGCCGCCTCGAGAGGCTTAGCTGTCCTGTCTCAAAGGAGTGGCCAAGGATTTGATCCTTAATGGCCTAACTAAAAGTTTGAGACATTCATAATGAATTGCAATATGAATGGATAGGACACGAGCATTGGTGAGTTTCACGCAATGCTCACAACAGCTAAGGCAGGGATGGGTAGAAAGGTTCTACCTATTCTCTAGATCAATAAGGAAAGGCCAATCCCGATCCCAAGGCAAATGTTGCCAAAGGAGAAGGGCACATCAAAGGCAAAGGGAAAGGGAAGATCAAAGCGGAACCTCCAAAACCTAAGCTTATGAAGCCTAAGATAACCAAAAACGATCCATGCTTTGAGTATGGTGAGATAGGTCATTTGAAAGGAAATTGTCCAACCTATCTCAATGAGTTGATAAATAAGAGGGATGCTGGGCAAACCTCAAGCACAACCTTCATAATTCATATTGACTTAAATGTTATTTCCTCAAAGCACATGGGTAATTGGATACCGCATGTGGAACTCACTTTTGCAATCTGTTGCGAGGGTTCAAAAGAAATAAGCACTTTAAGAAAGGAGACTATGTTTTGAAACTTTCAAAAGGTTTGGAAGTTGTTCTTCAAAACATGTTATATGCTCCTAGTTTGACTAGGAACATGATTTAAGTTTCCCTTTTAAAACGATATGGTTATGATTTAAAGTTTGTAAATGATGGTATTTATGTTGCTATGGATGATGTATATTATTTCAAGGCTATGCCTTCTAATGATATTTATGAATTGGTTCATAAAGATTCGTCCTATAATAACACATCATACCCATCATGTACCAAGAGACTTAAATGGTTTAAGTAACTCTTATCCTTGTCATTGTCATCTTGGTTACATAAACAAGAATCGGATTTAAACACTTTAAAAGAATGGTCTTTGAAAACAAATGAAAATTGTTCATTTGATAAGTGTGAATCTTGTTTACAAGGTAAGATGACCTACACGCCCTTTAGTGGTACTAATGAGAGGGCAAAAGATTTATTAGGAGTCATACATTGGATGTATGAGGTCCTTTTAAAACAATGACAAGGTATGGTGAAACTTACTTCATTACCTTAACCGACGATTATAGTCGCTATGGTTATGTGTACTTGATGGCACATAAACATGAAGAATTTGAAATGTTCAAAAACTTCAAGAATGAAGTAGAAAATCAACTCAATAGAACTACCAAAGTTCTCCGTTTAGATAGAAAAGGTGAATACCTAAGTAAGACTTTTGGGGATCATCTAGGAAGTTGTAAGATTGTCTCACAACTTACTCCTCACAGAACACCATAATATAATGATGTGTCTGAAAGGAGGTCGAACCCTATTGGATATGGTTCGACCTATGATGGCTATAAGCTCACTACCTCTAATCATTTTGGGGTTTCGCACTACTCTCCGAGGCTAGTATTTTGAATATGGCCCAAACCAAGAAAGTGGATTCGACGCCTTTTGAAATATGAAATGGAATAGTTCCATCGCCATCATATTTAAAAGTATGGGTTATGAAGCTTATGTTAAGCTTAACACCCAAACCAACTGAAAGTCGATTCACTAAGTGTATATTTGTTGGATATCCAAAAGGACTGTATAGGATACTACTTCTTTGATCCAACAAAGCAAAAGGTATTTATTGCTCAAAAGGCATAGTTCTTGGAAGCCAAGTTCCTTATGGAAGGAATGACGCATAGAACAATGGAATTTGATGAGGATCAAGATCCACAAGCCGATACACGTTTGGTTGACACTAGCTATCAACAAGAGGTTGTTGATAATGATCAAGAGGTTGATCGATACACACAAAACGTTCATAGATCTGGTAGAGTTAGCATTCCACCTGAAATATATGGATCTTTCATGGATGGATGCTATGAGATTGACTCCGATGAGCCAAGTACATACCATAATGCTATGTCCAATTAGGATTGTGACAAATGGCTGGAAGCCATGAACGTAGAGATGCAATCCATGTATGACAACCAAGTTTAGGAATTGGTTGACACTCCACTTAACTCCAAACCGGTTGGATGCAAGTGGGTTTTCAAGAAGAAAACAAAACATGCATGGAAACTTAGATATTGACAAGGCTCATGTGTATAAAAAGGCTAGTGGGAGTGTAATCACAATCTTAGTATTGTATGTTGATGACATACTACATTTTGGAAATGACATTCCAACCATGGAAGGTGTTAAAACCTGGCTTGGAAGTTGTTTTTCCATAAAAGATCTCGGTGAAACCATCTATATTTTGGAAATAAAGATCTATAGGGATAGATCGAGGCGGTTGATAGGGTTAAACCAAAGTGCATACATTGATAAAATCTTGAAAAGGTTCAAGATGGAAAACTCTAAGAAAGGTATGGTACCTATTCAAAGAGGGACAATATTGAGTGCATCTCAATGTCCAAGCTCAAAGGATGGGCAAGATTATATGAGGGACATCCCATATGCGTCTGCTATAGGATCCATCATATATGCGATGATATGCGCTAGACTGGACATGTCATGCGCGTTAAGCATGACAAGTAGATATCAGCAGAATCCATGTAACACCCATTGGATGGCTGTTGAAAGTATATTGGAATACCTTAGGAGGACTAAGGATATGTTTCTAATATACGGATCTGATGAAGAGGAACTAGTTGTAAAGGGTTACACGAATGCTAGTTTCCAAACTGATCGAGATGATTCTCGATCACAATCGGGGTACGTCTCCATTATGAATAGGGTTTGCGTTGTCCACTACAAAATCAGAATACATAGCCGCCTCATTAGTAGCTTGGGAAGCTGCATGGATAAAAGGGTTTATCACGAATCTAAGGATGGTCTCTACCATTCAAGACTCCTTAGAAATCTTTGTGATGACGAGGGTACGATTGTTCAAATCAAGGAACCCCGTGCACATCAAAAGATTAGGCAAAATGAGCGGAGATTCAACTACATAAGGGATGAAGTTGAAAAGGGAAAGATATGTATTCGCAAAGTTCACTTTGATCAAAACATTGCGGATCCACTCACGAAGATCCTTGAAAGGGCAAAGCATGAAAGTCATACCTATGCCTTTGGACTTCGATATTCTAGTGATTGGACTTGATCAAATTTTGTATTTGAATATGTGGAACTCTTTATTATTTGAGTAAAATTATTTGGTTATAATGTCTCAATTAATGTTCCAATTTAGCATGTTTGATCCATGAGTAAACTATTTACTCTAAATGTCCGTAGTCGTTCATACTTGTGGGAACAAGTGTGAGGGTAAGACTATTATGAACTTGGATTGGTTGATATTCATAAGGATGAATATAGAGCAATAGGTTGCTACCAAGGTTCATAGATATTTGTGGGATACAAATATTGGACTAACCCGCATCTCAAATTTTACTACATGGAATCTTATCGATTGATCATAAGTAAATTTGAGTAAAGGCGAATATCATTTGGTATCCTCCGACCTGAGATACATATTGGGTTTTGATATTCACCAAGTGTCACACCTTGAACTAGTTCTTCACTGATATGAAATAATTGTCAGTACATAAGGCTATGTTCAGGTATGACATAAGGTGATTGTGAGAAACGTATGTAGTCAAGATGGGATTTGTTCCTCTTATTCGTGAGAGTATGATGTCTAAGGCCTGATTAAGTTAAATCAACAAGGAATGATCATTCTGTGTCCTTGGATTTAACATGACATCTGTAACAAAAGGATAGATGATTGATTCACCTAAATCATTTCAAGTAGGGTACTTGAATGGGATGATGTTATTGAATGGCCATAAGTCATGCGTATTAAGGGTAGTAAACCGTTGTTAGGCGTCATTTACTGCTTGCATCAATCTTCTATGAATCTTGGGCAAGTGGGAGATTGTAGGATTCTATGTGCCCAAGACACATTAAATATTGATGTGGTTAGTACGTTATGATCCAAGTCGGGTTATACCCAATAACAAGCTTAGCAAACACCAATTAATATTTAATTGATGATATGATCATGCAAATAAATATTTACACCAAATTTAGAAAATGGGTTTTCTAAATAAGTTGCATATGAGATGGAACAATTTATTAGGATATCTTGTTCAATAATATTATTTGAAGTGTTATTTAAATAGTTGTATAACACCAAATAATAATGAGAGTATACTACTTATACAATTAATTGGTTAATTGTATAAACTAGTTAAAATACTAGACAAGATATATACATGTGTGTGTTAATATTGGATTTTATTTGAAAACCATTTTTTTCTCATCCTTCAAACCGTCCACATGCATGTGTGAAAAGGTTTGATTCTCTTGATTAAATAAGCACACATGCATGCTTCCACTAAGAGAGATTCTCTTGAAACACACACATGCTTTTGTTCTTTTAACTAGACAAGATGCTCTCCTTTTCTAATTAATTCTCACATGCAAGACAACACATCCAAGACACACAATTTTCAGCTTTCTCTCCCTCTCCCTACGGTTTCTTTCAACCAAGAACAAAGAGGATAGAGCTGATTTTTGAGCTGATTACATGTTGTTCTTGGTGTGAGGTTCTTGCACTCCATGATTATGAATCATACATGCAACTAACAACACAAAAACACACTCCTCTCTCTCTCTCTAAAGTTACGAAAATGCAGCAGCTTCAGCAGGAGGTTTTGAGCAGGGTTTTCGTGTTGTTTTGGTGTCTTCTTCCTAACAAGAAGGTGGTTTGCAAAGTAGCTTGGGGTATAGACACTTGAGGACCTCTACACTTGAGTTCTTGGCCAATTTCAAGCATCCAAAATCACCCATCTTAGGTCGAAATTCTGCTGCAGTAAGGTAGCAAATCACAGCTTCATATAGTTGTGATTTTATGTACATTTGTGTATGTTCATAGCTTGTCCATTCACATATTTAAGATCCTATTGTTTTGGGTTTTGTTTTCCATCTTAAAACTACATTTAGAACACAAAATTTTCAGATTATAAACTTGTTATAATCCTTAACATCCGCTGCGTTTTCTGAAAGTTTAAAAGGTTAAACTATGTTTTAGTGTTCTAACAAACCCAACAGAAGAACATTCTATCATAACATATATGCATCAACCACATATACTACCTTTAGAACCGTGGATTTGGAGGCTGGATGATGATGTTTGAATGTCAAAACTTCAATGTAGAAGTCCTCAAGAGATGATACCCCAAGCTTCCTTCAAACACCCACTTGCTAGGTTGTGTTGCACCCACTTGAAAAATCCTCTTCCAAATTGATTTTCCAGCCAAAAATCCTTGCTTGAAAGCTGAAAATCAACTTGTTTTCAGCTCTAGAAACCGATCTCTAGAGAGAGATTTGAGAGAATTCCTTTTGCTTTGTGTGTGTGAGAGAAAGGTGTATTGGTAGAGGATTGTTCAAGTGAATCAATGTTGCATGAACCAAGAACTAATCAAAGTGTTCTCATGCCCAAGGGGCGGCCAAATTAGTGGTCCCACTTGAGGGTTTCCCTCTCATTTGAATTTTTATAAAAGATACACTCTTGCACTCTATTTTTATAAAATTAAAACCCTTTTAATTTTATAAAATATAATACACTTTTGTTTGATATACTTAACCAACTTAAATAATAAAACAACTAATTCTCATGAACAAATTATCCATATAATGTTGTCATTTACAAAAGTAATGATTTAGAAAACCGGTTTCTATATTGGTGCTAATATTTATTTGTGTGATCTTATCAACGAATAAATATTTATCGGTGTTTGTTTGGCTTGTTATTGGGTATGACCGACTTGGATCATATCACATTCATATCAATTTAATATGTATCTTGGGCAGATCAATTCCTTCAATCCCATATGTAGTTGAATCTTCGTTCAATGTGCCTAGTCTTTTGAAGTGCACGGGGTTCCTTGATTTGAGCAATCGTACCCTCGTTATCACAAAAGATTTCTAGGGGGTTGTGAATGGAAGGGACCACCCCTAGATCGGCAATGAACTTCTTTAACCATGCAGCTTCCTGAGCTGCTAACGAAGCGACGTTGTATTCTGACTTTGTAGTTGATAATGCCACCACATCTTGCTTAGAGCTCTTTCAAGAGATTGCTCCTCCATTCAAGATGAAAATGTAACCTGATTGTGATCATGAATCATCCAGATCAGTTTGGAAGCTCGCATCCGTGTAACCCTTTACAATGAGTTCCTCCTCACCAGATCCATAGATTAGGAACAGATCTTTAGTCCTCCTTAGGTACTTAAGTATGTATTTAAGAGCCATCCAATGACTGCTTCAAGGATTTTGTTGGTATCGGCTTGTCATGCTCAAAGCGCATAACACGTCCGGTCTAGTGCATATCATTGCATACATGATGGATCCTATATCAGATGCATACGGGATTCCCTTCATTTGTCTTGCTCATCCTTTGAGCTTGGACATTGAGTCTTACTCAATAAGGTTCCTCTTTGAATAGGTACAGTACCTTCTTAGAGTTTTCCATCTTGAACCTTTTCAAGATCTTGTCAATGTATGCACCTTGATTTAAACCTATCAACCGCCTTGATCTATCCCTATAGATCTTTATTCCCAAAATATAGGCGGCTTCACCAAGGTACTTAATGGAGAAACAATTTCCATGCTAGGCTTTTGCACCTTCCATGGTTGGAATGTCATTTCCAAATAGTACGATGTCATCGACATACAATACTAGGAAAGCGATGATGCTCCCACTAGCTTTCCTATATGCACATGGTTCATTAGCGTTTTTGATGAACCCAAATTTGATTATTTCTTCATCAAAACAGTGATTCCAACTTCTTCATGCTTGCTTCAATCCATAGATTGATTTCTTTAACTTGTATACTTTATTAGGATGCTTTTGGTTGACAAAACCATCAGGCTGAACCATATAGACATCTTCCTCAAGATATCCATTTAGAAAAGCGGTTTTGACATCCATTTGCCAGATCTCATAATCATAATGAGCAGCTATGGCAAATAATATCCTAATAGACTTAGAATTGCAACGGGTGAGAAGGTCTCATCATAATAAACCCCTTGAGTTTGAGTGAAACCTTTTGCTGCAAGTCTACCTTTATAAGTATCCAAGTTTCCATGCATATCGGTTTCTACATGACCCACTTACTTCCAACTATTTGGAGTTAAGAGGTGGTTCAACCAAGTCCCATACTTGGTTGTCATACATGGATTGCCTCTCAACGTTCATGGCTTCAAGCCATTTGTCACAATCCAAATTGGACATTGCATCACGATAAGTGGTTGGTTCATCGGAATCTACCACAAAACATCTATCTATGAATAATCCGTATCTTTCAGGTGGATTACTAATTCTACCAGATCTATGAACGTTTTGTTTGTATTGATCAACCACTTGATCATTCTTAACATCCTCATATTGAGTGCTAGTGTTAACCAAACGTGTATTGATTTGTGGTTCTTGATCCTCCTCAAGATCCACAGTTCTACTGCTAGTTCCTTCCATAAGGAACTTAGCTTCTAAGAACTCAGCCTTCTTGGCAACAAACTCCTTTTGTTCCAATGGATCGTAGAAATAATATCCCATAGAATCTCTAGGATATTCAATGAAGATACACTTAGTGGAACGACTTTCTAGCTTGTTTGAGGTGGGAGTCTTAACATAAGCCACACAACCCCATACCTTTAAATATGATAGTGATGGAACCCTTCCATGCCATATTTCAAAAGGTGTCGTTTCCACTTTCTTGGTTGGGGCCATATTCAAAATATGAGCCGCCGAGAGCAAAGCAAAACCCTAAAATGATAGAGGCAATGAGCTTTTAGCCATCATAGATCAAACCATATCCAATAGAGTTCGATTTCTCCTCTCGGACACACCATTGTGTTGTGGTGTTCCAGGTGGAGATAGTTGTGAGATGATACTACAACTTCTAAGATGATCTCTAAAAGCATCATTTAGGTATTCACCTCCTCTATCAGTGTGGAGAATTTTTATTTTCTTGTTGAGTTGATTTTCTACTTCATTTTGGAAGATTTTGAACATTTCAAAAGCTTCATCTTTGTGTCTTAACAAGTACACATAACCATTTCGACTATTGTCGTCGGTAAAGGTAATGAAGTATCTTTCATGGTACCTAGTCATTGGCTTAAAAGGACCACATACATCCGAATGTATGATGCTTAATAAATCTTTTGCCCTTTAGGATTTGCCACTAAAAGGTGCCTTAGTCATTTTACCTTGTAAACAAGATTCACATACATCAAATGAATCATATTCATTTGCTTTTAAAAGACCGTTCTTTTGAAGTGTTTGTATGCGCTCTTGTTTATATGACCAAGACGGCAATGCCAAAGATATGTATCACTCAAATCCAATTTGAGTTTCTTAGTGGTGGTTTGGTACAATGAGCTATCATATAATGTGTTTTCACGAACCAATTCATAAATACCATTGATAGGAATAGCTTTAAAACAAAATATGCCATTTAAAGAAACATGAATTTCATTTTCAATAAATGTCAAAACATAACCATATTGTCTTAATTGGGCAACAGAAATAATGTTCCTAGTCAAACTAGGAGCATACAAAATATTGTTCAAAATTGCTTCCAAACCATTTGGAAGCTTGAAGATGTAGTCCCCTTGGCCTTCGACTTGAACTTTTTCCTCATTCCCCATGTAGAGGCTAATATCCCCTTTCTTGAAGTCCTTACTTCTTTTGAACCCCTGCAATAAGTTACAAATGTGAGTTCCACATCCGGTATCCAATACCCATGTGTTAGAGGATATTAAATTTAGATCAATATGAATCATGTAATTGTACCTGAGGTTTGCCCAGCATCCCTCTTGGCTTGCAACTCTTTGAGATGGACTGGACAATTCCTTGCCCATTGTCCAATCTCCCCACATTTAAAACATGGGTCATTCGAAGCAACCTTTTGCTTCTTCTCCGCTGGTTTTGGTGGTGGTGCTCTAACCACTCCCTTCCCCTTTCCCTAATGTGCCCTTTACCCTTGGCAAGTTTGCCTTGGGTGTGGGGTGAGGCCTCTTATTGTTCCCACCTTTATTGATGGTGAGAACGGGTAAAACCTTTTTATCCATGGCCGCCTCGGTAGTTTTGAGCATAGAGTGAAGCTCACTTATGTTCTCAGTGTATTTCACCTAATTCATAAAGGCCTCCTCATCCTCCTCATTAGGTTGATCGGGAATCGGATCGTCTAAAACATATGATCGTTTCTCTTGCTTGAGAACAATTCTCAAGTTTCAAAACCAATCAATAAAGTAATTATGGTTTAGACGCTTCTTTTGGAGAATGGTTTTTAGTGATAGTGAGTGAGCGGACGGGATATCATTGTTTCATTATTGTTGGTGGGCATCTATAAAATTTTAACAAATTTCAATTTTAGTATTGTCGATATCATTCATATTTAATGATTAAAACCCTTTTATGTGTCTTACACAATTTTAAAATTCTAGAATCCAACATTTCACTTAAATAGTGGTTAGGTGACCTTTATTTCATTATTTAAATTAACAAGGTAGTCAATGATTTGACAATTGCAACCCTTTGCAACTTCTAGGGTATGGGATCGACTTTAAAACATCATATGTATAGTCGGCATGTTTATCCCATCAACACCTTTGTAAACCACATTGTAGGTGATCCATTTAACATGGTTTGCAAATCATGTTACCCTACTTGCACACACATGTGAGTTTTCCAACATAAGTGGTTAGGTGACCTTTATCCCACAATTATGGTATCCCCACCTCAAATCATAAGTTCCCTCAAAACGGCTAGGTGACCTTTATCCTATTAGGAGTTTCCAAGCGACTCAAGTGTTGTGCAAAAGGATGGTGTTAAACTTGTTTAAAAACAAAATTTAAAGTTATCATAATCCAAGTTTAGAAAACTCTATGTACTTTGTATTAGCATGCTTTCATATACAAGGTACCCTATGGTTCATTTTTTAATAAACCCCTTTTATTAGAATCATTAATCCTTTTAATTGAAGGGTTTGTTAGAACATAAAAACCATAGTTTAACCTTTTAAACTTTCTGAAAAACGCAGCGGATATATATTTTAAAACATGATTATAAAGCTGAAAAATCATGTTGTTTAGGTGATTTATATATGTGTAAAACAAACCCATATAACAAAGGATCATTTATGTGAATAAGCAAGCTATGAACATATGTAAAACTACATAAAATCACAGCTACAATGAGCTGTGATAACTACCTCATTCAGCAGCAAAAACGACCAAAGAAAAGAAGATTTTGGATGCTTAAATCGGCCAAGACTTCAAGATTAGAGGTCCTCAAGCATGTATACCCAAAGACTCCTTGCAAAGCACCTTCTTGTTAGGAAGATTCACCACCAAAAGCTTCAAAAACCCTCAATATGTAGCTGCTGGAGCCGTAAGTTCTTGAGAGAGAGGAGAGAGCTTTTTTTGTTTGCATGAAATGAGATGATCTGAGAAAGAGAGGTGTGTAAGACAAGTTAATATGTGTGTCTTTTACAAAGCAAAAGGTCCAATAAGAACAAGGGGGGAATTTTCAATTCAAAAGGAGTTTCCCCCTTTAAACAAGGCACACACACATTAAATTGGTCTTGTAACTAGACATACAATTAACCATTTAATTGTATGTACATGTTATATAACTTATACAATTAACCATTTAACTTATAAGTTATAATTTCTCATTATTATTTGGTGTTATCTAACTTATTTAAATAACACTTCAAATAATATTATTGAACAAAATATTCTAATAAGTTGTTCCTTCTCATATGCAACTTATTTAGAAAATCCATTTTCTAAATCGATGTAAATATTTAATTGCATGATCATATCCTCAATTAAATATCAATTGGTGTTTGCTAAGCTTGTTGTTGGGTATAACCCGACTTGGATCATAACGTACTACGTGTCTTGGGCATATAGAATCCTACATTAATAACCTTTTATTAATCAGTTAATGATAAAGAACCATCAATTTTCAGCTTGTTAAGTTTGTTAATGAGTTTGTTATGCATATCCAAATATCAAACAACAACCATACAATCAAACAACCAAACAAGCATAAACAAAAAAACATAAGTGCATAACCATACCCACTAAGTTGACCACACTTGTTTGCCATCACAAGTGTTGTCATAAGGTTTTTACTAAGGGTTAAGATGACACATCAAAATGTGTCCGTGAACTCCCACTTGAATCCACATCCAAAGGCTTCAAGTGTCCATGTCTTTTGTGTCCTTAGTTTCTTCATCTTGTGCATCTTCTTTTACAAAATCATATCCTAATACAATTTTTCTAATAAAATAAATGCACCTAATCTTTTTATTACATAACCAAATGAATAAATAAATTACAACCCAAAATACAAACACAAAATTACAACCATTTCAAGAATCAAAACCAACATGACAAACCACAATCAACCAAATCCAAAACACATAAGGCCAAGGCTATGTTATGCACTAAAATTATGTATCATATACAACATTCAAGAACAATAATGAATCCCTTATTTCAGCCCCAATTTTCGGCCAACACAAACCAAAATCTAGAGTTTTGTCCAAACACAATAATCAACCATTTGACCTCTTCCTTCAGGTTAATCACAAGCATATAAGACATAACCTTGAAAGATATGGGATTCATTATATCATCATAAAAACAGCCCCTAATCCGTTGTTAAAGTCCACGAAAACTAACTTTTCAAGAACTTTTGAGGCACATATTCCACATATCCGGCTCTAGATGCCATTGTTGGGTTTTGTCACATGTTTATATAGTTTATCAAAGCTAGTTCAACCATTTAAACTATGAAAATGCAGCAGATATTAGAGCTTAAACATGTTGTTAATAATCTGAAAATTTTCACCATTTTTAACAAAACAAAACCCAAGTATAAGGATCATATATATATATATCTGAAATAGTATGCTATCAAACAAAACAAACAACCATAGGGTGTATAAAGAAACAACCTTTCTTGCACAAGATGTTGAAGATGGAAGTGATGAAGAAAATGATGTTCTTGAATGTCTAGCCTTCAAAAGAGAGGACCTCAAGCTTGTATACCCACAAGCTTTAGCAAACACCTAACTTGTTATGTAGTGAAGCACCAAGATCAAACCCCTTTTGCACAATCGAAATTTCAGCCAAGAACTCCTTGAAGAGCAGCCAAAATCCGAATTTCAACTCCCTTTTTGGCCTTCTTGAATCCGAAAATTTCAGCTCTTTTGGGAGAGTTTTGCTAAGTGTGAATTGATAGAAGAGTGCTAAGGGAGACATAATCTTGCAAAGACCAAGACTCAAAAGGGGTTCCCAATGCACCCCTTTGGGTGGCCGAAAATTGGTTCACCAAAGTGGGTTCCCCCCCCATTTTAGTTTTATAAAATGTTACACCTTTAGCTCTTTTTTTATAAAATTAAAACCTCTTTTAATTTTATAACAATAACACACTTTTATTTGTTATTATTTAACCAATTTAAATAATGAAACAAATAATTTCTCATGAACAAATTATCCATATAATGTTGTTCTTTTACAAAAGCAAAGTTTTAGAAAACCAATTTTCTAAATTGGTGTCAATATTCATTTGTTTGATCTCATCAACAAGTGAATATTTATTGGTGTTTGTATAGCTTTTTATTGGGTATGACCCGACTTGGATCATAGCGTACTAACCACATCAATCTTGTATGTGTCTTGGGCATATAAGATCCAACAGTATGTCCCTAATTATAGTGGCCAGTTCTGATTAGCCACTTACTTTACACTTCATACCCCAATCATTTCCTATCCTGACTATATTAGTATCTAAATCTACTAAGGGCAACAAATCAAATAACATGCGCACATAATACCGGTTAACATTAAAGAAAATACCTGATGGCACGTAGCTACTCGGACTGGCATCCCTTCCCTTTCCATCCCATTCTCAGTTTAAGTTTAGGTTTCTTTTGAAAATATTTACCCATTTCACTTAAACTTTGGCTTTGATACCATCTTGTAAGGCCCCATTCCCTAGCACCTCACAGTTGGTCATTCATCGCACATAAATCGCACATTTATTTAAAACATTGCAGCGGAATCATTTAACTTAATCATTTCATATATGAATAACTGCTTTTGCAAAATAATACAACATCGCTACAAAATATCATTGGTTGCATTACATCACAAAAACGTCATTTTACATAAAATGGATGCCATCCAGAATAATGCAAGTAGCTGCCCCCGTGCCATCCTCAGCAACTCTTACATGCCAACTGGAAAATACAGAAAAGTCAGCGTTGCTGAGTGAGTTCTAGTTTTATAAAATATAAATTACCTTTGCTTGTTAAAACATTTTCTTTACTATCGCACATGGTCACACATCATACATTTCGTTCTTATCGGACGTTTCATTCTTATCACATGTTTCATTCATTTCGTTCATATCGCACATTTTATACGTTCCGCACTTTTCGCACTTTTACTATTATCTTTCACTGAATCTAGATCATGTAAAGCTTTGCCCTCTTCGTGGCATGCAGCCACGATTACTAAGGTTGAATGACAAGGATCCCATATCGCACGTATGGAACAGTCACTAAGGCTGACTCCCATGTGTGTGGGAACTCTCATGAGGTAGCCAAGATCGCATGGTACATAACACACAGTTAATACCATATCGTACGTATGGAGCAGCCACCAAGACTGACTCCCACTGTGTGTGAACCCTCATGAGTTAGCCAAAATCGCATGCTATTACACACACAGTTGTTCTAACAACTCTCATAGAGTTATGAACCTCTTTCCATTTTGCTTGCACGGCTTTCATTCGTTCATCAAGCTCCACTTCTCGTTATCTTATTTCTTTTGCTTTGTTAAGATAATACTTTACATATATCAACAAAATCGCACTATGTGAAGCCACGTAAATAATACGTATTAAGGAACAAAACTTACATCCCACATCATCACACATCATCATGCATCATCACGCATCATCATGCATCATCACGCATCATCATGCATCATCACACATCATCACCTCGTCAACACACATTATCATCTAGTCATCACCATCATCATCTAGTACCCCTATCTAATCACACATCATCTATCATCAAAAGTCAACTTACATCACCCCAGGAACATCCCAAGTCAAAGCCTATACTTCACATTTTCCCAAAATTCAGAAAATAAATTCTAAGTCCTAGGCGCATGGGTACTATGCAGGCACATGGGCACTATGCAGGCGCATGGGCACTATGCAGGGCATGGCCTTCTAGGCTCATGGGAACACTTAGGCGCATGGGAAGGTTCTGGGCGCATGGGCACTATTAGGGCGCATGGGCTAACACTTAGTCATTCTGGGCAAATTCTAGGCGCATGGGCACTATGGGCACCATACAGGCACATGGCCTTCTTGGCGCATGGGTACTAATTAGGCGCATGGGGTTTGGGCGCATGGGGGACACTTAAGCAATTTTGACCATTGGGCTCATGGGCCACTATTTAGGCGCATCGGCAGCCAACTCATACTATCACTCATGATAATCAATCCCAATTCATCAATTCATCATGTTCTAAGCTTATCTCTAACATTCTACGCATCATAACATGAATATGACCATAAATCAAACCCAAACGTACACCCACCCACATACACATTCACACCTACACATACGGGTAACAAAACCCATTTTATAAAAAAACATACTTACATGTATTTCCAGCCCCAAATCAGTTAAAGCTTGTAAAAAAGGGGTTCTAGAACTCACCTATGCAACTTTGGGTATAACTTCCTTCAAACCCGTTTGCTATGAGCTCAAACACCTAAAAATCTACCAAAAACACACAACCGAACATACAAACACATATAAGCACAAACCCGAGACTGAAATCAGTCAAGAACACTTCAAAACACCTAAAACATAACTTGAATTCAATCTTCTTCTTGTTCTTCTTCAAAAACCCAAATTCTCTGCTCTTTCTCTCTCTAAAATCGAAAGAAATAAAATGTGCAGGAGGTTATGGGCGGCCATATCACCTTTATGCGCCAACTGACTCTCTTCTTTAGATGGAAGTTTCCAGATCGACTACCTGAACCTTCAAACCATCTCCTCTTTCCAGAATAAACTGACTTTTCCTTCTCCATTGGACTCTCACAAATTTCCTTTGGCCTCTTCCCTGTGCTCGCTTTCCTTAATGTTCCCATTCATACAGCATCATCGGTCAGGGTATGATAGTCGTTTATTCTCCATTTGACTCTCACAAATTTCCATTGGCCTCTTCACTGTGCTCGCTTTCCTTATGTTGACTTTTTATGATAGTCGTTTCCTCACATAATAACATTAATATTAGTGTAACTAGGATTAAATTAGGCCAAATCTCATTTTTACCTATGACGTTAATATTTATTTCCCGGTCGGTTAGTAGTGGCATTTATTTCAGACATTCGCAGGTCTCAGGTTTTCATGGTCGAACATGCATGAAATATAAACGTAAGCACATGTAGGACTCTATCAATCTTTAGATTAGTTTATTTAGTGCTATATATTATAAAACAAGACTGAGCATAGAAATCAAGATCTAAGGTTTCTAGGGAAATTACCCGAAAATCGAGGGTTGTCACAGCCTTCCCTCCTTAAAGAAATTTCGTCCCGAAATTTTTCTAAGAGGTAGGGCTACGATTTGTCTTGAATAGGTACGGGTACTCTCGTTTCATTATGTCTTCCCGTTCCCAAGTATACTCAGGTCCATGTCTCGAGTTCCATCTCACTTTCACTAGGTGAATACGACTACGTCTAGTCTTACTTTCCTTCCCATCAGTAACCTCAACAGGTTCTTCATGAAACTGAAGTTTATCATCAAGACAAACTTCTTTCGGAGAAATAACAGGCGTTTTATCAGACAAACACCTCCTTAGATTGGACACATGGAACACATTATGCACACCTTTCAATTCACACGGTAATCCTACACGATATGCAACGGGGCCTACACGGGCTACGATCTTGTATGAGCCAATATAGCGAGGGCTAAGTTTGTCATGCTTGCTAAACCTAACAACTCCTTTCCAAGGGGAGACTTTCAGCATAACTCCATCTCCAACCTTGAATTCCAACGGTTTTCTCCTTCGGTCGGCATACTTTTTCTGTCTGTCCTGTGTGACTTTCAATCGATCCTTTATCTTAAAGATCTTGTCTGTTGTCTCCTGGATGATCTCAGGTCCTATCATTTGTTAATCACTAACCTCACTCCAACATAGTGAGAACGATATTTCTCCCATAAAGAGCCTCAAATGGTGCGGCCTTCAAACTAGTTTGATAGTTGTTGTTATAGGAAAATTCAGCTAACGGTAGGTGAGTATCCCAACTACCACCAAAATCTATTACACAAGCGCGCAACATATCTTCCAAGATCTGAATAACTCTTTCACTTTGATCGTCACTTTGGGGATGACAAGCCATACTCATATCTAGCTATGTACCTAGGGCTTTCTGCAATGCTTTCCAGAATCTTGATGTAAGCGGCTATCTCTATCAGAGATAATCAAAATCGGCACTCCATGCCAGGACACAACCTCTTTGAGATAAATTCTAGCCAACTTCTTCATACGATAGGATTTTCTAATAGGTAGGAAATGTGCCGATTTAATCAAACGGTAGGAATGTGCCGATTTTCTAATACGATAGGGTTTGATGATGTCACCATGCTACGAATCTGAGGCACCAATCCCCAAATGTAGCGTTCGATTCTCTTGTACTCAGGGGTTACGATATGGGGTACAATTCTTGCCATTTCATTGAATAGTGTAGTGTATCCACGAACATCTGCTCCTTCCATCGAGAGGTTCCAAAACTCGGCTTCAACCTTTCGAATCTTATTACGCGGACAGTATTCCTTCATCAACAATTTTGAATTCGTCCCAGGTGAGAGCATAGGCAGGCACCTCACCTAAAGCCTGGATTTGTGCATTACACCAAGTTAACGCCTCATCTTGGAGTGAAATTGTTGCATACTTCACGCGCTGAGCTGGCTTACAGTTGCTGATCATCATAACTGCTTCCATCTTCTCTATCCAGCGGAGAACTCCAACTGGTCCTTCTGTCCCAGCAAAATTCTTTGGTTGGCATGCTTGGAAGGTCTTGTAGCTGCATCCTTCATTTTGGTTCCTTTGATTTGCATTATGTTGGGTGTTGGTCCATTTGATCGGTTTTCAGTGCAGAAGAATGCTTGAATCGTTCAATACCAACACACACAACAAACACTAAGAGAAGGATGATCAAAATAACACTAAAAGCTTTCAAACATGGTTTTAATGATGAACAACAGTAAATGAATTGAAATAAGCTCAATGTATTCAGGAAGAACAAGCTTACAATAGCATCTTGCAACAATAATACACGATTAGGGTTTCTTGCAAGGATTCCTAACAATTAGACAAAAGAAATCTATATATAGCTGTCATAGTTTCGCATATAGTTTCGCTGTGGGCGAAACTATATAGGCGAAACTATAATTTCGCCCGACAGAAACTAACAGTTTCGCCGGGTAAATATGATCTGAGCTGAACAGATTCGCCTGGCGAAACTGACAGTTTCGCCAGGCCGAAACTATAATTTCGCTAGACAGCTATATATAGACTTGAACTAAACAAACATATAAAGGAAACTAACATAGATCCTATTACAGCGAAAGATAAACAAATACTAATCTAATGGTGAGTCCAACCTATCTTGATCTTCAATACTCCCCCTAGGTTGGATCTCACCCATTCTTCTTGTCTTGATGTCTTCATTCAGCTCCAGCCTTCCCCGTACCTGCACCTGATGTAGATGGATCAGCTCCTGCAGCTTTACTTTGATGAGCCTCAGCACTTGATCTTCTTTGGTTGCCTCCTGCCTCATTAGCTCCGTCAGGATGAGCACTAGCTTGTGCGAATTGTTTTGTTAAATCCTGAATGTCCATGTGTAAATCATCTTCAGCTCTAACTTTCTCTGCCAGCGCTTTCACTTCAGCTCTCACTCCACTAACTTTGTTCACTACAATCATGAACAGACTAGCTTCCTTTCTCGTTTCTTCTCCCGCCCCTGCCTTAATGTGGTTCTCACACAGAACCAGTAGATCGTCATCAGCAAATCCAAACAACTCCATTGGGTCAAAGATTCGATATTCAATTCCACCCTTGACTCTGATAACAGCCTCCCCCGTCTGATTGTCATAAACCACTTCTCAAACTCTTTCAGACGAGAGGGGGACGGATCTGCCAATCTTACCCTTTGAACCGTCTTTGGCGGCTTTACGCTCAACACAATCCTTCCCTTCCCAGTGACCCAGTCTTTATCTTTCTTTGATCTCTTTCTTTCTGCTTTCATAAACCCGAAAGCCTCAAAGTTATCGTTGAGCCCATTCTGGATTTCTTTTTCTAGGAATCTGGCTCGCTCACTCAAGTGTGCTCCAAGTAAAGGCAAAGATGCCAACCTTCTCAAATCCCATTTCGGCAAGGTCTTGAATGCCTTCCTCTTGTGAAGATAAGTGATTCCACCCCCTCTCCTTTTTATCATGAACATTTTCAGGTCGGGGTTGTACTTCCAGCTCACGATCTTCTTATCAGCCTCTTTCTTCTTCAAACTCTCCATATTCTGAAACAGTGGGGTTAACTCTTCGGGTTCCTTCTCCCTTACAAACCAATCATTCTTCTCCATCTCAAAAATATCATTTTCATCTTCACCCTTCTGAATCACATATGTCAGAGGCCTTTCATCCACCTCATAGAACTCAGGCTCTGAGTCGTAATCTACCAACTGCTCCTCATCAACTTCCTCGTCCACCAGACCCTTCTCAATGGGTTGTTTCCCATTTGTTCTTCGCCGGTAAAATCTCCAAGGTTTATTCCCAAATCCACAAAATCAGCATCAAACACATCATCTTCAGTTTGTAAATTCTCCATCTCAGGTTCTCCAGTTCCTTTACCAGACCCTCCAGCTTCTTCTGTTGCTGCCCCGAGGTGCCCTTGTTTGGGTTTGTTGGACCTAAATCATGTTGTTTAACCATTTTAAACAAGGAAAACGCAGCGGATTAACATCAAATATCAACCATTTGAAATCTGAAAATTATACTTCATTGCATGTCTACAACAAACCCAAGAATGCAAGGATCTTATTTATGTGTTTGAACTAGTTATCACCAATATATAACAACCCAAACAAGTGATGTATACTACCTTTAGAAGCTGCCAAAATCGAGTTGTAGATGAAAATGATGTTCTTGAGCAGCCCTAACATCAAGAAGCAAAACACAACAACGAAATCAACAAACTACCTTCTAAAGATTTAGAAGCTGTCAAAATGTGAAACACATCCAAAGAGGGAAAAGCTGTCAAGAAAAACCGTGGATGAGACATCATCCAAAGAGAGAGAAAAACGTGGACTTATCTTCAAGTATTGAAGTCTCCAAGTGTTCACTCCATGAGCTTTCAAACATGCATCAAAGTTCCTTGGACTTGGACATAAAACTCCAAAGGAGAGCTGCCAAAGTGGGTCTCTTTGAGCAGCAAGGAACGACCATGAGGAGGGCTGTTGTAAGCTTCAAAACGTCCAAGAGAGAGCTGAATAAGGGCTGATTGATGGCCAAGACTTCAAACTAGAAGTCCTCAAACGTTTATACCCTCAAGCCTTCAAGCAAAACACCATGGTTGCTAGGTTTTGTACACCAAAACTTCAAGAAACAAGCTGCCATTTTTGCTTCAAAACCGTGAGATTGAAGAAGAAGAATGGAGAGTTTTTCTTGGAGATGAAGTTGCATGTGTGTGTGAAGAATGGCTGGTCCAAAAAGGAATTAAAGACCCCATAATGTCTTGTATGCATTCAACAATTTTGGTCCAATGGGAACCAAGGGGAGGGCGGCCGAAATTGAAAGGGTTCCCCCCCTTTCTTTTATTAAACACATACATTAGTTATTGGTCTCATAATTTGTCCCTCTTAGAAAATGTATACAACTCACCAATTAATTGTATAACATATGTAGCCATTATTAATTTGTAATGTCATCCAATAACATTACAAATAATATCATTGAACAATATATCTAATAAATTGTTCCATGTCATTGCAACTTGTTTAGAAAACCAATTTTCTAAATTGGTGTTAATATTTTATTGCATGATCATATCATCAATTAAATATTATTTGGTGTTTGCTAAGCTTGTTATTGGGTATAACCCGACTTGGATCACAACGTACTAACCACATCAATGTTCTATGTGTCTTGGGCATACAGAATCCAACAATCTCCCACTTGCACAAGATACATAGAAGATTGATGCAAGCAGTAAATGCCGCCTAACAACGGTTTACTACCCTTAATACGCGTGACTTAAAGCCATTCAATAACATCATCCCCTTCAAGCATCCAACTTGAAATGATTTAGGTGAATCAATCATTTATCCTTTTGTTACAGATGTCATGTTAAATCCAAGGACACAGAATGATCATTCCTTGTTGATTTAACTTAATCAGGCCTTAGACATCATACTCTCAACGAATAAGAGGAACAAATCCCATCTTGACTACATACGTTTCTCACAATCACCTTATGTCATATCTGAACATAGTCTTATGTACTGACAATTATCTCATATCAGTGAAGAACTAGCTCAAGGTATAACACTTGGTGAATATCAAAACCCAATATGTATCTCAGGTCGGAGGATACCAAATGATATTCGCCTTTACTCAAATTTACTTATGATCAATCAATAAGATTCCATGTAGTAAGATTTGAGATGCGGGTCAGTCCAATATTCGTATCCCACGAATATCTATGAACCTTGGCAGCAACCAATTGCTCTATATTCATGCCTTATGAATATCCACCAACCCAAGTTCATAATAGTCTTACATTCATATTTGTTCCCACAAATATGACCGACTACGGACATTTAGAATAATAAAATTATTCATGGATGTAAACATGCTAAAAGGGAACATCACTTAAAATATCGTAAATACATAGATAAGTTAAGTATTACAATTGTTCCATATTAATAATATTAATACTAAACAGATCAATTCCAATCACTAGAATATCGAAGTCCTAAGGCACAAGTATGACTTTCATGCTTTGCCCTTTCAAGGAGCTTCGTGAGTGGATCCGCAATGTTTTGATCAAAGTGAACTTTGCGAATACATATGTTTCCCTTTTCAACTTCATCCCTTATGTAGTTGAATCCCCGCTCATTATGCCTAATCTTTTGACGTGCACGGGGTTCCTTGATTTGAACAATCACACCCTCGTCATCACCAAGATTTCTAAGGAGTCTTGAATGGTAGAGACCATCCTTAGATTGGTGATAAACCTTTTTATCCATGCAGCTTCCCAAGCTGCTAATGAGGCGGCTATGTATTCGTATTCTGTAGTGGACAATGCTACACTATTTTTAATAGAGACATATCCCGATTGTGATCGAGGATCATCTCGATCAGTTTGGAAACTAGCATCCGTGTAACCCTTTACAACTAGTTCCTCTTCATTAAATCCGTATATTAGAAACATATCCTTAGTCCTCCTAAGGTATTCCAATATACATTCAACAACCATCCAATGGATGTTACTAGGATTCTGCTGATATCTATTTGTCATGCTTAACGCGCATGACTCGTCCAGTCTAGTGCATATCATCGCATATATGATGGATCCTACAGCAGACGCATATGGGATGTCCTTCATACGATGTTGCTCATCCTTTGAGCTTGGACATTGAGATGCACTCAATATTGTCCCTCTTTGAATAGGTACTATACCTTTCTTAGAGTTTACCATCTTGAACCTTTTCAAGATTTTATCAATGTATGCACTTTGGTTTAACCCTATCAACCGTCTCGATCTATCCCTATAGATCTTTATTTCCAAAATAGAGACGGCTTCACGGAGATCCCTTTTGGAAAGACAATTTCCAAGTGTAGTATGTCATCAACATACAATACTAAGAACGTAATTGTACTCCCACTAGCCCCTTGATACACACAATCCTCGTTAGCGTTCTTGATGAAACCCAATTTCTTGATCTTTTCATCAAAACGTTGATTCCAATTTCTCGATGCTTGTCTCAATCCATAGACTGATATCTTTAACTTGCATACTTTATCAGGATGACTTTAGCATTGCCATTTGCGAGAAGGTTTCATCATAATCAACCCTTTGACTTAGAGTGAAACCTTTTGCTACAAGTCATGCCTTGTAAGTATGCAAGTTTCCATGCATGTCAGTTTTCTTCTTGAAAACCCACTTGCATTCAACCGGTTTGGAGTTAAGTGAAGGGGTCAACCAATTCCCAAACTTGGTTGTCATACATGAATTGCATCTTTACGTTCATGGCTCCTAGCCACATATCACAATCCGAATTGGACATTGTATCATGGTATGTAGTTGGCTCTTCGGAGTCAACAACGTAGCATCCATCTATGAAAAATCCACATCTTTCATGTGAAATGCTAACTTTACCAGATCAGCGAACGTTTTGTGTGTATTGATCAACCTCTTGATTATGATCAACAACTTCTTGTTGATTGCTAGTGTCAACCAAACGTGTATCGGCTTGTGGATCTTGATCCTCATCAAATTCCACTGTTCTATGCGTCATTCCTTTCATAAGGAACTTGGCTTCTAAGAACTCTGCCTTTTGAGCAATGAAAAACATTTGCTCTGTTGGATCAAAGAAGTAGTATCCTTTACAGTCCTTTTGAATATCCAACAAATATACACTTAGTGAATCGACTTTCAGTTGGTTTGGGTGTTAAGCTTAACATAAGCTCCATGACCCATAATTTTAAATATGATAGTGATGGAACTATTCCATTCCATATTTCAAAAGGTGTCGAATCCACTTTCTTGGTTTGGGCCATATTCAAAATATGAGCCGCGGAGAGTAGTGCGAAACCCCAAAATGATAGAGGTAGTGAGCTTATAGCAATCATAGGTCGAACCATATCCAATAGGGTTCGATCTCCTTTCAGATACATCATTATGTTATGGTGTTCTGTGAGGAGTAAGTTGTGAGACAATCTTACAACTTCCTAGATGATCCCTAAAAGTCTCACTTAGGTATACACCTTCTCTATCTAAACGGAGAATTTTTGTAGTTCTATCGAGTTGATTTCCTACTTCATTCTTGAAGTTTTTGAACATTTCAAATTCTTCATGTTTATGTGCCATCAAGTACACATAACCATAGCGACTATAATCGTCGGTTAAGGTAATGAAGTAAGTTTCACCATACCTTGTCATTCTCTTAAAAGGACCACATACATTCAAATGTATGACTCCTAATAAGTCTTTTGCCCTCTCATTAGTACCACTAAAGGCGTGTTGGTCATCTTACCTTGTAAACAAGATTCATACTTATCAAATGAACATTTTTCATTTGTTTTCAAAAGACCATTCTTTTAAAGTGTTTAAATCCGATTCTTGTTTATGTAACCAAGATGACAATGACAAGAATAAGAGTTACTTAAACCATTTTAAGTCTCTTGGTGTATGATAGGTATAATGTGTTATTATAGGATGAATCATTATGAACCAATTCATCAACATTATTAGAAGGCATGGCCTTAAAATAATATACATCATCCATATAAATATAAATACCATCATTTATTAACTTTAAATCATAACCATATCGCTTTAAAGGGAAACTTAAATCATGTTCCTAGTCAAACTAGGAGCAAATAAATGTTTTGATGAACAACTTCCAAACCTTTTGAAAGTTTCAAAACATAGTCTCCTTTCTTAAAGTGCTTATTTCTTTTGAACCCTTGCAACATATTGCAATAGTTAGTTCCACATGTGGTATCCAATTACCCATGTGCTTTGAGGAAATAACACCTAAGTTAATATGGATTATGAAAGTTATACTTAAGGTTTGCCCAGCATCCCTTTTATTTCTCAACTCATTGAGATAGGTTGGATGAATCCCTTTCAAATAATCTATCTCACCATACATAAAGCATGGATCGTTTTCGGTTACCTTAAGCTTCATAAGCTTAGGTTTTGGAGGTTTCGCTTTGATCTACCCTTACCCATTGCCTTTGATGTGCCCTTCTCCTTTGGCAACATTTGCCTTAGGATCGGGAATTCCTCAACATCGTCGGGGTCGGGTTGGTTAGGTGTAGGGATCGTCAAGGACATATGCCTTTGCTCTTGCTTGAGAACAATTCTTAAGTTTCGAGACTAGTCCATAATGTTATTATGGTAGAGACGATCCCTCTCTAAAATAGCTCTCAGTGATAGGGTATGGACGGTCAGGGTGGTAGCATTATGGTTTGCGGTCATTCTACAAATTTTACAAAGTTCTTTTTAGTATTTCTTAAAAAATTTCATTTTAATTATTAATACCCTTTATGTCTCATAGACAATTAATAATTAAAATCTAGAATCCAACGTCACATTCAAATAATGGTTAGGTGACCTTTATCCCATTATTCAAATTAACAAGGTAGTCAATATTTGACAATTGCAACCTTTTGCAACTTCTAGCGGTATGGGATCGACTTTAAACATCATATGCAAAGTCGGCATGTTAATCCCATCAACACCATTTGGAAACCATATTTTAGGTGATCCATTCAACATGGTTTGCAAATCAAGTTACCCTACTTGCACACACATGTGAGTTTACCAACACAAGTGGTTAGGTGACCTTTATCCCACCAATGTGGTATTCTCACCTTAAGTCATAAGTTCCCTCAAAATGGTTAGGTGACCTTTATCCCATTAAGAGTTTCCAAATGACTTAAGTGTTGTGCAAAAGGACGGTGTTAAACTTGTTTGAAAAAGGGATTTTTAGTTTTCATTGATTCTAGTTTGAAAACTCTATTTACCTTGTATTTGCATGCTTTCAAATGCAAGGTATCCTATGGTTCACTTTTAATAAAACCTCTTTTATTAAATCATTAACCCTTTTAATAACCTTTTATTAATCTCTTAATGATTAGGAACCATAAAATTCAGCTTGTTAAGTTTGTTAATTAGTTTGTTATGCACATCCAAATGTCAAATAACAATCATACAACAAACAACCAAACAAGCATAATCATACAAGCATATGTGCATAACTATAGCCACTAAGTTGACTACACTTGTTTGCCATCACAAGTGTTGTCATAAGGTCTTTCCTAAGGGTTCAACACAACACAAATGATGAGGTCTTCAACGACTCCCACTTGAACTTGCATCCAAATGCTTCAAGTCCATCCTTTGTGTCTTCCTTTTGTGCTTCCTTCCCGAGCATCTTCTTTTACAAAATATATATCCTAATACATATTTTCTAGTAAAAGAAAAAAATACTCCTAATCTATTTATTACATGCCAAATGAATAAATAAATTACAACCCAAATAGAAACACCAAAAGGATTATTACAACCCATAAAGAATGAATACAACCAACATGACAAGATTACAATCAACCAAATCCAAAACACACATGGTCAAGGCTATGTTATGCACTAATATATGTATCCACATACATCATTTCAAGAACCAAATGAACCCCATTTGACCCTAAATTTTCAGCCAACACAAACTAAGAATTTAGGGTCTATTGTCCAAACATAACACAATCAACCAATTTGATATCTTCCTTTCAAGATCCAATCATAAGCATGCATGATTACAACCTTGAAAGGTTGGGGTATCATCAAATCATCACAAAACAGCCCTAATAAGGTTGTTAAACCTTATATATCCAAATATACAAGAACATATGAAACTAGTCATCCACATATCCGGCTCTAGATGCCATTGTTGGGTTTGTTGGACCTAAATCATGTTGTTTAACCATTTTAAACAAGGAAAACGCAGCGGATTAACATCAAATATCAACCATTTGAAATCTGAAAATTATACTTCATTGCATGTCTACAACAAACCCAAGAATGCAAGGATCTTATTTATGTGTTTGAACTAGTTATCACCAATATATAACAACCCAAACAAGTGATGTATACTACCTTTAGAAGCTGCCAAAATCGAGTTGTAGATGAAAATGATGTTCTTGAGCAGCCCTAACATCAAGAAGCAAAACACAACAACGAAATCAACAAACTACCTTCTAAAGATTTAGAAGCTGTCAAAATGTGAAACACATCCAAAGAGGGAAAAGCTGTCAAGAAAAACCGTGGATGAGACATCATCCAAAGAGAGAGAAAAACGTGGACTTATCTTCAAGTATTGAAGTCTCCAAGTGTTCACTCCATGAGCTTTCAAACATGCATCAAAGTTCCTTGGACTTGGACATAAAAACTCCAAAGGAGAGCTGCCAAAGTGGGTCTCTTTGAGCAGCAAGGAACGACCATGAGGAGGGCTGTTGTAAGCTTCAAAACGTCCAAGAGAGAGAGCTGAATAAGGGCTGATTGATGGCCAAGACTTCAAACTAGAAGTCCTCAAACGTTTATACCCTCAAGCCTTCAAGCAAAACACCATGGTTGCTAGGTTTTGTACACCAAAACTTCAAGAAACAAGCTGCCATTTTTGCTTCAAAACCGTGAGATTGAAGAAGAAGAATGGAGAGTTTTTCTTGGAGATGAAGTTGCATGTGTGTGTGAAGAATGGCTGGTCCAAAAAGGAATTAAAGACCCCATAATGTCTTGTATGCATTCAACAATTTTGGTCCAATGGGAACCAAGGGGAGGGCGGCCGAAATTGAAAGGGTTCCCCCCCTTTCTTTTATTAAACACATACATTAGTTATTGGTCTCATAATTTGTCCCTCTTAGAAAATGTATACAACTCACCAATTAATTGTATAACATATGTAGCCATTATTAATTTGTAATGTCATCCAATAACATTACAAATAATATCATTGAACAATATATCTAATAAATTGTTCCATGTCATTGCAACTTGTTTAGAAAACCAATTTTCTAAATTGGTGTTAATATTTTATTGCATGATCATATCATCAATTAAATATTATTTGGTGTTTGCTAAGCTTGTTATTGGGTATAACCCGACTTGGATCACAACGTACTAACCACATCAATGTTCTATGTGTCTTGGGCATACAGAATCCAACAGCCCTCTCCTGCCTTCGAAGAAGTACCCACATTCAGGAACGGGTACTTAGATGTGTCAGTCAAGTCATCTAACTCATATTGAGTTAGCTGATTAGGCAGGCCGGCGGCAGCTTTCAACTCATTTACTTCCTTCAATAACCTTTTGATCAAATTATTTTGATCAACCAACATTTTCTTCATACCATCCAGCAATTCATCCTTTTGTCTCTCCCTCATCTCCTGATTTGTCAGCTTAGTCTTTATCATACTTAGTTCGTTAGAGAGAGAGGTGTTGAGATCTCTGATCACATCCTCGTCTAAACTGGTTTGTCTCTCAGATTGTGGGCGATCAGAGAATGTCTGATGTTTCTGTTTTGTCCTCCTCTCTTGCTCCCCAGTATCAACCGTCCTTTTGGACCTCTTTTCTTTCTCCATTTTGGCTTTAGCTGCCATCTCTGCCACTTCTTTCTCAAAGTCGTAATCCTTCTCCTTGGCATATCTCTTTCTTTTCTTTACTGCCTCTGACTCAGTTGGTCTAACTTCCTCTGATCGTCTCGCTTCAGACTGGATCACCTTCCTGATATAATCCCATCGATCAGGAGTATACATGTTTTCCCATAGGTGAGTGATCCGACCACTGAAGTCGTGCCTGATAGCACAGCAGTCGGCAAAAATTCTGGTATTCATTGACACTAGATGCTTGACCTCTCCACGCCTCGGAATGTTGGGAACTTGATCGTCGACGATCATCTGAAGAAATCGGGGATAGAGCAGCCATTTGTCCTTCTTCAGGGCCATTACGTTTTCGGCCATGCAGCTAAATATGAGATTAGAAATGTTAGCCTTCTCTCCACGGCAACATATAACCATTGCTTTTGCCCAGTCTAAGTTTAACCCATCTGATCCACCTTTTCGGTGATCTAAGCATATTATGAAGACATGGGCAATGTATCTCCACTCCTTGGACAGAAAGGATTTCTTGATTTCCTTTCTAGTCCCAAAAGGAGGACCTTCATATCCCATAGTCAAGAAGGCATCAAACACCTCCTGATCAGACAAATCAATATCACCTCCTGTGTCTTCTTCTAATCTCAGCACCCGGGATATAACTTCTTCTGTGATGGTCACTTGATAATCCAGAACCTTGGCTATAATACTCTCCGAATCTCCCCTTGTGTTGTACTCAGCGGTTCGCCAAAAATCTCGAATGTGTAAATCATAAATAGTCGCAGAATGAGATATGGCGTATGCTATAGGAGATCTCTGTAGCCATCTAATACAATCTCTGAATCCTGCTGCTTTAGGATGTGAGTCGTCTAGAATAGCAGTGATATTGTTTCGAACATCAAACTTGAGATTTGCCATTTATGTCTGACAAACAAACACACCAGGTTACAAATGATATTAGAATTCGAGTATTCACAAACTTAATGTAAATGAACAAATTGTGATAAAAGTGAAAATGCAGATATATACATGTATAATTAAAATGAGTTTACAGATCAATTAGTATATATATATATGTGTGTGTGTGTATATATATATATATATATATATATATATATATATATATTGTAGTTTCGCAAAGACGAAACTATAGTTTCGCAACAGCGAGTTTATAGTTTCGCTGAATTTATATTAAAACAGACAAAAAACAAGCACATTTTCGACAGACAAAACATATAGTTTCGGCAAGACATGATAATGGATTCAACTGGGCGAAACTGATTTTTGTTGACGAAACTGTCAGGTTCGCTCGGGCAGCATAACCATACAGTTTCGCTGTATTTAATGAACTTTCGTTCAGTTTCGCTGGAGGATAAGGTAGTTTCGCAGAAAGAACTGCGAGACTACCCAAACGACACACTTCAATCCAGACAAATGTAAGACAGATTAGTCTATGAAAACTCATGTTCGGAGTTCGAAACTCACATAAGAAGTTCAAAATCAGGTGACAATGCAATAGAACTAGACAACAACTGAGATTTGGGTCAAGAGTCTCGAAAACCCTAACAGGACACAGTTTCGACGAAAGTGGCTAATTTTTGCGAAAGTGAGAAGCTTGATTCGAAACTATGGTTATGTACATAGTAGTTTCGCAGAGAACTGAAAATATAATTTCGGCAAAGCGAAACTATACTTTCTGCAATACGAGAATGTAGTTTCGACTCTGATAAACTATAGATTCGGCATAACAAACTTATAGTCTCTACAGTACGAAACTATAGTTTCGGCAGGGCGAAATTATTGTTCTGCAAGCAAAACTCCAATTTCGCTAAGTGAAACTGTAGTTTCGCAGAGTCTTCACTTAAAATAAAACAAAATAGAATAAAATAAAATAAAATAAAATAAAATCAAGTAAAATAAAATAAAATAATAATAATAAAAAAAAAATGAAGGATATAGTATCATGTTTTTCTCGAAGTGTTTTAAGAGGATCATGACTTAGCGGGATTGCTGATATGTTTATCCGCTTAAACCCATTCCCATCTCTTTTCGACTCATGATCTGCAGCTGTTTATCATGTTCTGAATTGTCTTAGAAACTCAGCAACTTGGTCCCCACTGATATTTGATAAAGAACTAGTCTCGTCATCAAGGTTTATTGAGCATAATCATTGATATTGCCTTATCATTATACTGATGTACGATCACACTGACTGGCATATATACAAATGGGACTCTATAATGTATAGATGTAGAGACACATATATGTGAGATTCAGACTCAACCTATAACTAATTGATGAGAGCTTCAGGTCAATGTTTTCACATAGCAGAGAAGATCATCTAGGCGTGTTGATGAGAGCTTCAGGTCAATGCTTTCGCATAGCAGAGAAGGTCATCACTCCAGGTCAATGCTTTCGCATAGCAGAGGAGATAAACACACATCTTTTCTTATGTAACGTATGAATGTGTATGCAAGAGTGGACTATTTGAGATTATATAATGTTTGTCTTAGAGGGCGTTATCACCGAGTCACCATCCCAGTGGGAAACACCATAAGATTCACATCGATAATCTGTATGTACAATAATGGGCTATTTGAGATTATTTAACGTTTGACTTAGAGGGCGTTATCACCGAGTCACCATCCCAGTGAGAAACACCATAAGTTTCACATCGATAACCTTTGACATCAATTAGCAACTCTCAACCAAGTTGTATACAAGACTTGTATCTTTGTGCAGACCAAAATATCATGGGAATAATCCTTATTACTGAGTTATGATCTTTAGGTTTGCTGCATGATCACTTGTCTACTTTGTTTTCGGGATGAGTCTATCATGCATATCCCAACATAAGATGTCCCCTTGTTCTAACTTCATTTTCTTGAACTTCCTGAGAGAATGAAAATTAAGACTTATTATCAGTATGAATCTCCCACGAAATTTTATTCAATAGCCTACTAAAGGAAAAATTTCTTAAGAATCAAAGTAAAAGAAAAATAAGAATAAAAGATAAAAATCTATGTGACACAAGTTAGACAACAATCAAGACTAAAAAGAAAATGTGTACATATGTACAGGTGAAACAAGTGTTTTGCTCAGAAAAGTTTGTCAGAATGATATTAATTCTAGCATAGAAATCAATTCATAAAAATGTGGTTTATCAAATGTTTTTGTGAAAAGATCTGCTTTTTGATGTTTTGTATCAATAGATGAGGATCGATTGGTTTGCCGTTTTCATCCGGAGTGAGACATGTCTGAGCCGTGAAGGGAGTCATCTCAGAAGCAGCATCATCCATTTTGAATTTCTTCAAAATTTCTTTAATATACTTCTCTTGATGAATGAGAATTCCATCTGGTTTTTGTTCAACTTGCAGCCCGAGAAAGAAACACATCTCTCCCATCATGCTCATCTCAAATCTGTTTCGCATGACCTCCTCAAACTCCCGACATAATTGAGGATTTGAAGATCCAAAAATAATGTCATCAACGTAAACTTGCACAATCAACATCTCACCGTTTACCTCTCTTTTGAATAGAGTCATGTCAATGGTGCCTCGCGTAAAACCATTGCTTAAGAGGTACTGAGTCAGGGTTTCATACCAGATCCGAGGAGCTTGATGAATTCCATAAAGTGACTTATCAAGCTTATATACTTTGTCAGGAAAGTCTGGATCTTCAAATCCTGGGGGTTGACACACGTATATCTCTTCATCAATGTCCCCATAGAGAAATGCGCATTTGACATCCATCTGATAGACTTTAAATTGCTTGTGAGCAGCGTGCGCTAAGAATATTCTAATGGCTTCAAGACGGGCGACAGGTGCGAAGACTTCGGTGTAGTCAATTCCTTCTTCTTGAGCAAAGCCTTGAACCACTAATCTGGATTTGTTTCGCACCACTATTCCTCGATCATCAGGCTTGTTCTTGAAAACCCATTTTGTGCCAATAGGATACTTATTTGGTGGAAGATCCACCAGGGTCCACACCTGTAGTTTTCTGAACTGTTGCAATTCCAATTGCATCGACTCTACCCAGCAGGTATCTTGGAGGGCTGCATGAACGTTCTTAGGAACGGTTTGAGATATAAAACAAGAAAACAAGCAAACGTTGATCAAACCCGATTGACTCCGTGTCCGAACTCCATCAGTAATGGAACCAATTACGTTGTCGTGTGGATGATCTTTCAAAGTTTTGAAATCGACAGTCATGGAAGGGATATCAGTAGATGGTTGGTTAAATGATGAGCTGAATGGGGAAGAAGAGTTCGGTAAAGGAGATGAAGAAGGTGATGTTGATATGGGTGGAGGTGGAAGATCAAATGAAGATGAGGAAGAAGCAACACTGACTGAGGTATCATTAACAGATGTAGTGACATGAGGCACAATAGGCTCAGCTGGTATGGGGGCAGGAGGAATGAAGTTTGTTGTTGAATTGGAGAAGGGCACATCATCATCGAAGACTGGAAGATTGAATGACTTGAACACCGTATCTGAGTCAAAGAACCAAGCTGGTTCTGTGGGAACATGAGAGGAATTAGATTCCTGCCAATCGACATAGAATGACTCCTGAACTATACGTGTCCTCCTGTTATATACCCGATAAGCCTTCTGGGAAGAAGAATAGCCTACGAAATAACATTCATCAGAAACAACACCAAATTTTGTCTTCTGTGCTTGAGTATTCAGAAGAGTACACGAGCAGCCGAATGGGCGAAAGAAATCAATCAAAGGCTTTCGCTTGTGAAATAGTTCATACGGGGTTTTCATCTTATCTTTGACTATCAGCACCCTGTTGAGAACATAAGAAGCACAATTCACAGCCTCAGCCCAAAATATGATGGGTAAGGATGATTCTATTAACATTGTACGTGCGGCTTCAATTAGAGTGCGATTCTTTCGTTCCGCGACACCATTCTGCTGAGGAGTTCTCGCAGCACTGAACTGTCTTAATATTCCTTTAGTGGCACAGAAGGAATCAAAAATTTGATTTTTGAATTCAGTACCGTTGTCACTTCGAATAGCCATAACCTTCCTCTTGCTTATCGATTCAATCGAGAGAATTAACTTTTGCAACTCCTCAGTCGTCTCTCCTTTTGAGCAAGAAATCTTACCCATGAATATCTGGAGTAGTCATCTGTAATCACAAGACAAAAAGATTTCTTAGCAATAGATTTAACACTTATTGGGCCAAACAAATCAGTATGTAACAACTCCAGGGGATTTAAGATGCTATTTTCAATTTTAGGTTTGTGTGGTTTCTTTATGTTGCTTTCCTTTAGCACATGCCATACATTTCTCGACCACAGAAAAGTCTTTTAAAGGTAATCCCCTAACGAGATTGTTTTTAACCAGTTTGTTTATTATTTTGAAATTGACATGGCCCAATCTACGATGCCATAAGAAGGACTCAGAGGTGGAAGCTTTAGACAAGAGGCATGTGACTGCGGATGATGAGCTCTTTGAATTCATGTCAAGGAGATATGTATCATGCTTTCTGGGAGCCCGCATGAGTACTAGATTATCTGGAATATCAATCTCAGACTTCAAGAAGATACATTCATTGGACTTGAATAGGACCGGAATACTTTTATCACAAATCTGAGAGACGCTCAATAGATTAAATGCAAGCTCGGGAACGTAATTGACTTTTTCCAAGGTGAGCGAACCATTACAAACTTCTCCTTGACCTATCATTTTTCCTCCTTTCTTGTCTCCGGCGAAGGCAACATAGCCACCATCGATTATGCGGTAGTTGGTCAATAAATCTTTAAGCCCCATCATGTGTCTCGAGCATCCACTATCAACATGCCACACACTATTTACAGACTTAGTGGACGACTCCTGCAATCATATCAAAAGAGAATTAACCAGGAGTAATGGCCACCCAAGTTTGAACAACTTTAGGTTTCTCCGAAGTGGATTTCTTGCAAAAGAACTTATTAACTAGCTGATTCAGTTTACTTCCAAAAGAACGTCTATAAACATATCTGTGATGTAATTGAGGACAATGCTTAACTACATGATTGTCTTTACCACATTGAAAACAATGTGATTTTAATCTAGATGTATTATGTAACGAGTTAGAGATTTCATCAATGCATATTTCTTCATTACATTTGGATAAACTTGAATCAGTAAGTGTTAAATCATTATCACTGTATGCCTCATTTGTATTGACAGAGTTGATTTTATTTTGAAAAGAATGATTCTGTGCTGATGATACTGAAGTGTTATCTGAAATACATGAGGTACTAGTGCCACTAGTACTTGCCTCAGATGAAGATACAATCCTGTCATTACGCACAGCAAATTTCGCAGGTATAAATGATGGAATGGGATGAGAAAAGAATTTTTCAAAAGAGTTAGTTTTTGTTTCTTCATTGCTGTTCATAGCATTATCAGACAATGAATCAACAACTTCAATAGATAAATCAAAATCACGGTCCATAGCATTTAACAACCAAACCAAAACATTACTAGAACTGAACGAAACAGAGTCTTTTACAGCATTACTGGAAACAAAAACAGAATTTAAACTAGAGTTATGATCTAAAACAGAAAGCTGAGGTTCAGGTGTACTAAGACTAGAGCATCCAAGACCTCTAGTTGGTCCATAATCGTAGTCCTCACGAACATGCATAGGATTCACACCTTCTAAACCTGCAGACATACTGTTAGAATCTTCTTTGATTAAATCATTAGAAGGATGTGGAATGGGCATCGGAGAGTAACAGTATGTACTAGGAGGAGGATAAACCTTAGCATTTTCATATCCCAAACCTGTTTTAATCTTAGCCCCACGTTGAGATTTACATAAATCATCATGTTTCATTCCTGATATGGTCCATTTATCAAGTTTTGACTGAAGTTTGCTTGTTTCAAACTCAGCTAGGGCAACCCTTTCAGTCAAACCGTTCACCTCAACATTTCTTTCTAAAACAATTCTTTTTAAATGATCAATTTCTTTTAGCGCTTCATTTAATTTAACAAAGTATTTTGACTCATTCACTTTAAGTTCTTCATTAATTCTTTTCAAGTCCTTTTCATTATCAATTAATAACGATTAGCCTTATAAACCCCAAATAATCTGATTTTACATGCAGATGAACACATATCTTGAATTACCTCATATGGAAGTCCCATCACCACCTTCTCAGCTGCAAGGGCTTTATCACATTGACACACAGGAGTACTCGACTTGTTTTCCACTACGGTGGTAGCAGCATTGACATCATTTCTTTCAAGCACTGTAGATTGAGTTTCTGGCTTTCCATGCTCCTTCATATTTTCATCCTTCTCATACTCATTCTCTGCAACTCCATCCTTAAACTCCTTAAATGGATCAAACTCGTCGTCACAGTTCATCTTCATTTTCTCTTTCTGAATCTCAGCTACTAAAGCTTGATTAATTTCTTCTTTTGTCTCTTCAGCCTCTGCACTCCAGTCAAAGTTAGAAATTAGAGCAGTTTCTTTCTTATGGCTTGACTCATCTTTACTCCCACCAGCAGTCAATCTTGGAACTCCAGAGTTGTTAGGATCAGTGACAGTTGGCAATGGACATTCTCGTTTGAAGTGTCCCAATTGCTTGCAATTGAAACATCTAAGTTTAGACTTATCAACCCAGTTTGGAGTTGGAACCTTGACCGCCAAAGTTCTTTCTACCAGTCCTTTCCATAAATCTCCGAGCTCTAAGAGTCAGCATTACCATTTGCCATTGAATATCAGTTTCTTCAAGATCATCTGGATCCACTTGATACATGTCCTCCATAGTCATTCCTTTTCCTTTCAGATCACCAGCAACAAGTGCTTCATAACTTTGAACAAACATCCCAAAACGTGCCATAGTCTCAGCTGGAACAGTAGATTCATTAGATGCCTTTAAATTCCCTTGCTCTTTCCCCGGGTTAATGCCACTTCCAGAAAAATCACACACAGTCACTGCTCCTTGACGCGATGCCTGCATTGGAGAGCTTGCAGCGGACGATAGTAATGCAGCATTCTGTGAATAACCGGATGTTGGCATGATGGATTGATTAAACTCCCTCCTTTTTAGATCCAAATCAAAAGACTTCAGCTTGTTAATCACATCCATTAGTTTATAGTTAGCAAAGTTTCTTTCTTGTTTCAACATTCTCACTTGTAAACTCCACTGGGGTGGAAGAGAGTCTAGGAGTTTATTCACTTGCTCATGATTTCCTTAGATCCTCGTTTCCATCGTAAAATTCACGTAAGGCATCGTATAGAGATTTTGCATCTTTGTATTCGGCAAAGCGATTGTAAATATCAGGTGCAAGACATAAAGTCAAGGCTCTGAATGCTTTCTGATCTCTGTCAATCAGCTTTTGATCCTTTTCGGTGAATGTGGAGGAGTCCGAGTTTGGAGAGACAGTTCCACCGACAGTAACGGTTGGCTTGTGTGGTCCAGTGATGATTGACTCCCATTGGTTATGATCGGTGTAGAAGAAGAAAGCCTTAAGACACCTTTTCCAATCTTCAAAGTTATCTCCATTGATGAGTCTAGGGGGTCGGTTTGGTGCAACACTCTCTAAATCAGCCAAGGTGAGAGTAGTCATTTTGGACATAACAGTTTCGCTAAAGAAGAAGTAAATTCGCTGAAAGGTAGTTTCGCCAAGGCGAAAGTGTAATTTCGACAGGCTTAATTTTGGTTGTTTCGGCGATCAAGAGCGTAGTTTCGGCAGAACTTTCGCTAGCTAGAGACTATCAATAGCTTAGTTTCGCTGTAAATTTCGCAAGAAACAAGCTTGAACTTTCGTTCAAATAAATTTCAGCAGCAATTTCGCACAAATGTCACCCAATCAGAATGAACTTTCGTTCAAAGAACACAGTTTCGCTGGAAGGAACTGTAATTTCGCTGGAAGAACAGAAAACCCTTTTAAACCCCAAAAACAATCGAAAATCACCCAAATCTCAATGAAATTTGAAAAGGAGTGATTCACGAAGCTTCCTCAATCAAAAACGCACACTATCCAATCAATTTTCATGACAAAAACACTCTGTTTTGAAGTGAAATTTGAAACAAAGTTGGTATTGAACAAAAATAACCAAAAACCTCAAACAATCAAGAGCACTATGGCTCTGATACCATATTGTTGGTCCATTTGATCGGTTTTCAGTGCAGAAGAATGCTTGAATCGTTCAATACCAAACACACACAACAAACACTAAGAGAAGGATGATCAAAATAACACTAAAAAGCTTTCAAACATGGTTTTAATGATGAACAACAGTAAATGAATTGAAATAAGCTCAATGTATTCAGGAAGAACAAGCTTACAATAGCATCTTGCAACAATAATACACGATTAGGGTTTCTTGCAAGGATTCCTAACAATTAGACAAAAGAAATCTATATATAGCTGTCATAGTTTCGCATATAGTTTCGCTGTGGGCGAAACTATATAGGCGAAACTATAATTTCGCCCGGCAGAAACTAACAGTTTCGCCGGGTAAATATGATCTGAGCTGAACAGATTCGCCTGGCGAAACTGACAGTTTCGCCAGGCCGAAACTATAATTTCGCTAGACAGCTATATATAGACTTGAACTAAACAAACATATAAAGGAAACTAACATAGATCCTATTACAACGAAAGATAAACAAATACTAATCTAATGGTGAGTCCAACCTATCTTGATCTTCATTGGGCGATGGCAGCTTGAACGTGTTGCGCAATCAACTGAGCTAATTCCTCAGCAGTTTGTGGAAGTGGGTTTCCGTGGGTTTCCCATCTTGGAACCATGGTTTTTCTTTCATAACATAACAATCATGATATAAGTTAGTCGATATATCACGCAATATCCGAATCAGTCGCGTATGTAAGTAAAGAAATTTAACCATAACATCATAACATAACCATACATCACATTTCATTCATCAAAAAATTATCCCAAAAACCAATGTTACTTGTTTTTCATCAAATGCCAAAAGAACAACTTGGCCCAAACAAAATACTGGGGCGGTCAAATGCCATCCCCTAACAAGTACATGTTTTTACACGAGTTAATAAATTGTTTCACGCAACAATTACAATGATGAAATGAAATAGACAAACTGGAAATAAGACAATCATGGAAATCCGTGCCTAGCTCCTAGATTGCTCACGCCAAAATAAACTCCCGAACGTGCGGTAACCATGAGAAGTAGAACGCAAACTACCATGAGTGGCATGGTAACCCTCACATGTTGCTCCATCTCCATCTCTCACACACGATGGTTTGCATCCATCTCTCTAACTCTTGAGGCATCCAACCTCATCTTGGTCATATCAGCTGTCAGTGTCACGTCCTCGATCTTGGCTTCAGCAGCGATCAACTTTCTCTGCATCTCGAGCATCTTCTCCTCCAACAGTTGGATCCTGTGATGCATCTGCGCCTGTGCATCATCATCCACTACCTTCTCTTCCTCTAACGTACCCAGTCTACCATCTAAATCATCCAACATGTCATCACTACCTTCGTCATTCCTCATCTCCAGCGAGTCTAACCTGCTCTCTAACCGGACGCACCTAGCAGCTAGTAGAGGCACAGTCCTCTCCATTGGCTGCCTCGTTAGGGGTAATGCTCTCGAGTCAGAAGACTCTCCAACTCCTCTAATCCCTAGTATACCCTCTTCATCGGTCCACCTCTGAACTCGATCTCTTAACCATTCCCATTTCCCAGCCACACATGCATGTGTCCTCTTGAGGGGTCGCTCCACAACATATCCTATTGTCTCTCCATCTACATCCCTATCAGCAAGGGTCCTATTTTTGTGTTGTAACACTGTCTTTCGTGGAGTGATCTTCATTCTATGTCCTTCGGGGAATAAACGGAATGTCCTACGCGACGGACGCATCCCTATAGTACTAGCTCCAATAGGAGTGCTAGCTCTCTTCCTAACTCCACAAGTAGACAACTCAACCTCCTTAACCTCATCCCTACACTCATAGTCACTATCACCATCAACATAACCATCCCCACTAGATCCATCATCACTAGAATCACTATCCCCAGAACTGTCATCACTATCATCACTATCACTAGAGTCATCAACACCATCAACCATAGGAACTACAGGCTCTGTCTCATCTTCGGATGGAACTTCAATGGGCTCCTCTTCTTCGGATTCCTCGATCCACCCATTCCTGTTACTAGGATCACTAGCATGAGGTGACATAGTGGGTGCAAAGGCACTGGGGTCAGCATAAAAACCAGAAGTAAGCGATGATCTCTCAACCTGCGGGACCTTAGGCTCCTGATCCTTATCACTCGGGTTTGCTGACATCTATGACAAAAGGGCAATTATACTAGATTAAATTCTTATGCTGCATATGTTCACGAAATCATGCAACAACTAGAATATTCCAGAGTCAACTCATATGTAAGCACTTACGCATGCAAACAATTTCATCATATGAACTCAAGCTCGATTGTAGCACTTACGCATGCAAACAATGTCTCATATGGCATTCAAATTAAAATGTAAGCACTGACGCATGCAAACAATTTCATCATACGAATCCAAGCTCAATATAGCACTTACGCATGCTAAAAAATGTCTCATATGGCATTCAAATTAAAATGTAAGCACTTACGCATGCAAACAATTTCATCATATGAATCCAAGCTCAATAAAGCACTTACGCATGCCAAACAATAAACGTATCAGTTTAAATCTTCACACACGGCACCTAAAGTATGGCATACTTAATTTAGGCAATTTAAATATAATCTTACGTCTATTAAGGGCTAGTGGTATGAACACGCCTTTTTCCAAAAATCCCCAAAACTTTCTTCTTTTACGAAAAGTTATAGTCTAGATAAAATCTTTTTTTAAAAAACGAATCCTTTTCTAGTTTGCTATAACCATTGGCTCTGATGCCAACTTCTGTCACACCCTAAAACGACGTTAAATATCACAGCGGAATTGTAGATGCGTTAAGCATGGCGATGACAAAGTTGGAAACCAACATGATATATAGGCAAACGTTAAAACATAAGATTTAGATTACAAACCACAGGATTTTTGTCACAACATTCCAAAATAAGAAAAGTTCAAATTGTTTAAATACATAACCAACATCCATGCTCCTATGTACCTGAAATACATGCTTAAACAGTTAACATAAAGTTGAGTGAGTTTCACGGGTTTACAAAAATATTACATACAACAGTATCAGATATCATTGACAAAAAATGTGGTAAGTTGTATACTAGCTAGGGATTCAACTTAATGATTGTACCTGGAGCTATAATCAAACCAAGACACAAAAGCTTTACATAAAGTAAGCAATCCCCACGAAACGAATTCAACATACATTCACTCGCATCCCAAACGCTTGATCAGAGCTATTGATCGTGAGTGCGGGCTGTCAAACCCAAATAGATCTACTAATATACACTATGGCCTAACCCAAGGCTAATGATTATATGGGAAAAGGGGGTATTCATGAACGACTCACATGAACACAATAACGAAACACCCATAATCGAGACTATCATACGAACACATATGAGTAAGCCACATGATCATGATACAACGAACGAAGCCACGTATTTCCCCCACGATTTTGTAAAACGATAACAAGTTAAAACGGGGTCGTGGAAAACTCACCTTGATCAACGAAATTGAATGTACGTGCAATTACACCAACGAACGTCCAGTTAATCCTAATAATGCCCTAAATACGATACACACTTTAAGAATTGATACTCAAGTCTTACAAGCAAGTTGTTCATCCAACCTACTAGACTTATACTATTTTTAAGAAAATATTTGTTTACGCGAGTAGTTGGTGATTATAACACTCGGTTAAGATCTTAATGAAAACGGTGAATTACGCATTACTTAGACAAGTACTAATTAACAACCAAAATGTGAAAATTGTAACCAAATACACATGAAAACACTCATATATATATATACGTAAATAAATCCTAAATCACATTTCATGAATCAAACAAATTTAAGCCAACTTGGTATAAAAGTCTCTAAATCATGGCAATTTCTACGCATAAGTGACCATTTAGGCATCATAAAACATGTTTAAACGCACATATCACTTTATGAACCTATTGTACCTCATATGGCCGTAAATAATACATACAACAGGTCCATAACTACTGATTAAACTCAGACCCATATTATGCCTAATCTTCATGCCAAAAGTTAACGTTTTTACGACTAGTTAAGCCTAAAACGTAATATAATGCATCCAACACCAAGAATCATACATATTATCAAAATACATTATTTGGAAATAAAATATCATCACATTACAGTCCTAGTTCCATATTTCAAGAGTTCCTTTTAATCCACACCAAAACACCTAGTCTAGCATGCATTTCGATGTAAATTTCAACCATAATCATTCAAATCAACCAATCAATGATCCGTCCACAATCTATCATGTTTTCATGCTACATTATACCCTAACTTACTGTTCTAAACTATCCATAACAAAACAACTTATTGCATGTCAAAGATCAAGTCTTATTCCATCACATTTTGTAAGATATGAACCAATACATGCATATATATATATATATACATACATATATATATATATATATATATATGCGGCATTCATACACACATCAAATCCAACAAAATCCTTCAACAAAACACTGAAATATTCTGTTCTAAACCATCCGTAACGTTATCCATACTTGCATGTTCAAATCTAGTCATAAACCTTCACTTTTTGCAAGAACAAACACCCAAACATCAACATACACACATGCATGAATACGGTCACCCATACACACACTTAATACATGTAAACCTTCATCAAAATGTCACAATAGATGATTTATAACAGATTTCATACTTTGATCTACTTGCATGGACGATTCAACATCAACAACGCATCATCAAGCAACAATCTAGCATCCAAACTTTGACACACATACATGCACACGTACGGACATATACATACACATATACAACTCATTTTTATTCCATATTTTCTGTTTCAAAACAGATTTTTCCCAAAATCTTACTTGGATGAACAATCTACAGCTTTTAGGTAGTCATTTTCGTATAAAAACGTAACTAAAATGAAAGATTAAGGTTACCTTAGTCTTAGCAAGCTATTTTCACGAAGAAGAGCGTAGGATGGTGGTTTTTCTTCTAGATACACCACCAACAAAGCCTTCTTTTGCTCTAATATGCTTGCACCTCGAGTTCCAAGTGAAGATCTCCAAAGAAAATGGATCAAAAACGAAAATGGTGGTGGTGTGGTGGTGTTGGCCGTAGGTTGTAGAAGAAAAGAGGGAGAGAGTGATTTTGTTCTATTGAAATGAAGTAAAGAAGTGAAATGAGGGGCGGGGAGAGGGGTTTATATAGGGGAGGAGAGGGAAGGGGGAGGGGGCGGCCGAAGGTAGGGGTGGGGTAGTTGAACGGTCTCTTTCATTTTTCTCCCTTCTCGACCCGACTTTCAAAACCCGAACATGTTAAATTCTAATTCCTTGCGAAATTCTAGTCCAAAACGACTATTTACATGCCCCAAATCTTGGTTTTATCGTGCACTTGGGCATTTTATTGTTTATCCGCTAGATTGAGCCATCTCGTCACACTAAGGCGCGTAGATGCTGTTATCGGGTTTTCTCGTTACGATAGTCGTTCCTCACATAATAACATTAATATTAGTGTAACTAAGATTAAATTAGTCCAAATTCTCATTTTTACCTATGACGTTAATATTTATTTCCCGGTAGGTTTGTAGTGGCGTTTATTTCAGACATTCGCCAGTCTCAGGTTTTCATGGTCGAACACGCATGAAATAGAAACGTAAGCACACGTAGGACTCTAATAAATCTTTAGATTAGTTTATTTAGTGCTATATATTCTAAAACAAGACTGAGCATAGAAATCAAGATCTAGGGTTTCTAGGGAAATTACCCGAAAATCGAGGGTTGTCACACAATCTCACACCATCTCAGATCATTCAACAAGATTTGGATGAACTTCCACAAGACATGGTTGAAGAAATGGATCTTCAGTGGTCTATGGCAATGATTGCCTACAGATCAAAAAGGTTTCTATAAGGAAACAGAGGGCTGAGCATGGACAAGAAAACAAAGATTGGTTATGCTAAAACCAAGGTCAGATGCTACAACCAAGAGTTGACTGAAACAACAATCCAACACAAGCATCGAGCAGCTTCCAATCAAACAGACAGATCCCACATCCAATCAGTATCCCTGCTGCACCAACTCCACCACAAATCATATAATATAGTCCAAATCAGTGATCCAAATCATCGGCCATGATCATTAAGAAGGATGGTGAATGTGACTGGAGCATGTGTGAAGCTGAAATTCAATCTCCAGATCATGCCCTCATGGCAGACATTGAAGACAAAATTTCAGAAATCCCGATAGAGGTAAAGGAAAACCTCTACACACAAGCATACATAGATGAAGTCAATAGATACAGAGAACATGCAAATAAACTTTCAAAGAAAGTAATTGAAACAATCATTTTAAATGAAAGTATTAAGTCAGAACAAAAATAATATGGCATCAAAATACTTTCATTACAAAATGATTTTGACAAGTTAATGCCTGAAAAGCTAACACTTGCAGCTCAGGTTGAGCAACTCTCCGTATCATTGACTGAATCTAAAACATTACAGGCTAAAACTGAAGTAAAACTTCAGAAGTTTTAGGTAAGTAACAAGAAGTTTGAAGAACTTCTTGCACAACAAAGGGCTTTTAAAGACCCTTTAGTTTTAGGTTCAGGTGTGCATTATTGTCTGATCCAGTTGATCAAAGTTCATACAGAAAATCAATTGGCTGATCTTTTTACAAAATCATTGATTCAACTAGATTTGAATTTCTGGTTCAGTCACTTGGTATGATCAACTATGAAACAACAAATTATTGTTTTAAAACATTAAAATCAAACAGTCTTGATTCTGTCGAAGTCTAAAACAATTATCCTACTTATATCTTTTTCAAAATCAAGATAACATGCAAACAAATCATTTATAAAATTGAATCATACATGCACTTCATGAGAAATGATAGTACACTAGCATAGCTCTTCACTTGGGTCGTTTTCCACTAATAAAGACTGATGATACCTTGTTTGATATGTGGATAGGCTTAGCATGGGACACCTAACATCAGATACCACAGTGAAGAACTAAATTCTAATGATTGTAGGGTCAATAACACAACTTGGTTTATGGTAAGTATTGATTTCTTCAACATAGATAGCTTGAAATCTAACTTCAATACACCAAGTGAAACAGATTATAAATTGCTCAATTTAAGTGTCTCCTCTGTTATGGTACTCATAGACCTGGAGTACACCAAGACATTCTTTGTTGTGCTGAGCACAGACCTGAATGTTCTTAATCATGATCCATAAAAGATTCCCAATGAGGAACACTTCCAGTAAGGATGATCAATCTATAAAGTCTTTGACTAGCTTCCAAAATGAAGTGCAAAAGAATCCCAAAGTGGATCACCTAATAAACATCAATTAATAAAATAATTAAGCATTTTCATCCTAATAGGTCTTATGTATTGAAATTGCTTTCTGGCATATCTTAAGGAGAATCATACATATCATACAATCAGATGTAGGGTACACACACTCATGTCAATCAACCTAAAACATGATAATCACTCACTATTTAAAACAACCATTAATACCATGCTTGAGTTCAAGTGGATCAATATATCTACAATCAACATTGTACTTGTCTATGTCTATTCTTCAAAATCAAACAGACAACTCAGTGAAGAACTACATACTAGTATGATCTCATGGTATGGGCACATGATTCATATGTTTTATGTTTAACATGCATCAACAAACGATACAATTCTTGATAAATCACAAGTAAATCACTCTTAAACAAACAATTGGACTTTGATAATTTCAAATTAAACATATATAAAGTTCTGTCAAATTTTTATAAATATGCAAAAATTTAGGGGGAGAAATTGATGGGGTTTTAACATGTTTATCAAAGCTCATACAACTTAGTTTATATGAAAACGCAGCGGATTTATATTTTAAAACATGTTATTAAGTTAGCTGTTAAACCCATTTTAACAAAGAACCCCAAGCCATTGATCATTATACACAATACATAAAAATGAAAGAACACTAGATAGTTAAGAATCTACAACCTTTGTAGCTTCCTAAATCCGAAATTATGAGGTGAGGATGATGGTGTTTGTGGCTGAAACTTCAAACAAGAAGTCCTCAAGAGGTTGTACCCAAAGCTTCTTCAAACACCTTTGATTGCTAGGAATCCGTGACACCGATTTTCAGCAAGCAAAAACCCTTTTGAAAGCTGAAATATTTCTTCTCTTCTTCTTGTTCAAAACCATGAGATCAAGAGAGAATTTTGAGAGGAGAGAGCTTATTGCATGCAAGAAAGAATATTGAATGTCTCGAAGAATGTTAGCATGCTTATGTTTTGTATGTTTACAAGACAAAGAGAATGGAATCAAAATGCCCCTTGGGCGGCCGATCCATTCAAGGCAAAGGGTCCCACCCTTTTAAATCTTAAACACAACTAAACACACATTTCTTTCAAGTTTATAAAGTTTAAAACTTATTTTTAAACTTTATAAATTAAACACTCTTTTATTTTTTATCATTTAGTAACACTAAATAATGAAAAAACAAATAATATCTCATGAACAATTATTCACATAATAATGTTCATTTGCAAAAACAATAATTTAGAAAATCCATTTTCTAAATTGGTGTCATTATTTATTTGTATGATCTTATCAACAAATAAATTATCTTTTGATGTTTGTTAAGCTTGTTATTTGGTATGACCCGACTTGGATCATATCACACTAGCCACATCAATTTAATATGTATCTTGGGTAGATCAATTCCTTCAATCTCCCACTTGCACAAGATTCATAGAAGATTGATGCAAGCAGCAAATAACGCCTAGCAACGGTTTGCTACCCCTAATGTATATGACTAAGTGCCATTCAATAACATCATCCTTTTCAAGTACCTTACTTGAATATGTTTTAGGTGAATTAATCATTTATCCTTTTGTTTCAGATGTCATGTTAAATCCAAGAGACACAGAACTGTCATTCTCCGCAGATTTAACTTTAACAGGCCTTAGACATCTAACTCTCAATGAATAAGAGGAACAAATTCCATCTTGACTACATACGTCTCTCACAATCATATCATACTTGAACTCAGCCTTATGTACTGGCAATTTTTCAGAACAGCAAAGTACTAAGTCAAAGTACAATACTTGGTGAATATCAAGACCCAATATGTATCTCAGGTCTGAGGATACAATGATATTCGCCTTTACTCAATATCTCTTATGACTAATCACAAAGATTCCATACAGAAATAATTGAGAGCGGGTCAGTCCAATATCTATATCCCATAGATATCAATGAACCTTGGTAGCAACCTCTTGCTCTATATTCATACCTTATGAATATCAACCAATCCAATTTCATTATAGTCTTACATTCATAATTGTTCCCACAAGTATGATCGACTACGGACGTTTAGAATAATTTATTTATTCACGGATTTAAACATGCTAAAATAGAAGAACAAATGAAATTATAACCATATAATTAAGTCAAATAACATAAGTTCCAATATTTAAATACAAAATACAACATCAAACCCAGTCACTTGAATATCTAAGTCCCATGGCACAAGCATGGCCTTCATGCTTTGCCCTTTCAAGGAGCTTTGTGAGTGGATCCGCAATGTTTTTATCAGTGTGGACTTTGCGAATACATATCTTTCCTTTTTCAACTTCATCCCTTATGTAGTTGAATCTCCGTTCAATGTGCCGAGTCTTTTGATGAGCACGAGGTTCCTTGATTTGAGCAATCGCACCCTCGTTGTCATAAAAGATCACTAGGGATCCTGAATGGAAGGGACTACCCCTAGATCGGCTATGAATTTCTTCAGCCATGCCGCATCCTGTGCTGCTATTGAAGCGGCGACGTATTCCGACTCTGTAGTGGACAACGCTACGACTTCATGCTTGAGCTTTTCCAAGAAACAGCTCCCCTATTCAGAATAAAGATGTACCCCGATTGAGATCGTGAATCATCTCGATCGGTTTGGAAACTCGCATCCGTGTAACCTTTTACAATGAGTTCCTCTTCACCAGATCCGTAGATCAAGAACATGTCTTTAGACCTCCTTAGGTACTTCAGAATGTTCTTGACAGCCATCCAATGACTATCACCAGGATTTTGCTGGTATCTACTTGTCATGCTTAAAGCGCATGATACGTCCGGTCTAGTGCATATCATTGCATACATGATGGATCCTATAGCAGATGCATATGGGATTGCCTTCATTCTATTTTGCTCCTCCTTTGAGCTTGGACATTGAGTCATACTCAATATTGTCCCTCTTTGAATAGGTACACTACCTTTCTTAGAGTTTTCCATCTTGAAACTTTGCAAGATTTTGTCAATGTATGCACTTTGATTCAAACCAATCAGCCGCCTTGATCTATCCCTATAGATCTTTATTCCCAGAATATAGGCAGCTTCACCAAGATCCTTGATGGAAAAACAACTTCCAAGCCAGGTTTTTACACCTTCCAAGGTTGGGATGTCATTTCCAAATAGTAGTATGTCATCAACAAACAATACTAGGAAGGTTATTATGCTCCCACTAGCCTTTTTGTACACACAAGCCTCATCAGCGTTTTTGATGAAGCCAAATTTCTTTATCTCCTCATCAAAACGGTGATTCCAGCTTCTCAATGCTTGTTTCAATCCATAGATTAATTTCTTTAACTTGCATACTTTATCAGGATGTTTTGGATCGACAAAACCTTCAGGCTGAACCATATAGACATCTTCCTCAAGATATCCATTTAGGAAAGCGGTTTTGACATCCATTTGCCAAATCTCATAGTCATAATGAGCAGCTATGGCAAACAATATCCTTATAGACTTTAGCATTGCAACAGGTGAGAAGGTTTCATCATAGTCAACCCCTTGAGTTTGAGTGAAACCCTTTGCTACAAATCTAGCTTTATAAGTATCCAAGTTTCCATGCATATCGGTTTTCTTCTTGAAAACCCACTTACTTCCAACTACTTTGGAATTAAGAGGTGGTACGACAAGTTCCCAAACTTGATTGTCATACATAGATTGCATCTCAACGTTCATGGCTTCAAGCCATTTGTCACAATCCAAATTGGACACTGCATCATGATATGTGGTTGGTTCATCTGAATCTACCACATAGCATCCATCCATGAAAAATCCGTATCTTTCAGGTGGATTACTAGTTCTACCACTTCTGCGAACGTTTTGTGTGTATTGATCAACCGCTTGATCATCCTCAACATCCTCATATTGAGTGCTAGTTTCAACCAAACGTGCATCGAGCTGTGAATCTTGATCCTCCTCAAGATCCACTGTTCTACTGCTAGTTCCTTCCATAAGGAACTTTGTTTCTAAGAACTCACCCTTTCTGGCAACAAACACCTTTTGTTCCAGTGGATCATAGAAATAATATCCCATAGAATCTCTAGGATATCCAATAAAGATACACTTGGTGGATCGGACATCTAATTTGTTTGGGGTGGGAGTCTTAACATAAGCCTCACAACCCCAGACCCTTAAGTATGATAGGGATGGAACTCTTCCATGCCATATCTCAAAAGGTGTCTTTTCCACCTTTTTGGTTGGGGCCATATTCAAAATACGGGCCGCGGAGAGCAAAGCAAAACCCCAAAATGATAGAGGCAATGTGCTTCTAGCCATCATAGATCGAACCATATCCAATAAGGTTCGATTTCTTCTCTCAGACACACCATTGTGTTGTGGTGTTCCAGGTGGAGTGAGTTGTGAGATAATCCCACAACTCCTAAGATGATCTTGAAAAACATCATTTAGATATTCACCACCTCTATCGGTGCGGAGAACTTTAATTGTTTTGTTGAGTTGATTTTCAACTTCATTCTTGAAGATTTTGAACATTTCAAAAGCTTCATCTTTGTGCCTTAATAAGTACACATACCCATAGCGACTATAATCGTCGGTGAAGGTAATAAGTATCTTTCACCATTCCTAGTCATTGGCTTAAAAGGACCACATACATCCGAATGTATGATACCTAATAAATCTTTTGCCCTTTCGATAGTTCCACTAAAGCGTGCCTTAGTCATTTTACCTTGTAAACAAGATTCACATACATCAAATGAATCATATTCATTTGTTTTTAAAAGACCATTCTTTTGTAGTGTTTGTATACGTTTCTTGTTTATATGACCAAGACGACAATGCCAAAGGTAGGTTTCACTCAAATCTAATTTGAGTCTTTTGGTGGTTGCTTGGTATATAGAGCTATCATATGTTGCATTTTCATGAACCAATTCATAAATACCATTACAAGGTATAGCCTTAAAATAAAATACATGATTTAAAGAAACATGAATATCATTGTCAACAAACTTGAAATCATAATCATATTGTCTTAAACGGGAAACAGAAATTATGTTCCTAGTCAAGCTAGGAGCATATAATATATTATTTAAAATAACTTCCAAACCACTTGGAAGCTTCAAAATGTAGTCTCCTTGGGCTTCCACGTGAACCTTTGCACCATTGCCCATAAAGAGACTTATTTCCCCTTTTGCATAATGCTTATTTCTTCTGAACCCCTGCAACAAATTACAAATGTGAGTTCCACATCCGGTATCTAATACCCATGTGTTAGAAGAAATAACATTCAGCTCAACATGTATCATGTAAATTATACCTGAGGTTCGCCCGGCATCCCTCTTTTCTGGACAATTTCTCATCCAATGCCCGATCTCACCACATTTGAAGCATTGGTCGTTCACAGCAACCTTTTGCTTCTTCTCCTTGGGCTTCGGAGGTTGCGCCCTAACAACCATCTTCCCCTTCCCCCAGCGTGCCCCTTTCCTTTGGCAACAGTTGCTTTAGGAGGGGGTGGAGGCCTTCTCCTTCTCCCACCTTCATTAATGGTGAGAACGGGTAAAACCCTTTTACCCATTCCCGCCTCGGCTGATTTGAGCATTGAATGAAGTTCATTTATGCTCTTGTCCTATCCGTTCATGTTGTAGTTCATGATGAATGCCTCAAACTTTTTAGTTAGGCCGTTAAGGATCAAATCCGTGGCCAACTCTTTTGAGACAGGACAGTTTAGCCTTTGAAGGCTGTCGATGTGGCTTTTCATCTTAAGAACATAAGATGAAACTGATTGGGATTCCTCCATCCGACATGCATTAAGCGCTTGAACCGTTTCGTAGCGCTCCACTCTAGCTTGCTACTGGAACGTTTCCCGCAACTGAGTGATCATGTCATAAGCTCCATGGAGCTCATACCCCTTTTGGATTTCGGGTGTCATACTTGCTAACATTAGGCAAGAGACTTGGACGGAGTCTTCCACATATCTAACCCAATCATTATACGCTTCCACATCTTCCTCGTCAGGTTCATCGGGGATGGGATCATCAAGGATGTAGGCCCGCTTTTCTTGCTTGAGAACGATTCTCAAGTTGCGGTACCAATCCATGAAATTGTTAGGTGTTAGACGATCCCTTTGAACGATCGCCCTTAGGGATTGGTTGTTTTGGTTTGGTACATCGTTATTAGCGTTGTTGTTTTCGGCCATCTACAAGATTTTACAAAGTTCCATTAGTAATCGTTGATATAATTATATTTCATTTATCAATACCCTTTATGTCTCATAGACAATTAATAAATAAAATTTTAGAATCCAATGTTATATTTAAATATTGGTTAGGTGACCTTTATCCCATTATTTAAATAAACAAGGTAGTCATAAATGACAATTACAACCTATTGCAACTTCTAGTGGTATGGGATCGTTTGAACATCTTATGTTTATAACAGCATGTTTATCCCATCAACACCTTTTGTAAAACATATTTTAGGTGATCCATTCAATGTATTTTACAAATCAAGTCGTCCTACTTACACACACGTGTGAGTTTACTACATAAGTGGTTAGGTGACCTTTTTTCCACAAACATGGTATTCTCACCTCAAGTTACAAGTTCCCTCAAAGTGGTTAGGTGACCTTTATCCCACTAAGAGTTTGCAAGTAACCTAAGTGTTGTGTAAAAGGATGGTGTTCAACTTGTTTTCAAAAGGGATTTATAATTTCACAATTCTTGTTTTAGAAAAGTCTATGTATCATATGATTGTATGCATTCAACCATATGGTACCCTATTGGTTCTTTTAAATAAAACCCATTTTATTTTGCAAACCATTAACTCCTTTTATAGAACCATTCTATTTATGCTTAATGATTTGAGAACCAATTTCTTGTTATAGCTTGTTTTAATCGATGGTTTGTTAATCACATCCAAATATTCATAACAAACAACATCATAAGCATTCAACCAAGCATAACAAAACAAGTCATATATGCATAACAAAGCATACTAAGTTGATCACACTTGTTTAGCCAAAACAAGTGTGTCAAATGGTCTTGTCCTAAGGGTTAAGAATCATGACACATGGTTGACCAAAGGGACTCCCACTTGAAACCACATCTTCAAGCATCCTCTTTGTCTTATCTTTTCTTCAAGTCTTGATCTTGAGCATCGTTTACAAAATATGTATCCTAATACATTTTTCTAGTAAAGAAAAACTCCTAATCTATTTATTACAAACCATATGAATGAATAGATTACAAAACAAAACTTGAAACCAAAGATAAATTATTACATGCCCAAATGAATATAACTAGACAACCAATCAATCAATCAATCCATATGGTCAAGGCTTTGTTATGCATAATCAACAAACAACATATTAAAACATATCATATGTCACGGTTTTGACAGCCCCTTTTAACCCATTTTCTTGGCTAACATTAACCAAGAACATATGGGTTTTGTCCAAACAAACAAACATCTTATGATCTAGATTTTTAAAGATCATTACATGCATAAAGTAACATCTTTAAGACATCAAAACGGGGTCACATTTCAGCCCACTAACTCACAGATTTGTGGTGTCAAGCACCAAAAAAAACGTGAACTAGTAAGTGTAATATATGTATGCATATGTATAAGTGGCTCTTGATGCCATTGATGGGGTTTTAACATGTTTATCAAAGCTCATACAACTTAGTTTATATGAAAACGCAGCGGATTTATATTTTAAAACATGTTATTAAGTTAGTTGTTAAACCCATTTTAACAAAGAACCCCAAGCCATGGATCATTATACACAATACATACAAATGAAAGAACACTAGATAGTTAAGAATCTACAACCTTTGTAGCTTCCTAAATCCGAAATTATGAGGTGAGGATGATGGTGTTTGTGGCTGAAACTTCAAACAAGAAGTCCTCAAGAGGTTGTACCCAAAGCTTCTTCAAACACCTTTGATTGCTAGGAATCCTTAACACCGATTTTCAGCAAGCAAAAACCCTTTTGAAAGCTGAAATATTTCTGCTCTTCTTCTTGTTCAAAACCGTGAGATCAAGAGAGAATTTTGAGAGGAGAGAGCTTATTGCATGCAAGAGAGAATATTGAATGTCTTGAAGAATGTTAGCATGCTTATGTTTTGTATGTTTACAAGACAAAGAGAATGGAATCAAAATGCCCCTTGGGCGGCCGATCCATTCAAGGCAAAGGGTCCCACCCTTTTAAATCTTAAACACAACTAAACACACATTTATTTCAAGTTTATAAAGTTTAAAACTTATTTTTAAACTTTATAAATTAAACGCACTTTTATTTGTTATCATTTAGTAACACTAAATAATGAAAAACAAATAATATCTCATGAACAATTATTCACATAATAATGTTCATTTGCAAAAACAATAATTTAGAAAATCCATTTTCTAAATTGGTGTCATTATTTATTTGTATGATCTTATCAACAAATAAATTATCTTTTGATGTTTGTTAAGCTTGTTATTGGGTATGACCCGACTTGGATCATATCACACTAGCCACATCAATTTAATATGTATCTTGGGCAGATCAATTCCTTCAGAAATTGAACATAGAAGTACCAAAGGCAGCAGAATTGTGCATTAACATACAGTTTATCATACATTTTAAAATTTGAAAAATAAACAAAGCTAAAGTGAAACCAACATTAACAAACAGCAGGTTGACACATATATATTTATTTATTTTATGGCATAATATTGCTTTAGAGTGATATCAAATCATCCATATATTGAAGTGTTAAAATTCAATATTTTAACATAAATTTTTAATCAAATCAAATAAAAAAACCTGAAGTGTTAAAATTAATTTGAAAAATCATGATTTTGAAAATATTCAAAACTAATTTGAAAATCTAATTTTTAAAACAGATCAACCAATCACAACATTCAAAAGTTTCTTAATTTTTTTTAAATTTTCACAACTGTTCATACAGCAGATGAGAAAAAGGTTCATCCGCTATGAACAAAACAGCACTACAAAATTCCTTCAGATCAAACATTTTAACAACTGTAGATATAGTGGACAACCAAAACATTCATCTGCTGAAGGTACTGTACCAACCAAAATTACACAAGTGTCTACAGTGCATGAACAAAATTGTTCATCCGCTGTGAACATCATCCAAAATTACACAAGTGTCCATATCACATGAACAAAAATGTTCAACCGTTGTGAACATCATTCTGACACAAAGTACTCCACAATGCATGAACAAAATTGTTCGTCTGTTATGAGCAGATTAAACAAGTGTTTACAGCGTATGAACATTTTTTTCATCCGCTGTGAACATATCAATCAAAGCAGTCAAGTGTCTACAGCGCATGAACAAAGTTGTTCATCCGCCGTGGAAACAGTCACTCAAAATAAATCAAGTCATGCATAGCGCATGAACAAAAGTGTTCATTCACTGTGTGAACAGTGCATAGGTAAAATGCACAGCGCATGAACAAAATTGTTCATCCCCTGTGTGAACAGTGCGTAGGTAAAATGCACAGTGCATGAAAAAAAAATGTTCATCCGCTGTGTGAACAGTGCATAGGTAAAATGCACAGCGCATGAACAAAATTGTTCATCCGCTTTGTGAACAGTACACATACAATGGGGTCCACAACTTATAGCCAAAATTGTAGAACGGACACTGTGTCCACAGCGGACACTGTACTCACAACAGATAACCAAAAGGATTCAAATTTTTACACCACGGACAAAACACTATATACACAGCGGGTGTACATTTATCCACTGTATATATAATTCACACTTGTCTAATATTTACTTTTCACCAGTAAAAAGAGAGTGTGAAGTTTAAGAGTCAAAATTTTAAAACAGTCAAAATCTTTCGATAAACCCTAATCACCTTGTACGATTCACACAAATCAAACACCAAATTCTTCTTGTTCAGTTGATCGGAAAGGTATAACAATATGATTTCGATGCTTAATCAAAGATAAACATTGTCAAATTTCATTTCAGATTCAGGCATTGTTCAACTCAGTTGAATAGTTGATGAACAATCAGTAATGAACAATTTGATTTTGTTTAAACAAATCAAACATGAAATATGTGAAATCAAGCATTAGTCGATCATATTTAGATGTTAATTTAATGATTTGGGACTAAATGTTCATTCTGATCATGAACAGTCTTGATGTTCATGATAAAAACAGACGAAATCACTGTTTAATCTTTCAAAATAATCAAAATATGATTAACTTGTGTTTTTTAATTGATATTCATCTTTAAAAACATCAAAACAGACTTTCATTAACAAGAAATTTTGTTCACAGCATCACAAACAATCGTTTAATGCATAAGCATTAGTGAAAATAAATTGATTGTTTGACTTTTAAAAGTCAAACTTGATTTCAAAATTAACATGACAAAATGAACAATGTATGTGTATATGAACATGTAAAACATGACAAAACATCATTCAATATAAGGAATTAATTTTGATTCTTCAAATGATCATTTCAAATAAAGAATTCAACAAGCAAAACACAAAAGTGCTGACTTGCAAAAGTCAAATTGATTTGATTATTAAAACATTCAAATCATTCATTTTCAATCATAAAACAAGTTCTAAACATACATAGGTGGTTATTAGTCAAACATACACATGAAAACTTAATCATCAAATCATCATTACAAACAATTGTGCACATTTATTACACAATCACTAATATGTATCTACATTTGTGCAGGTATGGCTGATTTAGTGTTTGTAAGAGATCACTACATCTATGCATTTCTTAATCCTGACTCTCCTAGGTCATAGAATTACAGAGACATGATTCAAGCAATCAGACAAACCAGACTTGTGCATGTATGACCTTTAGTCCAGACATATATAAAGATCACATTGTCTAATTTTGGACCAATGCACACCTTGGTGAGATTGATGATCAGCAAGTAGTTATATCTACTATGCATAATCAGGAAATCATCATCTCTGAGGAAGTAATAAGAAGGGTGTTGCAATTAGGTGATACAAATACTCAAGGCCCAGTTGAATTTGATGAGCACTATATGCTACATGTATTCAGGCAGATTAGCTATACTGGAAACATTGATAGAAAGCAGATCAAAAAATCATACATGTGCGCACAGTTCAGGTTCTTGATGCACACTTATCAGAAAACTATGACCAACAGAAAGATAGGATGGGATGCAACATCCCTAAGGACATCTTGTGCATTAGCAAGCATTATAGCAAGAAGGCCATTTAACTTTGCTGCTCAAATTCTCAATGGTCTTGTCTATAACATCACAGAGGTGAGGAACATATTTCTTATGTTTCCAAGATTCATGCAGATGGTCATAGATGATCTACTGCCTAACATCCCAAGAGAAGGAGCTATTTTACAGCCTGTTCACCACAATGAATATGTCTTCAACAAGATAAGATCTAGCATTTACCAAGGGGATGAGGTGCCTGTACCTCCTCATATGATTGATCATGACATCCTTGTTCCTGAGGAGTTTCTTAGAATTCCAGGACAAGATGAACCATTCATGTTATTCCAACAAGCCAATCAACCAGCCCTATCGTTCAGCCAGCACCAATCATACAAGACCCTATCATTCAACCACCACCAATCATACAGCCTGAACCAGTCATTCAACAACAACCAATCATGCTTGAACCTATCATAGAACAAGTACCATTAATCCAAGCCCAAAACATACAGCCAGAACAACCAATATCACCATAACAACCTCTAAGCCCACAACCATTCGTCCCATAACCATTCAGCCCTCAATCATTCAGTCTCCATCACATAGCCCAAACCTCTCTAATCAGCAAACAATTTCACCCCTTTTAAGAAATATAAGAACAGCACTTGCACAAAAACAAACGAGCATGAAGATGTTGGAACTTCATCTCATGAACCTGAACCTAAACATACAACTACTGCTACTAAGGATGTTGGACGAAGCAGTGAGATGCTCACAGAAGAAGATATTAAGCACTCCAAAGTATTTCTTTTCACTGAGTATAACAAACTCATTGAAAGATCCAATCAAAGAGCTAAGAAGTTAAAAGAAAAGCTCAAAGAGAAAGACAAGGAGATTGAAAAGCTTGATTTAGATCATAATGCACAAAAGCAGATTGTGAAGTTTGTGGAACAACAGCTTAATCACACAAAGAAGAAATTAAAGGAGAAAGACAATGAACTCCGTGTTGGTAAAGCTGAGATTGACTGCTGGGACAATCAGTCAATAGCTAAAGAACAGGAGGTTGATGAATTGAAAAGGATCATAGAAGCTCAATCTGAAGAAATTCAAAGATTAAACAGAGAGCTTGAATACAAGGACACTCAGTTGAATGAGGAAGAACAGTCAGCAGATCTTATTGAAGATCTGAGTCATTCTGAGGAATTACCTAATGAAGCAGAAACAAGTCAACAAGAAACTGAATAAATATAACTAGCACTGATCATTCCTGAAGAATCATACATAATGGATCAGTTGTTAAGTGATGCTAATCCTTATGAGAACATACACTACTCACCCATCTTGAGACAACACTTTCACACTCCTGATCCAATTTCTCAAGAAACAAGCATTGTTCCTTATGATCCTCTAACAGACAAACAAAAGCAGTTAATCAAACAATTTGGTGAATCTTTGAAAGATCCATCCAAGGATCAAGCTTTATCATCATCTAGAACTCCTTTCAGGACTTATGAAAGAAAAAGGAAGATGTTGTATTTAGCCTCTTTACTCAAAGGAAAACAACCAGAGGGTGAACAAGAAAAACCTAAATCTTCACCGCTTAAGCTTCTAGAAGTTAAGACTGAACATGTTGAGTTAGATGCTCCACAACTATCATCTAAATCATCTACCCTAGAAGAGGAGGAGATAGATCAACCCTTTTAATAACAACAAGCTTCCATCATTATCTTAAGTGATTCTGATGAGAAAGAAGAAAGGGATGAAGATGAGATCATGCAAAACATCCAAGAGCTCTTCACAGATGATCCTCAACCTTGATGGGAATAGAACTAACAACTTGAGGATTCCCTAATGACTCATTCGTACATCTTAACCTGACTGAGGTTAAAGACTTACTCAAAGACTTTCAAGAGGTCATGCAAAATGAACCAGAGCAAACATACAGGAGATACAAAGAAATTAAAGACAAACAAGACCTTGAAAAGAATCTTCCTAAAGATCCTCAAATAGAGAAGATGACCTCGTCCCAGGTGAAAAGTTGGTTGAGTCATTCAAGAATCCCTTATAGGTCATATGCAGGGAGAACAATATCTCAAATGAAAGAGATGGCAAGAGACATACACAAACATATTAGCAAATGCTCTTAAGCCACAGGTCTTCAGACCTCACCCTGTATCTTCTCTGTCTACTTGTCATCAAGCTCCTACGGAACTTCATGAAATAGAAGAACCAAGACAATTCATGCGTCATAGGCTATGGCCTGAAGGTAATGAAGTTCGGGAGATGATAAATGAGAAGACAAATTTTGTCAAGCTGTATGACAAAATCACACTCACTGTGGATGCCAATGAAAGAAAGATAGTGGCATGCAAATGTGATGAAATCTGGGATGCTGTCCTAATCAAAAGAGTATCTGGACTTGTCCAGTACTTATCATACATATCCTAACTGGGATCATTAAGCTATGCAACAGATTGAACCTGATGTAATTGAGGATGGTCAATCATACAAACAATCCCAGGGGAGCAGATTTCTATCATATAATGAGAGCTTACATGAACAGACATCATCATGAAATGAAAGCTAAAGCTGATAGAGAAGATAAACTACACATTGCCAAGCTTAGAAGAGAACATGCATTAACAAGAAAACAAAAGCAAGTAAGGGAAGAATCTTCTTCTCAAATTGATCCTGACATTCTTGAAAGGGTTGGTTACCCTTTAAGGCCATCTGACTTAAAGTTGATCATGAAGAAGATAGATGGCAATCAATACCAGCATCTAATAACCGGATGGTACTATGATGAAACTCATTTTGAAGTGATGCTGGAGAGAAAACTTGAAGGGAAAGAAGCAGCTAACATAAGACTCTTTGATCCTATAGAGATAAAGCTACTTCATCCATAATATGTCTCATTTCTGAAGACCAAGACATTTCCATCCATTGAAGATGTGTTGTGTAAGGGAGATTGCTGCTATTTCACACACATGCTAAGAATTTTGGGAACTATGTATGTAAACGCTGCATTGAAACAAAGGTTGGAACAAATCAGCAACCCACTAACACACATAGAAGGGATAACAGGAATGAGAATATCAGAGAACAACAATTTAGAGATTTTGAAGGGCAATCATGTTGTAACCACACTGGTTAGCAACATTGATGTGTAATGTCTTGACAAATCAACATTGGAACAACTTGTTCACTTAAAGATAGATTTCAAATATGATGATCAAAAGAGTGTTGTTCACTATTTTGTGGAACACATGGTCAATTGCATAAATGCATTCAAGGTCACAACTCTGAAAGAACAAATGAAGGAAGCTGAAGCCAACCAAACCATAGAGAAAGACATAGATGACACTCTCAAGGCTATGGAGGAGGCAAAGAAATAGTCAGAAGAAGCTGGACCATCTCACTCCTGAGGTTTCTTATCATCACTGGCAGAACAAACAACTAATACATATCATTCTCTATAATTCTTATTTTATCATTCAATCATAGAATCATGCATACATATGTTATTATATATATGATAATCATATAATCATTCAATCATGCATATAAGTGATCTTATACTCTTATGAACAAACAATCATAATATCACATGATTTTATGCATATGACAAACACACAAGCATACGTACATGTGTTTTATAACATACACATGGATTCAAACAAACATTCATGTGTTGTTGATATAAACACATGACATTCATGCAAACATACATTCATACACCAATACATACATAATCACACACAATCATTCACATTACTTGTGATAATTTAACACTTGTGCTCATACAACTAAAATCAATCATTTCAAACATGTGTTGTAGAAACAAACTCATGTAATCATGCACAAACAAGCATACAAACAATCAATCACTTTAATTACACAAATGTAACTATAATGACAAACATTCAATCAATCAAACATAAATATGAATTGTCACTCCCCGGGCCCAGAGAGGCGGGACGTAACGATCAGTAATCAACAACCAAAATGCAGCGGAAACTAAATGGTTTAATAAAGTACAACTTGCAAAATTTTACATCAGAATATTGGCTTAGTTTCAATTTACAAGGTGCCTAAATCTACAGTCTATAGATGTCATGACCAATCTCTTGGTATATGTTTCTTGATGCTTCGGTAACTAAGGCTTTTAGGCTCGGCTTTTGTCTTCAACACCTACCCACATATCTTGCTTCGATTTAGGTAACTTCTATAGCTCAACTATTCTCCCTAGCTGTACCTGAAGACATGCTCAAAAAGATTTTGTGTCAACATAAAGTTGGTGAGTTCATGCGGTTTTGTTTCAAAAAAATAAAAAAAGGGACTCTTAAAGTCCACATGTTAACGTATTTGTATCTATTATAGCTGTTGTGGGGTCACAATCAACCCTGCACTCAGTCCCGGCTTGCCTATTCTAAAGTTACGTTGAACTGGTTAACCCCAAAGGGGAGAATCTAAGCCTCATAGCAGTGGACCCACCTACCGGATGGTCCACCTTTGTATCTTATACAAACTTGTCACATGCCACATACGACCCCTCAGGATCTCAGTGGGGTACCTGCTTGTAGCGGGAGCCACTGTGTGTGGGGGATTCCCCAAATAGATCTATCCATATAAAGCAAGCGGTTCATAATAGAATTAATGATTGGATTCATGTATCAGCAGGTATCATCAAAATCCACAACATAAGCATCATATAGTATCACAAATAATAGTTTCAGTTTAAAAGAGCATGCTTCATCCCCAAAATGAAAGTAAAAAGGGGGACACGAGAACTCACCTTGTATCCTTATAAAAATTCTGAGCTCGGTAAAGAAATGTGAAAGTGACCAACAAAGAAATCCTAATTTGAACATATGAGATTCATGTTTAGAATTAGCACGACATTATTACATGCGTGCGGTTGAGCTCTTTAGTTATCTTAAAGTTGGTGATTAGTATCCTTGTTGTATCTTAGCTTTTGTACAGGTATTTGTTGTCATGTGCTAATTTGTGCATATTAGATTAATCAATGTTCTTATCCGAGTAATGATTCTTAGTACAATAATTGTAACAATAATTTGTTGATTTGGAGATTTAAATCTTTATAGATGATTATCATTGATGACATTATCCATACGAGAGAGGGTTATACCATAATGTATATACATATATACATATATCTATATATATATTATATAGTTTTCAAGTATTAATAATCACACCTTCTTAAATATCAGTTGCTTAATTGCTAGCATATTATAACTATTTCTCATAAACAGATGTACATCTTTACCTAGATTATACATGGAGTCTTATTTTCATCAACTTCAGTAGTAATATTATCTTCCCATGATGATATTTATTTTGATAACAAATCTATAATTATTGTTAGAAATTATATCCTGGTATTATTAAATATGCTAATAACAATATAAGAAAAATAATGTTATTCCATTATATGTACATATCACCACAACCATCACAACAGCCCCAAATCACAACCACATCGACATTTACACTGCTACACTGCCATCAACAGCTCCAAATCACAACCACATCGACATTTACACTGCTACACTGCCATCAACAACCCCAATACACCTCGAATAAGAGCAACAAATAACGACAGACTGAATCACAGCCAACATGAACCACAACAAACAACAACAGACAGAATCACAGCCAACATTCACCACAACCGACAACAACACAACCACAATCAAAGATTACCTCACCATCACTGCTGTTTTGCAACCATCACCCAAACACCAACCACATGCAGCCATCGCCGACTCTGGTTCGGTTTCCTTCGACCCGACAGCCACCACCAACGCTGCCGACATCACCACCGTCGTTCCTTACCACCGCAACACCCACGACCTAGCTGCGGTACCATACACCAACAGCAATCACGTGCAGCCATCGCCACTGCCATCACAACCATCACCAACCTCGTCGCCCTGCACACAGAACCAACCACCGCCGACGCCTACATCAATAGCCACTGTCAACACCATCGGCTACCATCACAATACCGCAGCCACAATCAACAACAACCATCATCAACTCGACCAAAGCTGTCGTCCACAACCACAATAAACACAGCCACAACCACCATCACCTCGACCGACAACAACACAGCCACAATCGCGTTCGGGGTCGGCTGCCACCACTGAAACCGTGACCATCGACCTCCGCTGCCTGCGGTTCGACCTTCAACCACACTTTCGCCTTCGATTCCTGTCACCTCATTGAGTTTTAGGAGAAATTGAAGCTTCCGTCACATCTGATTTGATGAAAGGAGTCAAGAGGGGGAAGAGGCTCGCCGGAGACCCACGCGGGTGGCCGGGATCGGCCGGATTCGAAGAAAAACGGGGGGAAGGGGGAGGTCGCGGTGCATCCGCCTCTTTCTCTCTTCTCTGACTTTTGTTTCTTTTTCTAAACCCTAAAATAGAGAAAAAGGTGCTTATATAGTGGGGTTAAGGAGATGGCTTAGTTAACGGGTCAGTTCGTATCATGTTCTGAGCAGTTATCTCGTATCGTTATAAATTTTACTTCCCGTTAGATACAATTATACAAAACATTATAAATATTCCGATATTATTGATTTTATCGTTTTTAAAACATGCCGAATAATTAAACGAGTTTGTAAATTATTGCGTATTTAACATGTTCAGCGGTTTTTCGCGTTTTCCTCGAATGAGCGCTTTTATTATTATTTTGATATCTAAATTCATGCAATTAAGCATTAGAATGATATTTTGAGCGTTATCTTCCCATGTTGGTCATGTTAAAACCTTATCTGATGAATTCTCGGGTTTGACCTGATCGTAAATCGGTTCGCATCACGGTCGCGTTTCGGGACGCATTTATTCCGGACAACGTATCACTCACCAAATTTAATATGTTGTGATAATAAAAAATGATTAGATGAATATTTACGGAGTTACGAGACTCGGTTGTCATAACAGACATCAATTAAATGCCGGTGAAAACCGGTATTCGCGTTTCACTTACGAAATTCTGTTGTTTATGCATGATTGATGAAAAATCTTTTAGCAAGCATTATTTATGATATTGTTAGCATTAACAAGGATTTAGATTTGATAACAAGCCATTATAAGAAATTTTGATGGAATTCAGACGTTAGTACGCGTTAAATTGCCGGATTTTACTTGGTATGAGTTCTGAATCTGTTTTCAGTTTGGGTCTTTTCCATAGTTGTTTCAATCACATAAGAATTCATTGTTTCATGGTTTCTCATTCAACTACTTCGTAAACATGCATTTGGGCCTTAAATGGGCCTTGTTTGTATGTTCGGGCCCTTATTGGGCTTATTGGGCCCAAAAGGCTAGTTTCGTTTTGCAAGATTTCTTTGGTAAGCCCAAATCAATCCGGACCTTTATTGGGTCCTGTAATACATTAAGCTTTCTAATTGGGCTAGATTTCAGAGGTGTTATATTCTCCCCTCCTTTAAGAAATTTCATCCACGAAATTTTAGTATCTCTAACGTTGTTTCTGAGTGTGATATACTCATAGTATGAGTCTTGAGGATTCGAAACTACTAAGTTAAGCGTTCCACGATGAAAGTTGTCGATTATGTATCAAATAACCGGGTTTGTTTAGATTTAAGTAGGTATCCTGATGTTTGAACATGCTTGACAAAACTAGTGAGTCGTTTCATGTATAGATTTTTGGCTTCACAATCAGATCATTTAACATTTGTACAGAATTAACAACAAGAGGTTCTCCACTGTGTTTCCATGCACAGTCCTATGGGAAAAATCTAGCAAGGAGACGAACACCAAAATCCCGTCGGTGTTACCGTCCTCACTGAGAATCTTAAGGATGATTGAAAAGTATCAGATGTTGGGGTGAATGGCTTCAATTAGACGTAACAGTCGAGTCGGCCATACGTCACTATCAATCTCACTTGTACAGATAAGGTATACAAATACATATTTTTATTTAGTAAAAGTCGCGCCCCATAGTTCCAGTTCATGTACAATGTAACCCTTCGCATGTTTCTTGAATTGTCAGGTGGCTAGGAGATTGCCTTGTACCATCGTTTCACTTATATTCTTGGCTGATACATTTAAGGTGTATGTAGTATCTTGCAACTGATTAAGCAGGTTAACAATTCTGGGAAGGGGTATCGCTTCTTCTATGTAACTTTATTCAACTCTTGATAGTCTATCCATATTAGGAGCATTCCATTCTTCTCCCCACAAGTGTATCGAGGTTCTTCAAGGTGGCACCCTATGTCTTACGATCCGTTTATCTAATAGTTATCAAATTTGCTTTCCTTCCACCAGCTCCTTAATACAAGTTTCAAGTTCAGTAACCCCCCATATATATGTATTTCTTCTATTCTCCAACTCAATTTCCTTAACAGCAACCTCAACTGTTGTCTTAAGCTATATGATTGCTGCAAACGTTTCCACTAGTTCCTTCATAATGTTTCCCAATTAAGGTCAACCTTCTACATGACCTCTTCCTCGTCCATATTCTACAAGGTAACTGTGCCCTGTAGAGGGTCTATTCGTGAGGCAAGTAACTCTGTTTAGATTCCAATCATTTATAATCATATCGATTGTTCCAACGAGATATGGGAGTAAGTCTTTTTGCTCGAATTTCCAACGTTATGGAGCGTTCTAGGGAAAGGTATTAGAGAATCAATTTAGGAGAGGTTTAAAGATTTAAAGAGGAATAGCACCAACGCTTACGATCGGGGATGATTATGCAGCCTTTCTTTGTCTACAATCTGCTGCATGTCTATCACTTCATTGTAGTTGGATCTCAAGTGATTTAACACATGAGATTTCTTGTAGCTGATCTTCTATGCTTCTTATTACATCTTTTGGAGCAATACCATCCTTTAAGTTCGATCATGAGTTCTTCCCATGAATTCTTCATTATCATCGACCGCATCGATTCGATCAAGTTTAGGACTTTATCAAGGTGCTCGCTAGCACAAGAAGGTTAACTACCACTCTAATAACTTATCGTATAGTTCGAGATCGTATTCTACTTCAGATCTTCGTGCTCGAATCACGAACTTATCACTCAAGTAGTAGAGATCTCTGAGTAGAGATAACTTACAAGGTTTTAAAGTTTTTTTTTTCGCATCGGCTATCACGCGTTTCCAAAGATGAGGGTTATGCTATAGGGCTTAATGTGAGTAGCACTACTCGTTAAGAGAATAAATCGAGAACAGAGGGTGAGTGGGAAAAATCAGGGATCTAGAGAAGTCGTGAGTTCAGATTTTTGTCTTGAATCTCAAAGGTTAGCTTTTCTCGGCAATTAACCCTAGCACTTGGATCTTTACCTCCCGAGAATCTGGATTCTAGAAGGAGGTTTCATTTCCTATATATTCTGGCGCTCAGAACTTTATCAACAGCACGGTTCGTTAAAAGCAGGGTCAAAATAGTTCAACCTAAGTTTCATGTGAAAATTGTCATTAGATGACTAAAAATTTAAGATGATGAAAGATTTCACGAGCGTAGTATTTGGAACGGTGATTATCAATCACAATTAGAGTTGATATTAAGAATATTCCTTAGGGCTAAGTTGTTCAATTACAATGAATAGGTAGAGAGAAGTCATATTCCTCAAAGACTTTGAGAAGATGATCAGAGGAATTGTAGAATCCGGAAGATCCTATGAAGTGTGAACTACTAAGAAAGAAAAAGTGACAAGTCTTCTATGTCATTGACCACATGACGTGCTTCTCGACAATCCATTACTCCAATCCATTCTCGGTTGTGGAGTTTATGTTAGAGAGTCTTTTACGATACCGACAAAGTTGAAACGAATTCTGTAATAGGTAGGAAGGAATGCTTGGGCATCACAAAAGAATGAAAAATACTGCTAAAGTACGCACTTAACTTAGGTGAAGTACCGTACTCTCAGCGCGAGGCTGGTTGAACTTGAGAAGGAACATTTGATGCTCTTTTGAGTCAGATAATTGCATCATTGTAACCCAATAGGGTAGCAGAACAAAAGAAAAGTGAAGATGAAGAAAAGAATAGTTACTACAATGTCGTCCTTGGTAGCTTTTCAAGTATCAAATGTCTTTGCCCAGCACGAAAGTTTTGGGAATATATATATTCATTTAGTATATGTCGGATATTCGTGTTTAAATCTTGTGTTTATTGGTTTTTTAAGTGTTATACATAGATATTAGTTTGCATGACAGGGCCCACCAGAATTCAAGTGTACCTGTAAATTCACCATTACGTGTGCACCCGTAATCGTCAATTTACCTTACACTGTCATTCTAGTCAGTCCCATCATAAGTTCCAAGTTTTGCATAATTAGATCTTGAGTTAAAGTTCTCATTTGGTCATCATCTGCAATTAAGCACATTTAGATTCAATTTATGCCAACATTCTTGTTAACCCCAAAAAAATGTCTCAAAATTAGTTTCAACAAATCGAGCAATAAATGAGCATTCAGGTACATGCTATCCTAGGGAGCAGAGCAAACAAAAAGGCATCATGGTTACTATCTTACCACTAAATTCCAACATGTATCATCCTACAAATAAGGCATATAAGCAAGTATCATCATTCCAACAAGCATCATTATAACAGTTGTCTCATGTAACGACACAAGTCGTATCAAGTGTATAGCTAACAACATTTGTTTCATATAGTGAAAAAGTCAACTGTGCAATCAGATAAGTGTCTCTCCAGGGTTTAAGTCCTTATATATGTGCACAGCGTTGGTTTCTAACATTCTTAGTACTCGATGCTCAGTGGTCCTGTTAGTCATCTCCAAAAGGTTCCATACCTTTCCTGATTTACTCGGGTGCACCTATCATAGGTAATACCCTAATGTATCAAGGTTTCTTATAGAGTAGTGTAGGATTCTATGTGCCCAAGACACTTAGAATATTGATGTGGTTAGTACGTTATGATCCAAGTCGGGTTATACCCAATAACAAGCTTAGCAAACACCAATTAATATTTAATTGATAATATGATCATTCAATTAAAATATTTACACCAAATTTAGAAAATGAGTTTTCTAAATAAATTGCATATGAGATGGAACAACTTATTAGGATATTTTGTTCAATGATATTATTTGAATTGTTATTTAAATTAGTTGAATAACACCAAATAATGATGAGAGTATACTACTTATACAATTAAATGGTTAATTGCATAAACTAGTTACAAGACTAGACAATGTGTGTGTGTATTAATATTTGACATTTATAAAAGAACACCACCTATTTTATAAATGTCAAATATTGATTAAATGAGAATAAAACCATTTTATTCAGCCTTGAGGCCGTTCCATATCACATGCATGTGCATGTTAATGCTCTTTTTTGTGTCTTGAGAAGAACACATAAAGCATTCATGTTTCCACTAGCAAATGATTCTCTTGAACACTACACTTGACTAGTCTTGGGTTCTCAAATATGCTCCACTAACTAGCATAAGAGACTTACTAATTCATTATTCATCTACACATGCAAAACAACACAGAAGAACCTCTCTCTCTCCCTCAAAGAAGCTACGGGTTCTAGCAGCCATTTCAGGGTTTTTGAAGTGCCATTTTGTGTGTTCTTGGTGTCCTCTACCTAGCAAGAGTGGTGTTTGATCAAGGGCTTGGGGTATAGACACTTGAGGACCTCTACACTTGAGTTCTTGGCCGTTTCAAGCATCTAAAACTTCTCATCTTAGTCGACTTTTGCTGCTGGAAGAAGGTAGATATCACAGCTTATTCAAGCTGTGATTTTATGTACACTTGTGTATGTTCATAGCTTGTTTAATCCACATAAATGATCCTTTTTGTTTGGGTTTGTTTTTCCATCTTAAATGGTCACTAAAGAACATTATTTTCAGCTTATAAAATGGGTTTTATTAAGTTGTAACTCCGCTACGTTTTTCAGAAAGTTTAAGTGGTTAAACTTGATTTTATGTTCTAACAAACCTGTCAAGTAGAGAATTCTTAATGGGATATAGATATTATCCTTAAGGTATACAGGTTAAGGATGGGATATCTTAAAAGAACCTATTCTTGCTGCAAACTTTGGATCACTGGATCATGGAAACAACCTACTAGGCTAGTCCTATTTATGGTTACCGCTTAGGTATTGCAAAGCAATCCCACATTTCTACACCCTTGGTTCAGCAAAGCTTAGAAAAGTCATCTTACTAAGGTGGTCCTATGAGGTTCATATGGTTGTGGTTTTGCTCTCACAAAGCAGACCTACTTGTGGTTTTGCTCTCGCAAAGCAGACCTACTTCTACAACCTTTGACTCTGATACAAATCCGTCACACCCCGGGCCCAGAGAGGCGGGACATAACGATCAGTAATCAACAACCAAAATGCAGCGGAAAATAAATGGTTTAATAAAGTACAACTTGCAAAATTTTACATCAGAATATTGGCTTAGTTTCAATTTACAAGGTGCCTAAATCTACAGTCTATAGATGTCATGATCAATCTCTTGGTATATGTTTCTTGATGCTTCGGTAACTAAGGCTTTTAGGCTCGGCTTTTGTCTTCAACACCTACCCACATATCTTGCTTTGGATTTAGGTAACTTCTATAGCTCAACTATTCTCCCTAGCTGTACCTGAAGACATGCTCAAAAAGATTTTGTGTCAACATAAAGTTGGTGAGTTCAAGCGGTTTTGTTTCAAAAAATAAAATAAAAGGGACTCTTAAAGTCCACATGTTAAAGTATTTGTATCTATTATAGCTGTTGTGCGGTCACAATCAACCCTGCACTCAGTCCCGGCTTGTCTCCTCTAAAGTTGTGTTGAACCGGTTAACCCCAAAGGGGAGAATCTGAGCCTCATAGCAGTGGACCCACCTACCGGATGGTCCACCTTTGTATCTTATATAAACTTGTCACATGCCACATACGACCCCTCAAGATCTCAGTGGGGTACCTCCTTGTAGCGGGAGCCACTGTGTGGGGGATTCCCCAAATAGATCTATCCATATAAAGCAAGCGGTTCATAATAGAATTAATGATTGTAATTCATGTATCAGCAGGTATCATCAAAATCCACAACATAAGCATCATAATAGTATCACAAATAATAGTTTCAGTTTAAAGAGCATGCTTCATCCCCAAAATGAAAGTAAAAAGGGGGACACGAGAACTCACCATGTATCCTTATAAAAATTCAGAGCTCGGTAAAGAAATGTGAAAGTCTGCAACAAAGAAATCCTAATTTGAACATATGAGATTCATGTTTAGAATTAGCATGACATTTTTACATGCGTGCAGTTGAGCTCTTTAGTTATCTTAAAGTTGGTGATTAGTATCCTTGTTGTATCTTAGCTTTTGTACAGGTATTTGTTGTCATGTGCTAATTTGTGCATATTAGATTAATCAATGTTCTTATCCGAGTAATGATTCTTAGTACAATAATTGTAACAATAATTTGTTGATTTGGAGATTTAAATCTTTATAGATGATTATCATTGATGACATTATCCATACGAGAGAGGGTTATACAATAATGTATATATATATATATATATATATATATATATATATATTAGAGTTTTCAAGTATTAATAATCATACCTTCTTAAATATCAGTTGCTTAATTGCTAGCATGTTATAACTATTTATCATAAACAGATGTACATCTTTACTTAGATTATACATGGAGTCTTATTTTCATCAACTTCAGTAGTAATATTATCTTCCCAAGGATGATATTTATTTTGATGACAAATCTATAATTATTGTTAGAAACTATATCCTGGTATTATTAAATTTGCTAATAACAATATAAGAAAAATAATGTTATTCCATTATATGTACATTTTTGGGGTTTTGAAAACGCTAACAAGTCACACGCATTTGTTTGAATACTTTGTATTAATACACTATACACCAGCTATAGTATCCTCTTGATCAGTTTTAATAACTATTATTTTATACTTATGTCTCGTGTATGAACTAACCAATTTAAAGCAAACAATTATATCCATTGGTGTTCATTTTCATCTTTATAACTTATGTATTTTTATTATTAGAGCTCAAATAACATGCATATAGATTATACTTAAAATTCAAATGCGTTGCACGTGCGATTATACCTTCCACTCGATTCACGTTCACTAACCCACTCGTATTGCTTTTGATCTCTTCATGTTCTTGTTGTTGACGACCCGTTGACCTCAGTTGACCAAGTTTGACCAGTGATTAGCCAAAACCTTACCTTGTTGTTCTAACACAACAATTACCATTATCGACTACAACAACCACATTCACAACCATCTTCACCATCGCCATTATATCGACAGCCAAGTCCAACATATCACCACGACCATCACAACACAACCACAGTCGACATGCACACTGATACACCACCATCAACAACCCCAAATCACAACCACATCAACATTTACACTGCTACACTGCCATCAACAGCCCCAAATCACATCCACATCGACATTTACACTGCTACACTGCCATCAACAACCCCAATACACCTCCAATAATAGCAACAAACAACGACAGACAGAATCACAACCAAGATGAACCACAACAAACAACAACAGACAGAATCACAACCAACATTCACTACAACCGACAACAACACAACCTCAATCAAAGATTACCTCATAATCACTGCTGTTTTGCAACCATCACCCAAACACCAACCACATGCAGCCATCGCCGACTCTGTTCGGTTTCCTTCGAACCGACAGCCACCACCAACGCTGCCGACATCACCACCGTCGTTCCTTGCCACCGCAACACCCACGACCTAGCTGCGGTACGATACACCAACAGCAATCACGTGCAGCCACTGCCGTCACAACCATCACCAACCTCGTCGCCCTGCACACAGAACCAACCACCGCCGACGCCTACATCAACAGCCATCGTCAACACCATCGGCTACCATCACAATACCGCAGCCACAATCAACAACAACCATCATCAACTCGACCAAAGCTGTCATCCACAACCACAATAACTATAACCGCGACCACCATCACCTCGACCGACAACAAACCAGCCACAATCGCGTTCGGGGTCGGCTGCCACCACTGAAACCGCGACCATCGACCTACGCTACCTGCGATTCGACCTTCAACCACACTTTCGCCTTCGATTCCCATCACCTCGTTGAGTTTTAGGAGAAAATTAAGCTTCCATCGCTTTTGATTTGATGAAAGGAGTCGAGAGGGGGGAAGAGGCTCGCCGGAGACCCGCGCGGGTGGCTGGGATCGACCGGATTCGAAGAAAAAAGGGGGAAGGGGGAGGTCGTGGTGCATCCGCCTCTTTCTCTCTTCTCTGACTTTTGTTTCTTTTTCTAAACCCTAAAATAGAGAAAAAGGTGCTTATATAGTGGGGTTAAGGAGATGGCTTAGTTAACGGGTCAGTTCGTATCACGTTCGGAGCAGTTATCTCGTATCGTTATAAATTTTACTTCCCGTTAGATACAGTTATACAAAACATTATAAATATTCCGATATTATTGATTTTATCGTTTTTAAAACATGCCGAATAATTAAAAGAGTTTGTAAATTATTGCGTATTTAACATGTTCAGCGGTTTTTCGCGTTTTTCTCGAATGAGCGCTTTTATTATTATTTTGATATCTAAATGCATGCAATTCGCATTAGATTGATATTTTGAGCATTATCTTCCCATATTGGTCACGTTAAAACCTTATCTGATGAATTCTCGGGTTTGACCTGATCGTAACCTGGTTTGCGTCACGGTCGCGTTTAGGACGCATTTATTCTGGACAACGTATCACTCACCAAATTTAATATGTTGTGATAATAAACAATGATTATATGAATATTTACGGAGTTACAAGACTCGGTTGTCATAACAGACGTCAGTTAAATGCCGGTGAAAATCGGTATCCGCGTTTCACTTACGAAATTCTGTTGTTTATGCATGATTGATGAAAAATCTTTTAGCAAGCATTATTTATGATATTGTTAGCATTAACAAGGATTTAGATTGGATAACAAGCCATTATAAGAAATTTTGAAGGAATTCAAACGTTAGTACGCGTTAAATTGCCGGATTTTACCCGGTATGGGTTCTGAATCTGTTTTCAGTTTGGGTCTTTTCCATAGTTGTTTCAATCACATAAGAATTTATTGTTTCATGGTTTCTCATTCAACTAGTTCGTAAACATGCATATGGGCCTTAAATGGGCCTTGTTTGTAAGTTCGGGCCCTTATTGGGCTTATTGGGCCCAAAAGGCTAGTTTCGTTTTGCAAGATTTCTTTGGTAAGCCCAAATCAATCCGGACCTTTATTGGGTACTGTAATACATTAAGCTTTCTAATTGGGCTAGATTTCAGAGGTGTTACATGAACAAACAACACAAACATTCAATTAATCAATCATACATGTAAACAAACATTCAAACAATCATACAGGTAAGATTACACTTGTGCAATTTTGTAAACAATCAATTAATCAATACAGAAAAGTACTACACTTGTAATCAATCAATATACATAAGAATAATCAATCATGCATAACAAACAATCAATCATGCATAACAAACAAAGAAACAAACAAAGACAAAACCATCAAACATACAAAGAAAGATACAAACAACAATCATACATAACATACAAAAGAAACACACACATTAACATCATTAATATAAAACAGAAAACAAAATGTACATGATGTTTAGGGGGAGTACTATTAGACTCCTTATATTAAACAAAACAATTAACACACACACATAATTAACAAACATGTCACACCCTCCATTTCCACGAACGGGGTTTTACCGTTAGGCGTGTGACATACCAGGATCTCAGACACAGTCTTATCGAACGACACTATATGAATTTAAAATAAACATTTGACTTCATTCAAAAGAACATAAACAAAGCTTACAATAGTGCGGAAGCGTGTACATAATTTGTAAATCCATTACAGTACAGTTACAATAGCCATGTTTAGACAAAATGTTCAATGCTGAAAATAAAATAGATGAATGCATGTCCTGAGTGCGTTTCCTGTAGCGTGCATCATGAGCTTATGCGTTCCTGTGACCTGAGAAAACATGCTAAAATGTGTCAACATAAAGTTGGTGAGTTCACAGGTTTAATTGACATGAAATGTGTTCGCAAGCGTTTCAATGGTTTGCGTTTCAATGGTTTAGTATATAGAGCATATCATTAGGTAGCTAGCCTATGTTCATGTTACTTAGCGTTTCGAACCGAAGCTGACCTGTTACGTCCTATATGTTTGTTGTATCCCCGTCACGTCTCATTAGACAGTGACAAATGTTAGGTCAATAAAGCACCCGTTTGACCTCCAATCAAGCTAGCGTGACTAGCCCGGGCGGGGTTTGTCAGACCCAGTAGTACTACTCAGAATTACCTCGCTAATCCCATTACTAACGGTTCTAGTGTGTCAGGACTGTTGTGTGTTTGCACTAATGTAACAAGCGATATCAATAATACTACAACCATTTATGTAAATCTGTTTGCATGATTTCTCCCCCAAAAGGAAAGAGAGTAAAATAGGGGCCGTGAAACTCACAGATGATGTAGTAAGTGTGTAGGATGAAAATCTCCCAAGTGTCGTTTACGATGAGCTATCAAACACCTATTGACAGTTATGTTAAGCGTTAATGTTGTGTTTAGCGTTAATAGACATGTTTAGTCGGGTCGGGTCACATTAGTTCGGTCGTGGGTGATACACACAAGCAGGCATACACGTATCAGACTTTATGTAGATTCCCCAAATGGGTTGTCGGTATTTGTAAACGGTTAGGTTATTTTATGTTGAAAAAGTATGTGCTTGTTGATTACGTTGACTTTAATCTTTGTGGTCAAGAAATGACACTTTATTGATTGTTACCATATCATCACACGATAGGCACACCGCACACAAGGAGAATTCACTCACAATGACTCCAATCGCATATCAAGGCTAGACGCACGACTGGACACTTCATTCGCACGAATGGGCCTTCAATTGTACGAATCAACCTCACTCGTACGATTAAACCCTCATTCGTACGACTTAGCATTCAGTCATTCCACACATCACTCATTCGCACGACTCAACGGCCAATCACACATCTGAACCTTCATTCGTACGATTGGACCTTCAGTCGTGTGATACTCAGTCGCATACATTCCTCCGATTGACTCAATCGCACACACTCTCAATCGCATGCATTCATTCGTACGTCACGCACACACGCATGGACTCAATCACATGACTCACCCCAGTCGCACCACTCAGTCGCACGATGGGCCCAGTTGCATGACTCAGTCGCATGACTGGCCCAGTCGCGAACTGCAGCAGATCGCGACTGCTGGACGGGCTGAACAGCCTTCGGCCGTTCCGTGCTCGGTTTTCACACAATCAAGACTTCCAGAAACACTTTCCTAACATGTCTAAGTAAAATACCCCCACGACCACATGCATTCGGGTTGAACCCGAACACCCGAACCCCAAGTTTACAGTGGAGAAACGAGCAATAAAATGGATGACCAAGGTCGCCTACCTGCTGGGAACGTGATTTCTCAGCTGTTGTGTGGTCTAACCGACGAAAACAAGCTCAATCGAGGTGATTTTGGTGCTAGGATGAAGAAATGGAGAAGGAGAGAGCGACAGAAGAGAAGAGGGCAGATTGCCCAAATTTATTTCGGTTGATTACGACGTAGATGGGCGAGCTATGTTAATTAAGATGATTCCTTTGGTAATCCCATTTATGTGAATCCTCAACAAACACCCGTGTTAGTATTTTGTTATAATTTTATTTAACGATATCGGTGGCGGTGCTTGTACGCGTTTCGGGTAATAAAGAGTATGTGACAATGATAACGACAACGGTTTGAATAGTGTTAACCTGAAATTACGGGGTGTCACATCATCCCCATGTTGCAGGAATTTTCATCCCGAAAATTAGTACATCATGTTACGCGGTTCAACAGTGGATACAAGGCTCAACGGTTTGTGACGCATGTTGAATAGAGTTTCTGTGTATCTTAAGAGGTAGATGCCTGATTCTGGAACAGTTGCGGGTACTTCTTCTTCATATGATCCTCGCGTTCCCAGGTAAACTCTGGTCCACGCTTTGAGTTCCAACGGATTTTGACGATAGGGATACGACTATGTTTGAGCATCTTGACCTCTCGGTCCATGACTTCCACCGGTTCCTAGACAAAATGTAGTTGTTTGTTCACATGTACCTCGTCTAACGGAACGATAAGAGTCTCGTCTGCAAAGCATTTCCTCAAGTTGGAAACATGGAACACATCGTGTACTCCACGGAGTTCTTCGGGTAGGTTCAGCTGATAGGCCACGGGGCCAACCCATTTGACAATCTCAAACGGTCCCACATATCTAGGACTTAGTTTCCCACGTTTTCCGAAACGAATCACACCCTTCCATGGTGACACCTTCAGAAGCACCTTGTCACCTATTTGGAATTCCAACGGTCGGCGACGCTTATCTGCGTAACTTTTCTGTCGGTCACGGGCTGCCGCCATACGGTTACGGATCTGTATGATCTTCTCAGTCGTCTCGTGCACGAGTTCAGGGCCGGTGAGGTGACTTTCCCCAACTTCCGCCCAACAGATAGGTGATCGGCACTTACGCCCATACAGTGCCTCAAATGGAGCAGCTTTGATCGATGTGTGATAGCTATTGTTGTAAGAAACTCAACTAGCGGTAAGTGAGTTTCCCAACTGCTGCCGAAATCTATGACGCAAGCACGTAACATGTCTTCGAACGTCTGGATCGTGCGCTCACTTTGGCCATCAGTTTGGGGGTGGTACGCGGTGCTCATATCCAGCCGCGTTCCTAGTGCTCGTTGTAAAGATTGCCAGAAGTGTGTGGTGAATCGAGCGTCACGATCAGAGATGATGGAAATTGGCACACCGTGCCGAGAGACTATTTCCCTGAGGTAGATACGGGTTAACTTTTCCAGGCGGTCAGTCTCCCGGATTGCCAGGAAGTGCACGGACTTCGTCAGACGATCTACGATCACCCAAATGGTATCGCATCCGATGGGAGTTCTTGGCAGTTTTGTGATGAAATCCATTGATATCTGCTCCCACTTCCATACTGGAATTTCCGGTTGTTGAAGTAGTCCGGAGGGTCATTGATACTCCACCTTAACTTTAGAACAGGTCAAACATCTTCTTACATAGGTGGCGATATCTGCTTTCATGTTTGGCCACCAGTAAAGAACCGTCAGATCGTGGTACATCTTGTCCGAACCTGGGTGGATTGAGTACCGGGATTTGTGAGCTTCGTCCATTACTAGCTCCCGTAGGTCTCCATACGAGGGAATCCATGTTCGATCCATAAAGTAGCGGATTCCGTCAGACTTGGTTTCCAGTTGCTTCTCCATGCCTCGTAGCGACTCGGCTTTCAGGTTCTCGTCTTTTAACGCCTCAAGTTGAGCATTGCGGATCTGGTCGGGTAAATCGGTGTGAATGGTGAGTTGCAATGCTCGAACTCGTCTTGGCTTGGGTGTTTCCTTCCGACTTAGGGCGTCTGCTACTACATTGGCCTTGCCCGGATGATACTTGATCGTAAAGTCATAGTCGTTTAACAACTCAACCCAATGACATTGTCTCATATTTAGCTCCTTCTGCTCAAAGATGTGCTGGAGACTCTTGTGATCGTTGTAGATGGTGCACTTGGTACCGTACAAGTAGTGTCTCCATATCTTGAGTGCAAACACGACTGCTCCAAGCTCTAGGTCATGTGTTGTGTAGTTTTCTCGTGTATCTTCAATTGTCGGGATGCATAGGCAATCACCTTATTGCGTTGCATTAGCACGCAACCGAGGCCTTGTATAGAAGCATCACAGTAAACTACAAAATCATCGGTTCCCTCAAGCAGGGATAGAATCGGTGTTGTATAGAGTTTCTGCTTCAGGACCTGGAATGCAGATTCTTGTTTATCACCCCAATCGTACGTAGTGCCTTTATGAGTCAATGTGGTGAGAGGTTGAGCAATCTTCGAGAACCCTTCGATGAACCGTCGATAATAGCCAGCCAACCCGAGAAACTGTCGTATCTCGGTCGGAGTCTTAGGCATAGCCCAGTTCTTGATGGCTTCTATCTTTGCCGGGTCGACGTGTATCCCATTCTCATTGACCACATGACCCAAGAAGTGGACCTCTCGTATCCAGAAGTCGCACTTTGAAAATTTTGCATACAATTGTTCTCGTCTCAACAGCTCCAAAATCAGTCTAAGGTGCTCCTCGTGTTCTTCCTTATTCTTTGAGTAAATAAGGATGTCATCAATGAAGACAATGACGAACTTGTCCAGATAGGGTTTGCACACCCGGTTCATTAGGTCCATGAAAACCGCTGGTACGTTGGTTAACCCGAATGGCATAACCAAAAACTCGTAGTGGCCATACCACGTTCTAAAAGCGGCCATTGAAATGTCTTCTTCTCGAATCCTTAGTTGATGATAACCCGATCTCAGGTCTATCTTGGAATAGAAACTCGACCCTTGTAGTTGATCGAACAGATCGTCGATGCGCGGGAGAGGTTAACGGTTCTTAATCATTGCTTTGTTCAATTCTCTGTAATCGATACACATACGGAAAGTTCCGTCCTTCTTCTTGACAAACAGAACTGGGGCTCCCCACGATGATGAGCTAGGTCTGATAAATCCCTTATCCAATAGTTCCTGCAATTGCGTTGATAGCTCTTGCAGTTCCCTTGGAGCTAATCTGTATGGTGCTCTCGCGATAGGGGTGGCTCCCGGTACCAAATCGATTTGGAACTCGACTTGGCGATGCGGTGGGAGACCGGGTAGGTCTTCAGGGAAAACCTCAGGATAATCACGTACAACAGGGATGTCTTTAATTTTCTTTTCCTCGGTTTCTTTTTCTGTGACCATGGCTAGGAGAGCAGTATGACCCTTACGCAAACACTTCTGAGCTTTCATGTAGGAGATGACTCCAGAGACCGTGCCACTCCTTTCGCCCTTAACCGATAAAATTTCACCACTAGGAAGTGGTATACGAACGATTTTCTCTCCACAGATGATCTCAGCTTGATTCTTGGATAGCCAGTCCATACCCATAACTACGTCGAAACTACCAAGTATGACAGGCATCAGATCTATATCTATCTCATGACCACATAATGCTAGTCTGCACCCCTTAATGATACGAGTTGCCTCAATTAGTTTCCCGTCAGCTAAATCTACAACATAACTAGGTTCCACGACAGTTAAGGTTACATCTAAGAACTTAATGAACTTGTTGGAAACAAAACTCTTGTCAGCTCCAGTATCAGATAGTATAGAAGCAAAACAACCATTCAGGGGAAACGTACCAGTAACCACATTCTGATCATCCCTTGCCTCGCCGGAACCGATCACGAATGCACGACCCTTAGCATTGCCCCCATTATTACCCTTGTTTCCACCCTTCAGTTGTTGAGGTTGTTGTTGCTGGGTCATTAGTTCACCCCTACAGTATTTGGCTGCGTGACCCATCTTTCCACACCTCTGACAACGGAGTCGATCACACGGGCCATGATGATGGAAGTTGCACCGGTTACACCTAGGATTCTTGCCCGCATAGCTACTCAATCCCTGACCATAGTTGTTGTTGTTGTTGTTCTGATTGTTGTTGGTGAAGCTTCTTGATGGGTCAAACTTTTTGGTTTGTTGTTGCTGGGTGTTGTTGGAGCTTGAAGACTTGCTGTTGTTATTACCGTCCCATTTCCTTTTGTGATCAGATGAACCAGAAGCAGCACCACGTTTAGGCAAGGTGCCTTGTGCCACTGCCTGGTCAGTGAGTTTGTGAGCCAGTCGGATGGCCTGCTGAATAGTGACAGGATCAACAACCATAACACTAGCTTGGATTTGAGGAGCTAGACCATCAATATACTTTCCAATCCGTTTGTAGGCCGGAGTCACCATCTGAGGACATAATGCAGCCAACTCGTGCGAACGAGTCGTGTACTCCTCAATGTCAGAACTAATCATCTGTAAGTTCCAAACTCTGCCTCTAGTTTCTGGACATCGCTCCTGGGGCAATACTCTTCTTTCATCAAGATCTTGAAATCATCCCATGGCAAACCGTTAGCAGCGTCAAGCCCTAAGGTCTAGACCTGTGAGTTCCACCACGTCAGGGTTGGTCCTTCCAGGGTGCCGGAGGCATACTTGACACGACTCCCTGTAGGACAGTTGCACATGGCGAAAACAGACTCGAGTTTCTCCAGCTAGCGAAGTAGTGAAACAGCACCATCAGAACCACTGAAAAAGTGAGGCTTCCAATCCATAAACATCTTGATGGTACAGACTGTTGGACCTCCTTGATTCGGATTCTGGTCGTTCTGGTCCTGATTGCGGGCCTGTTCATAGGCTGCAAGCGCATCATGTGACACCCGTAATTCCAGGTTAACACTATCCAAACCACTGTCACTATCATTGGCACATACTCGTTAATACTCGAAACGTATACCAACACCCCCACCGACATCGTTAAATAAGTAATGATAACAATACTAACACGGGTGTTTGTAGAGGATTCACATAAACGGGATTTCCTAAGGAATCCTCTTAATTAACATAGCTCGCCCATTTACGTCGTTATCAACCGAAACAAATTCGGGAACTCGGGGACTAAGTGCGAGGACCAAACTTGACAAATTGCCAAACTATGGCTGGGTATATAAACCCCTTACCAGCCAATTTTTCATTTCCACTCCTAAATCTTCCATCTTCTTCACTTTCTTCCTCTGCACCTCTCTACCACCTACTAACACCACGAACCACCATGTTTGAGCTTGTTTCCGTCGGTTAGACCACACAACAGCTGAGAAATCACGTTCCCAGCAGGTAGGCGACCTTGGTTACCTATTTTATTGCTCGTTTCTCTGCTGCAAATTTGGGAGTCGGGTGTTCGGGGTCAACCCGAATACATGTGGTCGTGGGGGTGTGTGTGAGGTCAACTAGCATGTGCATTTTACTTAGACATGTTAGGAGAGTGTTCCTGGAAGTCCTGATTGTGTGAAAACCGAGCACGGGACAGCCGAAGGCTGTTCAGCCCATCCAGCAGTCGTGATCTGCTGCAGTTCACGACTGGGCCAGCCATGCGACTGAGCCATGCGACTGGGTCCATCGTGCGACTGAGTGGTGCAACTAGGTTGGGTCGTGCGAATGAGTCCATACGTATGTGCGTGACGTGCGAATGAATGCATGCGATTGAGAGTGTGTGCGATTGAGTCAATCGGATGAAATATGTGCGACTGAGTACCACCCGACTGAAGGTCCAATTGCACGAATGAAGTTTCAGTCATGCGATTGGTTATTGAGTCGGGTGAATGGGTGATGTGTGGTACGACTGAGTGCTAAGTCGTACGAGTGAGGGTTCAACCGTACGAATGAGGTTGATTCGTACGATCGAAGGCCCATTCGTGCAATGAATTGTCCAGTCGTGTGTCTAGCCTTGATATGCGATTGGAGTCATTGTGAGTGAATTCTCCTTGTGTGCGGTGTGCCTATCATGTGATGATATGTTAACAATCAATAAAGTGTCATTTCTTGACCACAAAGATTAAAGTCAACGCAATCAACAAGCACATACTTTTTCAATTTAACATAACCTAACCATTTACAAATATCGACAACCCATTTGAGAATCTACATAAAGTCTGACACGTCTATGCCTGCTTGTGTGTGTGTCACTCACGACCGAACCCATGCGACCCAACCCGACTAAACATGTCTATTAACGCTAAACACAACATTAACGCTTAACATAACTGTCAATAGGTGTTTGACAGCGCATCGTAAACAACACTTGGGAGACTTTCATCCTACATACTTACTACATCATCAGTGAGTTGCACGGCCCCTATTTTACTCTCTTTCCTTTTGGGGGAGAAAACATGCAAAACAGATTTACATAAATGGATGTAGTATTATTGATATCGCTTGTTACGTTAGTGCAAACACACAACATGTCCTGACACACTCGAACCGTTAGTAATGGGATTAGCGAGGTTTTGAGTAGTACTACTGGGTCTGACAAACCCCACCCGGGCTAGTCGTGCTAGCTTGATTGGAGGTCAAACGGGTGCTTGATTGACCTAACATTTGTCATGGTCTGATGAGACGTGACGGGGATACAACAAACACATATAGGACGTAAACAGTCAGCTTCGGTTTGAAACGCTAAGTAACAAGAACATAGGCTAGCTACCTAACGATATGCTCTATATACTAAACCATTGAAACGCAAACCATTGAATGCTTACGAACACATTTCTGTTGATTAAACCTGTGAACTCACCAACTTTATGTTGACACATTTTAGCATGTTTTCTCAGGTCACAGGAACGCATAAGCTCATGATGCACGCTAAGGAAATGCACTCATCACATGCATTCATCTATTTTATTTTCAGCATTGAACATTTTGTATAAACATGGCTATTGTAACCGTACTGTAATGGATTTAAAAACTATGTACACGCTTCCGCATTGTTGTGAACTTTGTTTATGTTCTATGGAATGAAGTCAAATGTTTACTTTAAATTCATATAGGGTCGTTCGATATGACTGTGTCTGAGACCCTGGTATGTCACACGCCTAACGGTAAAACCCCGTTCGTGGAGATTGAGGGTGTGACAGATTGGTATCAGAGCCACAGGTTATAGAGAACTAGGATTGCATTGCATCTAGACTATAGCCTTAGACACAACACTAGTATTGCACAGACACTTTTACATGGTTACCACTATTGTGCAAACAACCTTCTGGTGTACTGACAGTACACTGCTGAGCAAACATAACATTATGGGTATGACATGTGTGTCATTACCGGCTGACAGAGGGGCGGAGAATCCCGCTCGCTCACTACCAACGTTTACACTTGATCCTTCACTCTCGGAGTGGAAGCAACAACAAATTGAACCAAACATTTCCACGATTGGAACACGAAACTCTTTCTTAACACACGCGACAAGCTTAACTATGACAAACAAAAAGAACAATACCTCACTCTCCCAACTCTCTCACACTTGTTACCATTCCCAACATATCCTATCCCCTACACTAGCCCAAGCAGTAGATGAGGGACAACTAAGATATTCAAGTTTGTTAGAGAATCGGACTTAAACATTCAAACACCTAGAACTTCGAAAGGAAAACGGCCAAATTGTCTTGATTCCCGTTATTATCTTAAACAAATCTCGTGTACAACCTTAGTACAACTTTAGTTACTCAACTCTTGGTATAACAAATATATCTTTGATACTTCTATCATTGATAACACTCGATACTGGACAAGGTATGCTATCTCGAATAGGGGGAACCATGTGTGACCATGCAAAGCAAATTAGAATCACGGGGGCACACGTAATTGTAATTTGTCATGCATGAAAATTCTAGAAACTCTATTGGGTGATAACGGTTGTGCTCAGTACAAATTCTCAATTTCATACTTGGAGGCATGAGGCCCCGGATCGTCATATAACTTCACTATCGATATGCAAACAAACCCTTCATTCTTACTAGCATGATACAATTATTATTGTAATAATTATTATCCGGTTATTGATTAATATGTGTTGTGAATTAAAGAAATCATATCTGGAAGAAGAGCGGGACGCGCGGGTGGACGAGGAAATATCACCCTGACTCAAGCCGAGCTGAATGCTATCATCAATGAGCGTGTGGCTGATGCGCCTGCAGCTTATGAGCAGGCCCGCAATCAGGACCAGAACGACCAGAATCCGAATCAAGGAGGTCCCATAATCTGTACCTTCAAGATGTTTATGGATTGGAAGCCTCATTCTTTCAGCGGCTCTGAGGGTGCTGTCACACTTCTTTGCTGGCTGGAGAAACTCGAGTCAGTGTTTGCCATATGCAACTGTCCTGATGGAAATCGCGTTAAGTATGCCTCCGGCACATTGGAGGGACCAGCCCTGACATGGTGGAACTCACAAGTACAAACCTTAGGGCTTGGTGCTGCTAATGGTATGCCATGGGATGACTTCAAGGTTCTGATGAAAGATGAGTACTGCCCCAGGAGCGAAGTCCAGAAACTGGAGGCAGAATTTTGGAATTTAAAGATGGTTGGTTCTGACATTGAGGAGTACACGACTCGTTCGCACGAGTTGGCTGCATTATGTCCTCAGATGGTGACTCCGGCCTACAAACGGATCGTAAAATACATTGATGGTCTAGCTCCTCAGATCCAGGCTAGTGTGATGGCTGCTGATCCTGTCACTATTCAGCAGGCCATCCGACTGGCTCATAAACTCACTGACCAGGCAGTGGCACAGGGCACCTTGCCTAAATGTGGCGCTGCTTCTGGTTCTTCTGATCACAAAAGGAAATAGGACGGCAATAACAACAACAAGTCTTCAAGCTCCAACAACACCCAGCAACAACAGACCAAAAAGTTTGACCCTTCAAGAAGCTTCAACAATTAGAACAACAACAACTATGGCCAGGGTTCGAGTAGCTACGCGGGCAAGAATCCTAAGTGTAACCGGTGCAACTTCCATCATCATGGCCCGTGTGATCGACTCCGTTGTCAGAGATGTGGAAAGATGGGTCACGCAGCCAAAGACTGCAGGGGTGAACTAATGACTCAGCAACAACAACCTCAACAACAACGCCAGGGTGGAGTGACTAGAGCCTGCTATGAGTGTTGTAAGGAGGGACACTACAGGAAGGATTGCCCACAGCTGAAGGGTGGAAACAAGGGTAATAATGGGGGCAATGCCAAGGGTCGTGCATTCGTGATCGGTTGTGGCGAGGCAAGGGATGACCAGAATGTGGTTACTGGTACGTTTCCCCTGAATGGTTGTTTTGTTTTTATACTATTTGATACTGGAGCTGATAGGAGCTTTGTTTCTAACAAGTTCATTAAGTTCTTAGAGGTAACCTAGCTGTCATAGAACCTAGTTATGTTGTAGAATTAGCTGACGGAAAACTAATTGAAGCAACTCATATCGTTAAGGGGTGCAGACTAGGATTATGTGGTCATGAGATGGATATAGACCTGATGCCTGTCACACTTGGAAGTTTCGACGTAGTTGTGGGTATGGACTGTCTATCTAAGAATCAAGCTGAGATCATATGTGGGGAGAAAATCGTTCGCATACCACTTCCTAGTGGTGAAATTCTATCAGTTCAGGGCAAAAGGAGTGGCATGGTCTCTGGAATCATCTCCTACATGAAAGCTCAGAAGTGTTTGCGTAAGGGTCATACCGCTTTCCTAGCCATGGTCACTGAAAAAGAAACCGAGGAAAAGAAAGCTGAAGACATCCCTGTTGTACGTGATTATCCTGTGGTTTTCCCTGAAGACCTACCCGGTCTCCCAGTGCATTGCCAAGTCGAGTTTCAAATCGATTTGGTACCGGGAGCCGCCCCTATCGCGAGAGCACCGTACAGATTAGCTCCAAGGGAACTGCAAGAGCTGTCTACGCAATTGCAGGAACTATTGGATAAGGGTTTTATCAGACCTATCTCATCACCGTGGGGAGCCCAGTTCTATTTGTCAAAAAGAAGGACGGAACCTTTCGCATGTGTATCGATTACAGAGAATTGAACAAGGCGACAATTAAGAATCGTTATCCTCTCCCACGCATTGATGATCTGTTCGATCAACTAAAAGGGTCGAGTTCCTATTCCAAGATAGACCTAAGATCGGGTTATCATCAACTAAGGATACGAGAAGAAGACATTTCAAAGACTACATTCAGAACGGGTATGGTCACTACGAGTTCTTGGTTATGCCATTCGGGTTGACCAATGCACCAGCGGTTTTCACAGACCTAATGAACCGAGTGTGCAAACCCTATCTAGACAAGTTCGTCATTGTCTTCATCGATGACATCCTTATTTACTCAAGGAATAAAGAAGAACACGAATAGCACCTTAGACTGATTCTAGCTGTTGAGATGAGAACAATTGTATGCAAAATTTTCAAAGTGTGACTTCTGGATACGAGACGTCCATTTCTTGGGTCATGTGGTCAATGAGAATGGGATACACGTTGACCCGGCAAAGATAGCAGCTATCAAGAACTGGGCTACGCCTAAGACTCCGACCGAGGTACGACAGTTTCTCGGGTTGGCTGGCTATTATCGACGGTTCATCGAAGGGTTCTCTAAGATTGCTCAACCTCTCACCGCATTGACTCATAAAGGCACTACGTACGATTGGGGTGATAAACAAGAATCTGCATTCCAGATTCTGAAGCAAAAACTCTGTACAGCACCGATTCTATCCCTGCCTAAGGGAACCGATGATTTTGTAGTTTACTGTGATGCTTCTATACAAGGCCTCAGTTGCGTGCTAATGCAACGTAATAAGGTGATTGCCTATGCATCCCGACAATTGAAGATACACGAGAAAAACTGCACGACACATGACCTAGAGCTTGGAGCAGTCGTGTTTGCACTCAAGATATGGAGACACTACTTGTATGGTACCAATGGTACCATCTACACCGATCACAAGAGTCTCCAACACTTCTTTGAGCAGATGGAGCTAAATATGAGACAACGTCGTTGGGTCGAGTTGTTAAACGACTATGACTGTACGATCAAGTATCATCCGGGCAAGGCCAATGTAGTAGCAGACGCCCTAAGTCGGAAGGAAACACTCAAGCCAAGACAAGTTCGAGCACTGCAACTCACTATTCACACCGGTTTACCCGATCAGATCCGCAATACTCAACTTGAGGCATTAAAAGACGAGAACCTGAAAGCCGATTCGCTACGAGGCATGGAGAAGCAATTGGAAACCAAGCCTGATAGAATCTGCTACTTCATGGATCGAACATGGATTCCCTCGTATGGAAACCTACGAGAACTGGTAATGGACGAAGCTCACAAATCACGGTACTCAATCCACCCAGGTTCGGACAAGATGTATCACGATCTCAAAGTCCTTTACTGGTGGCCGAATATGAAAGCTGACATTGCCACATACGTAAGCAGATGCCTAACCTGTTCTAAGGTTAAGGTGGAGTATCAACGACCGTCTGGTTTACTCCAACAGCCAGAAATACCAGTATGGAAGTGGGAGCAGATATCCATGGACTTCATCATGAAACTTCCTCGAACTCCCACCGGATGCGACACCATTTGGGTGATCGTGGATCGCTTGACGAAATCTGCACACTTCCTGGCAATCCGGGAGACTGATCGTATGGAAAAGTTAACTCGTATCTACCTAAGGGAAGTAGTCTCTTCGGCACGGTGTGCCGATTTCCATTATCTCTGATCGTGACGCTCGATTCACTTCACACTTCTGGCAGTCTTTACAACGAGCATTGGGGACGCGGTTGGATATGAGCACCGCGTATCACCCTCAAACCGATGGCCAGAGCGAGCGAACGATCCAGACTATAGAAGACATGTTATGTGCCTGCGTCATAGATTTCGGCAGCAGTTGGGAAACTCACTTACCGCTAGTTGAGTTTTCTTACAACAATAGCTACCACACATCGATAAAAGCTGCCCCATTTGAGGCACTGTATGGGCGTAAGTGCCGATCACCTATCTGTTGGGCGGAAGTTGGGGAAAGTCAACTCACCGGCCCTGAACTTGTGCACGAGACGACTGAGAAGATCGTGCAGATCCGTAACCGTATGGCAGCAGCCCGTGACCGACAGAAAAGTTACGCTGATAAGCGTCGCCGACCGTTGGAATTCAAAATAGGTGACAAGGTGCTTTTGAAAGTGTCACCTTGGAAGGGTGTGATTCGTTTTAGGAAACATGGGAAACTAAGCCCTAGGTACGTGGGACCGTTTGAGGTTGTCAAACGGGTTGGCCCCGTGGCCTATCAGTTGAACCTACCCGAAGAACTCTGTGGAGTACACGATGTGTTCCACGTCTCCAACTTGAGGAAATGCCTTGCACACGAGACTCTTATTGTTCCTTAGACGAGATACACATGGACGAACAACTACATTTCATTGAGGAACCGGTGGAAGTCATGGATCGACAAGTCAAGATGCTCAAACATAGCCGTATCCCTATCGTCAAGGTTCGTTGGAACTCAAAGCGTGGACCAGAGTTTACCTGGGACGCGAGGATCAGATGAAGAAGAAGTACCCGCAACTGTTCCAAGATCAGGCATCTACCTCTTAGAATACGCAGCAACTCTATTCAACAGGCGTCACAAACCGAGAGCCTTGTACTTCCCTGTAGAACCTCGAAACATGATGTGCTAATTTTCGGGATGAAAATTCCTGCAACAAGGGGATGATGTGACACCCCGTAATTCCAGGTTAATACTATCTAAACCACTGTCGTTATCGTTGGCACATACTCGTTAATACTCAAAACGTATACAAACACCGCCACCGACATCGTTAAATAAGTAATGATAAAAATACTAACACGGGTGTTTGTACAGGATTTACATAAACGGGATTTCCTAAGGAATCCTCTTAATTAACATAGCTCGCTCATCTACGTCGTCATCAACCGAAACCAAATTGGGAACACGGGACCTAAGTATAGGGACTAAACTTGACAATTGCCAAACTGGGGCTAAATACCCATCCACCAGCCAAACACACCACAATCTGCTCTCTTCTCTTCAATCGCCTTCATCTTCACCATTTCTTTATCCAAGCACCAAAATCACCCCGATTGAGCTCGTTTTTGTCGGTTAGACCATGCAACAGCTGAGAAATCACGTTCCCAGTAGGTAAGCGACCCTGTACATCCGTTTTATTGCTCGTTTCTCTGCTGCAAATTTGGGGTTCGGGTGTTCGGGTTCAACCCGAATGCATGAGGTCGTGGGGGTACGTGTGAGGTCTATCAGCATGTGCATTTCACTTAGACATGTTAGGAGAGTGTTTCTGGAAGTCTTGATTGTGTGAAAACCGAGCACGGGACAGCCAATGGCTGTTCAGCCCGTCCAGCAGTCGCGATCTGCTGTTGTCCGCGACTGGGCCAGTCATGCGACTGAGTCATGCGACTGGGTGCCTCGTGCGACTGAGTGGTGCGACTGGCATGAATCGTGCAAATGAGTCCATACGCATGTGCGTGACGTGCGAATGAATGCATGCGATTGAGAGTGTGTGCGATTGAGTCAACCGGATGAAATGTGTGCGACTAAGTACCACCCGACTGAAGGTCCAATCGCACGAATGAAGGTTCAATCATGCGATTGGTTGTTGAGTCGGGTGAATGGGTGATGTGTGGTACGATTGATTACTAAGTCGTATGAGTGAGGGTTCAACCGTACAAATGAGGTTGATTCGTACGATTGAATGCCCATTCGTGCGAATGAAGTGTCCAGTCGTGCGTCTAGCCTTGACATGCGATTTGAGTCATTGTGAGTGAATTCGCCTTGTGTGCGGTGTGCCTATCGTGTGATGATATGGTAACAATCAATAAAGTGTCATTTCTTGACCACAAAGATTAAAGTCAACGCAATCAACAAGCACATACTTTTACGATCTAAAACAACCTAACTGTTTACAACTAACGACAACCCGTTTGGGATCTACATAAGGTCTGATATGCGTATGCCTGCATGTGTGTGTGTGTGTCACCCACGAACGAACCAATGTGACCCGACCCGACTAAACATGTCTATTAACGCTAAACACAACATTAACGCTTAACATAACTGTCAATAGGTGTTTGAAAGCGCATCGTAAACAACACTTGGGAGACTTTCATCCTACGTACTTACTACATCATCAGTGAGTTTCACGGCCCCTATTATACTCTCTTTCCTTTTTGGTGGAGAAGACATGCAAAACAGATTTACATAAATGGTTGTAGTATTATTGATATCGCTTATTACGTTAGTGCAAACACACAACATGTCCTGACACACTCGAACCGTTAGTAATGGGATTAGCGAGGTAATTTTGAGTAGTACTACTGGGTCTGACAAACCCCGGCCGGGCTAGTCGCGCTAGCTTGATTGGAGGTCAAACGGGTGCTTGATTGACCTAACATTTGTCATGGTCTGATGAGACGTGACGGGGATACAACAAACACATATAGGACGTAAACAGTCAGCTTCGGTTCAAAACGCTAAGTAACAAGAACATAGACTAGCTACCTAACGATATGCTCTATATACTAAACCATTAAAACACAAACCATTGAACGCTTACGAACACATTTCTTGTTGATCAAACCTGTGAACTCACCAACTTTATGTTGACACATTTTAGCATGTTTTCTCAGGTCACAGGAACGCATAAGCTCATGATGCACGCTAAGGAAACTCACTCAGGACATGCATTCATCTATTTTATTTTCAGCATTGAACATTTTATCTAAACATGGCTATTGTAACTGTACTGTAATGGATTTACTAATTATGTACACGCTTCCGCATTGTTGTAAACTTTTTTATGTTCTTTTGAATGAAGTCAAATGTTTATTTTAAATTCATATAGTGTCGTTCGATATGACTGTGTCTGAGATCCTGGTATGTCACACGCCTGACGGTAAAACCCCGCTCGTGGAAATTGAGGGTGTGACAAGTTCCTGGTTATGCCATTCAGGTTGACCAATGCACCAGCGGTTTTCATGGACCTAATGAACCGGGTGTGCAAACCCTATCTAGACAAGTTCGTCATTGTCTTCATCGATGACATCCTTATTTACTCAAGGAATAAAGAAGAACACGAAGAGCACCTTAGACTGATTCTGGAGCTGTTGAGACGAGAACAATTGTATGCAAAATTTTCAAAGTGCGACTTCTGGATACGAGAGGTCCATTTCTTGGGTCATGTGGTCAATGAGAATGGGATACACATTGACCCGGCAAAGATAGCAGCTATCAAGAACTGGGCTACGCCTAAGACTCCGACCGAGGTACGACAGTTTCTCGGGTTGGCTGGCTATTATCGATGGTTCATCGAAGGGTTCTCAAAGATTGCTCAACCTCTCACCGCGTTAACTCATAAAGGCACCACGTACGATTGGGGTGATAAACAAGAATCTGCATTCCAGGTCCTGAAGCAGAAGCTCTGTATAGCACCGATTCTATCCCTGCCTGAGGGAACAGATGATTGTGTAGTTTACTGTGGTGCTTCTATACAAGGCCTCGGTTGCGTGCTAATGCAACGCAATAAGGTGATTGCCTATGCATCTCGACAACTAAAAATACATGAGAAAAACTACAAGACACACGACCTAGAGCTTGGAGCAGTCGTGTTTGCACTCAAGATATGGAGACACTACTTGTACGGTACGAAGTGCATCATTTACACCGATCACAAGAGTCTCTAGCACATCTTTGAACAGAGGAGCTAAATATGAGGCAACGTCGTTGGGTCGAGTTGTTAAACAACTATGACTGTACGATCAAGTATCATCCGGGCAAGGCCAATGTAGTAGCAGACGCCCTATGTCAGAAGGAAACACTCAAGCGAAGACGATTTCGGGCACTGCAACTCACTATTCACACCGGTTTACCCGATCAGATCCGCAATACTCAACTTGAGGCATTAAAAGACGAGAACCTGAAAGCCGAATCGCTACGAGGCATGGAGAAGCAACTGGAAACCAAGTCTGAGGAATCTGCTACTTCATAGATCGAACGTGGATTCCCTCGTATGGAGACCTACGAGAGCTAGTAATGGACGAAGCTCACAAATCCCGGTACTCAATCAACCCAGGTTCAGACAAGATGTATCATGATCTCAAAGTCCTTTACTGGTGGCCGAATATGAAAGCTGACATTGCCACATACGTATGCAGATGCCTAACCTGTTCTAAGGTTAATGTGGAGTATCAACGACCGTCTGGTTTACTCCAATAGCCAGAAATACCAGTATGGAAGTGGAGCAGATATCTATGGACTTCATCACGAAACTTCCTCGAACTCCCAACGGATGCGACACCATTTGGGTGATCGTTGATCGCTTGACGAAATCTGCACACTTCCTGGCAATCCGGGAGACTGATCGTATGGAAAAGTTAACTCGTATCTACCTAAGGGAAGTAGTCTCTCGGCATGGTGTGCCGATCTCCATTATCTCTGATCGTGACGCTCGATTCACTTCACACTTCTGGCAATCTTTACAACGAGCACTAGGAACGCGGCTGGATATGAGCACCGCGTACCACCCCCAAACTGATGGCCAAAGTGAGCGAACGATCCAGACTTTAGAAGAAATGTTACGTGCCTGCGTCATAGATTTCGGCAGCAGTTGGGAAACTCACTTACCGCTAGTTGTGTTTTCCTACAACAATAGCTATCACACATCGATCAAAGCTGCCCCATTTGAGGCACTGTATGGGCGTAAGTGCCGATCACCTATCTGTTGGGTGGAAGTTGGGGAATGACAGGATCTCAGCCTCTCGTTTGATCAATCAGATTGGTTTGCAGCAGATTTAGCACGTTAATTAGCGATTAATGCAAGAATATAAAAGATATTGCAAGAAAAAGCACAATCATAGAGAGAGAAAAGAGTTCTGCAAGAAATTAATTGCTCTATTGCTCAACACGTTTCGGCAATTAAAACAGCACGGTTCACCATCCTTTTATAGGCGGCAAAAGGATGGTGGTGATGTCCTTTCTCTGACATCAACCGATTATTAAAATTACAACTGACGGAACATAAAACTACTGAAGATGTCAACAGCTGACATCTTCTTACAAAAGTGTTCCTATCTTTTACAAGTACAGACAAAAGTAAACTACTGAAATCCTACAACGACTGAAGAGCAACTTCTTCAGTCGTTTATAACTACTGAAACAATAACAACTGAAGAACAAGCTCTTCAGCTGTTGTACAACTACTGAAACAAAATAAACTACTGAAAGTCAAAAAGCATCACAACAACTGAAGAAGACTTCTTCAGATGTTGTGACAAACTCTGAGTCTTCAGCACTTGTTCTTCAGACTTGGCTTCAGATGATGTAACAGCTGATGACTTCAGCAGATGTCCTCAGCTGTTGTCCTCAGTCTTTGTCATCAGACTTTGTGCTTCAGTAGAAGGTCTTCAGTTCTTCAGTTCTTTAGCTTTTGATTCTTCAGCACTTGTCTTCAGTAGTTGAAGTCTTCAGTACTTTGTTCTTCAGTTCTTTGATCTTCATACTTTGATCTTCAACTTTGTCAGAACAGCTGATGGGAGTCTTCAGCAGTTGTTGCAGTGGCATGTGGGACTTAGAGGTTTTCCTGATCTTGGCTCATTAGTTCTTTTGGTCCAACAAACTCCCCCTGAACCAATGCAGCCAAAACCTCTAATTATTTGTTGTCCCACTTATTGTTGGCAGAAATATTGGTCTATTTCCTTCTAGATCAGATTAGAAGTTGACCCAGATAAGCACTGGCCTGGGAGAAGGTTTCTAGTGTTTGTTTGGCTAAGTATGGATGGGAGCTCTATTTTGGGGAATTGGACACAGAGCTGTTATCCCATCCATGAAACCTACCTCCCATGTACTAGCCTGTAGGATTCTCTGGTGTAGGCTCGGACGAAAATCATTTGTTCTTCTTTGGTCATGTCTTCAGCCCCACCATCGAACAATCCTTCATGGACGTACATCTCTGAGACAAACTTGACCTGTTTGCCATTCTTGAGCTCAACTGTTGTGATTTGCTTATATGCAAATTCATCCGGATGTCTGCCTTCTAGGAACAAGTTGAGCTCATCTTTGCGGAAGTTCTCAAGCTTCTTATAAACTAAGCCTTTTCTAACCATCCTGTTCTCCAACATCATTTCAGGAGGTTGCTTAGACTTATAAGCTTTCTCGAACTCATCCACAATTTCCCAGGGTGTTACTACAAGAGCCACAGTGATTATTTCATCTACAATACTCTACATCTGGCTCTTGTACCTCACTAGAATGTCTTTCTTTGTAATCCTGTGAGCCACCCTCGGATCAGGCCAAGTCCTCACTCCCTCTTTGTTGTATTGGAAGGTTTGTTTGAGAGTGAAGAGTCTCAGAGCTTCTTTCTTCATGTTCATGATAGAGGTAGAGGCAGCATATGCTTGGTCAATTGACTTGAGCATTTCAGCATCATGAAGCTGCTGCTGCGCCTCTTCCTCTATCTTTACCCTCACAGTGTCCATTTGTGAGGTGGGAGTGATGGTTTGGGGTTTGGCTTTAGGTAGAGGTATAACTGCAGAAATGGGCAGACTATCCTCCTCATCCTCCTCTTCTTCTTCTTCTTGCAGCCTCAACACCCTTCTCTTCTTCTTCAAGGGTGGATCATTGGCTGCGGGTTTTGATGGTGAAGGGGTTGGTTTTGTGGGTTGTGGTTTGGTGGTTGGTGTGGGAATATTAGCAGGCACTGCTAGCAACCTAGAAATTAAAGCAGGTTTGTTCTGTTTTACTAGCAGTGTCCTGTTCCCAGCACCGGCTTCTGAGAGGGCCTCAGCGACCAGTCCTTTTGTGAAGTCACCAGCTGAACAGATCTTGGCGGCTATAGCCAAGATTCTGTCCCTGGTCCATGCTTTGACATCAAGGACTGGCCTGCCCAGATACTTCGAAATGAATCTACTCATAGCCTTGAGTCTCTTTTTATCCTCTTGGCTATAAGTAGACCATCGGTATTCGATCTCCCTAGTCTCCATCTTCCTGAGCTCCTGATCTAGCAATGTTGTGTCCTTGTCAAAGCCTTGCCTGAACAGCTAACCAATGGCAGAGTCCATTGATCTGCTTTGTTCAGCATCAGCCTCCTTGACAAGGGCTGCTAGATCAGAGTCAGCCACCTTCTTTCCCTCCTCTCCCTTTTTCTTATAAGTGACACTGAAATCCTTCTGGATTCCAACCACTTCTATATGCCCAACCTCCCTCTCTTTCCTCTTCCCTTTCTCCTTCACCCTACTACTCTCCTCAGCCATCTCCCTCTCAACCACCACCTCTTTCTCTGCCTCTAATTCCTCCTCTCCCCTCTTCCTCTTGGCTTGCACTGATGTCTCCCCCTTTTTGGGTGCATTGGTTGGGGTTTGACTATCAGCAAGCGCCTTAGTAATGGCAACCTCCACCATGGGTTGAATATAATTGGGAAGCCTCTCATCAAGGGTTTGAATGACTATATCTTTAAGTATGGGTGTGATGAGAGGTAGAGATTTCTAGAGGATAGCATCCAGCTGCTCAGGGGGTTCTGACCCTGAGAGCTAGTGCCAGAAGCAGGGGCTGGTGGCCGAGTTTGTGGGAGTGACTCAGTGTTTTTGAGACCTTCGGGTGAAGGTGCCATCTGTGGGGTCATGGTGGCAGATAGACTTCTATATTGAGTCATTTGAGCAAGAAGCTCTTTGAGTCTACTTATCTCATCCTCTAAGATAGTGTTTTGAGCAACTACGTCAAAGAAGAAGCTCAGGTCATCATCAGTATGAACTGAATCATCTGACCTCCTGACAATGTCAGGATGTACATGCTCTGAGTGTGGCTCAGATACAGCATGTGCCCCTTGTTCATGGTACTGGGGACTTCCAGCCTCCGGATTGGATCCATCATCGGCAGTTGCCTCTGGTGAGGTCTTATGGATGTTACCAGCTTCACCCTGCTCAGATGTTGAGGCAGAGGAAGTGGCAGCCTCACCAGATTGTCCTATCTCCCTAGCCACACTGGGAGATTGGTCTTGTGATTCTCTGTGCTGTGGGCTCCCACCGGCACTTGTATCCACCCCTCTTCGGTTGGAGTCTCCCCAGTTGTAATAGGTTTCTGGGGAGAGGGTGGAGTGCTCAGATGGGTCAGCACTTTGGCGATAACCAATATAGGGCTTTGTGGGGCGGTCTCATCAAGAGGTGGGCTCGAAGCAGTGTGCACAGGGGGAGGACTGTGCTGTTCAATGGCAGTCCTCTCAATTGAGATAGACCCCAGTAGTATGGTTGCCCCAGTATTGGTTGCATCAGGCTCCTATTGAGAGGATGCCTGTGCGGTTGTGGTAGGTGGAGTCGTGGTACCTGCTGGGAGAATCGAACCAGCAGGCACATCCTGCCTTTGTGCTGCAGGGGCATCCTCAGGGGACTCATCTCCCTGAGTAGCCTTTTTGGGCTTCTTTTTGGCTTTTGGTTTGGTGGGGACTTTGGATTCGGAGGTGGAGGCTGTGGGTTCCTGCTGTGTGGGTTTTCGCAGCCGGCCAGCCTGTTTGAGTTTGTGGTCAGTGTTGTGCCTGGAGTATACCTCAGCTAGAACAGCCATGGCAGGGACCCCAGCGCCAACTAGTCCCTCAGCCTGAAGCTGGTTTTCTATCATGGCCATTATGAACCGTGGATACAAGATCCAACGGTTAGAAAGAGGTTTTGTGGCCATGTCTTTGAGTTCCAAGAAGATGAGATCAGTTAAGTTCAGAGATTGATGCTCAAAGATAGAAAACAATACTTGTTGCCACCTTGATGACATTTGGTCCCACGAAGAGGTTTTGGGAGCCAGACACACGTTCACCATATGAAAAATGAGGCGTTGAGGATCAGGGAAGTGCTTCTTCAACAAGGTGGAGGCGGAGAGGTCACCCTGGTAGTCGTTGGATGTGAATGATAGATCCAGGGCACCTTTGGGGTAGGAGGTGGGGTGGGTGGCATCCTCCAGCTGTAGGGTTTGGCGCAGGGTAGCTGGGGTGATAACCACGGGGTGGTTGTTGACGGAGGACCGGAGAGAGACCTCGCCATTCTGCTCTCCGGTTTGGACGGTTATGTTTGTCCAAAACTCCGTCAAGGAGTCGGTGTATATAGTGGGGTTCAAGAGAAAAGACGTTTTGTATGGTTAGTCGTGCATAAGATCGACAGCTTGGTGAAATTTGGGCCACAATGGCGAATTGGTGTGATGGGCGACACAGTTGTGTCGAGGTTTCAGTTGCATGTTCGCCATTAATGGTGTATGGGAATTTCAGAGGTTTTAAAAGATTAGGTCAAGTGAGGAGTAAATGCTCTGAAGGTGGGGTATTTATAGGGTAGGGCAAAGGTTTGAAAGAAAACTACTGAAGGTTTTGGTGTTAGTGATCAGTTGTTGTAACGACTGATGACGTGGTTTTAACCTTCAGTGGTTGTAACATCTGAGGACTTGGTGTTAGTCTTCAGTAGTTGAAACTACTGAGACTTTGGTTTTGTCCTTCAGATGTTGTAACGGTCTGAAGAGTTACTGTCAGTCTTCAGTAGTTATGAACTACTGAAGACCTAATATTCTTCTTCAGACGTTGTAACAACTGAAGACTTGGTGTTAGCCTTCAGTAGTTGTGAACTACTGATAGCAGTAGTTATGAACTACTGAAGACATGGTATTGCTTCAGTTGTTGTAAACAACAGAGGACTTGGTGTTAGCCATCAGTAGTTTCACAACTACTGAGGACATGGTTTTATCCTTCAGTTGTTTGGGTATGAAACAGCAGCTATTGGCATCAGCTGATGAGCAATTACTCATCAGCTGTTTCCGTCAAATTAGTTGTTTCATGCTAGCCTCCACATTTACTCATCAGCTCTTTGGCTGACTTTTAGATGTTTCATAGACCCTTCAGCTCTTGTGAATATTTATGCCTTCAGCTCTTGTGATCAGATGTTCACAAGTGCTAATGAAATAGTCTTCAGAGCTGAACAAATTTTGTCTTCAGTACTTGTGTAAGATTACACATCAGTACTTGTGAGCAAAATTTGTTCTTCAGTACTTATTTATTTGAAAATCAGACATCAGTAGTTGTAATCCACCTCACTACATCAGTTGTTTTCAATAAATATGTACATCAGTACTTTGAGTCATTTTAGTCTTCAGTAGTTGTGAAAGAGCTGAAGACTGAATTACTCATCAGTACTTGTATTTGACCTAATGCTCATCAGTAGTTATGAAATAAGAGCACTAGCATAGGTCAAATCAATCAAGCTGCAGCATACAAGCCGTAGTACCAAATTTTGGAATGTGGCACTATCTAAAGGCTTAGTGAAGATGTCTGCAAGCTCATCAGCACTAGGCACAAACTTAGGATCAATCAGACCTTTTTCATAGCAATCCCTGATAAAATGATGTCTGATCTCAATATGTTTGGTCCTAGAGTGCTGGACTGGATTCTTAACAATACAAAGAGCTGAAGCGCTATCCATTAGTAATGGAGTCTTAGTCTCAGTAATGCCATAATCCAGAAGTTGATTCTGAAGCCATAGTATCTAAGAGGTACAACTTGCAGCCGCAATGTACTCAGCTTCAGCAGTGGATGTAGCAATTGATGTTTGTTTCTTACTCTGCCAAGAAACTAAACAATTGCCTAGGAATTGGCAACCACCAGAAGTGGATTTTCTGGTGACTTTGCATCCTGCATACTCACTATCAGAGAAAGCAACTAATTTGCAAGAATGCCCAGTTGAATACCAAAGACCTAGTGATTGGGTACCTTGCAGATATCTAAAGATCCTTGTGATTGCAATCAAATGGGATTCTTTAGTTGCAGCCTGAAATCTAGCACAAGCACATGTTGCAAACATGATGTCTGGTCTAGAAGCTGTAAGGTACATCAAGGACCCAATCATACATCTGTAAAGGGTTTCATCAACCGCTTTACCTTTCTGATCTACATCTAGTTGTGTGATGCTGCTCGGGGAGTAGAACAGGGCTTACAGGTTTGTAAATCAAACTTATTCAACAACTCTTTTGAATATTTGGACTGATGGATAAAGATTCCATCATCCTGTTGTTTGATTTGCAAACCTAGAAAGAACTGTAATTCTCCCATAGCACTCATTTCAAACCTTAGCTTCATGAGCTTTGTAAATTCATCACACAACTTTAGATCATAGGATGCAAAGATGATGTCATCTACATAAATCTGAACAAGGAGTTTATGTTGTCCCACAGTCTGATGAATAAGGTTTTATCAATGGTGCCTCTAGTGAACTTATTTTCTAAAAGAAAAGTTGATAGTGTCTCATACCAAGCTCTAGGAGCATGCTTCAGCCCATAAAGAGCCTTATCAAGCTTGTACACCCAATCAGGATGTTTATTGTCCTCAAAGCCTGGTGGTTGACACACATAAACTTCTTCTTTTATTTTTCCATATAAGAAGGCACTTTTGACATCCATTTGATAAACCTTAAGACTGTGAAAGGCAGCATAAGCTAAGAATAGTCTGATTGCTTCCAGTCTGGCCACAGGTGCAAAGGTCTCATCATAATCGATGCCTTCCTCCTGTGCAAACCCTTGAACAACCAGTCTAGCCTTGTTCTTGACAATTTGGCCCTTCTCATCTGTTTTGTTCCTAAATACCCACTTGGTGCCTATAGCACACTTACCTCTGGGTAGTGGAACAAGCTCCCACACTTGCTGTTTCTTAAACTAAGAAGCTCTAGCTGCATAGCTTCCACCCATCCATTGTCTCTTAAAGCAATATGATAGTTCTTTGGCTCTTCCTGACTGATGAAGAGAGCATAGAAGCAGAAGTTGGACAATTGATTCCTGGTTGAAACTCCAGCATGAATATCACCAATGATTTGAGATGTGGGGTGATTCTTGAGCTCTTGATAGACTATGATATCTGTGCAAGTGTTTGTAGATCCATCAGCAGCAACAGATGGTGATGGAGGTTCCTGAAACCATATAGAGGATGGCAGCTCAAACGAAGTAGAGCAAGCAGAAATCTCATCAGCATTTGTAGTGGATGGAGTTGCTGAGGCTACAGGAGCATCAGGTTCAGTGGACTCAGGCAGTGTGACATCCGTCACCAAAGGTCTGTCATTTAACGTGTTTTACTTAGCCTTTGTTAATAGACATTCCTTATTTTGACGAACCAATTACATGAATACCATATTTGCTTTACTTAATTGCCCTTATATGTGTAGTATCGTTGCTTGACTTGTCATTATCTTAAGACATTCTCCAAGATTTGCCCCGTTAACACTAAACATGTCATTTTATAATAAAATAGTTTTCACGAATAAAATCATTTTTAAATTATAAATAACATTAATAACATTTTATCATCAATAAAACAACACAAAAATTCTAACGTTTTTAACCGAAACAAAATTTAGGAACTCGGGGCAAAGTGCGGGGACTAAACTTGAAACTTTGCGAAACTAGGCTGGGTATAAATACCCACCTTCCAGCCATTTCTTCCTTTTTCTTCTCCTCACTTCTTCTTCTCCTCCACCATTTTCTCTCCACTTCTCTCTCTAGACTACACCAAAAACCGACCCATTTGTTGCATTTTCGTCGCCAAAACTTGAGTATCATCGTGACTACACGTTCCTAGCAGGTAGATAACCTCACTACCTCGTTTTTAACCCGATTTTCAGTTGCATTTCGAGGGTTTTCGGGTGCTCGGGTTCATCTGAGCACATGAGGTCGTGTGGACTTGCATGTCTTGTTTCTGAGTGTGTTTCTTGTCTAGATAGGTTAGAATATGAGTTCTGGAGGTTTTGGTTGGGAAACACTCGTGATCGGGCAGCCGAAGGCCGACCTGCAACTCACTGCCGTCGCGACTCCCGATGGCGCGAATAAGGTTGTCGTGCGCGAAACGGGCGTGCGACTGCATGTGTGTGCGACTTGAGACATGAGCGAATAGGTAAGTCGCGCGGTTGTGTCGCGCGACTGTCGGTGGGTGCGAAATAGAGGTTGTCACGCGAAATAGAGTTTGTCACGCGACTGGAGATGTCACGCGACAGGGGTTGTCGCGTGACTGGGCTGTGCGAATGTGAAATGTGTGCGATTGTGTGAGTCGCACCACCAGACGCCTGTCGCGCGAAAGAGGGTCCTCTCGCGCGAATGAAGCTGATTCACGCGAAGGGACGTTAAGTCGCGTGGCTGGCTGTTTGGTTGTGCGACTGGTATTGCATGGTATGATTGAAGGCTTAGTCACATGAATGGAGGTTCAATTGTACGAAAGTAGCTAATTCGTACAACTGAAAGTCCACTCGTGTGAAGGGAGTGTCAGTCGTGCGTCCGGTCCTACTGTATGATTTAATGGTGTGTGAGTGTGTGGATCCCCTTTTCGGAGATCCTACGACGATAATGTAATATAATAAAGTGTCATAGCTTGATCACAAAGATTAAAGTCAACGCTATTAACAAACACATACTATTTAAAACAATCTAGGCTAAGATGTGTGTGACTGCTTGTGTGTACTACCCAAGACCGTACCGAAACGACCCGATTCGATTAAACAATATTATTAACAGTAGTCCATAAGATTAATTCTTAACATAACTGTCAATAGGTGATTGACTGTTCATACATACATACAAGTTTGGGAAGTTTCATCAGACATACATACCACTTAACAAGTGAGTTTCGTGGCCCTTTTTACGCTTATACAATGTTTTAATCTTTACAAACATGGGGAAGAGTATGCTCACACATTTCAATGCTGCACACTATACATACAATTTTTATACTTGGAATCAACGTGATACTGTCTTGTGAGTACTTATCTTATACATACATGATGTTACTGTGTGGACTGACTTACAACCATTAATTCCGGTGTTGGAACCAACAGATAGGTATTAGTAGTACTACTGGGTTGACACCCCCCCCTTGACAGATGGTTACTTGTGAGTACCATCACACTGCCAGGAACGGGCCTTGGGTGAATATATTCTGACAAGTTTCTTTGTGTACGTCATTAGGTTTGGTTGTATAAAACTCATGGTATGTGATTTTGCTTACTTATAACTGTATGCACGGTATTCCACTACAAACAATATACAGCATCAATTACAAGTTTACAATTTAAACCTGCGAAGCTCACCAACATTATTGTTGACCATTTTGAGCATATTTTTTTCAGTAACAATGAGAACTGAAGATCTAGGAGTGCTGCCTTGTAGAGGAGACCCTAGGATGCATTTTGTGTTTATACTTTTGTAAAGCTTGAACATGAATATGATCTTTTGTATACTTGTCCCGAGTTGTGGGAATATTACATTACAAGCTATCATCAACGTTTATGGATCATTTGTGATGTGCTTATGACTATGCTGTCGTGAACATTGATTATACACGACACAAGTCTCCATTTGTGTTCGGGTGTCGTCATGACACGCTTGTCATCATACTTTATTGCTACTCTATCATATACCATGTGTTATGACGATCCCATCTAGCTCGCATTCCCCGTGTTTCCGCTTTAGCGGGGGTGTCATAGACTGGTATCAGAGCCATTGGTTATAGAGAATTAGGCAATTACACTTGACCTAGACTATAACCTAGGAACCTTCATGTAGATTTGCATGCTTAAGCTTGTGTGCATTTATATATCTCGTGTATGTGTTCCTCCTTACATGATTGATTATCCTTTTGTTATGTGATCCTTCCCTTGTGCTTGAGCCTTGTGCTCGTCACTGATGAGGTGCTTCCTATTGGATCTTCCGTTCCCTCTGTGCGCCGAGTTATCATAACCAAATTCGGGAATCGAGACCCGAACAGATCATCATAGATCTTACATTGCGCTTGACCTCAGATACTGAGACCGACCCGAGGAGGCTATGTCTGAGTCCTTTAAGGACGCGAGATAGACAACCTCCGCAAGACTATACGTGACTACATGTTTGGTTCTCAGTCGATTTGATGGATTATTATGGATATGATGTGAAGGAAGGTCGGATGTCATGTAACCGGATTAGGCATCATTCTCGGCACATCGTGGGTGTGGTGGGAACGCTGCGGGGAACCCTATATATAAGCATCACCGGTATACCGAGAATATGCTTGAAAAACGGGCTACATGTTGGTCTTGACTGACCGGAGCGTCGAACGTTGGAACTTGATAAGTGGAGCAGTTGATTACATAAGGTGACTAAAGCTTATATTTTACCTATTTTATGAATAGAAAATGCCGCCCTCGAAGATCTAACCGCAGAAGTAGTAGCGGAAGTGAAGCCCGAGGGGCAGAGGCAGAGGAGAGGAGATCTTCAGGAGCAAATGAGGGTTCTATTGGCAATACTCAGGGACTTCCTGCAACAGCAAAACTGACCACTCCCACGGGGATGGGGTAACGAGACGAGGGTAATGGAACCGACTGGGAATGAAGCAACAGGGGACCGGAAATGTTGGTACAGCCGGTAACGAAACTGGGGTTGCTAATACCAACGGGGCTGTTCTTACAAGGAGTTTGTGGCCTGTAAACCCCGTGAATTCGATGGAAAAGGTGGGGCGATAGCCCTGGTCAGATGGCTCGAGAAAATGGAGGCTGTGATCGACATCAGCGAATGCCTCGACAGTCAAAAGATCAAGTACGTTACGTGCTCACTGCAGGGCAGAGCACTAACCTGGTGGAACACCCAGGTTCAAGCGAGAGGAAGGGAATCTGCGATGCAGATGACTTGGGACGAATTTAAGGCCTTGATTACCGAGGAGTACTGCCCCCAAACGAGATGCAAAAGCTTGAGCATGAGTTCTGGAATCATGCCATGGTGGGGGCGGGGCATGCAGCTTATACTGACCGATTTCACGAGTTGGCTAGGCTAGTTCCACACCTGGTCACTCCGGAGTCTAAGAGGATTGAGAGGTACATTTGGGGACTCGCGCCTCAAATACGGGCAATGGTAACTGCAGCTGCTCCTCCTACGATTCAGAGCGCAATTCTGAAGGCTGGCGCTCTGACCGATGAGATGGTACGAACAGGGGTATTGGGCAAGGGAGCAGAGAAGCGAAAGGATGCTGGGGAAACAAGCCGTCGAGTGCCGGAAATCTGATAAAAGGGCCAAGGTCACCAGAAACTTTGCGGCCGTGACTCAAGGGAAGAGGGAATATGTTGGGCCATATCCCAAATGTGACAGATGCAGCTATCATCATCCCCCAGAGACGCAGTGCCGGGTGTGCGCAAACTGTAGGCGCCCGGGGCACCTAGCAAGAGATTGTAGAGTGGCACCGAATCTGGTTGCACCCGTCAACGTGGTTAACCCCGCCGGGAACGCCAGGGCATGCTACGAATGTGGAGGCCTCGATCACTTTAGAAACATGTGCCCCCGACTGAACAGGGCACCGGGTCAACAAGGGATAATCAACAGCAAGTGATGGCCATAGCGGGCGCTCAAGGTCATGGAACCAAGGAACTGCTGCACGGGGACGCGCATTTGTCATTGGAGCTAATGATGCCCGTCAGGACCCGAACGTTGTTACGGGTACGTATCTGCTCAATCACCATTTTGCATCCATACTATTTGATACTGGGGCAGACAACAGCTTTATATCTTCTGAATTCGTGCATATGCTTGATTTAAGTGCTAGTAGGCTAGAAACTAGTTACTCCATAGAAATGGCCAATGGTAGGGTTGAACAAGCAGACGAGATTATTAAGAATTGCACCCTAACGTTAGAAGACCAGGCCTTTAGCATAGATTTAATACCATTCGAGTTAGGCAGCTTCGATGTGATAGTGGGCATGGATTGGTTGTCAAATCATGGAGCCGAGATTGTTTTCGGGAGAAAGTAGTACGAATCCCCATGCCAAACGGGGAGGTACTCAAGATTCAAGGAGAGCGACCGGGAAGAACACCAAAGCTCATTTCTTGCATGAAAGCCCGCCGAAGTTTACGGAAGCAGTGTTACACTTTTCTGGCTCACATCGTGGAAAAGAAAGAAGAGAGACAAAATTGGCAGACATTCCATTGTACGGGACTATCCGGAGGTGTTCCCTGATGATCTGTCTGGATTGCCTCCTCCCGACAGGTGGAATTCCATATAGAGCTGGTTCCCGGAGCTACCGGTAGCGAAAAACCTTATCGGTTAGCACCCTCAGAGATGCAAGAGTTATCCAGCCAACTACAGGAACTACTGGAGAAGGGTTTCATCCGACCGAGTCAATCACCGTGGGGGAGCACCGGTATTATTTGTCAAGAAGAAGGATGGGTCGTTTCGTATGTGCATCGACTACAGGGAATTGAACAAATGACCGTGAAGAATCGTATCCTCTCCCCAGAATCGACGACCTGTTCGATCAGTTGCAAGGAGCCTCGTATTTCTCTAAGATCGACCTTCGATCTGGTATCATCAATTAAGAGTATTCGAGGACGTATTCCAAAAACAGCGTTGAGAACTCGTTACGGGCACTATGAGTTCTTGGTCATGCCGTTCGGATTGACCAACGCACCAGCCGTCTTTATGGATCTGATGAATTGGGTGTGCAAGCCTTATCTTGATAAGTTCGTGATCGTGTTCATAGACGACATACTCATCTATTCTCGTTCGAAAGAAGATCACGAAAAACACCTCCAAACGATTCTAGAACTGTTGAAGGAAGAGAAACTTTTCGCCAAGTTCTCGAAGTGTGAATTCTGGCTTCGAGAAGTGAAATTCTTGGGTCATGTAGTTAACAAAATGGAATTCATGTGGATCCCAGTAAGATTGAAGCTGTGAAGAAGTGGGATACTCCCCAAACACCCTCAGAAATACGGCAATTCTTGGGATTGGCCGGATACTACGTCGCTTCATTGCCAATTTCTCCAAGATTGCCCAACCGTTGACCTTGTTGACCCAGAAAGACAAGAAGTTCGATTGGGGGAAAGCACAAGAACAAGCATTCCAAACGTTGAAAGAGAAGTGTGCAACGCAACGATACTGTCCCTCCCGGATGGAACTGACGACTTTGTGGGTGTACTGTGATGCTTCACATCAAGGTTTGGGCTGTGTGCTAATGCAGAAAGATAAGTGATTGCCTACGCTTCGCGACAACTCAAGGTGCATGAAAGAACTACACAACTCACGACTTGGAGTTGGGTGCCGTAGTATTTGCACTCAAGATATGGAGGCATTATCTATATGGAACCAAATGCATCATCTACACAGACCATAAGAGCCTTCAACACATCATGAACCAGAAAGAACTTAACATGCGCAGCGACGCTGGGTAGAGCTGCTTAGCGACTACGATTGTGAAATCCGGTACCATCCGGGGAAAGCTAACGTGGTCGCTGATGCATTAAGCCGCAAAGAACGTGTGAAACCATTACGTGCTCGAGCGCTAGGTTTGACTATTCAAACTAATTTAAAGGCTCAGATTCAATTAGCACAAAATGAGGCGTTGAAAGAAGAGAACCTTACGGGGGAAGAGTTCCGAGGGTTGGATAAACAAATGACTCGCAAGGATGACGGCGTTCATTACTTCATCGATCGTATATGGGTTCCCAATGGGGAGTGTACGTACACTAGTCTTGGATGAAGCACACAAGACTCGATACTCTATTCATCTTGTTGCGGACAAGATGTACCACGATCTGAAAGAACTATACTGGTGGTCAGGTATGAAGAAAGATGTTGCTGTATACGTGAGCAAATGCTTGACTTGTTCAAAGGTCAAGGCGGAACACCAGAAACCATCAGATTATTGCAACAACCTGAAATTCCTAAGTGGAAATGGGAGAACATCACTATGGATTTTATTACCAAACTCCGGGGACACCAAGCGGACACAACACGATATGGGTCGTGGTGGATCGAATGACAAAATCCGCTCACTTCTTGCCTATCCGAGAAGACTACAGGATGGATAAGCTGGCAAGGTTGTACATCAAAGAGGTCGTGACACGGCACGGGGTGCCGGTGTCAATCATATCCGACCGAGACAGTCGATTCACTTCACGATTTGGCAGACGCTACAGAAAGCGATGGGCACTCGATTAGACATGAGTACTGCCTATCACCCACAAACAGATGGCCAAAGTGAACGAACGATACAAAACGCTCGAGGACATGCAGAGGGCTTGTGTCATCGATTTTGCGTGGCAGTTGGGATATCATCTACCGCTGATCGAGTTTTCCTACAACAACAGTTACCATACTAGCATTGGATGTGCACCATTCGAAGCGTTGTATGGCGGAAATGTAGATCACCAGTTTGTTGGGCTGAAGTTGGTGAAAGCCAGCTTACGGGCCCAGAGATCATCCAAGAAACCACTGATAAAATCTTCCAAATCAAAGACCGACTTAAAGCAGCTAGAGATCGCCAAAAGAGCTATGCCGACAACCGTCGGAAGCCTCTAGAATTCAATGTTGGGGATCATGTCTTACTCAAAGTCTCTCCTTGGAAAGGGATCGTACGATTTGGTAAGAAAGGGAAGTTAGCCCCTCGATACGTAGGACCATTCGAGATTACAGAAAGAATCGGTCCGGTGGCTTACCGATTGAGGTTGCCACAAGAACTCAGCGGTGTGCATGATACTTTTCACGTGTCGAACCTCAAAAAGTGTTTGGCGGACGAGTCCTTACACGTACCAATTGAGGAAATCAAGATCGACGGAAAGCTTCATTTTATTGAAGAACCTATTGAGGTCATGGACCGAAAGGTCAAAAATCTAAGGCGCAGCAAGATACCTATCGTCCGTGTGAGATGGAATTCCAAACGAGGGCCGGAGTTACATGGGAACGTGAAGATCAGATGAGACTCAAATATCCACATTTATTCGCGGATGACGTTCTAGGGCCTAGCACCAGTTGAATTTCGGGATGAAATTCCCTTAACTGGGGGATACTGTGACATCCGTCACCAAAGGTCCGTCATTTAACGTGTTTTACTTAGCCTTGTTAACAGACATTCCTTATTTTGACGAACCAATTACGTGAATACCATATTTGCTTTACTTAATTGCCCTTATATGTGTAGTATCGTTGCTTGACTTGTAATTATCTTAAGACATTCTCCAAGATTTGCCCCGTTAACACTAAACACGTATTTTATAATAAAATAGTTTTCATGAATAAATCATTTTTAAATTATAAATAACATTAATAACATTTTATCATCAATAAAACAACACAAAATTCTAACGTTTTTAACCGAAACAAAATTTAGGAACTCGGGGCAAAGTGCGGGGACTAAACTTGAAACTTTGCGAAACTAGGCTGGGTATAAATACCCACCTTCCAGCCATTTCTTCCTTTTTTTCTCCTCACTCTTCTTCTCCTCCACCATTTTCTCTCCACTTCTCTCTCTAGACTACACCAAAAACCGACCCATTTGTTGCATTTTCGTCGCCAAAACTTGAGTATCATCGTGACTACACGTTCCTAGCAGGTAGATAACCTCACTACCTCGTTTTTAACCCGATTTTCAGTTGCATTTCGAGGGTTTCGGGTGCTCGGGTTCATCCGAGCACATGAGGTCGTGTGGACTTGCATGTCTTGTTTCTGAGTGTGTTTCTTGTCTAGATAGGTTAGAATATGAGTTCTGGAGGTTTTGGTTGGGTAACACTCGTGATCGGGCAGCCGAAGGCCGACCTGCAACTCACTGCCGTCGCGACTCCGATGGCGCGAATGGGGTTGTCGCGCGCGAAACGGGCGTGCGACTGCATGTGTATGCGACTTGAGACATGAGCGAATAGGTAAGTCGCGCGGTTGTGTCGCGCGACTGTCGCTGGGTGCGAAATAGAGGTTGTCACGCGAAATAGAGTTGTCATGCGACTGGAGATGTCACGCGACAGGGGTTGTCGCGTGACTGGGCTGTGCGAATGTGAAATGTGTGCGATTGTGTGAGTCGCACCACCAGACGCCTGTCGCGCGAAAGAGGGTCCTCTCGCGCGAATGAAGCTGATTCACGCGAAGGGACGTTATGTCGCGTGGCTGGCTGTTTGGTTGTGCGACTGGTATTGCATGGTATGACTGAAGGCTTAGTCACATGAATGGAGGTTCAATTGTACGAAATCAGCTAATTCGTACAACTGAAAGTCCACTCGTGTGAAGGGAGTGTCAGTCGTGCGTCGGTCCTACTGTATGATTTAATGGTGTGTGAGTGTGTGGATCCCCTTTTCGGAGATCTCACGACGATAATGTAATATAATAAAGTGTCATAGCTTGATCACAAAGATTAAAGTCAACGCTATTAACAAACACATACTATTTAAAACAATCTAGGCTAAGATGTGTGTGACTGCTTGTGTGTACTACCAAGACCGTACCGAAACGACCCGATTCGATTAAACAATATTATTAACAGTAGTCCATAAGATTAATTTTTAACATAACTGTCAATAGGTGATTGACTGTTCATACATACATACAAGTTTGGGAAGTTTCATCAGACATACATACCACTTAACAAGTGAGTTTCGTGGCCCCTTTTACGCTTATACAATGTTTCAATCTTTTACAAACATGGGGGAAGAGTATGCTCACACATTTTCAATGTTGTACACTATACATACAATTTTTATACTTGGAATCAACGTGATACTGTCTTGTGAGTACTTATCTGATACATACATGATGTTACTGTGTGGACTGTCTTACAACCATTAATTCCGGTGTTGGAACCAACAGATAGGTATTAGTAGTACTACTGGGTTGACACCCCACCCTTGACAGATGGTTACTGTGAGTACCATCACACTGCCAGGAACGGGCCTTGGGTGAATATATTCTGACAAGTTTCTTTGTGTACGTCATTAGGTTTGGTTGTATAAAACTCATGGTATGTGATTTTGCTTACTTATAACTGTATGCACGGTATTCCACTACAAACAATATACAGCATCAATTACAAGTTTACAATTTAAACCTGCGAAGCTCACCAACATTATTGTTGACCATTTTAAGCATATTTTTCAGGTAACAATGAGAACTGAAGATCTAGGAGTGTTGCCTTGTAGAGGAGACCCTAGGATGCATTTTGTGTTTATACTTTTGTAAAGCTTGAACATGAATATGATCTTTTGTATACTTGTCCCCGAGTTGTGGGAATATTACATTACAAGCTATCATCAACGTTTATGTGATCATTTGTGATGTGCTTATGACTATGCTGTCGTGAACATTGATTATACACGACACAAGTCTCCATTTGTGTTCGGGTGTCGTCATGACACGCTTGTCATCATACTTTATTGCTACTCTATCATATACCATGTGTTATGACGATCCCGTCTAGCTCGCATTCCCCCTGTTTCTGCTTTAGCGGGGTGTGACAGGCAGGTTGTCACTAAACCTGAAGAGGTGAGTACTGACTACATCATCATCAGTACCACCAGGTGAAGATCTGTTGACAGGCTCAACAGATGGAGGTTGATAAGGAACATATTGCAGTATGTCCAGATCAAACAACTCCACAGGGTTTTGTGGAATCTTGTCCTTTGGAGATTCATTGAACTTAACATGCAGAGTCTCTTCAACCCCTTTGTTCTACAGTTGAAGACTCTGTATGCCTTGCAAGTTGATGAATAACCAACAAAATACCTGTATCCACCTTACTAGCAAACTTCTGGAGTGGGTTGCTAGTGTTGAGAATGAAACCTGGACACCCAAAGGCTCTAAAGAATGAAATCAGAGGAGCCAAATGATGAAGAGCTTCATAAGGAGTCTTCATCAACCTCTTATTCACTAAAGCTCTATTCTGTACATATCAAGCTGTATTGACAGCTTCAGCCCAAAAGGTCAGTGGCAACCCTGAGTCAGCCAACATTGACCTTGCTGCTTCAATAAGGGTCATGTTCTTTCTCTCCACCACTCCATTCTGCTCAGGAGTTCTAGGAATGCTAAACTGCCTTCTAATTCCTTGGACAGGTAGAAGTCATCAAGTGTGTGGTTTCTAAACTCTGTTCCATTGTCACTTCTCACACACTTGACCTGTAGGGAATACTGCTTTTCTACAAGTAACACAAAGTTCATTATAGTCTTGGCTGCTTCATCCTTGGAGTGCAAGAAGAAAGTCCATACAAACCTGGAATAATCATCCACAATTACCAGGCAGTATTTCTTCTTTGCCATGCTCATCACTCTGACAGGACCAAAGAGATCCATGTGCAGGAGCTGCAAGCAGGCAGTGGACTTTGGTTCTTCTATTGAAGGGAATGAAACATTGTGTTGTTTTCCTTTCAAGCAAGCAGTGCAGTCATCTTCATATTTGAACTCCTTCTGAGGCAGTCCTCTTACAAAACCATGGCTTATAAGCTGATTCATGTTCTTGAAATTAACATGACCCAGCCTTCTATGCCATAGTGTAGACTCTTGAGGAGATGCCTTGGAGAATAGGCAAGGATGGCCTTTTAGATCCATCTTTTTGGAAAGATCTAAAGCATACACTCTTCCTATCCTGTTGGCCTTCAGGAGAGTGTGTTCATCCAATGCCTTGTCAATCAAACTCAGAACTTTGGATGACAGAATCCGACAGTTCTGGCTTGTGAAAAGGGCAACATGGCCTTTGTCACACATTTGACTGACACTAAAGAGGTTGTACTTGAGATTCTCCACATGGTTAACATCATCAAACCTTATTTCCCCATTGGAAACAAAGCCTTTTCCGATGATGTAACCCTTTGCATCATTGCCAAAGGAAACAAATCCCTTCTTTCCTTGAGAGTAGTCATTAAGAAGGGAGCTGCTTCCTGTCATGTGCATGGATCCTCCACTGTCTACATACCAGATGCTTCTATGGCATGTTGAAGAACCCTGCAAACACAACCATGTGTTAGTTAGTCTTGGAGACCCAAACCTGCTTGGTTTTGGGTCTGTTCTCAGCTACAGGTGCAGCACTAACAGGTGTGTTATGTGTGACAGTCTGAGGTGAAGAAGATGGTGCAGACGAGGAACCCTTTGGCTTGGACTTCCTTTTCTGTGGTTTCAACACAGGAGCACCTAAGTGGTTGACTCTTCCCACTAGTTGCTGAACCAACATCACCAACTGTGTCTGATTTTGTGATAAAGCCTTCAGCTCTTCAGACACATTGGAGTTTGCTGATGATGAGTTCCTATGTTGTACCATCTTTTTCTGAGCAACCTCAGCTGTTGCCTGAGTGATCCCTACCTTCTTTTTAGATTCAGCTTTGGGCTTAGGGATTTCAGGTTTGGATGTTGATAGTACAAACTTGGTTTCAAACTCATTCTTCATTTTATTGATGTTCTCATTAATTTATCCTTCTGTTTGACTTTGGAACCCCTTTTGTACCGGCAATCATCAGTAAGATGATTGAACAAACCACATATCTCACATGGCTTTTTCTTCATCTTATGCTGATCATCAGCTGAAGAGGATTTAACTGCTGAAGACTTGTTCTTCAGTTGTTTGCCATCAGTACCAGCAGTTTTCTTCCTAGTGCCTGCTTTCCTGGTATCCTCTCTAGTTGTCTTCAAACCTTTCCTACTGTTAGTTTTCTTCTCTTTAGTGCTAACGGTATTTGAGGTTTGAACTTCAGATGTTGTCACTTGCTCTCCAGTACCTTCAGTACTTCTAGTGACAACACCTGAGTTGATCAGCATTCTGGTCATGTGACAGTCAGCATTTGAACCATCAGCTGTTGTAGCATCAGCTGATTGGTTTTGGCAGAAGTTAATGCTGACTTCTATCTATGATGATGCTGATTCAGAAGATAGTAGGTCACATGATGAGAAGGATTGGTTATTGCTCTCTCCATCAGATTCAACTTCTGCTCTTGAAGTGAAATCTGTAGGAGGACCAGTGTGATTATAACCAATGCCAAACTTCACATTGGAAGCTGATTGCTTGCTAAGAAGCATTTCAAAACCCTTGCATGATTGCACCCATCGATCACACTCAACTTGGGTGGTTACAAGAGTTTCCTTGAGGTCTCTGTACTTCTCTAGAAGTACATCTTCCCTAGCTTTATCATCTTTGATTTGGCATTTAAGCTTGTAAATCTCATCATTTTTATCTTTTAGAGCAACCTCAAAATCAGCTTTTCTTTTGGAAATAGTATGCTCAAGCTCAAGATCTTTATCTATTAAAGCTACATTTGCTTCTCTAATAGAAGCAAATGCTGCTATGCATGATTCAGAACAAAGCTTGGCTTTTGCCTCAGTGGATACCTGAGATGAGGCATTGGATGATGACCCTTCAGCAGAATCAAGGGCCATCAGAGCAAGATTTCCAAAAGGTTGGTCACCACCATGTTCACTAGCACCTTGGAGTAGTTGATCCTGACCAGGTAGCTCTTCTGGTAGACTACTCCAGTCAACAACACTTGGGTTGAAAAGTTGTGCTGTTGAGGTTGTGTGTGATGATGAGATTGGGAAGATTGAGGCTCTGGAAGAGCATGAGGTGGTTGAGCCGGGGGTGCTTGAGTTTGACTAGGATGAGGCATGTAGTAACAGGGGTAAGGATATGGCATATGACCCTGTGGCACAAAATAAGCAGGTGGTGCCTGTGCTTGTGATGGATGGCCGGAGCTGGAGGAAGGTTGCCCTCTGTGCTGTGAGCTATTGCTGGAAAAAGTTACAAAGGGTGCAGAGGAGTTAGATCCAGACGGTCTACACTCTCTTGCAAAGTGTCCAAGCCTTTGGCACTTGTGACACCTCAACTTGCTCTTGTCAAAACCAATTTTGGTTTTGCCAGAGAGTCCAGGGAATTTCCTACCAGTTCTCTTGTAGAACTTTTGAGAGCGAATATTTATCATTGCCATTTGGTTCAAAATATCCATTTCTTCCAGATCATCATCTGGAATGCCCTTCAAGTCCTCCATCAGAAAGCACAAGTTGTCACCACCACCTCCTGAACTACTAACACCAACAAAAGCTTGTTCTGAGTTGGTAGAGAAATCAATATGCTCATCATAAGAACTTTCTGATGAAGCATATTCTGACTCATGACTTATCAAGGTAGTATTACCTTGGACAAAGTCATCAGCGAGCTTGCCAGAAGAGGACAACTTCCTCTTTTGCTCTATCTCTCCCTCAAAAGTGAGCAGTTTCCCATGAAGTTGGGTGAGAGATAGAGTTTCCAGATCAGCACTGGAGCGTAGGATAATGGTGTATGTGTCCCATCTCTCAGGCAGTGACCTGAGGAACCTGTTGTTCATCTGGCTGTTGGTGTACTCTTGTTTGACCATCTTCAGCTCAGAGATCAGACAAGAGAACCGCTCAAACTGCTGGGTCAGAGTCTCACCCTTTCTATATGAGAATGTCTCATAGTGTTGGGCAAGGATTTCCCTATTGTTTGCTAAGACCGAATCAGTTCCTCCAAATTGTTCCTTTAGAGCAACCCATAGGTCATGAGCAGACTCATGATGCAAGAGCTCTGAATATATCTCATTAGGAATGGCCATGGCTAGAATTCCATGGGCTCTAGCATCAATTTCGAACAACTTTAGATCTTCGTCCGAATATTGTTCAGGTTTCTTCGCAACCTGTTCATTAGATTCCGGGACGCTCACCATAGGCTTGTATGGTCCATGCACCACTGACTTCCAACAACCAGCACTGTTGACAGCAAGTGGTGTAGCATACGTCTTTGCCATATGTTATACTCGTTCCTAACAAGCATCGGAGGCTTTGTTGAGGAACCAGTATTGTGAGGATCATTAGTTGGTGTCGTCATTTCAGGTTTTAGTCAAAAACAAATTTAAACAAGACAAACGTAACTCAAAACCACCAGAGGACCTCAAGATTTTGGCCAGAAACAACAGAAACTCACTCTCTATGGCTAATTCTTGCAAATTGCTAATTCGATCAAACAGAGAGATCAAAAGAGCAGTTTCAAATGATCAATAGTGAAATCGATCAATGATTAACCTGCTCTGATACCATTTGACAGGATCTCAGCCTCTCGTTTGATCAATCAGATTGGTTTGCAGCGGATTTAGCACGTTAATTAGCGATTAATGCAAGAATATAAAAGATATTGCAAGTAAAAGCACAATCATAGAGAGAGAAAAGAGTTCTGCAAGAAATTAATTGCTCTATTGCTCAACACGTTTCGGCAATTAAAACAGCATGGTTCACCATCCTTTTATAGGCGGCAAAAGGATGGTGGTGATGTCCTTTCTCTGACATCAACCGATTATTAAAATTACAACTGACGGAACATAAAACAACTGAAGATGTCAACAGCTGACATCTTCTTACAAAAGTGTTCCTATCTTTTACAAGTACAGACAAAAGTAAACTACTGAAATCTTACAACGACTGAAGAGCAACTTCTTCAGTCGTTTATAACTACTGAAACAATAACAGCTGAAGAACAAGCTCTTCAGCTGTTGTACAACTACTGAAACAAAATAAACTACTGAAAGTCAAAAAGCATCACAACAACTGAAGAAGACTTCTTCAGCTGTTGTGACAAACTCTGAGTCTACAGCATTTGTTCTTCAGACTTGGCTTCAGATGATGTAACAGCTGATGACTTCAGCAGGTGTCCTCAGCTGTTGTCTTTAGTCTTTGTCATCAGACTTTGTGCTTCAGTAAAAGGTCTTCAGTTCTTTAGTTCTTAAGCTTTTGATTCTTCAGCACTTGTCTTTAGTACTTGAAGTCTTCAGTACTTTAGAGTCTTCAGCTGTTGTTCTTCAGTTCTTCGATCTTCATACTTTGATCTTCAGACTTTGTCAGAACAGCTGATGGGAGTCTTCAGCAGTTGTTGCAGTGGCATGTGGGACTTAGAGGTTTTCCTGATCTTGGCTCATTGGTTCTTTTGGTCCAACAGGGAAAGTCAACTCACCGGCCCTGACTTGTGTACGAGATGACTGAGAAGATCGTGCAGATCCGTAACCATATGGCAGCAGCCCGTGACCGACAGAATAGTTACGCTGATAAGCGTCGCCGACCGTTGGAATTTCAAATAGGCGACAAGGTGCTTTTGAAAGTGTCACCTTGGAAGGGTGTGATTCGTTTCGGGAAACGTGGGAAACTAAGCCCCAGGTACGTGGGACCGTTTGAGGTTGTCAAACCGGTTGGCCCCGTGGCCTATCAGTTGAACCTACCCGATGAACTTCGTGGAGTACACGATGTGTTCCACGTCTCCAACTTGAGGAAATGCCTTGCAAACGAGACTTTTATCGTTCCGTTAGACGAGATACATGTGGACGAACAACTATATTTCGTCGAGGAACCGGTGGAAGTCATGGATCGACAAGTCAAGACGCTCAAACATAGCCGTATCCCTATCGTCAAAATTCGTTGGAACTCAAAGCGTGGACCAGAGTTTACCTGGGAATGCGAGGATCAGATGAAGAAGAAGTACCCGGAACTGTTCCAAGATCAGGCATCTACCTCTTAGAATACACAGAAACTCTATACAACAGGCGTCACAAACCGTGAGCCTTGTACTTCCCCGTAGAACCTCGCAACATGATGTGCTAATTTCGGGACGAAAATTCTTGCAACAAGGGGATGATGTGACACCCCGTAATTCCAGGTTAACAATATTCAAACCACTGTCACTATCATTGGCACATACTCGTTAATACTCGAAACGTATACCAACACCGCCACCGACATCGTTAAATAAGTAATGATAACAATACTAACACGGGGTTTGTAGAGGATTCACATAAACGGGATTTCCTAAGGAATCCTCTTAATTAACACAGCTCTCCCATTTACGTCGTTATCAACCGAAACAAATTCAGGAACTCGGGGACTAAGTGCGAGGACCAAACGTGACAAATTGCCAAACTATGGCTGGGTATATAAACCCCTTACCAGCCAATTTTTCATTTCCACTCCCAAATATTCCATCTTCTTCACTTTCTTCCTCTGCACCTCTCTACCACCTGCTAGCACCACGAACCACCATGTTTGAGCTCGTTTCCGTCGGTTAGACCACACAACAGCTGAGAAATAACGTTCCCAGCAGGTAGGCGACCTTGGTTACCTATTTTATTACTTGTTTCTCTACTGCAAATTTGGGAGTCGGGTGTTCGGGGTCAACCCGAATGCATGTGGTCGTGGGGGTGTGTGTGAGGTCAACCAGCATGTGCATTTTACTTAGACATGTTAGGAGAGTGTTCTTGGAAGTCCTGATTGTGTAAAAACCGAGCACGGGACAGCCGAAGGCTGTTCTGCCCGTCCAGTAGTCGCGATCTGCTACAGTTCGCGACTGGGCCAGCCATGCGACTGAGCCATGCGACTGGGTCCATCGTGCGACTGAGTGGTACGACTGGGTTGGGTCGTGCAAATAAGTCCATACGTATGTGCGTGACGTGCGAATGAATGCATGCGATTGAGAGTGTGTGCGATTGAGTCAACCGGATGAAATATGGGCGACTGAGTACCACCCGACTGAAGGTCCAATCGCACGAATGAAGTTTCAGTCATGCGATTGGTTATTGAGTCGGGTGATTGGGTGATGTGTGGTACGACTGAGTGCTAAGTCATACGAGTGAGGGTTCAACCGTACGAATGAGGTTGATTCGTACGATCGAAGGCCCATTCGTGCGAATGAAGTGTCCAGTCGTGCGTCTAGCCTTAATATGCGATTGGAGTCATTGTGAGTGAATTCTCCTTGTGTGCGGTATGCCTATCGTGTGATGATATGTTAACAATCAATAAAGTGTCATTTCTTGACCACAAAGATTAAAGTCAACGCAATCAACAAGCACATACTTTTTCAACGTAACATAACCTAACCATTTACAAATATCGACAACCCATTTGAGAATCTACATAAAGTCTGACACGTCTATGCCTGCTTGTGTGTGTGTCACCTGTTGGGTTTACTAGAACACAAAATCTATGTTTAACCTTTTAAACATTCTGAAAAACGCAGCGGATGCATGGCTTTAAAACCAATTTTAGAGCTGAAAATCTTATGTTCTATATGTTGTTTTAAGATGAAAACAAAAACCCAAATCAATAGGATCTTTAATATGTGAATAGACAAGCTATATGACATGTAAAAACACATAAAATCACAGCCACAATGAGCTGTGATTTCTACCTCTTTGAGCAGCAAGAAACGACCAAAGTGGAGGTGTTGGATACTCCAAGATAGCCAAAACTTCAAGGTTGGAAGTCTTTGAACGTTGGCTCCCACAAATCTCCAAGATAGCCACACACTTGCTTGGATTTGGACACAAAATAACAAGACGTGTGCTGCCAGAATACCTTCCAAAACCGTGGGTTTGAGCAGCTTTGTAGATGAGTTTTGATGTCACAAAATGGCCAAGGATCCAAGGAGAGAATCCCTCAAGCTTGTATACCCCAAGCTCTATGCAAACACCTCTTCTTGTTAGGTAGAATTCACCAAGAACAACATGAAAAAAACTGCTCAAAAACCTCCTGCTGAAGCTGAAAAACCGTAGCTTTTGGGAGAGAGAGGAGTGAGTTCAAGTTGTTGTTTGCATGTGAGAATTGTGATCATGGAATGCAAGAACCTTTCTTGCTATTAGAACACTCCAAGAACAACATGAAAACACTTCAAGAACCTCTCAAGATCCTGCTGAAACTTGCTGAAAAACCCTTTCATTTCAGCTTCAAGAAACCGTAGCTTTTGAAGAGAGAGAGGGCTGAAGTGCTTTTGTGTGTCTTGCATGTTATGTTTTTGAGAGTGTGCTTTCTTTTGTAGTTCACAAGAGAGTGGAGTAGACAAGAAAGCATGTGAGTATGTTTACAAGAGAATCTCTAGAGTTAGTGGAACACATGACAAATGCATGTGTGTCTTTTTGTCCACCACATGGGACGATTTTGTTAAACAAAAAAAGGGGATTCTCTTTTAATTAATATTTGGTTTTTTTATAAAATAGGTGATCATATTTTATAAAATCCAATACTAATACACACATATATTGTCTACTCTTTTAACTAGTTTATACAATTAACCATTAATTGTATAAGTAGTATACTCTCATTATTATTTGATGTTATACAACTAATTTGTATAATACTTCAAATAATATTATTGAACAAGATATCCTAATAAATTGTTCCATCTCATATGCAACTTATTTAGAAAACCCATTTTCTAAATTTGGTGTAAATATTTAATTGCATGATCATATCATCAATTAAATATTAATTGATGTTTGCTAAGCTTGTTATTGGGTATAACCCGACTTGGATCATAACGTACTAACCACATCAATATTTTATGTGTCTTGGGCACATAGAATCCTACAACCCACGACCGGACCCATGCGACCCGACCCGACTAAACATGTCTATTAACGCTAAACACAACATTAACGCTTAACATAACTGTCAGTAGGTGTTTGACAGCGCATCGTAAACAACACTTGGGAGACTTTCATCCTACATACTTACTACATCATCAGTGAGTTTCACGGCCCCTATTTTACTCTCTTTCCTTTTGGGGGAGAAAACATGCAAAACAGATTTACATAAATGGTTGTAGTATTATTCATATCGCTTGTTACGTTAGTGCAAACACACAACATGTCCTGACACACTCGAACCGTTAGTAATGGGATTAGCGAGGTAATTTTGAGTAGTACTACTGGGTCTGACAAACCTCGCCCGGGCTAGTCACGCTAGCTTGATTGGAGGTCAAACGGGTGCTTGATTGACCTAACATTTGTCATTGTCTGATGAGACGTGACGGGGATACAACAAACACATATAGGACGTAAACCGTCAGCTTCGGTTCAAAACGCTAAGTAACAAGAACATAGGCTAGCTACCTAACGATATGCTCTATATACTAAACCATTGAAACGCAAATCATTGAACGCTTACGAACACATTTCTGTTGATTAAACCTGTGAACTCACCAACTTTATGTTGACACATTTTAGCATGTTTTCTCAGGTCACAGGAACGCATAAGCTCATGATGCACGCTAAGGAAACGCACTCAAGACATGCATTCATCTATTTTATTTTCAGCATTGAACATTTTGTCTAAACATAGCTATTGTAACTGTACTGTAATGGATTTACAAACTATGTACAGCATTGAACATTTTGTCTAAACATAGCTATTGTAACTGTACTGTAATGGATTTACAAACTATGTACGCGCTTCCGCATTGTTGTGAACTTTGTTTATGTTCTATGGAATGAAGTCAAATGTTTATTTTAAATTCATATAGGGTCGTTCGATATGACTGTGTCTGAGATCCTGGTATGTCACACGCCTAACGGTAAAACCCCGTTCGTGGAGATTGAGGGAGTGACACATCAGCCACGCACTCATTGATGATAGCATTCAACTCGGCTTGAGTTAGGGTGATATTTCCTCGTCCACCCGCGCGTCCCGCTCTTCTTCCAGACATGATTTCTTCAATTCACAACACATATTAATCAATAACCGGATAATAATTTTTGACAATAATAAATTGTATCATGCTAGTAAGAATGAAGGGTTTGTTTGCATATCGATAATGAGGCTTTATGAGGATCCGAGGCCTCATGCCTCCAAGTATGAAATTGAGAATTTGTACTGGCCATAACCGTTATCACCCAATAGAGTTTCCAGAATTCTCATGCACGACAAATTACAATTACGTGTGCACCCGTGATTCTATTTTGCTTTGCATGGTCACACATGGTTCCCCCTATTCGAGATAGCATACTTTGTCCAGTACCGAGTGTTATCAATGATAGAAGTATCAAAGTTAAATTTGTTATACCAAGAGTCGAATAACCAAAGTTGTACCAAGGTTGTACGAGAGATTTGGTTAAGATAATAACGGGGATCAAGACTATTTGGCCTTTTTTCCCTTCGAAGTTCTAAGTGTTTGAATGTCTAAGTCCGATTCTTTAATAGACTTGAATATCTTAGTTGTCCCTCATTTACTGCTCGGGCTAGTGTAGGGGATAGGATATGTTGGGAATGCTAACAAGTGTGAGAGAGTTGTAAGAGTGAGGTGTTGTTCTTTTTGTTTGTCATCGTTAAACTTGTCGGGTGTGTTAGGAAAGAGTTTCGTGTTTCCAATCGTGGAAATGTTTGGTTCAATTCGTCATTGCTTCCACTACGAGAGTGAAGGAGTATTATTCATATGGTTGTAGGTCAAACGGGTGCTTGATTGACCTAACATTTGTCATTGTCTGATGAGACGTGACGGGGATACAACAAACACATATAGGACGTAAACCGTCAGGTTCGGTTCAAAACGCTAAGTAACAAGAATATAGGCTAGCTACCTAACGATATGCTCTATATACTAAACCATTGAAACGCAAATCATTGAACGCTTACGAACACATTTCTGTTGATTAAACCTGTGAACTCACCAACTTTATGTTGACACATTTTAGCATGTTTTCTCAGGTCACAGGAACGCATAAGCTCATGATGCACGCTAAGAAATCGCACTCAAGACATGCATTCATCTATTTTATTTTCAGCATTGAACATTTTTGTCTAAACATGGCTATTGTAACTGTACTGTAATGGATTTACAAACTATGTACACGCTTCCGCATTGTTGTGAACTTTGTTTATGTTCTATGGAATGAAGTCAAATGTTTATTTTAAATTCATATAGGGTCGTTCGATATGACTGTGTCTGAGATCCTGGTATGTCACACGCCTAACGGTAAAACCCCGTTCGTGGAGATTGAGGGAGTGACACATCAGCCACGCGCTCATTGATGATAGCATTCAACTCGGCTTGAGTTAGGGTGATATTCCTTGTCCACCCGCGCGTCCCGCTCTTCTTCCAGACATGATTTCTTCAATTCACAACACATATTAATCAATAACCGGATAATAATTTTTGACAATAATAAATTGTATCATGCTAGTAAGAATGAAGGGTTTGTTTGCATATCGATAATGAGGCTTTATGAGGATCCGAGGCCTCATGCCTCCAAGTATGAAATTGAGAATTTGTACTGGCCATAACCGTTATCACCCAATAGAGTTTCCAGAATTCTCATGCACGACAAATTACAATTACGTGTGCACCTTGATTCTATTTTGCTTTGCATGGTCACACATGGTTCCCCCTATTCGAGATAGCATACTTTGTCCAGTACCGAGTGTTATCAATGATAGAAGTATCAAAGATAAATTTGTTATACCAAGAGTCGAATAACCAAAGTTGTACCAAGGTTGTACGAGAGATTTGGTTAAGATAATAACGGGGATCAAGACTATTTGGCCTTTTTTCCCTTCGAAGTTCTAAGTGTTTGAATGTCTAAGTCCGATTCTTTAATTGACTTGAATATCTTAGTTGTCCCTCATTTACTGCTCGGGCTAGTGTAGGGGATAGGATATGTTGGGAATGCTAACAAGTGTGAGAGAGTTGGAAGAGTGAGGTGTTATTCTTTTTGTTTGTCATCGTTAAACTTGTCGGGTGTGTTAGGAAAGAGTTTCGTGTTCCAATCGTGGAAATGTTTGGTTTCAATTCGTCATTGCTTCCACTACGAGAGTGAAGGATCAAGTGTAAGCGTTGTGGTGAGCGAGCGGGATTCTCCACCCCTCTGTCAGTCGGTAATGATACACGTATCTTACCGATAATGTTATGTTTGCTCAGCAGTGTAATGTTAGTACACCAGAGGGTTGTTCGCACAACAGTTGTAATCATGTAAATGTGTATGTGCAATACTAGTGTTGTGTCTAAGGCTATAGTCTAGATGCAATGCAATCCTAGTTCTCTATAACCTGTGGCTCTGATACCAATCTGTCACACCCTCCATTTCCACGAACGGGGTTTTACCGTTAGGCGTGTGACATATCAGGATCTCAGACACAGTCATATCGAACGACACTATATGAATTTAAAATAAACATTTGACTTCATTCAAAAGAGCATAAACAAAGCCTACAATAGTGCGGAAGCGTGTACATAATTTGTAAATCCATTACAGTACAGTTACAATAGCCATGTTTAGACAAAATGTTCAATGCAGAAAATAAATAGATGAATGCATGTCCTGAGCGCGTTTCTTGTAGCGTGCATCATGAGCTTATGCGTTCATGTGACCTGAGAAAACATGCTAAAATGTGTTAACATAAAGTTGGTGAGTTCACAGGTTTAATTGACATGAAATGTGTTCGTTAGCGTTTCAATGGTTTGCGTTTCAATGGTTTGCGTTTCAATGGTTTAGTATATAGAGCATATCGTTAGGTAGCTAGCCTATGTTCATGTTACCTAGCGTTTCGAACCGAAGCTGACTGTTTACGTCCTATATGTTTGTTGTATCCCCATCACGTCTCATCAGACAGTGACAAATGTTAGGTCAATAAACACCGTTTGACCTCCAATCAAGCTAGCGCGACTAGCCCGGGCGGGGTTTGTCAGACCCAGTAGTACTACTCAGAATTACCTCGCTAATCCCTTACTAATGGTTCGAGTGTGTCAGGACTGTTGTGTGTTTGCACTAACGTAACAAGCGATATCAATAATACTACAACCATTTATGTAAATCTGTTTGCATGTTTTCTCCCCCAAAAGGAAAGAGAGTAAAATAGGGGCCGTGAAACTCACAGATAATGTAGTAAGTGTGTAGGATGAAAGTCTCCCAAGTGTCATTTACGATGAGCTGTCAAACACCTATTGACAGTTATGTTAAGCGTTAATGTTGTGTTTAGCGTTAATAGACATGTTTAGTCGGGTCGGGTCGCATTGGTTCGGTCGTGGGTGACACACACAAGCAGGCATACACGTATCAGACTTTATGTAGATTCCCCAAATGGGTTTGTCGGTATTTGTAAACGGTTAGGTTATTTTATGTTGAAAAAGTATATGCTTGTTGATTGCGTTAACTTTAATCTTTGTGGTCAAGAAATGACACTTTATTGATTGTTACCATATCATCACACGATAGGCACACCGCACACAAGCAGAATTCACTCACAATGACTCCAATCGCATATCAAGGCTAGAAGCACGACTGGACACTTCATTCGCACGAATGGGCCTTCAATTGTACGAATCAACCTCACTTGTACGATTGTACCCTCATTCGTACGACTTAGCATTCAGCCGTACCACACATCAATCATTCGCACGACTCAACGGCCAATCGCACGTCTGAACCTTCATTCGTACGATTGGACCTTCAGTCATGTGATACTCAGTCGCACACATTCCTCCGATTGACTCAATCGCACACACTCTCAATCGCATGTATTCATTCGTACGTCACGCACACAATCATGGACTCAATCGCACCACTCAGTCGCATGATGGGCCCAGTCGCATGACTCAGTCGTATGACTGGCCCAGTCGCGAACTGCAGCAGATCGCGACTGCTGGACGGGCTGAACAGCCTTCGGGCGTTCCGTGCTCGGTATTCACACAATCAAGACTTCCAGAAACACTTTCCTAACATGTCTAAGTAAAATGCACATGCTGATTGACCTCACACACACTCCCACGACCACATGCATTCGGGTTGAACCCGAACACCCGAACCCCAAGTTTACAGCAGAGAACGAGCAATAAAATTGATGACCAATGTCGCCTACCTGCTGGGAACGTGATTTCTCAGCTGTTGTGTGTCTAACTGACGAAAACGAGCTCAATCGAGGTGATTTTGTTGCTAGGATGAAGAAATGGAGAAGGAGAGAGCGACAGAAGAGAAGAGGGCAGATTGTGAAATGTTGGGCTGGTGGATGGGTATTTATACCCAGCCCCGGTTTGGCAATTGTCAAGTTAGTCCCTGTACTTAGGTACTGTGTTCCCAAATTTGTTTCGGTTGATTATGACGTAGATGGACAAGCTATGTTAATTAAGAGGATTCCTTAGGTATCCCGTTTATGTGAATCCTCAACAAACACCCGTGTTAGTATTTTGTTATAATTTTATCTAACGATGTCGGTGGCGGTGCTTGTACGTGTTTCGGGTAATAACGAGTATGTGACAATGATAACGACAACGGTTTGAATAGTGTTAACCTGAAATTACGGGCTGTCACAAAACAAAACAAAAATTAACACACATAATGGCAACATCATACTTAGGGGGAGTACTGTTGGACTCAACAAAGCGCATTAAGAATTAATGCAAGAAAGTATGATACTTGCCATTATCAAACAATCAACCAAATGTGTTTTAACATACAAATCGTACTTTAGAAACATTAACATCATTAACATTCATAATAATCACTAACATATATGTAAATTTTTTTTCAGATTTTATGGATAACAAATTTTGCTAAGTCACCCAATGCGGATGAAGTCAACCAATGCAGATGAAGAAGTCCACAGCGGATGAAGTCACCCAATGCGGATGAAGAACAGCGGATGAAGTAGTCCACAGCGGATAAAGAATTACTCCCACAGCGGTGAACAACTTCTTCACAGTGGATGAAGTAATCCACAACAGATGAACATCCTCACCACATCGGATGAACAAACAAGATCCACAGCGGAAGAGTAATTCCCCACAGCGGATGACTTATTCCCATAGCGGATGACTTATAGACTTAGGATTAATTTTTACGTAATTTCATTTACATAAGGGTAGATTAGTAATTGTATATAGCTTTTGTGTATAGGCTATAATAGCACTCTACCCTAATCCTTTGTAAGCTTTTTGAACAATTATCAATCAAACAAGCAGTTTATTCTCGTGCATTGTAACACACAACACACATACTGAAATCATGCACATTAATCATGGGTTTCCGCACCATGGTTAGTGTTTGTTGATTTGTTCGATTTGCAAAGATCCTTGGAGAAATCAACATCTTCATATTGAATATTGTTCTTTCAAAGTTCATGTTCAATATGTTTAACTAATTGATTTTCATCACTTGAAACTCCAAATACTTCATCATAATTTATTCCTTCTTCTTATAACGTTATGCAACGAGTCTCGCTTTATTACGAACAACATTCCTCAATCGTTTGACTTGTTTCTAAACAACCATTTGGTTCCTATAGCATTTTATCCTTCAGGTAAATCCATAAGCTTCCACACTTCTTGTTTGTGAAACTGTAATAACTCTTCTTGCATAGCCTCAATCCAACTATTCTCCTATAACGCTTCTATAACGTTTTTAGGGACAATTTAAGATAGAAAATACGCGTATAAGCAAAGGTTTGCTTGTTCTGAATGACTCCGTTGTTTTCTCATTCAATGGACCAATAATCTAGGACGTAGGATGATTCTTATGAACATAAGACATTGGAATCTCATCTTCTTGAACATTAACATCTAGCTTAGCCTGGTTCAAGTTGGAAAGCTGATGTAATAGGTTTGAAGTATGTGGAGTGAAATTAGGAACTTGAGTCGGTGAGTTGATATAATAATCATGATGATCAGTAACAACTACATCATCAGAGACTGATGTAGTTCCAGACTCAGGTTGAACAATTTCAGGACCATCATTGGAATTGGTTGTGAAAGATTAGAATTTTCAAAAAGGGAGATTCTTGTGCTTGTTAAGAGTGAGATTGATCATGAGATTTAGAACGAAATATAGGATCTTTAACAAATGAAAAGAATGGGTAATCTGGGCTTGAATCATCCATATCATCAGAATCAGAATCATCACTGAATGATCCGAGATCTCCTGCTTGTTTCTTCTTCTCACTTGAAATTTCAAAAAAGTTAGATTTGAAAGAGTTTGACATAGAATCTAAATCAAACAACCAAGTTGGACCATTTGCAACTGATGGAAATGAGTTTTTAAGAATTTGACATTAAAAGTTTCAAGGATAACATTCATCTTAGAGCTATAAATTCTAAAGGCTTTTGAAACCGATGAATATCTAACAAAAAATCCATCATTAGATTTTGCATCAAATTTTCCTAGCTGGTCACTTGAATTTAAAATCAAAACTGGACAATCAAATGATTTAAGAAAATCTATATTAGGTTTCCTGCCAAACATCAACTCATAAGGAGTTTTCTATTTATCCCTCACAAGTAATATATGATTCTGCATAAAACATGTTATGGATATGGCTTCATCCTGGAAAGTGACATGGAATATCTTTGCATCTGCTAATATGGAACGTGCATCCTCAATCAAAGTTCTGTTTTTCCTTTCAGCAACTCCATTTGTTATGGAGTTCTAGGAGCACTGAACTGAAGAGCAATTTGATGAGAACACACTCTCTTGAACTTTCAGTCAAGCATATTTGAATACAAACTTTAGAAAGAAAGATATTCAATGTGAACAAGTAGTGTTTCTCCAAGGATCTTTTGTAATCTCTCACAAATTCAACAAACATCAAGCATGGTGTGGAAACCCATGGTTAATGTGTATGATTTTAGTGTATGAGTGTGTGTTTGTATGTGTATGTTGTGTGTGTTTTGAATGCACAAGAAAAAACTGAAAATGATTGTTTGATTGATAATCGTTCAAAAGCTTACAAAGGACTAGGGTAGAGTGCTATTTATAGCCTATACACAAAAGCTGTGTATAATTACTAATCTACCCTTATGTAAATGAAAATTACATAAACATAATCCTAAGTGTCTAAGCCATCTGCTATGGGAATAAGTCATCCGCTGTGGAGAAGTTTCTTCATCCGCCATGAGAACAGTCTTCATCCATTGTGAAATTATTCATCCCCTGTGAACACTTTGTTCGTCCGCTGTGGTGACTTTGTTCATCCGCAGTGGAAGTTGTTCATCCGCTATGGTGACTTTGTTCATCCGCTGCAAAGTTGTTCATCCGCTGTGGTGACTTTGTTCATCCGCTGCAAAGTTGTTCATCCGCTGTGATGGAACACTTCATCCACTGTGGAGATTACTCATCCGTTGTGAATGACTTAGCAAAAATTTCTTTATCTACAAATCTGCAAAAGAAAATTTTCATAGTTGTTAGTGATTATTATGAATGTTAATGATGTTAATGTGTTTTAATGTATGAATTGTATGATGAAACATATTTGGTTGATTGTTTTGATAATGACAAGCATCATACTTTCTTGCATTAACTCTTAATGCACTTTGTTAAGTCCAACAGTACTCCCCCTAAGTATGATGTTGTCATTGATTGATTGCTTGTTTTGTTTGTTAATTCTGTGTGTTCATTTTGTTTTGTTTGATATAAGGAGTCCAACAGTACTCCCCCAAAACATTATGTACATTTTGTTTTCTGTTTTGTGTTAATGATGTTGATGTGTGTATTACTTTTGGTTATTATGCCTGATTGATTGTTTGTTATGAACGATTGACTATGTTGGGTTTGTTAAAACATAAAATCATAGTTTAACCATTTAAACTTTCTGAAAACGCAGCGGAAGTTTAGCATTATAACCTTGTTTATAAGCTGAAAAATATGTTCATTAGATGACCATATTAATGTATAAAACAAACCCAAAGAACAAAGGATCATTTATGTGAATAAGCAAGCTATGAATATATGTAAACTACATAAAATCACAGCTACATAGAGCTGTGAAAACTACCTTGTTCCAGCAGCAAAATTCGACAGAAAGAGAGGATGAATGATGCTGAAAAACGACCAAGACTTCAAGATTAGAAGTCCTCAAGCTTGTATACCCCAAGCCCTTTGCAAACACCTCTTCTTACTAGGTAGAAATCACCAAAACAAGCCTGAAAACCCTCTTTTGCTGCTGCTGTTGCTCGTAAGTTTTGGGAGAGAAAAGGGGCAGAATTTTTGCTTGTGTTGCGTGTGATTGTTCTTTCCTAAGCCAAGATAGTGGAGTGACAAGCATGCTTGTCTTGTCTTCCATTCAAGGGAATCAAGGCATCTTTCACACATGCATGTGTGTGATGTGTTGGACGGTTTTGAGGCTGAAAATTGGGGTGTATTTAAGTTTAATTTTCTATTAAAATTAAACTTTAACACACACACATGTATTGTCTAGTCTTGTAACTACCTTATACAATTAACCATTTAACTGTATAAGTAGTATACTCTCATTATTATTTGGTGTTATACAACTAATTTAAATAACACTTCAAATAATATTATTGAACAAAATATCCTTTTAAATTGTTCCATCTCATATGCAACTTATTTAGAAAACCCATTTTTTCTAAATTTGGTGTAAATATTTAATTGCATGATCATATCATCAATTAAATATTAATTGGTGTTTGCTAAGCTTGTTATTGGGTATAACCCGACTTGGATCATAACGTACTAACCACATCAATATTTTATGTGTCTTGGGCATATAGAATCCTACAGACTATTCTTGTGTATATTGATTGATTACAAGTGTATCACTTGTCTGTGTTGATTGATTAATTGTTTATAAGATTGCACAAGTGTAATCTTGCATGTATGATTGTTTGACTTGTTTGTTTATAATGTATGATTGATTGTTTGATTGCTTGTCATTATAATTACATTTGAGTAATTAAAGTGATTAATTTTGAATGTTTGTTTGTGTATGATTGCAAGTGTTAAATATCACAAGTAATGTGAATGATTTTATGTGATAATGTATGTATTGATGTTTGATTATATGTTTGCATGAATGTCGTGTGTTATAAAGCATATGTATGTATGCTTGTATTGTTTGTTTATTATGCATAACATCATGTGACTATTATGATTGTTTGTTCATAAGAGCATAATATCTCTTATATGTATGATTGAATGTTTATATGATTAAATGATAAAGTAAGAATCATAGATAAGGATATTGTATTGGTTGTTTGTTCTGGCATTGATGATAAGAAACCTCAGGAGTGAGATAGTCCGGCTTCTTCTATTTGCTTCTTAGCTTCTTCCATAGCCTTGAGAGTATCATCAATGTCTTTCTCTATGGCTTGGTCAGCTTCAGCTTCCTTCAGTTGTTCTTTGAGGGTAGTCATCTTGTATGCATTTCTACAATTACTATGTGCTCTACAAAGTAGTCAACTGCACTCTTTTGGTCATCATACTTGAAGTTTATCTTCAAATGCACCAACTGGTCAAGGGTTGACTAATCAAGGCTTTGTACATCAATGTTGCTAACCAGTGTGGTTATAACATGATTACCCTTCAAAATCTCCAAGTTGTTGTTCTCTGAAATTCTCATTCCTATAATCCCTTCTATATGAGTCAAGGGTTGCTGATTTGTTTCAAGTCTGTGCTTTAGTGCAGCATTTACATACCCAGTTCCCAGAATTCTCAACATGTGTATGAAATAACAGCAATCACCTTTACACAACTCATCTTGGATTGTGGGGAATATCTTGGTTTTCAGGAATGAAACATATGATGGATAAAGCAGCTTGATCTCAACAAATAGTCTGATGTCAGCTGTGTCTTTTCCTTCAAACGTTCTTTCTAGCACCACTTCAAAGTGTGTTTCATCATAATACCATCTGGTAATGGGATGCCAGTATTGATTGCCATCTATTTTCTTCATGATCAATCTCAAGTCAGATGGCCTAAGAGGGCAACCAACCCTCTCAAGAATATCTGGATCAATATCAGAAGTAGATTCTTCCCTGACTTCCTTTTGCTTGCTTGTTAAAGCTTGTTCTTTTCTCAGCTTGGCTATATGAAGCTTGTCTTCTCTGTCAGCTTTGGCTTTCATTTCAGGGTAGTTTCTGTTCATGTAAGCTCTCATGATATGATAGAAGTCTACTCCCCTGGGATTGTTTGTGTGATTGACCATCTCAACTGCATCAGGTCCAATCTATCTTCATAGCTCAGTGTTCCCAGTTGGGATATGTATGATAAGTACTGAACAAGTCCAGATACTCTTTTGATGAGCACAGCATCCCAGAGTTCATCATATTTCCATGCCATAATCTTTCTTTCATTGGCATCTGTTGTGAGAGTGATTTTGTCATATAGCTTGACAATGTTTGTTTTTTAGTAATCATCTCCGAACCTCATTGCCTTCAGGCCATAGCCTTTGAGGCATGAATTGTCTTGGTTCTTCTATCTCATGAAGTTTTGGAGGAGCTTGATGATAAGTGGATAAAGAAGATGCAGGGTGTGGTTTGAAGACCTGAGGCTTAAGAGCATTAGCTAACATGTTCTTGTATATCTCTTTAGCCATCTCCTTCATTTGAGTTATTGTTCTCCCTGCATATGACCTGTATGGTACTCTTGTGTGACTCAACCAGCTTTTCACCTGGGAGTAGGTCATCTTCTTAATTTGAGGATCTTTTGGTAAGTTCATTTCAAGCTCTTATCTGTCTTTGAATTCTTTATACCATTTGTATGTTTGCTCTTGTTCATTTTGGATGACTTCTTGAAAGTCTTTGAGCAAGTCTTTAACCTTAGACAGGTTAAGATGAATGAATGAATCATTAAGAAATCCCCTGGTGGTCAGCTCTATCCCTATCAATTTTTGAGGATCATCAGTAAAGAGCTCTTGAATGTTTTGCATTATGTCCTGCTCAAACCTTTCTTCTTCTTCCTCATCAGAATCAGTGAGGACGATAATGGGAATTTGTTGTTCATCTGATTGATCTATCTCCCCCTCTTCTAGTATAGATGCTTTGGATGATGATTGAGGAGCATCTAACTCAACAGGATCAGTCTTCACTTTCAGAAGCTTTAAAGGAGGAGACTTTGGTTTTTCTTGTTTACTCTCAGTTTGTTTACCTTTGAGTACAGAGGGTAAATAAGATCTCTTCCTTTTTCTTTCATATGTTCTCATAAGAGTTTCAAATGATGATGATGTTTGATCTTTAGATGAATCTTTTAAAGCTTCACTAAAATGTTTGATCAACTCCTTTTGCTTGTCAGATAGGGGCTCATGAGGAATTTCACCATATCTTTGAGAAATTGGATCAGGAGTATAAAAGTGTTGTCTCAAGATAGCTGAGTAGTGAGTATTCTCGAAAGGGTTAGCCTCACTGAACAACTGATGTATTATGTTTGATTCTTCAGGAATGATCAGTGCTAGGCTTGTTTGTTCAGCTTGAGGTTGACTTGTTTCAGCTTCACTTGTCAACTTCTCATGACCACTCAGATCTTCACCAAGATCTGCTGAATGTTCTTCCTCATTCAGCTGAGTGTCATTGTATTCAAGCTCTCTGTTTAGCCTTTTAATTTCTTCAGATTGAGCTTCTATAATCTTTTTCAACTCATCAATCTCTTGTTCTTTGGCCATTGACTGATTTCCCCAGTAATCAATTTCAGCATTAGCAATAAGGAGTTCATTGTCTTTCTCCTTTAACTTCTTCTTTGTTTGGCTTAGTTGTTGTTCAACAACCTTCATAATAAGCTTTTGTGCCTTTTGATCTGAATTGAGCTTTTCAATCTCCTTGTCTTTCTCTTTGATTCTTTCTTTCAGCTTCTTTGTTCTTTGATTTGATCTTTCAATGAGTTTATTGTACTTAGTGAATAGAAAGACTTTGGAGTGGTTAATGTCTTCTTCTGTGAGCATTTCACTGCTTTGTTCACCAATCTCAGTAGCAGTGGGAGCTTGTCCAGTTTCAGGCTCATGAGCTGATGTTCCAGCACCTTCATGTTCATCTGATTGTTGTGCTAGTGATGAATCTATATTTCTCAATATAGATGAAAGTGTTTGCTGATCTGACTGGTTTGGGCTGTGTGGTGGAGATGGAAAGTGTGCTTGTTGAGGACTGAATGATTGAGGGCTAAGTGTTTGTGGGCTTGGTGGTTGTTGTGGTGATATTGGCTGTTGTTGAATCACTGGTTCAGGCTGTATGATTGGATGTTGTTGGATGACAGGGGCAGGTTATATGATTGGAGCTAGTTGAATGATTAAGGCTGGTTGGTTGACTTGTTGAAATAGTATAAATGGTTCATCTTGTCCTGGAATTCTAAGAAATTCATCAGGAACAGGGATGTCATGGTCAATCATATGAGGAGGCACAGGCACCTCATCCCCCTGATAGGTGTTTGATCTTATCCTATTGAACACATACTCATTTAGATGAGCAGGCTGTAAAATGGCTCCTTCTCTTGGGATGTTTGGCAATAGATCATCTATAATCATCTGCAGAAATCTTAGAAACATCAAAATCTGTTCCTCACTTCTGTGATGTTGTAGACAAGGCCATTCAGAATTGAGCAGCAAAGTTAAATGGCCTTCTTGTAATGATACTAGCCAATGCACATGATGCCCTTATGGATGTTGCATCCCATCTTGTCTTTCTGTTTGTCATGGTTTTCTGACACATGTGCATTAAGAACATGAACTGAGCACACATATTTGCCTTCTTGATTTTCTTTCTTTCTATGGTTCCAGTATATCCTATTTGCCTGAACACATGTAGTATATAGTGTTCATCAAAATCAACTAGACCTAAATCATCTTCTTCACCCAATTGCAACACCCTTCTAATCACTTCTTTAGAGATGACAATATCTTGATTATGCACAATAGATATAACTACGATCATCAATCTCTTCAAGGTGTGCATTAGTCCAAAACTAGATAATGTGATCTTCACAATGTCTGGTCTAAAAGTCATGGCATGCACAAGTCTTGTCTGCCTGATTGCTTGGATCATATCTCTGTAGTTCACTGACCTAGGAGAGTCAGGATCAAGAAATGCACATATGTTATGATCTCTTACAAATACTAAATCAGCCATATCTGCAATAAAGAGATTAAGTGTTAGTATTGAGTGTACACATAAATTGTAATAATGAAATGATGATCAAGTATATGTTGGTATATTATGTATGTTATGAGATGATTGAATGTATGTTTAAACACTTATGTATGTATGTTCTTTGCAATTATCTAATTGAACCAGTTTGACTTATGTTGATTTTATCCAAAAATTGTAATATTATGTTTGTTTATCATCACAAGTTGTTTTGTTTAACACATACATAAGTTTGATCTCATATCTGTTTGATTATGAAATTCAGTTTGACTTATTAAAGTCAAATCTGATCATTTAATGCACATTGAATGAAGATTTATTTAATGTTTGTCTGATGAATGTCATGCCAAATCAACTGATTTTTTAAGTTAGTTGCATCCATTTGAACATGTTTGCTAAGTTATAACACATTTTAAGCAACTTTCAACATTTCAAAGATCAAAATTCAGTTTTTTGTGTAATTTTGGGCATGAACATTCTGTTTGTTTATGAACCCAATGAACATTTTCTCAAATTTCATCAAATAAACATTTCAAACACAGTCTACTATGAACATTAAACTCAAACTCAATGTTTGATTTTGATTTAAAACATCAAATGATTCATATTCTTGATTTTAGTTCAATTTTGACTTAGGGCAAACAATGTTTGAATCAGAATCACTGAACATCATGTTTTAATGAATGTTTGATGCTGAGAATCATGTTGTTATACCTAATCGATTGTTAATCAGTGTGTATATAGATCAGAATGTTGATTTTGAAGAACAGGGGTTCAAGGGTTTACCGAAAGTTTTTGAAATTTTACTGTTTTTCTCACTCTCACTCGTGGTGATTTGAAAAAGTTACAAGTGTGAACTATATATACAACGTACAATTTGTGTGTCCGCTATGTATACAGTACGCCCGCTGTGTAAAATTTTGAATCACAAAATTGATTATCTGCTGTGGGAACAGTGTCCACTGTGGACATAGTGTTCGCTGTATAGTTTTGGTTGTATGCTATGGACCCTTTTGTGCAAGTACTATTCTCGTAGCGGATGAACAAAAAGTTCATGTGCTGTTCATAATAGTTGTGCACTGTTCATAAGCGGATGAACAATTTTGTTCATACGCTGGGCACTATACTTGTGCACTGTTCACAAATCGGATGAACGATTTGAAAGATTTGATCTGTCCAAGATACATATTAAATTGATGTGGCTAGTGTGATATGATCCAAGTCGGGTCATACCCAATAACAAGCTTGTCAAACACCAATAGATAATTTATTTGTGGATAAGATCTTACAAATAAATAATGACACCAATTTAGAAAGCGGATTTTCTAAATTATTGCTTATGCAAATGAACATTATTATGTGAATAATTGTTCATGAGATATTATTTATTTTTCATTATTAGTGTTACTAAATAATAATAAATAAAAGAATGTTTAGTTTATAAAGTTTAAAAATTAGGTTTTAAATTTTATGAACTTGAATTAAGAGTGTGTTTAATTGTGTTTAATATTTAAAAGGGTTGGGACCCATTTGTTTTAAAAATCGGCCGCCCAAAGTGGGTGTAAGAAGGGCATTAATTGTGTCTTGTAAATAGACAAGAACACACATGCTAACACATTCCAACAAATTCCATTCTTCTCTCTTGCATGCAAACTTCTTCTCTCTAAAACATCCTCTCCATTTTTACGGTTTTGTGAAGAAGAAACAGCAACATTTCAGCATTCAAAAATCGTTTTTGATTGCTGAAAATCGGTGTCAAGGAATACCTAGCAATCAAGGTGTTTGAAGAAGCTTCGGGTATAGCCTCTTGAGAGCTTCTCCATTGAAGTTTCAGCTACAAACATCATCATCTTCACTTCTTATTTTCGGTTTTAAGGAAGCTACAAAGGTTGTAGAATCTTGTCTATCTTATGTTTTATTATTGTATGCATTGTATAAAGATCCATGGGTTGGGGTTGTTTGTTAAAATGGTTTAACAATTAATTTGACAACATGTTTTAAAACATATATTCCGCTGCGTTTTTCATATAAACAAGTTGTATGAAGCTTTGATAAACATGTTAAAACCCCATCAATGGCATCTAGAGCCACTTATACATATGCATACATATATTATACTTTGTGTTTCAATTTGGACAGCACCAAAACCGTGGGTTTAAGGGGCTGTTTTGGTGCCCTCTTTTGATGTTTTAAAGATGCTATATTATGCATATTAGGATCTTTAAAACTCTAGTTTATAAGATAATTGTTTGCATGGACTAAACCCATTAGTTCTTGGTTTATGTTGGCCAAAAACATGGGTTTAAGGGGCTGCCAAAAATCGACCTCTCATGTATGTTTGAATATGTTGTTGTTGATTATGCATAACAAAGCCTAGACCATTTGGATTGAATGATTGGTTGTCATGTTATATTCATTTGGGCATGTAATAATTTATTTTGTTTCAAGCCTAGTCTTGTAATCTATTTATTCATATGGTTTGTAATAAATAGATTAGGAGTTTATCTTTACTAGAAAAATGTATTAGGATACATATCTTGTAAGGAAGCTCAAGATCAAGACTTGAAGAAAAGATGGACAAAGAGGATTCTTGAAGATATGGTTTCAAGTGGGAGTCTCTTTGGTCAACCATGTGTCATGATTCTAAACCCTTAGGATATGACCATTTGACACACTTGTTTTGGCTAAACAAGTGTGATCAACTTAGTATGCTTTGTTATGCATATATGACTTGTTTTGTTATGTTTGGTTGAATGCATATGATGATGTTTGTTTTGAATATTTGGATGTGATTAACAAACCTCAACTAAAACAAACAATAAACAAGTAATTGGTTCTCAAATCATTAAGCATAAGTAGAATGGTTCTATAAAAGGAATTAATGGTTTACAAAATAAAATGGGTTTTATTTAAAAGAACCAATAGGGTACCATATGGTTGAATGCATACAATCATATGGTACATAGACTTTTCTAAACAAGAATTGTCAAATTATAAATCCCTTTTGAAAAACAAGTTAAACACCATCCTTTTACACAACACTTAGGTTACTTGCTAACTCTTAGTGGGATAAAGGTCACCTAACCACTTTGAGGGAACTTGTAACTTGAGGTGAGAATACCATGTTTGTGGATAAAGGTCACCTAACCACTTATATAGTAAACTCACACGTGTGTGTAAGTAGGATGACTTGATTTGTAAAATATATTGAATGGATCACCTAAAATATATTTTATAAAAGGTGTTGATGGGATAAACATGCCGTTATAAACATGAGATGTTCAAACGATCCCATACCACTAGAAGTTACAATAGGTTGTAATTGTCATTTATGACTACCTTGTTTATTTAAATAATGGGATAAAGGTCACCTAACCATATTTAAATATAACGTTGGATTCTAAAATTTTATTTATTAATGGTCTATGAGACATAAAGGGTATTAATAAATGAAATATAATTATATCAACGATTACTATAGAACTTTGTAAAATCTTGTAGATGGCCGACAACAACAACGCTAATAATGATGTACCAAACCAAAACAACCAATCCCTAAGGGCGATCCTTCAAGGGATTGTCTAACACCTAACAATTTCATGGATTGGTACCGCAACTTGAGAATTGTTCTCAAACAAGAAAAGCGGGCCTACATCCTTGATGACCCCATCCCCGATGAACCAAACGAGGAAGATGTGGAAGCATATAATGATTGGGTTAGATATGTAGAAGACTCCATCCAAGTCTCTTGCCTAATGTTAGCAAGTATGACACCCGAACTCCAAAAGGAGTATGAGCTCCATGGAGCTTATGACATGATCACTCAGTTGCGGGAAACGTTCCAGCAACAAGCTAGAGTGGAGCGCTACGAAACGGTTCAAGCGCTTAATGCATGTCGGATGGAGGAATCCCAATCAGTTTCATCTTATGTTCTTAAGATGAAAAGCCACATCGACCGCCTTGAAAGGCTGAACTGTCCCGTCTCAAAAGAGTTGGCCACGGATTTGATCCTTAATGGCCTAACTAAAAGGTTTGAGGCATTCGTCATGAACTACAACATGAACGGATGGGACAAGAGCATAAATGAACTTCATTCTATGCTCAAATCAGCTGAGGCGGGAATGGGTAAGAGGGTTTTACCTGTTCTCACCATAAGTGAAGGTGGGAAAAAGAGAAGGTCTCTACCCCCTCCTAAGGCAACTGTTGCCAAAGGAAAGGGTCATGTTAGGGGAAAAGGGAAGATGGCTGTTAGGGCGCAACCTCCAAAGCCCAAGGAGAAGAAGCAAAAGGTTGCTGTGAACGACCCATGCTTCAAATGTGGTGAGATAGGGCATTGGATGAGAAATTGTCCAGTCTATCTCAAAGAGTTGAGAGAAAAGAAGGATGCGGGGCAAACCTCAGGTATAATTTACATGATACATGTTGAGCTGAATGTTATTTCTTCTAACACATGGGTATTAGATACCGATGTGGAACTCACATTTGTAATTTATTGCAGGGGTTCAGAAGAAATGAGCATTATGCTAAAGGGGAAATAAGTCTCTTCATGGGCAATGGTGCAAAGGTTCATGTGGAAGCCCAAGGAGACTACATTTTGAAGCTTCCAAGTGGTTTGGAAGTTATTTTAAATAATGTATTATATGCTCCTAGCTTGACTAGGAACATAATTTCTGTTTCCCGTTTAAGACAATATGATTATGATTTCAAGTTTGTTGACAATGATATTCATGTTTCTTTAAATCATGTATTTTATTTAAGGCTATACCTTGTAATGGTATTTATGAATTAGTTCATGAAAACGCAACATATGATAGCTCTATATACCAAGCAACCACCAAAAGACTCAAATTAGATTTGAGTGATACCTACCTTTGGCATTGTCGTCTTGGTCATATAAACAAGAAACGTATACAAACGCTTCAAAAGAATGGTCTTTTAAAAACAAATGAATGTGATTCATTTGATGTATGTGAATCTTGTTTACAAGGAAAAATGACTAAGGCACCCTTTAGTGGAACTAACGGAAGGGCAAAAGATTTATTAGGCATCATACATTCGGATGTATGTGCTCCTTTTAAGCCAATAACTAGGAATGGTGAGAGATACTTCATTACCTTTACCGACGATTATAGTCGCTATGGGTATGTGTACTTATTAAGGCACAAGGATGAAGCTTTTGAAATGTTCAAAATCTTCAAGAATGAAGTAGAAAATCAACTCAACAAATCAATTAAAGTTCTCCGTACCGATAGAGGCGGTGAATACCTAAGTGATGTTTTTCAAGATCATCTTAGGAGTTGTGGGATTATCTCACAACTCACTCCACCTGGAACACCACAACATAATGGTGTGTCTGAGAGGAGGAATCGAACCCTATTAGATATGGTTCGATCTATGATGGCTAGAAGCACATTGCCTCTATCATTTTGGGGTTTTGCTTTGCTCTCCGCGGCCCGTATTTTGAATATGGCCCCAACCAAAAAGGTGGAAAAGACACCTTTTGAGATATGGCATGGAAGAGTTCCATCCCTATCATACTTAAGGGTTTGGGGTTGTGAGGCTTATGTTAAGACTCCCACCCCAAACAAATTAGATGTCTGATCCACCAAGTGTATCTTTGTTGGATATCCTAGAGATTCTATGGGATATTATTTCTATGACCCACTGGAACAAAAGGTGTTTGTTGCCAGAAAGGGCGAGTTCTTAGAAACAAAGTTCCTTTTGGAAGGAACTAGCAGTAGAACAGTGGATCTTGAGGAGGATCAAGATTCACAGCCCATGCACGTTTGGTTGAAACTAGCACTCAACATGAGGATGTTGAGAATGATCAAGCGGTTGATCAATACACACAAAACGTTCGCAGAAGTGGTAGAACTAGTAATCCACCTGAAAGATACGGATTTTTCATGGATGGATGCTACGTGGTAGATTCAGATGAACCAACCACATATCATGATGCAGTGTCCAATTTGGATTGTGACAAATGGCTTGAAGCCATGAACGTTGAGATGCAATCCATGTATGACAATCAAGTTTGGGAACTTGTTGTACCACCTCTTAATTCCAAAGTAGTTGGAAGTAAGTGGGTTTTCAAGAAGAAAACCGATATGCATGGAAACTTGGATACTTACAAAGCTAGACTTGTAGCAAAGGGTTTCACTCAAACTCAAGGGGTTGATTATGATGAAACCTTCTCACCTGTTGCAATGCTAAAGTCTATAAGGATACTGTTTGCCATAGCTGCTCATTATGACTATGAGATTTGGCAAATGGATGTCAAAACCGCTTTCCTAAATGGATATCTTGAGGAAGATGTCTATATGGTTCAGCCTGAAGGTTTTGTCGATCCAAAACATCCTGATAAAGTATGCAAGTTAAAGAAATCAATCTATGGATTGAAGCAAGCATCGAGAAGCTGGAATCACCGTTTTGATGAGGAGATAAAGAAATTTGGCTTCATCAAAAACGCTGATGAGGCTTGTGTGTACAAAAAGGCTAGTGGGAGCATAATAACCTTCCTAGTATTGTATGTTGATGACATACTACTATTTGGAAACGACATTCCAACCTTGGAAGGTGTAAAAACCTGGCTTGGAAGTTGTTTTTCCATCAAGGATCTTGGTGAAGCTGCCTATATTCTGGGAATAAAGATCTATAGGGATAGATCAAGGCGGCTGATTGGTTTGAATCAAAGTGCATACATTGACAAAATCTTGAAAAGGTTCAAGATGGAAAACTCTAAGAAAGGTAGTGTACCTATTCAAAGAGGGACAATATTGAGTACGACTCAATGTCCAAGCTCAAAGGAGGAGCAAAATAGAATGAAGGCAATCCCATATGCATCTGCTATAGGATCCATCATGTATGCAATGATATGCACTAGACCAGACGTGTCATGCGCTTTAAGCATGACAAGTAGATACCAGCAAAATCCTGGTGATAGTCATTGGATGGCTGTCAAGAACATTTGAAGTACCTAAGGAGGACCAAGGATATGTTCTTGATCTACGGATCTGGTGAAGAGGATCTCGTTGTAAAAGGTTACACGGACGCGAGCTTCCAAACTGATCGAGATGATTCACGATCTCAATCAGGGTACATCTTTATTCTGAATGGCGGAGCTGTTTCTTGGAAAAGCTCAAAGCAAGAAGTCGTAGCGTTGTCCACTAGAGTCTGAATACGTCGCCGCTTCAATGGCAGCACAGGAAGCTGCATGGCTGAAGAAATTCATAGCCGATCTAGGGGTAGTCCCTCCATTCAGGATCCCCTAGAGATCTTTTGTGACAACGAGGGTGCGATTGCTCAAATCAAGGAACCTCGTGCTCATCAAAAGACTCGGCACATTGAACGGAGATTCAACTACATAAGGGATGAAGTTGAAAAAGGAAAGATATGTATTCGCAAAGTCCACACTGATAAAAACATTGCGGATCCACTCACAAAGCTCCTTGAAAGGGCAAAACATGAAGGCCATGCTTGTGCCATGGGACTTAGATATTCAAGTGACTGGGTTTGATGTTGTATTTGTATTTAGATATTAGAACTTATGTTATTTGACTTAATTATATGATAATTATTATCATTTGTTCTTCTATTTTAGCATGTTTAAATCCGTGAATAAATAAGTTATTCTAAACGTCCGTAGTCGATCATACTTGTGGGAACAATTATGAATGTAAGACTATAATGAAATTGGATTGGTTGATATTCATAAGGTATGAATATAAAGCAAGAGGTTGCTACCAAGGTTCATTGATATCTATGGGATATAGATATTGGACTGACCCGCTCTCAATTATTTCTGCATGGAATCTTTGTGATTAGTCATAAGAGATATTGAGTAAAGGCGAATATCATTGTATCCTCAGACCTGAGATACATATTGGGTCTTGATATTCACCAAGTATTGTACTTTGACTTAGTACTTTGCTGTTCTAAAAACTGGCAGTACATAAGGCTAAGTTCAGGTATGATATGAGGTGATTGTGAGAGACGTATGTAGTCAAGATGGAATTGTTCCTCTTATTCGTTGAGAGTAAGATGTCTAAGGCCTATTAAAGTTAAATCATCAGAGAATGACAATTCTGTGTCTCTTGGATTTAACATGACATCTGCAACAAAAGGATAGATGATTGATTCACCTAAATCATATTCAAGTAAGGTACTTGGAAGGGATGATGTTATTGAATGGCACTTAGTCATATACATTAGGGGTAGCAAACCGTTGCTAGGCGTTATTTGCTGCTTGCATCAATCTTATATGAATCTTGTGCAAGTGGGAGATAGAAAGATTTGATCTGCCCAAGATACATATTAAATTGATGTGGCTAGTGTGATATGATCCAAGTCGGGTCATACCCAATAACAAGCTTGTCAAACACCAATAGATAATTTATTTGTGGATAAGATCTTACAAATAAATAATGACACCAATTTAGAAAGCGGATTTTCTAAAATTGCTTATGCAAATGAACATTATTATGTGAATAATTGTTCATGAGATATTATTATTTTTATTATTTAGTGTTACTAAATAATAATAAATAAAAGAATGTTTAGTTTATAAAGTTTAAAAATTAGGTTTTAAATTTTATGAACTTGAATTAAGAGTGTGGTTTTAATTGTGTTTAATATTTAAAAGGTTTGGGACCCATTTGTTTTAAAAATCGGCCGCCCAAAGTGGGTGTAAGAAGGGCATTAATTGTGTCTTGTAAATAGACAAGAACACACATGCTAACACATTCCAACAAATTCCATTCTTCTCTCTTGCATGCAAACTTCTTCTCTCTAAAACATCCTCTCCATTTTTACGGTTTTGTGAAGAAGAAACAGCAACATTTCAGCATTCAAAAATCGTTTTTGATTGCTGAAAATCGGTGTCAAGGAATACCTAGCAATCAAGGTGTTGAAGAAGCTTCGGGTATAGCCTCTTGAGAGCTTCTCCATTGAAGTTTCAGCTACAAACATCATCATCTCACTTCTTATTTTCGGTTTTAAGGAAGCTACAAAGGTTGTAGAATCTTGTCTATCTTATGTTTTATTATGTATGCATTGTATAAAGATCCATGGGTTGGGGTTGTTTGTTAAAATGGTTTAACAATTAATTTGACAACATGTTTTAAAACATATATTCCGCTGCGTTTTTCATATAAACAGTTGTATGAAGCTTTGATAAACATGTTAAAACCCATCACGATTTTGTTCATACGCTGTGGAATACTTTGTGAGAATGATGCTCACAGCGGATGTACAATTTTGTTCATGCGCTGTCTATACGTGTATGATTTGTTTGATATGTTCATAGCGGATGAACAAATGCTCATGCGCTAAAAACACTTGTGTGATTTGTTTGAATGATGTTCACAGCGGATGAACAAATTTTGTGTTACTGTACCTTTAGCGGATGAATAAATTTTGAACATCCGCTATATGAACAGTTGTCTGTTTTAACTTATTCACAGCGGATGACATTTTACTCATCCGCTGTATGAACAGTTGTACATGTTTCAAAAATTTAACTCTTTGAATGTTTTGATTGTTTGATCTGCTTGAAAACTTTTATATTCAAATTAATTCTGAATAATTTAAAATTCTTTAAAATTATATATTCAAATAATTTTGAATATTTTCAAACTCTTTAAATTGTATGTTAAAATATTGAATTTTTTAACACTTCAATATATGGATGATTTGACATCACTCTAAAGCAATACTGTGCAATAAAATAAACAAGCAAATATATATGTGTCAACCTGCTGTTTGTTAGTGTTGGCTTGACTTTGGCTTTGTTTATTTTTCAGATTTGAATGTTGATGCACAACTTTGTTGCCTTTGACAATTTCAATATTCAAATTCTCCCCCTAAATTTTTGCATATTTATAAAAATTTGTCAAAAATTTATATATATGGTAAAATTTGAAATTATCAAAGCCCAAATGTTTATTGCAAGAGTGATGTACTAATTATGTATCTTGAATGTGATCCTTTGTTCACTCAAAATGCATGTTTAATCATAAACCACATGAATCATGTGCACATACCATGAGATCATACTAGTCTATAGTTTTCACTAAGTTGTTTGTTTGATGTTTGAAGAATAGACATAGACAAGTACAATGTTGATTGTAATATATGATTCACTTTAACTCAAGCATGGTATTAATGGTTAATTGAAACAGTGAGTGATTATCATGTTGCGTGTGAATTGACATGAGTTATGTGTGTACCGCATATTAGATTGTATGATATGTATGATTGTCCTCAAGATAAGCAAGAAATTAAGTTCATTACTTAAGACCTAGTTACTTGGGATTATAAATGCTCAATCATTGTCTTGTTTATTGGGTGATCCATTTTAGGATTCTTTTGCACTTCTCTTTGGAAGCTAGTCATAAAGACATTATTGATTGATCATCCTTTTAGGATGTGTTCCTCATTGGGAATCTTTTGTTGGTCAAGATTAAGAACATTCAGGCCTGTGCTTAGCACAACAAAGAATGTCTTGGTGTACTCCAGGTCTATGATTATCATAACAGAGGAGACACTTAAATTGTGCAATTTATAATTTGTTTCACTTGGTGTATTAAAGCTAGATTTCAAGCTATCTATTTTGAAGAAATCAATACTTACCATAGACCAAGTTGTGTTGTTGATCACACAATCATGAGAATTTAGTTTGTCACTATTGTATCTGATTTTAGTTGTCCCATGCTGAGCCTATCCACATATCAAACAAAGTATCATCAGTCTTTATTAGTAGTAGAAAAGACTCAAGTAAGGATCTATGCTAGTGTACTATTATTTCTCATGATGTGTATGTGTGATTCAGTGGCAGAAATGATTGGTTTGAATGTTATCTTGATTTGTAAAAACTAGAAGTGGGACATTGTTTTGGACTTTGACAAAATCAAGACTGTTAGATTTTAATGTTTGAAAACATTAATTTGTTATTTCATAGTGAAAGAATTGATCTGCCCAAGATACATATTAAATTGATGTGGCTAGTGTGATATGATCCAAGTAGGGTCATACCCAATAACAAGCAAACAAGCACCAATAAATATTTGCTCGTTGATGTGATCATACGGATAAATATTAGCACCAATTTAGAAACTGGGTTTTCTAAATCATTGCTTTTGTAAATGAACAAGATTATATAGATAATTTGTTCATGAGAGATATTGTTTCATTGTTTAAATTAGTTAAACAATGACAAATAATAGTGTGTTATTATTATAAAATTAAAAGGGGTTTAATTTTATAAAAAAACTAAAGTGCAAGAGTGTATATTTATAAAAGTTCAAATGAGAGGGAAACCATGTGTGGGACCAAAAATTGGCCGCCCCAGGATGCCTTGGGAATCCCTTGATTAGTTGTTGGTTCTTGCAAGCATTACTCCACTTGAACACTCTTCCATCAATACACTTTTCTCTCTCACACACAAGAGCAAGATTCTCTCTAACATCTCTCTAAAATCGGTTTTTGAGAGCTGAAACAAGCTGAATTTTCAAGTTTGAATCAAGTGTTCTTGGTTAAAAATTGATTGTGCAAGAGGGTTTTCAAGTTGGTGTCACACAACCTAGCAAGTGGGTGTTTTGAAGAAGCTTGTGGGTATCATCTACTTGAGGATTGCTATTTGGAGTCTTGCCTTCAAGAACATCATCCTTCTCATCTCAAAGAAAGTCTTGAAACGTAGTTTCCATCATCTTCTATGGTTGTTTTTTAGTTACTTGTTCATGCAAATAGATCCATCTTTAAAGGGTTTTTATCAACATAAAATGGTTTACGTGAACTTCTAATAACATGTTAAAATGATTATCCGCTGCGTTTTATGTTTAAAATGGTTAAACAACTTTGATAAACATGTTAAAATCCCTTCAATGGCATCTAGAGCCGGTTGCATGGACACTAACTCTTTAGATCGAAATTTTGAGTTTATTTTGGGTTATTAGAAACCCTAGAACTCAAGATTTAGCTTGGTTTCTCTTGATTCAAGTTGGTTAATCTTATATGCATTGAGATTGCTTGAATCTTATGATTTTAAATTAGTTAAAAATTGAAAAATCCAATTTTTTTTAAAAAAGAGGGCTGCTGTATGACAGCAGTGTATATATATATAAAAAAATTTGTTGGATTTTTTAATTAAATGAAACCATGCTTGAGTTGGATGATTTACATATTGGATATGTTGTTTGGTTATGCATAACAAAGCCTAGACCTTGTGGATTGATTGATTGATTGTCATGATTTATTCATTTGGTTATGTAATAATTTAATTTTATGTTGAAAGTCTTGTTTTGTAATTTATTTATTCATGTGGTTTGTAATAAATAGATTAGAAGTTTTTCCTTATTAGAAAATTGTATTAGGATACATATCAAGATTTGAAGAAAAGATGGACAAAGAGGATGCTTGAAGATGTGGATTCAAGTGGGAGTCCTTTGTCATCCTTGTGTCATGTTCTTAACCCTTAGGACAAGACCTTTTGACACACTTGTTTGGCTAACAAGTGTGCTCAATTTAGTACGCTTGGTTATGCATATGTGATTGGTTGATTGCTTATGTTGATGTTTGTTTTGAATATTTGGATGTGATTAACAAACCCTCAATTAAAACAAGCTATAACAAGAAATTGGTTCTCAAATCATTAAGCATAAATAGAATGGGTTTATAAAAAGGGATTAATGATTTGCAAAACAAAATGGGTTTTATTTAAAAGAACCAATAGAGTTTTCTAAACTAGAATTGTGAAAACGTAAATCCCTTTTTTTAAAAACAAGTTTAACACATCCTTTTACACAACACTTAGGTTACTCGCAAACTCTTAGTGGGATAAAGGTCACCTAACCACTTGAGGGAACTTGTAACTTGAGGTGAGAATACCATGTTTGGGGATAAAGGTCACCTAATGACTTATGTAGTAAACTCACACGTGTGTGTAAGTAGGACGACTTGATTTGTGAAATATATTGAATGGATCACCTAAAATATGTTTACAAAGGTGTTGATGGGATAAACATGCCGTTTCAAACATAAGATGTTCAAACGATCCCATACCATTAGAAGTTGCAATAGGTTGCAATTGTCATTCACGACTACCTTGTTAATTTAAATAATGGGATAAAGGTCACCTAACCAATATTTAAATATAACATTGGATTATAAAATTTTATTTATTAATCGTCTATGAGACATAAAAGGGTATTAAAAATGAAATATAATTATACCAATGAATACTAAAATGGAACTTTGTAAAATCTTGTAGAACGCTAATAACGATGTACCAAACCAAAACAACCAATCTCTAAGGGCGATCCTTCAAAGGGATCGTCTAACACCTAACAACTTCATGGATTGGTACCGTAACTTGAGAATCATTCTCAAGCAAGAAAAGCGAGCCTACATCGTTGATGATCCCATCCCCGATGAAACCCAACGAGGAGGATGAGGAGGCCTATAACGATTGGGTTAGATATGTGGAAGACTCCATCCAAGTCTCTTGCCTAATGTTAGCAAGTATGACACCCGACCTCCAAAAGGAGTATGAGCTCCATGGAGCTTATGACATGATCACCCAGGTGCGGGAAACGTTTCAGCAACAAGCTAGGGTGGAGCGCTTCGAAACGGTTCGAGCACTTCATGCATATCGGATGGAGGAATCCCAATCGGTTTCATCTTATGGTTCTTAAGATGAAAAGCCTCATCGACCGCCTTCAAAGGCTAAATTGTCCTGTCTCAAAGGAGGTTGGCCATGGATTTGATCCTTAATGGCCTAACTAAAAGGTTTGAGGCGTTCGTCATGAATTACAACATGAACGGATGGGACAAGAGCATAAATGAACTTCATTCAATGCTCAAATCGGCCAAGGCGGGAATGGGTAAAAGGGTTTTACCCGTTCTCACCATCAATGAAGGTGGGAAAAAAAGAGAAGGTCTCAACCCCTCCTAAGGCAATTGTTGCCAAAGGAAAGGGGCACGTTGGGGGAAAAGGGAAGATGGTTGTTAGGGCGGAACCTCCAAAGCCAAGGAGAAGAAGCAAAAGGTTGCTGCAAACAACCCTGCTTTAATTGTGGTGAGATAGGGCATTGGATGAGAAATTGTCCAGTCTATCTCAAAGAGTTGTGAGAAAAGAGGGATGCGGGGCAAACCTCAGGTATAATTTACATGATTCATATTGATCTTAATGTTATATCTTCTAACATATGGGTACTGGATACCGGATGTGGAACTCATATTTGCAATTTGTTTTAGGGGTTCAAAAGAAGTGGGGACTTCAATAAAGGGGATGTTAGCCTCTTCATGGCCAATGGAGCCAAAGTCAAAGTTGAAGCTCATGGGGAGTACATCCTAAAACTTCCAAGTGGTTTGGAAGTAACTTTGAAGAATGTTTTGTATGCTCCTAGTTTGACTAGGAACATTATTCTGTATCCCAATTAAGACATTATGATTATGTATTATCTTTTATTGAAAATGATATTCATGTTTCTTTAAATGATATGTTCTATTTTAAAGCTATTCCCATTAATGGTATTTATGAATTGGTTCATGAAAATACTTTAAATAGTTCATTGTACCAAACTAACACAAAGAAACTCAAGTTGGATTTGAATGATACCTATCTTTGGCATTGTCGTCTAGGTCATATAAACAAAAAACGATACAAACACTTCAAAAGTTAAAAACAAATGAATGTGATTCATTGATATATGTGAATCTTGTTTACAAGGAAAAATGACTAAGGCACCCTTTAGTGGAACTAACGAAAGGGCAAAAGGTTTATTAGGAATCATACATTCGGATGTATGTGGTCCTTTTAAGCCAATGACTAGGAATGGTGAAAGATACTTCATTACCTTTACCGACGATTATAGTCTCTATGGGTACAGTACTTATTAAGGCACAAAGATAAAGATTTTGAAACGTTCAAAATCTTCAAGAATGAAGTAGAAAATCTTCAAGAATAAATACGTTTCGAAACGCGACCGTGACGCGAACCGGGCGTTACGATCAGGCCGAACCCCAGAATTCGACAGATAAGGTTTTACCGTGAGGAACATGGGAAGTTAATGCTCAAAATATCATTTTAATACTTAATTGCATATATTTTGATAGCAAAATGATAATATTAACGCTCATTCGATAAAAACGCGTTAAAACCGTGGAACGTGTTAAATACGCGATAAGTTACAAACTCGTTTGATTATCCGGAATATTTTAAATACATAATATGGAAAACTTATAACGTTTTGTATAATTTGAAACTAACGAGAAACGAATTTAAACGTTACGTGGAAAAAACTTGATCGAGCGCGTGTGCAAACCGTTTTACAAACCGTTCTCTAACTAGTATATAAACACTTATTCATTCATTCTAGGGTTCAAAACCATTTTTAGGGGAGATGAGAGAGAGAGTTGAAACCGCGGCCCATCTTTTCCCCTTTTTTTCCCGATCTCCGGTAGCGGGGCGACCGGCGGCGGTGGTTCCGTGCGAGTGGCAGCAAGTGCCACACCTTGCCAGAATCCCCCGATGCCATGGCCACAATGGTGGCCTCGATTCTCCCAGAACGCGGCACATCAACGCGAATCGAAGGCAAAGATAGTGGTTGCAGGTCAGTTTCGAGTGGTGGTGCCGATGGTTCATGGTTGGGAGTCGATGATGTCGATTGGTGATGCTGGTTGATGTTGATTGCGGTTGCGTTCATTGTGTTGTGGTCATGGAGATCGACCAATGGTGGGTCGCGATGCTGAGTGCAGTTCAGGTGGAGGTGCTGCGGTGATGAAGCCCCGGTGATGGTTGCTGTGGTGGTCGCAACACCGGCTGTGCCGGAGGTGGTGTTAGTGGCTGTCGTGTGTTGGTGGCCGATGGTGCTGCAGGGCCGCAGCGGGGATGGTGATGGTGGCGTGCTGCTAGATGTGGCCACGACGGATGGTGGGGTTCGTGATGGTCATGGCTGTGATGTGGCTTGTGGTAAGTGTTGGTCGCGGTGACGGTGGTGGGCTATGACTGTGGCTGTGGTGATTGTCGGTCGTGGTTTCGGTGGTGGTAGACGACCTCAAAGTCGGTTTTGGTTGCTGTAGGGTAGTGGTAGAGGCGACAATGGTGAGATGGTTTGTGACAATCTTGTGATGTGATGTTGTCGGTTGTGGTGATGGTTGTTGGCTGTAATTGTGGTTGTGTAGCTGTCAATGTAGTGGTTGTTGATGGCGGTTCATGGTGGATGCTGCTGTTTGTGGTAAAATTAGAGCCGTTTGATGTTGTCTTTGTGGTTGCATGGTGGGTTCTAGACGAGATCCTTAGGATTTGGTTACGTTGGGTTAAGTTCGGCTAGGATTCCGGCAAACCAAGAGGTGCCCGGTGGCGGTTAGTGCGATCCATGGTGGAGAGGGCTGGCATGTGGTGGATGGTGATGGTAAGAGACAACAAGAGGTGTTTGGTAACGTTCAACACCGGGTCAAAGCTGGCAAAATTGGTCAACGGACGTTAAACGCAACGCGAGTCGATACGAATGTTCAAGAAGTGCGAAGCGATAATCGATAGGTATAACGTGCATATAAACGTGTTTATAATTAAAAAGTGTTTATAAGCTGGTCAAGCTCGGCTCGTTTGGTTTAAGAAGCTCGAGCTCGAGCTCGGCTCGTTTATAGTTTATTTATAAAGCCGAGCTCGACTCGTTAGAAAATTTTCAAGCTCGAGCTCGGCGTTAGAAAATTTTCAAGCTCGAGCTCGGCTAGTTTATTGTTAAATTATTAATACAATTTTTTTATAATTATTTTATAATTATTTATAAGCATATTTTATTATAACACAATTATATTATTTAACTATTTTTATCACACAATAAATATTTAATAATATAATTTATGTAAATATGTATTATATATTTTAATATGTAAGTAAAAAATACATATATACAAAAAAGCTCGTTTAGGCTCACGAGCCAGCTCGAGCTCGTATCCTGAAGCTCGAGCTCGAGCTCGTTTAGTAAACGAGCAATAATTTGAGCTCGAGCCTCGGGCTCGAGCTCGTTTAAGCTCAACTCGATTCGAGCTTTTTTCGAGCCGATCCCGAGTAGCTTGCGAGCCGGCTTGCTCGTTTACACCCTAGCATCAGTCAATTAATATTAAGATGTAAGTGTAGGCATTATAAGCATCAGTGAGACATGAGACATTATATATTACTTACATCGTCAATGCGAGTTATTTTTGAAGATTTGGAATCCATGACATAAATTGATGTTCTACCTTATTTATGCTAAGACTTGATTTTTGATTAAGTGAATTAAGTAACCTATGTGCACGAGGTAATTCATGACAAGTAACCAAATACAAGAAGCTAGGATACACTAAGGGTACTAATCACCAACCTTAAGTCAATAAAGAGCTCAACCACACGCATGTAATAACATCATGCTAATTCTAAACGTGAACTTATATGTTCTAGTTAGGCTTGCTTGTTATGTCATCACTTTTCTTTACGAGCTCTGAATTTATATAAGGACACCAGTGAGTTCTCGTGTTCCTTTTTACTTTGGTTTTAGGATGAAGCATGCTCTTTTAAACTGGAACTTTATTTGTGATACTACTTACTGTTTTTGGGATGAAACATGCTCTTTTGTTTTATGAACTATGATTGTGCTTTACTTGATGCTTGTATGTGGGATTTTTGGATACCTGCTGACACTTATATCATAATCATTAATTCTTTTGTGAACCGCTTGCTTTATATGGATAGATTTATTTGGGGAATCCCCCAAACACAGTGGCTCCGCTGCAGGGAGGTACCCCACTGAGATCTTGAGTGATCGTATGTGGCATGTAACAAGTTTTGATTAAGAAACTATGGGAACCATCCTGGCAGTATGGTTCACTGATTAGAGGCTTGGTTCCTCCTTCGGGGAATATCCGGTTAAACACAAGTTTAGAAGAGGCCAACCGGGGACCAAGTGCAGGGTTGATCGTGATAACTCACGATGATTGATACCACAATGATGCTTTTAAAATCAATGAGATTTTCATAAGCTTTTACATTTGATTCTAAACTTTTAAATGTGGACTATCAGAGTCCCTTTTGTTTTAAGACTTTAAGCACATATGTTTTGAAAATTTTCTAATGGATTCTAAAGAAACTTTTGTTTTCTGAAACTTTACCACTTGAACTCACCAACTTTATGTGACACTATTTTCTTTTTGAGCATGTCTTCAGGTACACTAGGGAGAATAGGTGAGCTATTAAATGTTACCCAATCCGAAGCAGATATGAGGGTAGAGGTTAAGATAAGGTTGAGCCTAGAAGCCTTAGTTATTGAAGCTTCAAGAAATATTTACCGAGAGATTGATCACGACACCTATTGATTGTAGGTTGAAGCACCTTGTGAATTGGAACAAAAGCCAATATTTTAATGTAAATATCATGTGACACTTTGTAATAAAACCATTTAGTTTCCGCTGCATTTGGTTGTGTTTACTAATCGTGACGTCCCGCCTCTCTGGGCCCGGGGTGTGACACTCTGTCATTTCCTAGAACTTCAACAATTTCAACAGATTCTATTTTGGCAATAAGAAGATCAAGAATCCATAGGAAACTTTTTAGTATGCTTTAATAGTGTAAATGTTTGCTTCCATGAAGATGGAAGAGCATTGAGAAGTATATCATTAAGATCTTTGAGATCATTCTTGGATACCAGCTATTGACATTTCAGTAGTAAGTTGAACAAATCTGTTCATCATCTGGTTGATAGTTTCTCTAGATAAATGCTCAAATAACTCTAGCTGCCTCTTGAATTCTACTTTTTGAAATCTTAAATCTCTTTACCACTTTCACAGATATCTCAACGCTTTGCATATATATCCAGTCTGATAACTCTCAATCATATGAAGACCTCTAAAGGTAAACCCTTACATATCAGTGAGTAAGCTTTAATATCATTCTTGACTTTCTAAATCATCACCCATAAGACTATCCTCAGGATATGGTTCTTGAGGTCCTTGGTGTATACAATTCCTCTATAAGGACCATCAGATGAACTGGGATGTATGGTCCTTTCCCTATTGATTACCACAAATCAGTATCAATAGATTTTAAGTGAAGCTTTAATTTGAGAGAAGTTTCAAATCAGCTCTATTCTTCAACTTTGGAACCCATTTTCAAAATTTTCAGAGTTAACCATTTTTACTTTTGAATTAATGAAATAATCTGTTTTTATGTTCTTATAATTTTAATGAAATAAAGAAATGAAAATATTTTTGGATTTTAGTTTTTTTTTAATTTTTAATGTTGAATGAAAAGTCTGAATTCTGATGCGCCTACTACTTGTGAAACGCCCAACTTTGAACACTAAGGGAATGCCTTAGATGAATTCTAAAACACCCAACTCGTAATGTGCCTGAACAGTTGTAAAGCACTTGAACAGTATAAAGCGCCTGAATAGTGGTCAATGCCTAAACAGTGGTCAAACGCCTATGGGTTAATCGCCAAAACAGTTTCAGTTGTACAGTCTTCAAACGCCCAAAACAGTGGTAAAAACATCCAAAACTGAAATGCCTAAACATGCTAATGCGCCTAAACAGTTGTTTGCATCTAAACACTTAAGCAAATTTCAGTTGATTTTTACACATATATCAGTCTGATAACTCTCTAATCATATGAAGACCTCTAAAGGTAAACCCTTACATATCAGTGAGTAAGCTTTAATATCATTCTTGACTTTCTTTAAATCATCACCATAAGACTATCCTCAGGATATGGTTCTTGAGAGTCCTGGTGTATACAATTCCTCTATAAGGACCATCAGATGTAACTGGGATGTATGGTCCTTTCCCTATTGATTACCACAAATCAGTATCAATAGAGTTTAAGTGAAGCTTTAATTTGAGAGACCAGTTCTTCAAATCAGCTCTATTCTTCAACTTTGGAACCCTATTTTCAAAATTTTCAGAGTTAACCATTTTTACTTTTGAATGAAAAAAAATAATCGGTTTTATTGTTTTATAATTTAAATGAAATAAAGAAATGAAAATATTTTGGATTTTAGTTTTTTTTAATTTTAATTGTTGAATGAAAAATCTGAATTCTGATGCGCTACTACTTGTGAAACGCCAACTTTGAACACTAAGGGAATGCCTTAGATGAATTCTAAAACACCCAACTCGTAATGTGCCTGAACAGTTGTAAAGCACTTGAACAGTTATAAAGCGCCTGAATAGTGGTCAAATGCCTAAACAGTGGTCAAACGCCTATGGGTTAATCGCCCAAACAGTTTCAGTTGTACAGTCTTCAAACGCCCAAAACAGTGGTAAAAACATCCAAAACTGAAATGCCTAAACAGTGCTAATGCGCCTAAACAGTGTTTTGCATCTAAACACTTAAGCAAATTTCAGTTGATTTTTACACTTCAGATTCCTAATTCATCATCTTCATAACAACCTGATCTTATCATTTTCTTAAAAACTTGATGAATTGATCTAAAAAATTCCAATAAGATAGTATATAAATTGATTATCTATCCTCAATCATCATTTCTCTCAAATAACAACAACAATTAGGTTTTTGAATGAATTTGAGTTCGAACTTAAAGAACAAACTTTTGCACACAAATCTAATTAAAATTCAGATTTGAATGGATTAAACACCATATTATGATTCAATTCATGTTTCTAATGATAAAAACAAAACTGAATTCAATAATTAATTGATCAAATTGCTATCAATCACAGATTCAAGTGATTCACAGAGCTCAGAATGTTGATTTTAGTCTTAATCACTGAACCGAAAGCTCTGATACCATGAATAGGTTCAAAATGGATCGATCTGTGATGATATTATAATGCAATGATCGATATAAACTAAAAGTAATCAAGCACAAGTAATTACTTCAAAATTCATTGTTGTTTTCATTGATAGTAATTGCAAATGGATAATGTGTAAGGTGAATAATACACAAAAGTCTAACTGTTTCGAACACCTACAAAAACACAAACTATTTATACTAAAAATGAAAACAAAGAAACATATTACAAATTAGTCACTATAATATTTCAAAGACAAAATGACCAATGCTAATTTTCAAAGAGGCTTTAATAGGAACCCTTAAATACCGGCCTCGAGTACCTCATCTCCATTGGCAGCACAATTGTTGCACCCTCGGTTTGCCAATTGACTTCTACAACTCGAGCACAATTCTAATTGTTTAATCGTTATAAAATGCAAAGTGACCTTTACTATTTTTTAAAAGAAAATTAGCTAAACATTATTATATCTAATTAACATTTTCAGTTTTTACACGATAATCCTTATTCTAATAGATAAAAATCTAAGACATGTGACGAATATTCTTATGAGGTTAATTTCTTCTATTCCTGCCCATTTTCGCCAACCCATGAATTTGTCAAAAAATTATGTTAAATATTGTTTAATTTTCTGTGTTATATCATTAAAACAATGAGGTCTTTAGTTAAAAATTTATTATGTCAAACCTGTTCTGGTTAGTATCTATGGACTTCATTTGGTCAATTTTAATTTTTACTATTTTTCATTAGCATGTGCCCTAACCTAATATAAATATTTACTCTCTTGTATCTTCTACTCTATAACCAATATTCTTTAGACTCTGGATCATCTTGAAGCCGTTAACTAGCATGTGTATTCAACCCTACCATAAGGTACACAAAATCCAAATCGAAATTTTCACTTATAAGTATAAATTTGGATTTTTACACATTTAGAGGAACACTTGATTATAGACTCATATGCTACATGTAGTTATATAATAGAAATATCTAATTTTATAATGTTTATAAAAAATATATAATGTGTACAGAAATTTACATAACTAAGTATTTTAGTACATACAACAATAAAAAATAAATGTACAATTACAATAAAAGTAGGAGTAGAACTCTAATTATAATTTACCTTTTCTTTAACTAACAAGTAAAGAGTAGATCGCTATGATCACCTCGGTTGTGTTACCAAGTTCATTGGTGGAGTTTTAGTTGCAGGTTTGCTCTTCTTGTTTAATACTGAAGTACTTCATCATATGCAGTGTTTACTGTTACACTCGATTGTATTATCATTATAACATAAGTGTGGTAGTTATGGTAGTTGTCCGTTCCTTAACCCACAAGGAATACACCGGTTCATAGGGGCATATGTACATAATCATATGTATCTTTCATTAGAAAGTTAATGCATCTTAGATTTTTTTTATCAATTCTCTCTCAATGTTTCAATTCTATACTTCGTGATAATTCTAACAAATTCACGAAGAACTTCGATCGTTTTTATCCTCTGTTTATGCAAGTAAGGAACATAGACAAATGAAATTGGAACCGAATGATATCAAAGAAGTTTATCGATTCAGAGATCATAGGTTTTTATCAACCGATCAAGAAGGATCGATAAGTTGAATCCCAGAAATATTTCATCAAAGAACAGAGACAAATTAAAGAACATCGTTTCCTGGCAAGAGTCCGACGAGAATATTGAAATTATTGGTATCACGGATCGGTTCCTTAAAACCTTCAGAATCGTCGACACAAATCAGTTTCATAATCAACAACTAAGATCGATTAAGATTCCATTATCCCGAAACCCATTTGAATCAAAATAATAAAATGAAATTGAAATTCTTGAACAGAGTATATATAGGGGTCGGTTACTATACAAAGTGTAATTTTCATAGTAAGCGTACGAAGTCACCAGAGCGGACATGTGTTTTTGACGGAGGGGTAGTTTTTTCCGCGCTACACTACGCATAAAAAAATACATGAGTAAATACAGTTTTTGTCCTTTATGTTTATATCAAATTGCAAGTTTTGTCCATAAACTTCATAATTACAAAGAACATCCTTTATTTGAAAAGTTGTAACACATTACGTCCTTTACACTTACCACCGTTAAAACATCCGTTAGTTGTTTGTAAAATGACAGTTTACCTTGTTATATGAAAAAACAAATACAAAAATACTACAACAAACCACACTGCACCCACTAACATTTCTTCCACAATCGTACAACCTCATCCAACCCAATACTGACGACCCTTGAATCGGCAACGAGTCACTAATTTCACTCACATCGGTTCTTGGTTTTGGTTCCATTAACCTACGAATTAGCCTCCATGTCCTCTGACTACTTGATTTGTGTTTGATAACCTCCAAATCACCCTTTCAATTGCAATCAGTACCATGCTTGATTGCTTCCCACTTTTCCAGTTGAACTTACAAAGAAAACCCGTGTAAAGAAAGATGCGGTAGAACATGGAAAGTCGGGGATGCTTTGATGGTGCAAATAATGATGTGGAATTTGGTTACCTACTAAAGTTCCAAATCAAAGATAGAACAATCTGCATGATTGAGCTCAAATGAACATTAGATGCAATATGCATTGCCTCCTGGAACAATTTTATGCATACCTTTTGGCAATTTTTGGAAAGTAAGCAAAGAGTTCTTGAATTATTGGGATTGATAATTCTATGGAAACTCTAGTCTTTGTAGTGGGTTCATTGATTGTTAAGTATGAAAATCGGTTATATTTGTAGCACGGAAGACATGTAGATCGGTCCATTAATCTTGCCAACAAAACCGAAAAAAATCTAACTGTAAGGTTATTAGTAGGCTAATGCAACCCAACACTCAAAGTCTCTCCTGCATGCATGCACAAGTGTACTGAAGTGGAATGCTTCGGAAGTTTCACACTACCTTAGGAAATTATTCTATGTGTGAAATCTTCTAAAGCCAAGACCAATATCTTCCGAAGCCAAAAGATGAAGTCTTCCGAAGCTTCAAAGACAAAGTCTTCCGAAGCCAACCATTGAAGACAGATTTCTTCCGAAGACTTTTATATTACATGCTTTATCTGATGTACCTTACCTAAAGCTGAACCACTTTCCGCTGCCACTCTGATAAATCACCAACCTTTCATAAGTTGGTGAAAAGGTCCATACTTTTGGTAAACTGTACATTGACGTCTTGAGTCTATAACTTTCCACTTTATGTACTTTATCCTTTTTGTAATATATTAGGATGTGAGGTATGGCATGTCATAGTCACTAGTCAAAAGGCAATCTGTCTTTTTGACTCTACATGGATTTTGTTGTCTAGATCATGTATCCAGCTGGCCTTCAAAGTATGGCCGGTTGTAGGTTGTAGTATAAGTATTTTCTAGTCCTTGTAACTTTATAAGTTTGTGTAGAACTTTGTAAGCCATTTGTAAGGAACTATAGATCAATATACATCAACCTTGAAACCAACTGCTGTGTATGTTCTAGTTTCTGTCTCATTTACACTTGTGTTTCTAATTCTCTAAACTAAGTTTATCAGTTCCCATTTGAATTGTTAAATGTTCTTACACACTCTACTCTTTATGTTGTTGTGTTGTAAAGTGCATAAACCCTTCAACCGGTCCTACAATTGTTATCAGAGCATCTCAGGCTCTTGATATAAGATCTCACCATCTTAAGATCTATCAAACATATAAAAATACTTAACCTTTTAAATGGCAGCTATCTCTAAAGCTGATATGGAAACTGGAACCATGACAAAGTCCCCACTGATCACTCTTGATGTCTTTGACACTTGGTGCCAAAGAATGGAAGGTTTCATCAAGTGTCAAGACTCAAGAATGTAGGAATCTGTTGTCTCTGGACCTTACATACCAAAAACTCCTTCAGCTACTGCTGGAGGTGGTATGATCCCCAAGGATGTGGCTGACTACTCAGAAGAAGATAGAAAGAGAGTAGAAATTGATTAAAAAGCCATGACATCCCTTTAGACTACACTTCCAAACTCTGTATACAGAGGTTTCAAGAAATGAAAAAACAGCTAAGCAGCTGTGGGATGCATTGAAACTAATGTATGAGGGTTCTGCTAAAGCCAAGGAGAACAAGAAGGATCTCTTGAAGCAGCCAGTTTGAAATTTTCACCTTCAAAACATGTGAGACCATGACTCAATAATACTTCAGGTATGTTGAGATTGTGGATACCCTAGTGGGATGTTGGAGTAACTATTGAGAGCAGAGACATTGTAAGGAAGTTTATGTCCTCTCTTCCTAGGCAATGGACATGTTATTGTGTTGTAATCAAGAGAACTAAGAACCTTAAGACTCTCACTCTGACAGAGTTGTATGGCATTCTCAGTGGATACCAGATAGAGATGAACATGCAAGGTTCATCTAGTAACTCCAACAATCAAATAGGTTAGCCCTTCATGTGATTGAAAGGATAGCATAGAACCCAACATTATCTCATATGCTACACTGACATCTCACAAAATGGTCCTTTCATCACCTTCCCGCAGACATCAAGGGAGAACTATACTCAAGGAAGCCCATTCCAAGAGATAAGTTCTTCTCAAGCCTTTGTGTCTTCTGATGAAAGTTACGGTAGCTTCCTATTCACCCGTGAAGACCTGGACTGTATCCATCCAGATGACCTGGAGTACATGGAAATAGTCCAGCAAGTAGCTCTTCTCACTCACAGAGCTAAGAGGTTGTATAAGAGGACAGGAAGGAGTTTCCCAGTAATACAAGTTGAATGTTTGGACTGGATAAAAGCAAAGTTAAGTGTTACAACTATAACTTGATAGGTCACTTTGCTAGGGAGTGCAAGGAAATAAGAACAAATGGTGGACAAGCACAATTCATCCAAACTATACTGATAAAGCTACCCAGAATGAGAAGCCAAAGCAGCAAGCTGTAGTTGCTGTTGAAGAAGGAGGCTTTGACTGGAGCTTTCAGGTGGAAGATGCATCTCCAAACCAATTATTGATGGCTGACCATGATGAAACCAAGGTATTGGAACATATTTATAGCCCTGAATGTATTGCTAAAGTCAACAGATACAGGTCCTATAACCTAGAGATGAGATCTGATCTTGAGTCCTTGAACATCTTAAAATCTGATTTTAGAAAGACTGAAATAATTATAAGTAAAGATAGAGGACTTAGAGAAAACCATTTTAGTTTTAAAAATGAGCATACAAACTACAGGACTCAGATCAAGGATCTCATAACTAAGTTAACTGAATGCCAGGCTGAGCTTGTGATTAGCAAAGCCAGGACAGAGAAATCAGAAATATGTTCGTGAAGAAGAGACCTTCAAGAATATCATATCCTCATCCTTACATGCAAAAGTTTGTTATCAAAATAAGTAGGGACTGGGATCTAGTGAGATAGCTCCTTCACACACAATCTTGTCTGTAAGCTCCTAGGTGTGGAACTTATGAAGATGAGATTCCTCACATAGACCCCTTGAGTGAAAAGGATGAAGAAGTGGTAGTGAAGAATTCCTCTGAGAAGAGTGAAGAGAAGGATTCTAAGAAGGGTCACTATCCTTCTGTGGAGAACAGGAAGCCTGGGATGACCAAGTCTATGAGAAAGAACTTGATCTGAAAGAGCAAGAGAAAAGCTAGGAGGGCTCAAGAGAGAAGGCCAGTTTCAACTCTAAGCAGAAATAAGTCTTTATTTCTGCAGGATTTGACATGGTTAAGACTGAAGACATAAACCTCAACTCTTCTACCAAGAGTTCCGGTTCATGTTAAATCATCTCAGCATCAAGAAGAAGGCTGATCCGTTGTGTACCACTACTACACAGCCTGAACCATCCAACTCTAAGAACAGTCCTCAAACCAAAGGGACTATCTCAACATCTGTAAAGATGAAGTGGAGAAGGGAAGCGATCAAAGTCAGCCTTGTTCTAAGAAGAAAACCCTTGGGAAGAAAGAAAAAAATGTGTCATGTGTGAAAGTACCTCTCATCTTGCTAAGGATTGTCCATACAATCCAAAGAGTACTCTTCATGTGACCAAGAAAGACACTCCCAAGAGATCTAAGAAGAATTCAACTTTGGAAGGAAATCTGTTTCCTTTAGAAGCTCCAAAGGAAAGAAGAAGGCATGTGGAAAATTGCCTTCAGAAGAAAATTGGTCTCCGAAGAAAGGAATACTTCCGAAGCACGGAAGTCTGCTGCCGTGTTAGCAGAATCTTCTGAAGGTCAGTCATCAAAACTTCTGAAGTCTCAAAATCTTTCGAAGTGGTGAAGGTCCGGTCCAAACTTCCAAAGGTGGTGTGGAAGCCAGGAAAGACCAAGTGACTAAAAGTTCTTCATCAATAACAGCAACAGATCCTCAGAGCTAGGATCTATTACTGTTTCATTACCTTCTACTTCCTTTGATGACCCCAATACCAATAAGGCTTAGGTTTCCAAATGTAACTAATCATTTTCTTTATGCAGGAACAGCTCAAGACAAACAAAAATGTCTGAATTATTATAGTGGCTGTTGCAGGCACATGACAGGCAATAGGTCACTACTCCAGAACTTTGAAAGGATTGATGGAGGACTAGTTGCTTTTGGAGGAGATGAAGGAGGATACATTTCTGGAAGGGGCAAGGTCACAAATGGTAAGCTCAGTATTGAGAAGGTAAATTTGTTCAACGAGCTTGGGTACAATCTTCTGAGTGTATCCCAATTTTATGATCAGAGTCATAACATGCTCTTTACTGAGCATGAGTTCATGGTTCTCAAGCCCGGGGTTATTATCCTTATGAGCATATCCTGCTTAGAGCCCCCAGGAGAGGGAACATGTATAGATGGACTTGCAAGAAACATCTCCCTCAGGAGAAGTTTCATGCGTTCTATCTAAAGCCAATAGTGGTGAGTCTTTTCTTTGGCATAAAAGGATATGCCATGAAACTTTAAGAACATGATAAGCTAATTAATAATGATTGGTAACTAGAATGCCAAAGAAAGAGTTACAAGTGATAACCATTGTGTTGCATGCCTAAAAGATAAGCAACATAAGGTATCTCACAAGCCTAAGGAAAGAAACTCCATCACTACAACCCTACACTTATTACATATGGATCTCTTTGGCCCCACAGGTGTAATGAGTTTAGGAAGGACCTTTTACTGTCTGGTGATCATAGATGACTTTACAAGATTCACTTGGGTCTTCTTCTTAGAACTAAGGATAAGACCCCTGAGATCTGAAGAATTCATCTTAAGGATTGAGAATCAATGTGATCACAAGGTCAAAACCATAAGATGTGATCAAGGAACTGAATTTAAGAACCAAATCCTTGACACATTTTGTGATGAAAAGGGTATTACAAGACAATACAGTGCTCCAGGACTCTCAGCAAAATGGTGTTGCTGAGAGGAGAAACAGGACACTGATTGAGGCTGCAAGAACTATGTGCTGACTCTAAACTGCCATCACCTTTTAGGTAGAGGCAGTCAACACTGCCTGCTATGTGTACAACAGAGTTTTAGAAGTTAAGACTCATGGTAAGACTCCTTATGAACTTTAGCATAAGAGAAAACCTTTCATTGGTTTTTCAGGTCATTTGGATGTCCATGCAGCATCCTGAATACCAAAGATCAAATTGCCATGTTTACTGAGAAAAGTTGACGAGGCTCTGAAGGATGGAATTTGGATTGAAGCCATGCAAGAGTGGCTACTTCAATTCAAGAGACAGAAGGTTTGGAACCTATGTCCTCTTCCTCATGGGAAGACTACTATAGGAACCAAATGGGTATTTAGGAATAAGAAAGTTGATAGAGGTATTGTCATCAAAAACAAAGCTAGACTAGTTATTCACGGATACCCACAAGAAGAAGGATTGACTACACTGATGTCTTTGCTCCTGTAGCAAGACTAGAAGCTGTTAGGATATTCTTGGCCTTTGCTGCATCCAAGAACTTCAAGGTCTATCAACTTGACGTCAAGTGTGCTTTTCTGTATGGGGTGATTGATAAAGAGGTATATGTCAAACAACCACCTGGTTTTGTAGATCCTGATCATCCTGATTATGTCCAAGCTTGATAAGGCTCTTTATGGGCTACACCAAGCACCAAGAAAGTGGTATGGGACTCTATCTCAGTATCTCAGCAAGCATGGATACAGGGGGTACTATAGATGGAACTCTCTTCATCAAAGGATAGGGAAATGACTTACTGCTAGTTCAAGTGTATGTGGATGACATCATCTTTGGTTCAACTAATCCAAGGCTCTGCAAAGACTTTGAGAAGCTAATGAAAGACAGATTTGAATTGAGTGCAATGGGGGAACTCAATTTCTTTCTGGGAATTCAAGTGAAGCAAGTTGAAGATGGAATCTTAATAAGTCAGTCAATGTATGTCAGGACATACTCAAAAGATTCAACATGACTGATTGTAAGATTGCTAAGACACCCATAGCAAGAAACCACTCCTATGGGCCTGATCTTGAGGGGGAGTGTGTGGATGAACACCTTTATAGGGCTATGATTGGGTCTTTTATGTATCTTACATCTAGCAGGCTGATATCATGTTAGCCACATGTATTTTGTAAGATATCAAGCCAACCCTAAGATGTCTCACCTCATCACTGTCAAGAGAATTCTAAGATACCTCAAAAGTGCCTCAACACCCGGTCTTTAGTATCCCAAGAATTCTGACTTCAATCTGTATGCATATACAGATAGTGATTATGGTGGTTGCAATATGACTGCTAAGTCAACATCTGGGGGATGTCAGTTTCTTGGTGGAAGGGTTGTCTCATGGTAATGCAAGAAACAATCCTGTGTCTCTGCATCAATTGCTGAAGATGAATACATTGCTGCTACAAGCTGCTTTGCTCAGGTGCTTGGATTCAAAATCAAATGCTTGACTATGGTTTTAACTTCAAGGAGACTCCCATTCACATAGATAACAACAGTGCTATCTCTATCACAGAGAATCCTGTGCAACACTCAAGGACAAAACACATAAACATTAGGTATCATTTAATTAGAGATAACTTTGAAAAAATATAATCATCCCTGGATTATTCCTTCAAAATTGATGCAATTGAACATGATAATCATCAGAAACAAACAAAAGATGAAGAAATCGAAGCTACTGCTGATTTCCCGACCTGCACTGCAGTGTGAAATCGTTTTTGTTCGTCTGAAAACAAATGCGGATGAACAAAACAAATACTGATGAAGCTTGATCAAATGCGGATGTGTTATACACAAATACGGATGACTTGTCACCAAATGTGGATGACTTGGCAACAAATGCGTATGCCTTGTCACCCAATAAGGATGACTTATAAACAAATGTTGATGACTTGTCACCAAATGCTGACTTGGCAACAAATGCGGATGCCTTGCTACCCAATGCGGCTGACTTGCAAACAAATGCGGGTACTTTAAGCACAAATGTGGATGTATTGAAATCAAATGCGGATGAATTGAAATCAAATGCGGATGCCTTGCAAACAAATGCGGATCCTTTGCAAACAAATACGGATGAGTTAGCAAAGAAATGCGGATGTGTTGCAAGAAATGCTTATGAACAGCTGATGAAGAGGACTTCATAATGAAAAGAAAATATCATGAATGCGGATGATTGCAACCAACAGGCACGTCCATTTTGAGCATTCAAAACAAAAGAAGAAATCAACTTTGGTAACATAATCAATGATTTATTCAAGGATTTGTACAACTGTCAGAAACTCTTTCAGAAGCTCATGATACTACAATCAAAGATGATCTTTTGCACCCGTGTCTGACTACTGAGCGGAACAGTTAGATGGACTTTAATCAAGGGACCAATGATTATCTGAAGAATGTTAGATTGTGAAGTCATTTCAGAAATTCAAATAAGTTGAAGTGTTTCAAGATTGATTTATGTTCCTGATGCAATTTATTGAAGTTCAAAGCCTCATCATATGCCTAATACATACTAATACTTTGAGTGTGATATGAACAACAGTAATCTAAAAGTGATACACCTCATATCCAATGCGTTAAGTGTTCTCAAAGAGATTCTATCCTCTATCAGAAATACATTAGGAGAAGCTTATCTGAGAGGGAGAACTACAGTGAATTGTGTCAGAACATCAGAGAAGATCTTCAAAGTTAGAGTTTGGCAAGCATCAGTTTAGGGGGAGTATTGTTGGGTACAACAATTGGATAAACTGAAGCTTTCCAAATCACAATCACAGCCGACTGAAGATCTCATTGTACAAGTTCAGAGACCAAGTTGATTACAACAAAAACAACAATACAAGACAACTCAACATGACAAAGTCAAGATCAAGACAAATAGAAAAGTCAAAATTAGGTCATGTTGTAATATAATATAAATACACCCACTAGTGCATTTTTTTGCAAGTGTGGCTTTTTGTGTGTGTTTCTCAAGGTGTGAAGCACCACCCAAGGAGAAATCCTCTCCTTTGGGTGGGTTTGATCTTCCTCCATCTTTGTATTTGATTATTCATTGTAACTTGTTCACCAACATCAACGAAATCATCTACACATTATTATTATCATTCCTTTGTTCTATGATTCACACTCCTCCACCCATCTTAATTTTGAATTTTCAGATCTGATAATGATGAATCCTAAGATCCAAGCTCAACGAATCTGAAATATTGACTTAGCACAGTTACACAGGCAACACAATCAGGTTGCACAATTAAACTCTGAGAAAGATCCCCATTTCTTGGAGGTATGCCAATTCTTGGCTTTATCTAACTACTTCACCTCCCTTACCATTGATCCTCCTCTCTATGAGGATCATTTGCTTGAGTTCTGGAAGACCTGCCAAGAGGTAATTATGGATGGGGAGAAGGCACTGTCTGCCATAGTGCAGGGGAGAACAGTCTTCATCACTCCAACCATCATCAACACTTATCTTCAGCTGGATGATGAGAAGGTGAGGTGTTCTTGCCAAAAGAAGCTGTAAATCATTCATTTGAGCAGATGGGCTATGAAGGAGATTTCTCTGTAACGATCTTTAGGAAAGGGATGGTCTCATCTAAGTGGAAGTATCTACTTCATGTGGTCATCTACAGCTTGTCCAACAAGCATAGAGGATGGGACCAGATTCCTGAAGATCTCTCTTCATAGTGCATGGAATGGTTCAGGGGGTCAAGTTCAGGTACTCTTAATTGTTTATACAAATCTGATAGCAAACTTGGACTCCTTAGAGTATTACATGTTTCCTAGATATGTTTAATATATTCTCAACTGTGAACTGGGCTCACAGTTAAGGGAAACAGGTAATATTCTTAATTGGGACAGATGAAGCCGACATCTTTAAAATCTTGAAGAAGCCAACTGTTGGCTTCTCAGGGGTAGAAACAGCCCTTGTCCTAAAAATGTTAAAGCTCATTGCTCAAGGTGACAACTAGCAACACAAGCTAGTGTTGAACCCACACCTTCTACATCACAACCAACAAAATAGCCACAAATCACCCTCACCTACTAAAGAAAACACAAACAAACCCCTGGGGACAAGCTATTGAGTCTGTGCAAGCCCCTATATACTGACCTATATGGGAGGAAGTGGACACTGGAGCTCCTACTTCCCCTGAGGAGCAAACCAATCCCATTACTTCAAGGATCAGTGTTGAGGTTCCTCATGCTCAGCCTGATGAGCTCACAAGCCCAACAGCCTTAAGCCTTCACTCTGAGTCTCAACACTCAAGTGACAACCTTTAGGGACAACTACCATCCCCAGCCTTTAGATTTAAACCAACCAATTTCCAACCTTGATTTCTATACTGATGAGAACTTAGATTCCAGTGAGTACCATGAGTCTCCCTACTACACCACTCCTCAAAGGGAGATGAGTGCTCCTGAGTAACCTAGGTCTAGCCCACATCAGTCACCTATCACTGAGGTGGATACTTCTGAACATGTTCGGGATATCCATATGGAAGAGGCTCTCACTTCAGCAAGTGATAAAATCATTCAGACCTCAACCATGGTAACTCAGCTATTGACACTTCAACTAAAGTTGTCACTGAGCAAAGGAAATCTAGCAGCCAAGAACACCATGCTGTTGATGAGGAAGAGGACCTTGGTCCAATTCTCTCATCTGTTAGGACCGAGTACGAACTGGTACTAACCGAAACTACATGAAACCATATCAAATAGTGTGGAATCATATTTGATTGGTGATCCATCAGGGAGAATGTAATCTGATCAAAACTAACGCCTAGAAAACGTTAAGAATTGATCAGCAATGATCAGGAATGCTCTATGAAGTTGGAAGGGACGACTTGGACGCTCTAGGATGGCTAGGGTTGTGAATTCTTGAAGTGTTCTATTTTTCCACGAATTAAGTGGTATTTATAGGTTACAGTCTTCACTCGTACGACTGAGCCATGCGTATGGCTCAGTCGTGCGACTGAGTCATACGATCCATTCACACGTACGACTGACCCACACGATTGATTCATTCGTACGACTAAGTCAGTCTTATGACTCAATCATGCGTTTGGCTCAATCACATGGTTTAGTCGTACGACTGGCCCATTTGCATGGTCCAGTCGTGCGACTGGATCATAAGCCTTAGTTAAACACATTCCTGAACCTTTAACGATACAGAACTACGTCTATCAACTGTAAACCCATATAACATGTTCATATAAGCTTGTAACAAATAATAATATAAATAGATATAACATTCAATAACCAATAATCATTCAACAAAGAGTTTTCATTACATTTATCAAAACATTACATCAATGTAACAAAATGAAAGTCATTACATTTAAGCACACTAGAACTAGAACTAGGGACATGTGTACCAACAAACCTTCCTTGGACCTTGTTCTATCTATTCTTTGACCTCCTTTGTAAACTCTTCATATCTCTTGACTCTTTTCTTTTGAAACCCCAGCATGAATATCAAGTGCAAAGCATAAGCGTATAACATGTTGAAATTGAAGTGCTTGCACGATATCCTGCGTATCAAAAAATAGTGGCCACTTGTACAACATATATATAATCAGCTGCTGAGAAAGTTATGAGCCACATTGGGTTGAACACCCTTATTGCCTCCACAGTGCCCTCTCTATCCAAAACAATGACGGCTTCTCCAGTCCGCCAGTCATAGTACCACCATTTAAAATAGGGTGTAAAGTCTTGTGGCATCTCCCTCAAAGGTATACGTGACATCGTGCAAGGAGGTCGCCATTTCAAGACAATTGTTGGCTTGCCAGTTATGGGATTAACTTCAGACCTTCTGATGTACCTCATCGGTTGTTGAGGTCTAAAGTTAACCACTTTGTGTGGTATTCTCTTCTCAAAGCAGCCTCGAACCAGCCTGACATCTTCATCGGATCGACATATAATAACTTTAGGCGTTCCAGCTGGTTGAGCTCAATACCGGGGAGAGTCTTTAGATCATGTGGAAATCTAAAGTACTCTATTCCCCTCTCCCTCTTCACTGCGTAAACACTCAGATCCTCAAAGTAAGCCCACGCTATGATCTTCCCTGACACCTTGAGATGTTTCTTCACTTTGTAAAGCTTGGTGTAGGTACTTGGCTTTGGTGCATCGCGCTAAGCTCGGATCTCTGCAAAACAAGCCCCCATTCAGCCTTTCTGATGTCCACATCGGCGTCTGAGGCTTGGGCTTGGCTTGTTGATGTCTCTGCCTCCTTTTCCTTTGATTCAGCTCCAATGTATCACTGCCGAGAGTACTACCCAAATTAGGAAACCACATTTCCCTTTGGTTAGTGTATTCTGGATAGTGCTGGGCTATGACATCCTTAATCTCTATTTCATCCACGTTGTTCAGCTCGTCATCACTAGCCACATCAAAGGTAGGAGCGTCCTTGACAATCTCATCAGGATTCAGCCTGAACATCTCGGCAAGTTGCTCATCAGTAAGGTCATGAATTATTTCTCCTTCTTCAGAAGTATAACTCAGGGACCTTCTGACAATCCCTTGCAAATCAAGTATCATTGTTAATTGAGACTTGATTCGCTGTAGGGGAGCAACATTATATTCATCTTGCTGAGATGTTTGATTTGCTTGAATTAAACATATAAACACATCAATAGTTAGTAAGTAATGAAGATAATCGAACACTGAATAAAAATATATAAATATTAATTTCATAACATTAATATCTGATTTCAAGTATAAAAGTTTAATAACATATAGACATCTAAGCTTTACTTTTGCCTTGAATCATGGCCGGGTCTTCTGCAGACGGGGAAGTAGGTGGGGCAGACGATGATGCTCCTTGGTCTTGCCTTTTTTTCGATCTTTGCTCTTGACCATGAGCAGAGGCAGATGCTGCTGCATCTCCTTCTTCATCATCATCATCATCGTTCTGCCCACCTCTTGTCTCTTCTTCATCACCACTGCCCTCATCATCATCACTCTCTTCATCCTCTCCATCATCCTCATCATCATCTCCTTCACCGATCTTCAGAGGCTCATCTTGGATCCTTTGAGTTTGAGCATGATTGTCTTATTAGCAGCCTCTAACTCCTCCAATTCTTAGCTGATTCCTCCTTATGCTCTTGAAGTTGAGCAATCTGCTGGGCTTGCTGTGAGATCTGCCGGGCTTGCTATGAGATCTGCTGGGCTTGAGTAGCATTGAGCTCCTCAAGCCGATGTATCTGTGCAGTCTTCTCCTCATCAGTAGCCAACAGCTTCAGTACCATCCAGTTTAGTGCTGACAGCTGTTCCTCCACTCCAATGGGAGGTAGAGAAGATCCTATGGGGAATATGGGGTGTGAGGAAGGTCCGGCTTGGTGGCTGGTGGTGGTAGTGGTGGTAGCGGTGGCTGTGGGTAATATGGGTGGTGGTGAGTGAATAGGTGGAGAAGTATGGGGTGTAGCTGTGGAGATGGATGGAGGTGTGGGTGGTGTACTAATGGGTGGTGTGGTATTAGTGGTGGTGGCTGTAGTGGTAGAGGTGGTGGTAATCAATATGAATCTCGGCCTCTTCCCCTTCTTGCCATAGGGCTGATGAGCCATCTCTTCTTCCGTGTCCCTTTGACACGGAGGCTCCCCCTTAGCTACTGGGTTGGTCTGGGGAGTAAGATGAATCAGAAGTAGCCTCCCCAGACTCACCCTGGCGTCCACCAACAACCCTCACGCCTCTCTCAGTGGCTACGACATGGCTTTCCACTATTCGTACCAGAGGCTCTTCGTCTGATCCTCCTCCTCATCAGGCTGAAACTCCTGATGGAATCCAGCAGTCACTAGACCTCCTTGGGTGGATGGTGGAGATGTAACATCAGCAGCAGTGGCCCGAGTTTGAGAGGGGCCGGAATCTCCACCATCACCACTGTCATCATCAGCTGAGTCGTCACCTGGGAGCATAATCTGTTTGGCATCCGAATCACTGTCATCGTGGCGCCACTTTCGCCTAACTGGTGCCACATAATCCTCCCGGGCTAGATGCCCGAACAGTCGCCTAACGGGGGCTTCACCTGCTTGCCCCAGTACACCTTCATCCCTCCAAGGGTGGTGTCATCCATCACCTCTAGGACCACCATGTCCTTCTTCTCCTTGGACAGCGAAGGGAGCTTCTGATCGATAATCATCTGTATAAAGCGTGGGTGTGCAGAAGCTCTCTTTCCCCTTCGCTCCAATGTTTTCCACCAGATAGGGAAGATCATCCTCGAAAAGCTGAATGGGTGATTCAGCACAATGCCACGTAGGTGTTCTACATCTGATCTGACAACTCGTCGAAGCCTCCCTTCCATGAGGCGATGCATCTCAACAGTACGTGGGCTAAGTACTTGAATTGGGGGCATATGTTGCTCTTGTTGAGCACACCTGCGTTGATGTCCCCGTGTTGTTAGCCCTGAGGAAACATCCTCGAACAGTATGGGGTCGTGTGGGGCAATCAGCATCATCCCCCGAACTCTAAGACAGTCATGAGATCCTCTTCTGTGATCTCTATAGCCTCCCCAAATATGGAACTCCTGATACGATGGGGTTCCGAGGACCTGTCTACTGCAGCGCTTTGTCAGAAAGCCTGCTGAACTGATCGGTAAGGTGTGCACGGTGTCGAGATAGCTCTGAAGATCCTCGATCTTCGTAGAAATGTAATGATGCCAGAGAACTCGGCAGCGTTACGGGATGACAGATCAAGATGAGCACAAATGTTGTGCTTTGTGCTCATCGTCCACCGACTCGCCATCCGTGACACAAAGTAAATAAAAATTAGTAAGTGTCAATGTGTATCAGTTTGATTCAATGAACTTGAAAGCTTTTGTTCAGTCGTGCGAATGGACTATGTGACTAAGATATAGTCGTTTGAATGTGCTCATACGTACGACGTCATGCGACTAGGCTTAGATGCATGTTCTCTCATGCGGTTACCTCAGTCGTGCGACTGAACTCATACGCATGGTTCAGTCGTGCGATTGAGCGATTCGTCCATCTCAGTCGTGCGATTGAGCCTCGTATAGCTCAGTCGGGTGATTGAAGTTCATTAGGGTGTCCATTCGCATGACCGACTGTTTGTCCATTCAAATTCAAATTTTGAGAAAAACATGATGTTATACGTTGTGGCTTAGCTCATTAGGTTCGTATATGTCCGACTAAACCCCTAATAACTTTTATTTGATCAAGATACTTAGTTTTAGTTGTTTATTGGTAAAACTAAGTTTTGGTTCGAGTTAGGTTTTGTATATCATCGTTTTGTCGTGTAGTGTATGATTTTAAGGATTAACATGTCTTGCAGTACCTGTAATAATCAACATAAATAGTCAGCAATTCAAACAAAGGTCGATTTGAGTGAATGAACGACTGTGACCGACTCGCCCTCTATTTATACTAGGGTGACCTTCAGTCGTGTGATTGAACCTAGTCACATGCTTGATTCGTGCGACTGAGGTCAGTCGTGCGACATGCCCATTCGCTCACCTCCAATCGTGCGATTAAGGGTCATTTGTGTGACTGTCACAGTCGGTCACCTCCAATCATGCGATTGGGTTCATACTTATAGTCTAATCGTACGACTGGTCCATACTCATGGTCCAGTCGTGCGAATGGCTCATACTTATGATTTTTGACTTTATGAACATTTGACACTTAGCCCCTTTTAATAGTTGATAAACATTTTGAGCATTCGATCATCTCAGACATGACCATTTAACTTAAAGAACCTTGATCACCTCAGACGTGATCATTTATCCACCCGATCACCTCAAATGTGATCTATTTATCCACCTGATCACCTCAGACATGATCCTTTTACTTTCAGAAACAAGTGATTCTGTTAGGGTAGGGTTTAAAAACACTTTAACAATCATTTTAAAATGATTCTCCCCTGAGCAGAACAGCCTATCAGCATTAACTTCATTTCTAAGACAGATTCATTTGGAATCAGAACAGCCTATCAGCATTAACTTCATTTCTAAGACAGATTCATTTGGAATCAGACGGCTCAACGCAATTACTTGGAACTTGATATATATTGAAATGGAAACAAACATATTTACAATCACAGTTTCTCATTCTTCTAAGACCTCTAAGCGCTAACTGGAAATCATGCTTGATTTGTTATATAACACATATTGATTTGAACATCAGGCAGTGCAGCCATGATGATTGTCAGTATACTTGTCCACTTAAATCCATACATAGATTTTTGACACACATCAGTGATTAGTTAGTTGAATTAGATCAACAAGTATTTGTGTGTCCCACAGGATGTGGTAATCAATATTCCTCAGGAGATGTTTGAGTGGTCCAGGGAATAAGAAGATTTTGGTTCTAAGAGCTTTCAAAGAGATGCAAAGCCCCAGGTTAGTGCCATTGCACAGCGGAGAGGCGCAACCAACAATGAATTCTTAGAACGGATAGGTTATGCCAAGCCTCAGTCAGTGCAATCGCACAACAGAGAGGCGCAAGACCTATCTTCTTCTCAGAGCAATATTATTTAATATACAATTAGCAGTGACGTTGTCATCATTTGCTCAGTTTTTCAGGTCTTTGCACACATTTGTGGCATTCAATTGCTCCTCACCCCTTATTGGACATTGATTGATTGTACAAACCAGGAAACTATAGGAACCCACAACTTATTGATTGATTTATTTAAGTTGAATCACCAATGGTGTCTATTAGTCTATTGTGTTGAATCTACTGACACATCATATAATAACTAGCACCTCCCTAGATCGACTTTCTCCTTGTAATTACAGTAACAAACAAGCTTACTATCATTTTCCCAATTTGTTAGACTTAGAATTCTCTGACAAATATTTTATTTGATTTAATTAAACTAAAATTACAAAAATTGAAAATCTTTTTGGTTTCAAGTAACTCGACTCCTGTGTACCATCACTTTCCATAGTGTTGAATCACTATCTTAAATTCGTTGTTTTGCCCTTTGGCTTATCTGCCATCCCCCTTTTTTTAAGTCATAAATACTAAAACTAACTAATCTCCCCCTAAATTCTAAACCGAAAATTTTTGTGTTTTTAGATTTTTAAGATAGGAAATTAATAAGAAAAAATAGAAAGAAAACGAAACTAAAACATGTCGGACTAAGCATTTGCATCATCTGAAATGATGTCACTTTTCTTTTTCACGCTATTGACCTCTAACAGATATAAAAATCTGGGTTTATCAAAAGGTTTCGTGTAAAGGTGGCGCGTTGAAACCGTGTTTATTTTAACCACATCAATTAATTGTTTTTCATAGCAGCCGCGTATGAAATGATACTTTATGCCGATGTGTTTTGTTTTAATGTGTTGAAAAGGATTTTAGTTACAGCTATGGCAGCAGAATTATCACAAAGATAGGGGCATTAGAAAATTGCAAACTGTAGTCTCGCATTTGCTGTTTAATCCAAATGATCAGAGAGCAGCAACTTGCAGCAGCAACGTATTCAGCTTCACATGTTGACAAGGTAACAGATGTCTGCTTCTTGCATTGCCAGGTGACTAAACGCCTTCCAAAGAACTGACACCCTGCTGATGTTGACTTGAAGTTCATCTTGCAGCCACCATAGTCTGAATCACTATACGCAGTTAGCTCAAAGTCATCATGATGAGGATACCACAACCCCAGTGTTGGAGTACCCTTCAGATAACGAAAAATCCTTTTCACCCAATGAGATGATTCACTTTTGGTTTGGCTTGATATTTGGAGCATAGACATGTGGCGTACATGATATCTGGACACGAGGCAGTGAGATACATGAGAGATCCGATCATCCCACAATACATAGGGCATCCACCAAATCCCCATTATCATCTGGTGCCACATCATGGTTTGTGGCAAGTGGGGTACTGGCAACAGTGACATTTTCCATATCAAATCGACTTAGAATGTCTCCAACATACTTAGTCTGATGTAGAAAAATGCCGGTAGGTGTCTGATCCACCTGTAAATATAGGAAGAACATCATCTCTCCCATTGCACTCATTTCAAATTCTGCCTTCATCACAGATTTGAATTCTTTACATAATTCTTCATTTCTAGAACCGATGATTATGTCATCCACATAAATCTGCACCATTAGTAAATCTCCATCTTTCTCTTTGGTAAACAACATGCAGTCAATCACACCCCTGTGAAAACCATGTTTTAACAGGTGAGTGGAGAGCTTCTCATACCAAGCTCGAGGAGCTTGGTGTAGCCCGTACAGAGCCTTGTCCAGCTTGTAGACTCTGTCCCGATTGTAAGGATCCTCAAATCCTTCGGGTTGACTGACGTAGACTTCTTCACGAATTTCCCCATAAAGGAATGCACTTTTAACATCAAGCTGATAAACTTTGATTTTCATGTAGGATGCGTAGTCCAGAAAGATGCGAATAGCTTTCATCCTTGCCACTGGTGCAAACACTTCGTTGTAGTCAACTCCCTCAACTTGTCTGAAGCCTTGAACGACCAATCTTGCCTTGTTTCTGATAACTACACCTTAGTCGTCCTCTTTGCAGCGTAGCACCCATTTGGTGCCTATTACTTTCACTCCTTTGGGCCTGTCAACGAGTGTCCATACTCCAAGCTTCTTGAACTGTAGCAACTCTTCCTGCATAGCATTGACCCAGGCCTCATCCTTCAGGGCATCACTTACGTGTTTGGGCTCGACTTGAGAAACAAAACATTTGAAAGCCCCATCATTCACGTATCCCTTTTCTATAATTGCAGCATAATCAGCAGAGTATAGCTGATTTCTCATCTGCACACCGGAGTGAAGATCCCCAATGATAGTCTCCGGGGGATGATTCACACTGATCCTAGTCACAGGTGTCGTAGGAACGACAACTTCAGTATCCAGATTTATGATGGCAGGTTCAGTATCCGGATTACCTGATGCATTCTCAGCATATGTTGAGCTTCCATCTTGAATAACGATATGCCCATTGCTTGTCTCTACTGCTTTTCCATCTTCTGATGAATCATCACTCTCATCCTGAGCAGTTTCTGAAGATCCCGAAGCACCACTGGCTGGTGCTATATTACTGAAATCCAGATTTGGTGTATTCAAGACATCGAACATCATCTGAGCAGCAATCTCGTCATCTAAACATGTCGGAGGGAGGTTGAATGATTTGAAAAAGCCATCGTAATAGAAGAATGACGAAGAACCTTTTCCAGGAGGGGGTGGTGTATCTTTGCACATCTACGTTGCACCACACTTGTACCTGACCTGTTGAGTTGTTATAAACCCGTTTGTCTGGTATGCTATATCCGAGAGAGATCCCTGATCTACTTTCTCGCTAAACTTGCCCTCCGGAGTTTTCTTCAGTAACATACATAGAGCTTCGAATGGTTCTCGATACTCCAGGTTCGGTTTGCGCTTCTGAAGTAACTCATAGCAAGTCTTCCCATGCCGCTTGACTACTAATACATGATTAAATGTGTAGCACGCATTGGCAACTATTTCATTCCAGAACTATACTGGCAGCTTTGAATCTACCAACATAGTCCTTGCAGTCTCAATCAAGCTCCTATTCTTGCGTTCAGCAACTCCATTCATCTGTGGCGTGTATGCAGAGGAGAACTGATAAAAAAATTCCCTTTTCTTTGTAGAAAGCATCCATTCACTGGTTCTTGAATTCAGTTTTATTGTCTGAACGAACCTTCCTCACCTTCAGATTGTAAAGAGACTCCAGTGTTGTGACGAGCACTTTGAACGATTCAAATGTTTCTGACTTAGCTTTCAGAAACATCACCCAGGAGAATCGTAAGTAGTCATCTGTGACTACAAAGCAGTACCAGTCTCCAGCAATACTCTACGTGCTGACAGGACTGAACAGGTCCATATGCAGAAGCTTCAGGGGCATCTCAATAGAGTATCATCTTAGACTTGTGAGACTTCCTGGTCTGCTTTCCCTTCTTGCATGAGACACAAAAATCTGGAAGTTTGAAGTTCTTGATAGTAACTCCCTCAACTAAGTTGTTGTGAATCAGATGATTCATCTTCCTGGGATTTATGTGTCCCATTCTCCTGTGCCATGAGATAGACTCCTTCTCCGTTGCCTTTGACAAAAAGCACTGAGCAGTGGACTCAGTAGTAGAAGCATTTGACATGTCCAAGACGTACAAATCGTTGTACCTTGACGCTGACATTAATACCTGCTCCTCCGGGATATCCATCTCCTTCTTCAGAATGTAACACTTCCTATTGTCAAACATTACTTTGAAACCCCTGTCACATATCTTAGAAACTGATAGTAAATTATTTTCTAACTGCTGAACAAAATTTACTTTATCAAAGTTTACCATGTCCAAATCGTACAAATCGTGGACTCAGCAGTGGACTCAGTAGTAGAAGCATTTGACATGTCCAAGACGTACAAATCGTTGTACCTTGGCGCTGACATTAATACCTGCTCCTCCAGAATATCCATCTCTTTCTTCAGAATGTAACACTTCCTATTGTCAAACATTACTTTGAAGCCCTTGTCACATATCTGAGAAACTGAAAGTAAATTGTTTTCTAACTGCTGAACAAAATTTACTTTATCAAACTTTACCTTTCCATTACCTACTTCTCCTTGCGCGGTAATGTAGCCTCCTTTGTTTCCAGCGAACGAAACATGCCCCCCTTTAATTTGTTTGACGCTGAAAAGGAGAGACTGATTTCCTGTCATGTGCCTGGATGCTCCGCTATCTACAATCCATGTGTTGGTAGCAGCACTGTAGCGGAAAACCTACACAAAATAGAAAATAATTAGTTAAGGAGGGGAACCAAGCCTTTACTGGCTTGGGTTTCCCAGAGGCATCGCACATCACAAACTCCACCCACTGTCCATTTGGAGTTGGAGAAACCTCATTCTTCTACTTATCATCACTATCAGACACATCAGATGTTTTAGCTTTCCACAGACCGTCCTTGTGTAAGGCTTGTTTGTGGTAAACCGATGATTGATTGACAGTTTGGACTTTATGTCTATTGTCAAAAACCTGTTTTACCTCAGGCATCACATACTTGCAAGTGGCTTGTCTGTGTTGTCTGTGGTGTTGGGGGGGTGTAAGACCTAGCAGGTGTTTTAAAACCTTGCAGGTGTTTTAGACCTTGGTTTTGTGAAATTAGGTTTAACATCCAGATCTAGTTCGACTTTACGCCTAGGACAGTGTGAAGAAATGTATCCTCTTTGTCCACAAGTATAGCATGATCTCCTCTCAACAAGACTAGGAGATTTCTTATGGGGTGGGGAGTACATTTCAGGCATGGGCTTTTTGGGCTCAACTTTTGGTTTTTCACCTTCTTTGACAAATTTGATTTGTTTAACATTATGATTACTTTGTATTTTCAAATGGTTGAGATCTGCTTGACCAGTTTAGACTGAGTTGGTTTTGAAATTTTTGGTTTTGACATAGCAGTCGTGATCCCAAACCAAGAGGCACGTGATCATCCTCTACCACCCAGTCCCTAATTAAGACATCATCCTTTGTGCTCGATGTTGAAGCCTTCTGAGCAGCAACTGGAGGAGCAAGTTTAACTGCAGTGTCCGGATCACTGACCAGAGGAGTAGTCACCACATGGTCCTTGATGGGGTTATTGTTAACAGGTCTCTGTTTGGTGTTAGTAGGATCTCATGTGGTGGGGGCACTACTTTATAACCCAGCCCTTCCCTATTGTTTCTTTCTTTAACCAAGTTTTGCAAGATGTGAGAGGAACTAGCTAAACTATGTAGTTTTTGAGTTAAGGACTCATTTTTAACTTGTAAAACAACTCTTTCCTTTTTAGTTTCCTCAATTGTCTTTATGTAAAACTTTATGTCATTTTCTTGGTTAAATGCTACAACTTCGGTTTCCCTTAGTTTTTCTCAAAACTTCAATTTTCTCTTTATAACTACTCTCATTTTGTTTTAACACTCGATTAGCCTCAGTGCAAAGTTTTAAATCTTTTACCAAATTGTCATTATGATCTAACAATCTAGTAAATTTTAAATCTATGCTTTCTCTAAATTTATTACAATCAACACAAGCATGTTTATCAAAGAGATCTTCTTTCGATTCTACCTGCGCAGATGTAGAGGTGCCGGCCATGAAAGCAGCCTGAGGTTCTTGGTGTGTTACAGATCCTGCATTCAGTTCATCCTCTACTAGGTGATCAACAACAGCCATAGTCTTATTCACATCAGCAGTATCAAACTCAGCCAAGTTCTCCCCCTCACTCGCTGAGTCATCATTCAGATCATCAACCAATGCAATATTAGCTTCACCATCAGATAAGAAACGGAAGGACCTGTCTTGTCCTTCATCACCTTGTGCTACCATGGCTTTGGAGTCATGGCTGGTTGAAGCTACCTTTTTGTCCTTATCCTACTTGTTGGTTGAAGAAAACGGGTTGCCATTTCCTGTCTTCTTAGGTTTGACACACTCTCTCTTGAAATGGCCTTTCTCACCGCAGTTGAAACAGGTGACTTTTGACTTGTCAAATCCAAAAGTTGTATCCTTTGTAGCCACCAGGTTCTGTCTCGTTTTCTTAACAAACTTCTTTGCTCTACGCACAACACTAGCGAGAGCCCACATGATATCCATCCGTTCAAGCTCAGTTTCATCCACTTGCTCATAATCTTCATTGGCCAAGTGACAATTACTGATCTTCCCTGCTGCTAACCCGTCATAAGAATGGACCACATTAGCAAGTAAATCCATATGCTTCTTAGCAACTTCCACAGTTACGTTGTTCAGATTCTCTGTCGTTAACTTCGTCAGTTGAGCTTCTGCAGAACTGTGTTGAACACTTGATGAAACACTTGACTCACCACTTGAAGATGTACTTTTAACGTTTGCAGATGTGTTAAACACAAAAGCAGTCTGCAAGGGTGCACTAGAGATGCAGTAGTAGGAGTCACATTGTATAGAGAAGGATTCTGAGTGTAGGTTCCCTTCTTAGACTTGTACTTATGTTGTAGCTCCTCCTCTCTCAATTTCAGAATAAAATCATTTATATCCAACATTTCCAGCACTGCATTATGTCTTAAGGGGAGACGAATGAATCCCACTTATCAGGTAACACATCAGCCAAACTCGACACCTTATCTTCCATAGACGTTTTAACCCCATGAATGTGCAGTTCACTCGTCAAATGATAGAAGCGATCGATAATGTCGTCCAGACTCTCATTCCCAATTGAAGAGAAGTTATCAAATTCTTTCCTCAAAGCTTTAGCCTTTAGAGACTTAAGTGTTGCATTTCCTTCATAACATTTCTCTAGCGCCTTCCATAACTTTTTGCACTGCTTGTGTTCTAAGAACTGATGGAAAATGTCTTTTGGAATGGATTGTGTCAACAATGCATAGGCCTTCTTCTCAGCATTGTATGCAACCTTTTGTGCCTCATTCAAACCACTTAGAGTCAGTGGAATAGCATTAGCTCCAACTGGCATAGTGTACCCAGTCTCAATTGTGCTCCATAAGTTGGTGTCCACTCCATTCAGATGAATTTCAAACCATTGCTTCCATTGAGGATATTCGTCAAATGACAGAAGCTTTGGTGGTTTGTTGTGATTTTCGGTCTTATTTTCCAGGAGCAAGATATTCTGAATTCTAGAGTCCTTCCCGGCTGAGAAAGCAAAGTGTTGTTCGTCCATGATGACTTAGTCTGAAAACTTGACAAACTAACTGACTGATGCGACCGAGGAGAGCGAATGAGAATCAACTGTGCGATTGAAGTCAACCGAACGATTGAAGTATGCGACTGAATTCACATGTGTGATTGAGGTTAATCATGCGTATGAATCTATGCGTATGAGTTCAGTCGTACGAACGAACTATACGACTAAGCTGAACTAAACGAATGAGCTTAAACGTGCTAATGAAATGGACGATTGGACCAATCGTGCGACTGAGCTGTGCGTACGAAGTTCGGTCGTGCGATTGAATCAATCGTGCGACTGAGACGTCTGACTTCGAAATTTTTCAAACTTTTCACTCGATTCGACCAAAAACCACGATTTTGAAAACCCTAGTCGGCTAGAACTCAAAAATACGAAATTTTGAACACATGCACTCGTAAAAATCGATTTTTTAATGCAAACGGAACGGATCTTTGATTGAAAAACGTTGACTTTTGCAAAAACGCGATTGAATCCGAGTAGAATCGAGAGCCTATGCTCTGATACCACTTGTTAGGACCGAGTACGAATTGGTACTAACCAAAACTACGTAAAATCAGATCAAATAGTGTGGAATCCTATTTGATTGGTGATCAAATCAGGGAGAACGTTAATCTGATCAAAACTAACAATTAGAAAACGTTAAGAATCGATTAGCAATGATCAGGAACGCTCTATGAAGTTTGAAGGGACGACTTGGACGCTCTGGGATGGCTAGGGTTGTGAATTATCGAAGTATTTTATTTTTCCACGAATTAAGTGGGATTTATAGGTTACAGTCTTCATTCGTACGACTGAGCCATGCGTATGGCTCGGTCGTGCGATGAGTCATACGATCCATTTACACGTACGACTGACCCACAGGATTGATTCATTCGTACGACTAAGTCAGTCTTATGACTCAGTGGTGCGTTTGGCTCAATCACATGGTTCAGTCGTGCGACTGGCCCATTTGCATGGTCCAGTCGTGCGACTGGATCATAAACCTTAGTTAAACATATCCTGAACCTTTAACTATACAGAACTATGTCTAACAACTGTAAACCCATATAACATGTTCATATAAGCTTGTAACAAACAATAATATAAATAGATATAACATTCAATAACCAATAATCATTCAACAAAGAGTTTTCATTACATATATCAAAACATTACATCAATGTAACAAAATGAAAGTCATTTACATTTAAGCACACTAGAACTAGAACTAGAGACATGTGTACCAACATCATCCCCCAGTGATTCTTCTGATGAAGATAAGGGGAATCTGAGACTAAAGGTGCAAAAACTATCAAAAACATGCACCTATTTAGTCTCCAAGGTTAGTCATCGTGAATCTCAAGTGACTACCCTGCAACACAGGGTCAATGATCAGCAACTTGAGATATCTCATCTCAAGGAAAAACTAGTTGGGAGACCCTTAAGAGGAGCTCAACCAGGAACACAAGAACCTATGGATGTAATTGACCTAACTCCTAGCTCACCTGTGCAAGAAGGTGATGCTATAAAAAGGAGGAGGAAGTCATTACAATCACAGAACCTAGGAGTTCCTCAGGGAGTATGGACACTGAGGACTCACCATCCTTACTTGCAGTTATGCATACTCAGCAACTTTCTCAAGTTCACATTGATGTGGACAGTATAGACTCAGTCATTAGAGGTCTATTTGAGAAAGGCATCCCAAGAGCTGTATCATCCCCACCAACTCTAAGTCATATCTTTGGGTGAAGGTATGATACTGATACAAGAACTCTTATTCTTCAAAGAGTTCAAGAAAGGAACACTGCAGACTTTAGCCTTAGAGGAAGACAAAGGAAATCAGGCAATACCATTGGTCAACTGGATATTGAGGCAGACCCTGAGATTAGCTTCAAAGGGAAAACCTTGACTGAAGGCCCAGTGGTAGAACGTGAGCCCTGTCACCACAAACTGCTGCAGAGGTTCAAACCCTTGATGAGACACCTGCTGGTGAAGGTGCATCTCAACCTTTCTCTGGCCAGAGCTTGGAAGCTACACCAAGCAATGAAGGCCAAAGCTCTCTCCACCCTGAGTCACAAAGGTCTGTGAGTGACAAAGGGAAAAGAAAATTAACTTCTGAGAAGATTGAGGAGGAGGAGAGAGAGGAAAAGGAAGCTAAGGGGAGAAAGTTGCTCTACCGGGTCTGCAAGACTCATGGAAAGTGCTATCAGGGCTGCCCCCAGACCAAATACTCAGGATGATGAGTTAAGGGCAGTCAGGATAAACTACTTGCAGACCAGGAACTATGATATTGATAATATCATCTCTCTCCCCTTAGATGAGTTGAATGAACTGGCTGACATGGAACTATCAAAAGAGACAAAGAAGAAGAGGATGCAGAGCTTTTTCTGAAAATCAAAGAAGAAAGAAGAAAGAAGAGACTCTACAAACATATACCTACTCTCTCACCAGTTCAAGAAACTCATGTACAAGAGGATGTGGCTCCACAAGAACCTCAGGTAGACAAAGAGAAGGATAGACTCAACATGATCAACTACCTGAGTGCCACAGTCCTCTATCAAGCTGATACACTTCTTCCCTTACCCTTTGACTACATTGAGTTTGAGTACCTCAAACAACTTGAACTTGATGTAGCCAAAGAAAGAAAGATCACCAATAGGAAGCTAAAGGAAGAAGCTGTAAAATCAAGAGTCATCATCCATAAAAACTTGAAAAAGGGTGCTGACAGGCAGAAGATGATGAGCTTCTTGAAGCTATATGGATTTTCCGAAAGGAGACTTGGTCCCATGTCTCTATCCACCATGGATGAGCATATCAGGGTAACCAAGCAGAAGATCCAAAGAGGTGAACTTGTTGACTGACACTCCCTACCAAGTCAGGTCCCTCAGGAAGTGGAGGTTATGGTTGAAACACCTAAGACAACACAACCTGAACCTCCTACTGAACCTCAGCAAACTTCCACTTCTGATCTGCAGCAGGGATCTGTCCTCTCTTAATTTGAACCTGTGAGATAGGAAGACCCAACTAGAAAGACAAAGAAGATCAACCAGGTGCTACAGGCCAGTCTTCTCAGTTAAAAAGTTCAAAGAGGAGGAAAAGGATGGTTTCCAAACCAAAGTCAAAGAAGAAGAAGAAGGAAACATCTACCTCCAAACCTCAGATGAGTCAGAATATCCTGAGGATGTGCAACAAGAGGATGCTCCACCAACTCCAATTCAAGCAGCTCCTCTGGCATCAAGAAGACCCATCTTATCTTGGACATACACCACAAATCTAGAAAGATGGCATGTCATAAGAGATCAAGGTATTGAACATGTCTACACATGGCAGGATATGTTCAATCAACCTTTGCATGATCTCTTTGACATGAGAAGATATTATGAGAGTCTGAGTGATCCTGATCATCTCATGAAGAAAGGGATGGTCGTCATCATAATGAGGACTGTCAACATCTAAAGTGTTCAAGTGTTTTGGTAGCATCAGCCTAGGGGGAGTTTGTAAGGTTATATGTAAGGCTGATGCAACCTAAACACTCAAAGTCTCTCTTGCATGCATGCACAAGTGTACTGAAGTGAAATGCTTCAGAAGTTTCACACTGCCTTACAAAATTATTCTAAGTGTGAAATCTTCCGAAGCCAAGACCAATATCTTCCGAAGCAAAAAGATGAAATCTTCCGAAGCTTCAAGGACAAAGTCTTTCGAAGCCAACAATTGATGACAGATTTCTTTCGAAGACTTTATATTACATGCTTTATCTGATGTACTTTTTACCTAAAGCTGAACCACTTTCCGCTACCACTCTGATAAGTCACCAACCTTTCATGAGTTGGTGAAAAGGTCCAACTTTTGGTAAATTGTACATTGAGGTCTTGAGTCTGTAACTTTCCACTTTATGCACTTTATCCTTTTTGTAATATATTAGGATGTAAGCTATGGCATGTTATAGTCACTAGTCAAAAGGCAATCTGCCTTTTGACTCTACATGGATTTTGTTGTCAGGTTCATGTATCCAGCTGGCCTTTAAAGTATGGTCGGCTGTAGGTTGTAGTATAAGTATTTTCTGGTCCTTATAACTTTGTAAGTTTGTGTAGAACTTTGTAAGCCATTTGTAAGGCACTAGAGATCAATATACATCAACCTTGAAAACCAACTGTCTATGTGTTGTTCTAGTTTCTATCTCATTTACACTTGTGTTTCTTAGTTCTCTAAACTGAGTTTACCAGTTCCCCATTTGAATTGTTAAGTGTTCTTACACACTCTCCTCTTTGTGTGGTTGTGTTGTAAAGTGCATAAACCCATCAACCGATCCTGCACTAACCAAGTTCAACCCTGAACTAGACTAGGTTTGAACTCGATTGTTCTGTTCGTTATAAAAAGCCCATTATTATTCTCTTGATTTTTTGCTTTGTGGATTTGTCCAAAAGGACCAGAGCTCAACTTCTTTCTTGCTCAAATTCTTTGTGGATTCTCAAATTCCATATTAAATTTTGAACAAATCATATTTATTTTTCAATTTCACCTTGTGTTGAGCCCATAAGCAGTATCAAAAATTATGAAACTTTGTATTGAACGAGTGGAGATCAAAAGGAGTGGAGATCAAATACCATATTGCTACAATCGGTGGAGGTTTCAATGATGGTTGGGAAAGGGTAGAGTTGGGGAAGAAGATGACGTGGGGGTTCACTTAATGTTATTGTATTATATTACTAGCCTGTATACCCGTGCAATACACGGGTTGAACAAATAAAATACTATATGTAATATCACACTATTTATTTCTTGTTAACCACATTATCATCAGAATATCGTATTAAAAACCTTTATATTCATATGAACTGCTAAGACTATATTTGCTAAGTGCAAATTTAATATTTGTAAGTAAAATCTTATCTCTGGTGGTTTACTTTCAGCACCAGCGCAAACATTCTGTACTAATATCCTAAAGCTCAAGGTTAAACCAAAACAATAACACTAATATCCTACATAAATAAGAATTAGAAATTTAGAATTTAAGTATAAGTGAAATTTTGCAAAGGAATAAACACTTACATGCGCATTAACACATTAAGATATCGATTTGATTAGGTTTGTAAAAAGCAAAAGCAAAGCATCTTGGATGTTAATGTTTTTGAGCTGCTCTATAATCAGGCCAGAAGCATTATTTTAATAGTGAACAACATTCAAAGATCATATACACAAGAGTATAAATATCAACAGATAAAGAAAAAATTCAAAAGCTTATACTACAATCAAAAGCAAGCATAATAACAATATTTCTTTCTCTTTCTCATTAAAATCCTAGCACAAATGAGTGTACGGCCCCATTTCCAAGTAACTTACAGTTGGTCAATCATAGCACTAAACATACATAATAGTATACATTTCATAATACAATGCAGCGGAATTACATTAACAAAAGCCCATTCATTTTATTATTAATTACTGTTGTTAAGCAATAGCTCGCCGTTTATTAGTTACAAAAAGATTGTTTAAATGCATTACAAACAACAATATCATCAAATATGAATGGATTGTTGAGTTTGCTAGAACATAAAATCATAGTTTAACCATTTAAACTTTCTGAAAACGCAGCGGAAGTATAGCATTATAACCATGTTTATAAGCTGAAAATTATGTTCTTCAAGTGACCATTCAAGTGTAAAAAACAAACCCATAAATCAAAGGATCATTTATGTGAATTAACAAGCTATGAACATATGTAAAACTACATAAAATCACAGCTACAGTGAGCTGTGAAATACCTTACTGCAGCAGCAAATCAATCAAAATAAGATGTTTGATGAAGATGGAGATACCCAAAATGCAGCCAAGACTTCAAGGATAGAAGTCCTCAAGCTAGTATACCCCAAGCTCCTTGCAAACACCTCTTCTTGTTAGGTAGAAATCACCAAGAACAACTTGAAAACCCTCTAATTTTCTGCAGAAAAACCCTATTTTTCTTGCTGAAAATTCGTAGCTCTTAGAGAGAAGAGGAGGATCTCTTTTGTTGTGTTGCATGCAAATGAGAATCATCATCATGGAATGCAAGAACTTCACACCAAGAACATGAAAAACCTAGTTCAAAATCAGCTCTTAATCACTCTCTTGAAAGCTGCTGAAAAACCGTAACATAGAGAGAGAGTAGGCTGAAAATGTTTCTTGTTTGCATGTATGTGTAGATGTGTTCTTGCATAATTGAGACTAGTGGAGAATATATGAGAAACCAAGACAAGAGTTAGTGGAGACAAGAAGCATTTGTGTTCTTCTCAAGACACACAAAAAAAGGCTCATAGCACATGCATGGGACGGCCTCAAATGGTCTTCAACATGCAAGATTCCCACTAACACTTATCAAGCAATTATTATCATCTAGTCCCTCATGTTAGATATATATACACAACTAACCTTTTAATTGTATAATCCTTACACTCCCATTATTAATTTGTAATGTTATCTAACCTACTTAAATAACATTACAAATAATATTATTGAACAAAATATCCTAATAAATTGTTCCATCTCATATGCAACTTATTTAGAAAACCCATTTTTCTAAATTTGGTGTAAATATTTAATTGCATGATCATATCATCAATTAAATATTAATTGGTGTTTACTAAGCTTGTTATTGGGTATAACCCGACTTTGATCATAACGTACTAACCACATCAATATTTTATGTGTCTTGGGCACATAAAATCCTACAATCTCCCACTTGCCCAAGATTCATAGAATATTGATGCAAGTAGTAAATAACGCCTAACAACGGTTTACTACCCTTAATACGCATGACTTATGGCCATTCAATAACATCATCCCATTCAAGTACCCTACTTGAAATGATTTATGTGAATCAATCATTTATCCTTTTATTACAGATGTCATGTTAAATCCAAGAACATAGAATGATCATTTCTTGTTGATTTAACTTAATCAGGCCTTAGACATCTAACTCTCAACGAATAAGAGGAACAAATTCCATCTTGACTACATACGTTTCTCACAAACACCTCGTATTATACCTGAACATACCCTTATGTACTGTCCACTATTTCAGAACAGTGAAGAAATAGCTCAAGGTATAATATTTGGTGAATATCAAAACCCAATATGTATCTCAGGTCGGAGGATACCGAATGATATTCGCCTTTACTCAAATTTACTTATGATCAATCGATAAGATTCCATGTAGTAAAATTTAAGATGCGGGTTAGTCCAATATTTGTATCCCACAAATATCTATGAACCTTGGTAGCAACCCATTGCTCTATATTCATCCTCATGAATATCAACCAATCCAAGTTCATAATAATCTTACCCTCACACTTGTTCCCACAAGTATGAACGACTACGGACATTTAGAGTAAATAATTTACTCATGGATTAAACATGCTAAATTGGAACATTAATTGAAACATTATAACCAAATAATTTCACTCAAATAATAAAGAGTTCCACATATTCAAATACAGAATTTGATCAAGTCTAATCACTAGAATATCGAAGTCCTAAGGCACAGGTATGACTTTCATGCTTTGCCCTTTCGAGGAGCTTCTTGAGTGGATCCGCAATATTTTGATCAAGGTGAACTTTGCGAATACATATCTTTCCCTTTTCAACTTCATCCCTTATGTAGTTGATCTCCGCTCATTATGCCTAATCTTTTGTTATGCACGGGGTTCCTTGATTTGAGCAATCATACCCTCGTTATCACAAAAGATTTCTAAGGGGTCTTGAATGGTAGAGACCACCCTTAGATCGGTGATAAACCTTTTATTCATGCAGCTTCCAAAGCTGCTAATGAGGCGGCTATGTATTCCTATTTTGTAGTGGACAATGCTACCTTATTCATAATGAAGACATACCCCGATTGTGATCGAGGATCATCTCGATCAGTTTGGAAACTCGCATCCGTGTAACCCTTTACAACGAGTTCCTCTTTCTCAGATCCGTATATTAGAAACATATCCTTAGTCCTCCTAAGGTATTTCAATATGCTTTTAACAGTCATCGAATGGCTATTACTTGGATTCTGCTGATATTTTCTTGTCATGCTTAACGCGCATGACACGTCCAGTCTTAGTGCATATTATTGCATATATGATGGATCCTATAGCACACGTATATGGGATGTCCTTTATACAATCTTGCTCATCCTTTGAGCTTGGATATTGAGATGCACTCAATATTGTCCCTCTTTGAATAGGTACCATACCTTTCTTAGAGTTTCCCATTTTGAACCTTTTCAAGATTTTATCAATATATGCACTTTGGTTTAGACCAATCAACCGCCTCGATCTATCCCTATAGATCTTTATTCCCAAAATATAGGCGGCTTCACCGAGATCTTTTATGGAAAAACAATTTCCAAGCCAGGTTTTAACACCTTCCATGGTTGGAATGTCCTTTCCATATAGTAATATGTCATCAACATACAATACTAAGATTGTGATTACACTCCCACTAGCCTTTTTATACACACAAGCCTTGTCAGTATCCAAGTTTCCATGCATATTTGTTTTCTTCTTGAAAACCCACTTGCATCCAACCGGTTTGGAGTTAAGTGGAGGGTCAACCAATTCCTAAACTTGGTTGTCATACATGGATTGCATCTCTACGTTCATGGCTTCCAGCCACTTGTCACATTCCGAATTGGACATAGCATTATGGTATGTAGTTGGCTCATCGGAGTCAATCTCATAGCATCCATCCATGAAAAATCCATATATTTCAGGTGGAATGCTAACTCTACTTGATCTGTGAATGTTTTGTGTGTATTGATCAACCTCTTGATCATTATCAACAACCTCTTGTTGACAGCTAGTGTCAACCAAACGTGTATCGGCTTGTGGATCTTGATCTTCATCAAACTCCATTGTTCTATGCATCATTCCTTCCATAAGGAACTTGGCTTTCAGGAACTCTGCCCTTCGAGAAATAAATTCCTTTTGCTCTGTTTGGATCAAAGAAGTAGTATCATATACAGTCTTTGGGATATCCAACAAATATACACTTAGTGGATCGACTTTCAAATTTGTTTTGGGTGTTAAGCTTAACATAAGCTTCACTACCCAATACCTTTTAAATATGATAGTGATGGAACTCTTTCCATGCCATATTTCAAAAGGCATCGGATCCACTTTCTTGGTTTGGGCTATATTCAAAATACGAGCCATGGAGATTAGTGCGAAAACCCAAGATGATAAAGATGGTAAGCTCATAGCCTTAATGAATTGAACCATATCCATATAGGGTTCAGTTTCTCCTTTATCAGAATGAAGAACTTAGATAGTTATGTAGAGTTGATTTTCTACTTCATTATTGAAGATTTTGAACATTTCAAAAGCTTCATTCTTATGTGTCATCAAGTGCACACAATAATAGCGACTGTAATCGTCGGTGACGGTAATGAAGTATCTTTTCACCAATCTTTGTCATTGTCTTAAAAGGACCACATACATCCAAATGTATCATTCCTAATGAGTCTTTTGGTTCACACTTATCAAATGAAACATTTTCATTTGTTTCCAAAAGACCATTCTTTTGAAGTGTTTGAATCCAATTCTCGTTTATGTGACCAAGATGACAATGTCAAAGATAATAATAACTTAAACCGATTTTAAGTTTCTTGGTGCTTTATGTGTATAATAAGTTATTATAGGACGAATTGTCATGAACTAATTCATGAATATCATTAAAAGGCATATCCTTAAAATGAAATACATCATCCATAAAACTTAATACCATTATATACAAACTTTAAATCATGACCATATTGTTTTAATAGGAAACATTAATTATGTTCCTAGTCAAACTAGGTGCATACAAAAGGTTCTGAGAACAACTTCCAAACCATTTGTAAGTCTCAAAATAGAGTTTCCCTCCTTGAAGCGCACATTTCTTTTGAACACCTTTGCAATAATTGCAAGTATGAGTTTCACATCCGGTATCCAAAACCCATGTGTTTGAAGAAATGACATTTAATACAATGTGAATCATGAAAATTGTATTCGAGGTTTGCCTAGCATCCCTCTTATTTTTCAACTCCTTAAGATAGGAGGAACAATTTCCCTTTTATTGTCCTATCTCTCCGTACTCAAAGCATGGATCGTTCTCCTTTACTTTAGGCTCATAAGCTTAGGTCTTTGAGGTTTCGCTTTAACCTTTGCTTTGATGTATTCCTTTCTTTTGGCAATAATTGCCTTAGGATCAAGATTGGCCATTTCTTATAGTCTCCCTCATTGATCGAGAGAATAGGTAGAACCTCTCTACTCATCCCTGCCTTGGTTGCTTTTGAGCATTGCGTGAATTTCACCGATGCTCTTGTCCCACCCATTCATATTACAGTTTATTGTGAATGTCTCAAACCTTTAGTTAGGCAATCAAGGATCAAATCCTTGGCCAACTAATTTGAGACAGGACATTTAAGCATCTTGAGGCTATCAATGCGGCTTTTCATCTTAAGAATATATAAGATGATATCGATTGGGTTTCTTCCATGTGACATGCATAAAGTGCTTGAACCGTTTTAAAGCAATCTTACTAAAGTTTGTTGAAGGAACATTTCCTTCAACTAGATTATCATGTCATATGCCCTATGATGTTCCAAACCCTTTTGGAGTTCGGGAATCATATTCCCAACATGAGGTAGGAAACTAGCACAGAATCCTTAATGTGCTTAAGCCAATCGTCAAAAGGCCTTAACATCAACAGCGTTGGTTGGTGAGACATGGGATTGTCAAGGACATAGGCCTTTACTCATTTTGATAATGATTCTCAGTGATAGGGAATGGACGGTCGGGGTGGTAGCATTATTGTGTGCGGCCATTCTACAAAATTTACAAAGTTCTTATTAGTATTTCTTAAAATTTTATTTTAATTATTAATACCCTTTTATGTCTCATAGACAATTAATAATTAAAATCTAGAATCCAACGTTACATTCAAATAATGGTTAGGTGACCTTTATCCCATTATTTAATTTAACAAGGTAGTCAATATTTGACAATTGCAACCTTTTGCAACTTCTAGCCTTTATGGGATCGGTTAAACATCTTATGTTTGGTTGGAATGTTTAATCCCATCAACACCATTGTACGCCATGCTTCAGTGACCCTATGCACATGGTTTCCAATTCAAGCTGTCCTACGTACACACACGTGTGAGTTTTCACATACAAGCGGTTAGGTGACCTTTATCCCACAAGTATGTTAGACTCACCTCAAACACACAAGTTCCCTATAAGTGGTTAGGTGACCTTTATCCCACAAATAGTTCTCAAGTGATTCGAGTGTCATGTAAAAGGATGGTGTTAAACTTGTTTTAAAAGGGATTTTGGTTTTCATTAATTCTAGTTTTGAAAACTCTATATACCTTGTATTTGCATGCTTTCAAATGCAAGGTATCCTATGGTTTATTTTTAATAAAACCTCTTTTATTAAATCATTAATCCTTTTAATAACCTTTTATTAACCACTTAATGATTATAAACCATAAATTTTCAGCTTGTTAAGTTTTCTAATGAGTTTGTTATGCATATCCAAATATCAAACTACAATTATACAACAAACAACCAAACAAGCATAATATAAACAACCACAATGTGCATAACCATAGCTACTATTGTGACCACACTTGTTTGCCATCACAAGTGTGGTCATTTGGTCTTTCCTAAGGGTTGAATACAACACAAAATAGAGGTCTTCATAGACTCCTACTTGAACTTGCATCCATATGCTTCAAGTCCCTTTTTGTGTCTTTGATGTCCATATTTGGGTCTTCATCTTGTGCATCTTCCTTTTACAAAATTATATCCTAATACATTTTTCTAATAAAAGAAATGCACCTAATCTATTTATTACATAACCAAATGAATAAATAATTACAACCCAAATAATAAATATAAATATTACAACCCAATTGAATGAATTAAAACAACCATTCCAAACATTGTAAGCATCCAAACAACACAGGGCCAAAAGCTAGGTTATGCACTATTATATGACCAATCATAAACATTATGCAATAAACAAAATAAACCCCATCAAACCCAAAATTTTCAGCCAACATAAACTGAAAATTTGGGTTTGTTTGTCCAAACAAACAACAACCAAACATATCAACCAATTGACATTCCTATCTTTCAAAGTTTAATCATAAGCATGAAGATATAACTTTGAAAGACTTGGGGTTTATTAAATCAACTAAAATCAGCACTAATTAGTTGATTAACGTCCTTTAAAATGATTTTTAAAGGATAAGAACAAGCATGCTATTCACATAACCGGCTCTTGATGCCATTGTTGAGTTTGCTAGAACATAAAATCATAGTTTAACCATTTAAACTTTCTGAAAACGCAGCGGAAGTATAGCATTATAACCATGTTTATAAGCTGAAAATTATGTTCTTCAAGTGACCATTCAAGTGTAAAAAACAAACCCATAAATCAAAGGATCATTTATGTGAATTAACAAGCTATGAACATATGTAAAACTACATAAAATCACAGCTACAGTGAGCTGTGAAATACCTTACTGCAGCAGCAAAATCAATCAAAATAAGATGTTTGATGAAGATGGAGATGCCCAAAATGCAGCCAAGACTTCAAGGATAGAAGTCCTCAAGCTAGTATACCCCAAGCTCCTTGCAAACACCTCTTCTTGTTAGGTAGAAATCACCAAGAACAACTTGAAAACCCTCTAATTTTCTGCAGAAAAACCCTATTTTTCTTGCTGAAAATTCGTAGCTCTTAGAGAGAAGAGGAGGATCTCTTTTGTTGTGTTGCATGCAAATGAGAATCATCATCATGGAATGCAAGAACTTCACACCAAGAATATGAAAAACCTAGTTCAAAATCAGCTCTTAATCACTCTCTTGAAAGCTGCTGAAAAACCGTAACATAGAGAGAGAGTAGGCTGAAAATGTTTCTTGTTTGCGTGTATGTGTAGATGTGTTCTTGCATAATTGAGACTAGTGGAGAATATATGAGAAACCAAGACAAGAGTTAGTGGAGACAAGAAGCATTTGTGTTCTTCTCAAGACACACAAAAAAGGCTCATAGCACATGCATGGGACGGCCTCAAATGGTCTTCAACATGCAAGATTCCCACTAACACTTATCAAGCAATTATTATCATCTAGTCCCTCATGTTAGATATATATACACAACTAACCTTTTAATTGTATAATCCTTACACTCCCATTATTAATTTGTAATGTTATCTAACCTACTTAAATAACATTACAAATAATATTATTGAACAAAATATCCTAATAAATTGTTCCATCTCATATGCAACTTATTTAGAAAACCCATTTTTCTAAATTTGGTGTAAATATTTAATTGCATGATCATATCATCAATTAAATATTAATTGGTGTTTGCTAAGCTTGTTATTGGGTATAACCCGACTTGGATCATAACGTACTAACCACATCAATATTTTATGTGTCTTGGGCACATAGAATCCTACATGGATGTCTGTCTTGCCCTGCCCAGTAGCTTCACCCTCGTCCCATCCTCAGCAATGTTTACCTGCCAACTGAAAATATATAAAAGTCAGCGTTACTGAGTGAGTTCTAGTTTTAAAAGTATTAAAATACCTTCTTTATTTTGGTATGTGATCACACATCATACATATATCAAGGTAATACTTTCTTTTATTCATTACTGTACACATTCATTCATTTTGAACTTTTATCATTATCTTTCACTTTCTCACAGACCAATGTGCAATACCCTGAACATTGTGCACTAAGCTGACCCAGTCACCTAGGGTATGCTACAAGGGTCCCTGTCAATCTCAATGACTGACCCTGCATGCATCTTTCGGGTTAGCTAAACCGCATACCGTTGAGCTAATGATAACATGGTCATGTATCTCCTTTTCCTTTGCTTGCAAGACTTACATTCTTTCATTCGTGTTCCACATTTCTTCATCATTAATCTTTCACTTTTTATTAATGATAATACTTTACGTTTATGATCATAAACACACCACGTAAAGTCACACAATAATAATTAGTATGGAACACAGGGACATCTCATAATCATGCATAATAATAGCAATTAAAACCCTAAATTCAAATGAGGGTCAAACCCTAATCATAATGTTTTTCTCGAAAATTTTGGAAATTTCTAAGTGTTCTGGGCGCATGAGCACTATGCATGCACATGAGCCTTGCTTAGGCGCATCAGAACTATTCAGGCGCATGACCCTACACTTAGCCCTTTTTCCTACTTAGTCTTGAGTGCATGAACTATTCAAGTGCATGAGTTTTACGCTTAGGCGCCTGAGGATTTGGCACATGGGCACTATTGGGTCGCATCATCCTATACTTAACTTTCTAAGGCACATTTGAAGCGCATGGGCCCTGTTTGGGCGCATGACCTTACTTAATATATTCTAAGGCAAAAAGGCTAGGCTCATAGGCCCTATTTGGGCGCATGAGCAACACTTAAATCTTTCTAAGGCATTTTCAGGCGCATGATCCTTATGTAGGCGCATGAACCTTCTATTTAACATGTATCTCGAATGTTTTCAGTCCCAAACAATCATATCATCCTATTCTAAGCTTATTAATACCCCTCTAATATGCACATCACATAAACAACCATAAATCATCACTATACATGCACCATTACATATGGTTACACACATAAAAGTTATAACATCATTTTTAATACATTTTCAGCCCTAAAGATGTTTAAAACATGTAAAAGATGGGTCTAGAACTCACCTTAGCTGCTAAATGCTCCACTCATCTGACTTGAACTTCTTAAAGAAATCTAACACCTAAACATGTCAAAAAATGCATACCCGGACACATATAAACACATAAGAACATGTAGAAACCGGTTTCATGGCCAAAAATCCATAAAAACCAAACCAATTATACTGAATTCTCTTACCTTATCTGAATTCAGCTTCTTTCTCTCTCTAAATGTTGAAGATCCTCTGCTTTCTCTCTTTAAACTGCCGTGACAGTTGATATGCAAAAGAAGTGGGTGGCCATGCCCACTTTATACAAAATAATATTATTATTTTATCCTATTTACACTTTAACCCATCCTCTTTGGCCTTTTTTTTAATTTCTTACAAAATATATTCTTTTCTTTTTTTCTTATTTCTTTTCCTTCTTTTATTTTGTCAAAATATCCGGGTGTTACAGGTCCACCCCCTTAAAGAGGTTTCATCCTCAAAACCTGTCATTCTTCGAATAACTATTGGTAATGCTGTCTCATCTCTTCTTCAGTCTCCCACATAGACTCGAAACCCTTTTGTGTTTCCACTGTACATATACCAGTGGAACCACTTTTTCCTTAATCTTTTCTCTTTCCGATCGATGAATGCCACTGGCTGCTCCATATAATTGAGCCGTTCATCCACTTCTATATCATCCAATAGTACAATCATGTTGTCATTAGCTAAGTACTTCCTTAGATGAGATACATGGAATGTCAGATGTATTCTACTTAACTCATTAGGCAATTCTAACCGCTAGGCCACCTCTCCTACTCGAGCAATAATTCGGAAAGCTCCTATGTACCTCAGGCTTAGCTTACCTCGCTTCCTGAACCGGATGATCCCCTTCCAAGGTGAGACCTTCAACATAGCTCGGTCACCCACCTTGAATTCAATCGGTCTTCGCCTCTTATCAGCGTACGACTTTTGTCTATCTTTTGCCACTTTCATGAAGGCTTTGATCTTTTCTAACTTTTCAGTTGTAGCCTCGATTACTTCAAGGCTTCTCAACTCTTTCTGCCCAATGTCTCCCCAACATATGGGCGTCCTACACCATCTACCATATAACATCTTAATCAATACATAGTGCATTTATGAGTATTTTCCTGCATTCAATGTACTATGATTGTATGATTCTGCAATATAATCACTGACTCAATCATCAAATTCGGTCCTTGTTGTTTCACAACAACAAAGAACATTCTCGCACCCAATCAAAATCTTCCGCAAACAATGACCAAATCTTCCGAAGCCAAAGATGAGTCTACCGAAGCTTCATAGACAAAGTCTTCCGAAGCCAATGAAGTGAAGACTGATTTCTTTTAAAAGACAAAGAAGACATGCTTTCTCTGATCGACTTTTATACACCAACTTATATAAGTTGGTAAAAAGGTCCACGCTTTTGTAACTATAGATTAAGGTCTTGAGTCTGTAACTTTCCACTTTGTACCTTTTATCCTTTATGTAATATATAAGGATGTGAGCTATGGTAAGTCATAGTCACTAGTCAAAAGGCAATCTTTCTTTGACTCTACATTGATCTTGATGTCTAGATCAGTGTTTCTTGTTGGCTTTCAAAGTATAACCGACTGTAGGATGTGGTATAAAGTATCTCAGGTCTTATATTTTATCTTTTGCTTTATAACACTTGTAATAGAACTTAAGAGCAACATAAAACATTCTTTACTTATCTTGTTCTTTTGTTATGTCTTATTGTTTACTTATGTTCTCAGCATCACTTACTCAAACCTGATTCATTATTTGATCTATTAAGTGTTCTAACACTCTCCTCATTGTGAGACTGATTATATTGACCACCCTTAACCGGTCCCGCAATTGGTAATAAAGCATTCCAGACTCTTAATGGTAAGATCTCACCATCTTAAATCCTCTCATTTTCACAAATCACTTAACATCTCAAATGACAGCTTCCAAATCTAATATGAAAACAGGTACCATGGTAAAGTCCCCACTGATCAGTCCTGATGATTTTGACACTTAGTGTCTAAGAATGAAAGGCTTCATCAAGTCTCGAGATCACAGGATATGGGAGTCTGTTACCTCAGACCTTACATTCCATGCACCTCTTTAGCTGCTGCTGGAGGTGGCATGATTCCAAAAGAAGTGATTGACTACTAGAAGGAAGATGGGAAGAGAATAGATGTAGATTAGAAGGCCATGACCGCCCTCCAAACTGCTCTACCAAATGCCGTCTACAAAGGCTTCAAGAAATGCAAAACTGCCAAACAATTACGGGATGCATTGAAGCTGATGTATGAGGGGTCTAGTGAAGCTAAAGAGAACAAGAAAGACCCCATGAAGTAGCAGTTTGAGAATTTCACGTTCAAAATAGGTGAAACCATGACTCAACAATACCTCAGGTATGTTGAGATTATGGATACTATAATGGATGTTGGAGTAAAGCTGGAGGATAGGGATATTATGAGGAAGTTCATGTCCTCTCTTATAAGACAATGGACACACTATTATGTGGTCATTAAGAGGACTGAAAACCTTAAGAACCTTACTCTCACTGAGTTGTATGGCATACTCAGTGGCTACCAGGTGGAGATGAACATGCAAAATCCATATGGTAACTCCAACAATCAGTAGAGTTCTGCCCTCCATGTGGTTGAAAAAGATTATAGAAAACCATAACATCATCTCATCTCTTACCCTGATAACTCACAAGAGGGCCCTTTCATCACCTTGCCAGAGACACCAAGGGAGAGCTATATCTAAGGAAGCCCATTCCAAGAGACAAGCTCATCACAAGCCTTTGTGTCTTCTAATGAAAGCACAGGCAACTTCCTCTTCACCCTTGAAGATTTGGACTATATCCATCCAGATAACCTGGAGTACATGGAGATAGTCCAATAGATGGCTCTTCTCACTTATAGAGCCAAGAAATTCTGCAAGAGGACAGGGAGGATGTTTCCTAGCAATGTGTCTAGTGGAAAGTTTAAGCTGGACAAAAGCAAAGAGAAGTGTTACAATTGTTGTAAGATGGGACACATTTTTTGGGAGTGCAAGGCACCAAAGACTAATGGTGGCCAAGCATAACCCAGGCCAAACTAAATTTTAGGAGCTCCACAGACTAAGAAGCCCAAGCAGGAAGCTACAGTTGCTATTGGAGTTTCCAGGTTGAAGATGTATCTCCAAACCAAGCACTGATGGCACATTATGAAGAAGCCAAGGTATTGGAACATCTTTGTACCCCAGAATGCATTGCTAAAGTAAATAGATATAGGTCATCTTGAGTCCTTAAACATATTAAAATCTACTTTCAAAAGAGCTGAAAATGATTACGAACTTACCATAGAAGATTTAAAGAAAACCATTTCCACTCTTAAGCATGAACATACCAACTACAAGACTCAGATCAAAGATCACATCACTAAGTTAACTGAGTGCCAGGTTGAGCTTCTGATCAACAAAGCCAAGGTAGAAAAATGTGTTATTGAAGAAGAGACCTTAAAGAACATAATATCCTCATCCCTGTATGCGAAAGTATATTATAAGAACAAACAGGTATTGGGATCTAGTGAAATAACTCCTCCACACACTCTATTGTCTGTAAGATCTTCTAGGTGTGGAACTTGTCAAGATGAGCTTCCTTTCATAGACCCCATTGATGCAGATGATGAAAAGGAGATAGTGAAGAATAGATCTGAGATGAGTGAAGAAGATTATCCTAATAAAGGGCACTATTCTCCTAAGGAGAGGAAGAAATTAGGCATGAAAAAGTCTAAGAAGAACTTAATTAGAGCACCTAAAAGAAGATCAAAGATATCTCAAGAGATCAAGGCCACCTTCAAAAGAAGATGAAGATGGAGATGGAAAGTGATCAAGATCAGTCTTCCATTCATAAAAAGTCTCTTAGAAGGAAGCTAATTGATTGCATTATGTGTGACAGTACTTCTCATCTGGCTAAGCATTGTATGTACAATCCCAAAAGTACTATCTACATAACTAAGAAGAAGACTTCTGAGAAGAAAAGAAGTAGAAAGCTTTGGAAGGAAAATCTCTTCCTTTCAGAAGCTCCAAAATGGAAATGAAGACAAGTGAAAACTTGCCTTCGGAAGATAATTTGGTCTCGGATGAAAGGAATGTTTCCAAAGCAATAAAGCTTGCTGTAGTGAAAGCAAGATCTTCCCTGAAGGGTCAGTCTCCAAAACTTTCAAAGTTGTCAAAACTTCCAAATTATTGAAGGTCAAGTCTAATTTTCCAAAGATGATGTGGAAGATAAAGGAAGACCAAGTGACCAGAAGTTCTTTATTAAGAACAGCAAATAATCCCCAAAGTCTTAACATAGGATCAATTACTGTTGCATTGTCTTCAAACAATTTCGAAGAGCCCAAGACTAATGAGGCTTGGGTTTCAAAATGTAACTAACTATCTCCTTGTTATGCAGGAACAACTAAAGACCAAGAAGAATGTATGGATCATTGATAGTGGCTATTCCAGGCACATGACAGGCAATGACTCTTTGCTTCAAAACTTTGGGAAATTGATGGAGGGCCAATTGCTTTTTGAGGAGATGCAGGAGGTTACATCATTGGAAAGGGCAGGGCCACAAATGGTAAGCTTAGTATTGAAAAGGTGAACTTTGTTAAGGAGCTTGTGTACAATTTACTAAGTTTATCCCATTTTTGTGATCAGAGACACAACATGCTCTTCATTGAGCATGAGTGCATTGTTCTCAAGCCCCAACTCGTCATTCCTCAAGAGCATATCTTGCTCAGAGCCCCCAGGAAAGGGAACATGTATAATATGGATTTGCAGGATACATCTTCCTTAGGAGAAGTTTCTTGCTTTCTATCTAAAGCAAATAGTGCTGACTCTTTCCATTGACATAAAAGAATTTGTCATGTAAACTTTAAGAACATGAATAAATTAATTAAGAATGATTTGATAACTAGAAAGCCAAAGAAAGAGTTTATTAGTGATGGTCACTATGTTACATGCCTGAAAGGGAAACAACACTTGGTGTCTCACAAACCAAAGGAAAAGAACTTGATCACTAATCCCCTATACTTATTACACATGGATCTCTTTAGTCCCACCAGTGTAATGAGTCTAGGAACAACCTCATACTATTTAGTGATCACAAATGATTCCACAAGATTTACTTGGGTCTTCTTCCTTAGAACTAAGGATGAGACTCATGAGGTCTTGAAGAACTTCATTCCAAAAAATGAGAATCAAAGTAATCACAAGGTCAAAACCACAAGATGTGGTCAAGGAACTGAATTCAAGAACCAAATCCTTGACACATTTTTTGATGAAAAGGTATTACAAGACAATATAGTGCTCTCAGGACTCCTCAGCAAAACGGTGTTGCTGAAAGAAGAAACATGACACTTATTGAAACTACAAGAACCATGTTATCTGACTTGAAACTACCCATCACCTTCTGGGCAGATGCATTCAACATTATTTGCTATGTGTAGAATAGATTGTTTTTACTTAAGACTCATGGTAAGACTCCTTATGAACTATGGCACAAAAGAAGACCTTTCATTAGTTTTCTCATATCATTTGGATGTCGTTGCACCATCTTGAATACCAAAGATCAAGAAGCCAAGTTTGCTGAGAAATAAGATAATGGACACTTTATTGTATACTCTTCCCAAGCTAAGGCTTATAAAGTATACAATTTCAAAATTAGAGTAGTTAAAGAATCAACCAATGTGATCTTCAATAAGCACACTCCCAGTGTGAAATGTTCTGGTTCCGATTGGCTATTTGATCTTCATTTAGTTACCAACTGTTTTAACAAATCTTGTAAGATTGTTTCAGGATCTACAGGTAACTTATCAGTAGGAGATCCTGGCCTAAGATTCGAGCTAATAAGACCAACCAAGAATAACTAACCCTGCAAATGATGTTCCTATCAGCACAACTATGACAAATCTAGCCGATACATCTGAGGTTCCTACAAATTCCAGCTTAGAGGCATAATACTCAATGAGCTTCAAATGTAGGAAGAAATGGTGGCGGTGACAGTGATCAAGAACTTCTTGATGCTGATAACCACTCCATGGAAGACACCATCAATGATGTCATAGACTCATTAGATCAAGCTTCTCTTGATGAGTGTGCTGATATGGTGGAAGACACTACATTGCTAAATCTAAACTTCACAAATTTTGATATATCCAATCAACTTGCTATAATCCCTCAACTTAGAATCCATAAGTCACACCCAACCATAAACATAATTGGAGATGTTGACCAAGAGGTGAGAACAAGGGGACAAACCCATGACAAAAATGTTTGTCTATACACTTGTTTCTTGTCCTAGATAGAGCCAAAGAAAAGTGATGAGGCTTTAAAGGATGGAAGTTGGGTTGAAGCAATGGAAGAGGAGCTGCTTCATTCAAAAGACAAAAGGTTTGGAACCTATGTCCTCTTCCTTAAAGGAAGACTATCATAGCAACCAACTGGGTTTTTAGGAACAAGAAGGATGATAGAGGACTTTTCATCAAGAATAAAGCAAGAGTAGTCGTTCAATAGTACAAACAAGAACAATGAATAGACTACACCGATGTCTTTGCTTCTGTGAAAGACTTGAAGCTGTTAGGATATTCCTGGCTTTTGTTGCATCCAAGGATTTCAAGGTCTACCAACTTGATCTCAAGTGTGCTTTCTTATATGGGGTGAATGATGAAGAGGTGTATGTTAAACAACCACCTGGCTTTGCAGACCCAGATCATCCTGATTATGTTAATCATCCTGATTATGTCTGCAAGCTAAGGAAGTGGTATGAGATACTATCTCACTATCACTATCAGCATGGCTACAAGATAGGTATTGTAGATGGAACTCTCTTCATCAAAGGAACAAGGAATGACTTAATGCTGGTTCAAGTATATGTAGATGATATTATCTTCTGGTCAAATAAATCAAAGCTCTATAAAGACTTTGAGAAGCTGATGAAGAATAGATTTGAAATGAGTGCCATGGGGGAACCAGTTTCTTTCTAGGAATTCAAATAAAGCAAGTTGACAGTGACATGTTCATAAGTCAGTCAAAGTATGTACAAGATATACTTACAAGATTCAACATGACTGAATGTAAGGTTGCAAAGACATCCATAGCCAGAAACCACTACCTTGGACCTGATCTTGAGGGGGAGTGTGTAGATGAACATCTTTATAGGGCTATGATTGGGTCTCTTATATACCGTACAGCTAGCACGCCTGATATCATGTTTGCTACATGCATATATGCAAGATATCAAGCCAACCCCAAGATGTCACAGCTGGTTACTATCAAGAGGATTATTAGATATCTCAAAGGTGCTCCTAAACTAGGCCTTTAGTATCTAAAGAATTCTGACTTCAATCTGTATGCTTATACAGATAGTGACTATGGTGGCTACAACATGACTGCAAAATCTACATCTGAGGGATATCAATTCCTTGGTGGAAAGATAGTCTCATGGCAATGCAAGAAATAATCCTGTGTATCTGCATCAGCTGCTGAAGCTGAGTACATTACTGCTGCTAGCTGTTATGCTTAAGTGCTTTGGATTTAGAATCAGATGCTAGACTATGGATTTAACTTAAAGGAGACTCCAATCCACATAGACAACAACAGTGCTATCTCTATTACAGAGAATCATATGTAGCACTTAAGAACAAAACACATCAATATTATGTATCATCTAATTAGAGATAATTTTGAAAAAAGGATTGATAAAATTAGTCAAAGTCAACACAAATGAACAATATGCTACTCTGTTCATAAAGGCTTTTGATGAGCATAGATTTAAATATCTTGTATCAGCTATTGGGATGATTAACTTTGAGTTGATTTATTAAAAAATAATTCAAGCCTATTTCTAAAAAACTATGTGTCCTAAGTTGTGTAAACTATCACCTACATAAGCCCAGTTTTCTTGGAAGACATCCATTTAAATGATATTCCTTAGAATTTTGAAAAAAAAATTAAAAAATATTTTCTTTAGGAATACATTAATATTGTCTTCGAAAGAATTTTAAGTCTTCAAATCAGATAACTACTTATAAGAAATTTACCTTCGGAAGAAATTCTAACATATCTTCAGAAGTAAAAAAAATATTCTTCTAAGTACTCGTATGTAATTGAAGAACAATTTTCTTTCAAAAGAAATTAAGTCTTGGAAGACTTATTCCCTTGAGAATAAAACTTCCAAGTTTTAAACTCCTCCGAAACCAAATATGTCTCAAAAGAGAAAATTGCTTAAATATTTTTTCTTCCGATGCAAATTTCATTAAGCTAAGCAATACCTTCCAAAATCAAAATTGGCTTTGGAAGTTTTTTATAAAATTTCCAAAGACAAAATACTTCGGATTTTTGACTTCCAAGAAAACTACCTTTTGGGCACTTTTTTAGAGGTGGGACTCACATTCGGATTTCATTGTTTATTCTTTTGAATTAACTTTGTCTTAAATCCATTTAATATATATACACCCAATGGTTCCCCCCTCTTTCAATATCTTCTTCATCTGCAAATTCTCTAACATAAATTCACACACAAACCGCCTTTGTTCTTACCTTCCTTCACAACAAAGCTACATCAAATTACCAACCCTGACCGTAGAAACCAACCTGATTTCTCCATGCACCTTCACAGTCAACATAATGAAGTTGCTCTATCAGACTCTAAGAAAGATCCAAGTTTCTCTTAGGCTTGTTGCTTTCTTACTCTATCTAACTACTTCACCTCCCTCACCATTGATCCTCCACTCTATGGGGATCAGCTGTTGGAGTTCTGGTGGACCTGCCAAGAGGTCACCATGGGTCGGGAGAAGGCACTGTCTGAAACAGTGTAGGGGAGGACAATCTTCATCACTCCAGCCTCGGTAAACAATCATCTTTAGCTGGATGATGTTAAAGATGAGTTGTCCTTTCCTCAATCTACTATTAACTAGTCATTTGGACAGATAGACTATTAAGGTGACTTCTCAGTCAGAATCTTCAAGAAAGGGAAGGTCTCCTCTTAATGGAAATACCTCCTCCATGCTGTCATTCACAGTTTGTCTAAAAACATGGAGGATGGGATCAGATTTCTGAGGATCTTTCCTTTATAGTCCATAGGATGGTTCAAGGGGTCAAGTTCAGGTATTTACAATTTGTATACACTAATTTACTTGCAAACTTAGACTCCTTAGAATATTATATATTCCATAGATATGTCCAGCACATTCTCAACTGTGAACTGAGCTCACGGTTGAGGGGAACAGGTAAAGTTCTAAAATTAGGACAGATGCAGCCTGACATCTTTAAAACTATAAGAAGCCTATTGCAGGCTTGTCAGGGGTAGAAACAGCCCTAGTCCTAATAATGTTAAAGCTCATTTCTCTAGGTGACAACCTAGCAGCACCACCTAGTGTTGAACCCATACCTTCTACTTCACAACTACCCACACAACCTCAAATAACCATCACCTATCAAAAGAAAATCCAAATGAACCCCTGTATAAGTTACTCAGCTTATGCAGGCCCCCATATCACTACCTATGTAGGAGGAAGTGGACATGGGAGCTCCCACTTTCCCTAAGGAGCAAACCACTCCCATTTCACCAACGATTAGTACTGCGGTTCCTTATGCTTAAAGTGATAAGATCACAACCCAAATAGCCTTAAGCCTTCATTCAGAGTCTTAAAACTCTAGTGAACAACCTTCAGGGGACAATTACCATCTCCAACATCTTGATCTAAACCAACCAATTTTCAACCTAGAATTCTATAATGATGAAGATATGGGATTCAGTGAGTACCGTGAGTCTCTCTTCTCCTTCCCCGCTTTAGAAGAGATGAGTACTCCTACCACTCCCATATCTAGCCAAAATCATCCACCTACTACTAAGGTGTGACTGGGTCCAAGAATGATTTTCTCTGTTGATGTGAAGTCAACATGGATCGAACATGATGATTGAGTCAGTCATTAAGTAGTGGAAATACTAAATCAAAGAACATTTAATGCTGTAAATGTACTCATAAATGCTTGTATATTGATTGATGAGCAAACTAGTTACAATGGGTTCTAGGGTTTTCAAGAACAGTGAAAAGACAACCTCGAAACCTCGTAACTTGAGTACTAGGTATCTTTGTGAATGAAAAACTTACATATGATGGACATTCTATTCTATTTATAGGCTGACATAAAGCCTATACAAAAAGACTGAACTACCCTGACAACTATACAGAATACTAGTCTAAGTACAAAAGCCTTCATCCGCATTAGTTGTTGAACATCCGCATTAACTAATTCAGATGCCTTGGCTTCATTAGCATTTCTTTTTACTTCATCAACATTGTGTTTAGTCATCAGCATTAACTAATACGGATGAGCAAACACTTAGCAGCATTTCTTTTATTACATTAGCATTAACAAATGCGGATGAACAAATACTTAGCAACATTTGTTCTACTATCCGCATTTGTCTATGAAACAACAAATACTTGTCAGCATTTGTTCGTTGGTCATCCGCATAGACAAATGCAGATAGCAAACACTTATCTTCTTTTCTTCACCCGCATTTCTTCTTGGACTTGTGGGAATCTACCAACAGAACAACCATCACCCATCACTTGAATTGGCATGTATGATCCTTTTAGTGTCCAACAATACTCCCCCTAAGGATTATACAGCCAATGTACTTCAAGGTTTTAATGCTTATGAAGACTCCGTTGGGTCTTCAGCAGGTGCTGGACTAGTGATAATTGAGCTGAGCCTGGGTCTGGAAGAGATGGATTCAGGATGGACTTGATCATGTTGGAGAAGTCTCTAGCCTCGTTCATCCTGTCACTATTCAGTACGTGAATAGTTATTTGGATCATGGTGTGAATTGATTCAATGAGCATCTTCTTCAGAGGTATGGGTTCCCACACACCAACAATGGGTAACCCATCTCTATGAATCAGGAGTGTTCCATCAACATCAACCTCAAGTTTCACAATACTACACAGATTGAGAGGTGTCTTCTTCTTCCTCTATTCTCTCTTATGCCTGATTTGGTCATAAGCCATCTTCAAGATTTTGATACACTTTAGGAAGAAATACATATCTGTCTCTCCAAGCTTGTTGGATATTTCACTGAAGTGTCTCGAGAAGATGTAGTGGATGTAAGACTCATCAAGCAGTCATACTTCATATCCACTGAACAGGTAGATTTCTACCCCTTCCTTTCCTCCCTACTTCCATTCAATCACCAACTCATATGTCTTTTCATCATAGTAAACATTTGAGATAGGGATGGAAGTTTGGGTGCTAGCTACCATCTTTCTTTTTGTGATTCAGTTGGTTTTACATTCAACCCAGGAAATACCAACTCTTCAGTCCTTTTTGTTCCCTTTTTCTTGTCCAAGGGATTTTGGAAAGTTTTATCTTTCCTCAAGCAGACTGCTTTCAATGAGTCAAAGTTCTTTGTTTTTTTGAAAATTCTTAGAATCTCTTCAAACTCATATTCCTGTACATTGCTTAGTGATTGATCAATCAAGCTCAGCAAGTTCTTTAAGATCATGATTCTGCAGGGTGTTCACAACAGTAGAGTACTCTGTGAAGAATTGCGTAAACCTAAGATTCTTTTGATCATGAATATGTTCCAGTCACTGTCATACTTCCAGGAAACGATCTTCACATCCGTTTTTCCCTCTAGAGCCGACACACCCTGAATCATATCTGAAGTGGTTAACCCTTCTTGAAGCATCAATTGAGAGGGTTCAGTAAACCATTCAGGATTCCTGTTAAGAATAGGTGCCAAGACATCATGGTCTTGATTGGTGAGCTGGATGTCTTGAGCTATGAGCCTTGTTCTGGGTCTTCTTCCTACAACCTCCTCTTCCAAAATTTTCAATCTGTCTTTCTTTTCATTGATCATCTGGAGGATTACAGCTCTAAGAGAATTAGTGTTCATGTTTCCCAGCTTTCTTTTTGTATATCCTTGCTTTGAAGATAATCCTTCATTTCCCTGTTAATCATAGTATAGGGAACAGGATATGGAGCTTGAGGGGTTTCAGTATGTTTTATGGTTGGGGTGGTGAATGTGATGGGATATTTGACTTTTTTTATCTCATACTCAGTCACATGTGTTGGGTCAAGAAGTTGGTTCATCTTTCTCACTTCTTCCACCATTGACTCATAGATCATTCCAAACACCTTATCAGCATCATAACTGTGATTGCTTAGAAACATTGCATTGATCATCAAGTCATTGGTTTTAGCTTTTTCAACCACCTCTTAAATAGAGGTTTCAACCTTCACAGGACTGTCTTTTACCATAGGTTCATCAACCTGGTATCCTCCTTCAATCTCTCCTTCTTCCAAGTGAATAATATCAATCATCTCTTTTAGTTGTGGCTCTGCCTTTTCATGCTCCTCAAGAAATTTAGCAATTGCAGCCAAACTCCATGGATCATCTTTCTGCTTTTTCTTTACAGGCTTTTCTTCCTCTACAGGCCTTTTTCCCTTGGCATTCTCAGACATGTACTTCCACTTTCTTGAGTAGGTATGTACAAAGGGTCTGAATGAGGATGGCATAGGTGTTTCAGCTGTCGTTGTAATTGATTTTTTAGCTTGCTTTTCAGCAGCTTCTTCCCTTTTTTTAGCTTTTCACTTAGTTTTCTGATGAGCTCTTTTTGCTCATCAGATAGGGTGACTGCAGGAACAATCTGCAAGCTCAACTCTCTCTCCAATGGCACAAGAGTTTGAGGAATCACCACTAAGTGTTTTACTGGAGGTCTTGGGTCTCTAACAAACTCCCAAAACTCATCATCAATGGTAACATCTCCAGTAGAGTAGCTGTCTAGTTCTTTAATGAGATCTTCAAGCTCAGAATCTTGCGTAGTGGTTTCTTCAGATGGATCACTTGAATAGACAACCATGGCTAGACTTGGCTCTATCTCTGTTTATGTTTCTTGTTCCGGTTCATCTTCTCTTTGTTCTTGTTCCTCACCTTCTGTTTCTTGATCCTCAGCCAATTCCTCCTTTATTTTGATTAACATCTCCCGTTCTGAGACCCTTTTCAGTAAGGTCTCATTTTGGTTGCTAAGATCAGTGATGAGATCAGATTGGCTTTCAATTAAGCTTTCCGCTCTTCCTTGGTAATGGTCTGTATCGTTACAGTCCCAACATGCCCACTAATTTCTTCCTTAGCTTGATGGAGGGCAGCTTTAAGATCATCTATTTCTTTGTATTTCTTAGCTGTTTCAGGCTTATGTCTCTCTTTCAGATCTTTGATTTCTACTTCTTTCTCATTCAGCTCTTGAAATTTGTCTTGAATAATGCCAGATCTTCTATTCAACAACTTTTCCATCTTCGGCACTTTCAATAGAAGCTTTGTAATCATTTCATCTTTCTCATTAGTTTGATTGATTCCTATTCAGCATAGCTTTCAGAAGGCCCTGCTTCTGATTGGACTTGTCTTACAGGCATCCTCATAGTGTGACCCTCCTTATCTGAAGATGATTCGGAGTGATCTGAAGAGCTAGTAGATTCACCAGACTCAACAGCTATAGGAGAAGTATGAGGTGGAGTAAACTAAGCCGGAGACATGTAAGGAGATTGAACAGGTGATGAAACAAATGGAGAAGTCATTTCTACTTCTTGAACAGAATGTCCTGAGTGAAGATCACCACCTACATCATCATGTGGTGATTCAGGCATGGTTCCTCCATTTCTTCTGTAGCATGCTCATCAATATGTTATTGATCATGAGCTGCTTCTTCTTCTTCTTCTGGAGCTTGCTCATCAGGAGCTATATCCTCTTGTTCTTCTTGTTGGTGGATTTGCTCTAACATCCAAGGAAGTAGTGGAAAGAAAACTATAGAAATTCCTAGGATTCCTCTTCTTTATGTACTTGTAGGACTTGGCATTGTAATGAGGAATATTCATTACAGGTCCTACAGGTGTAAGTTGTTGAAATGCTTTATTGATGAGGCATTAGAGGAATCTAGATCCTACAGGAATATTTATGTACTTGTAGGTCCTACAGGTGTAAGTTGTTGAAATGCTTTATTGATGAGGCATTAGAGGAATCTAGGGTACATAAGGAACTTGTGTCTTCTTCTTTCTTGAACATTTGACACCAGACCATTAAATACATAAGTAGACATATTGAATGGCTGTTGGTGCATAGAGCACAGATAGCTGAAGAGGTAGTCACTGGGATATCATTCCACCATGTCTCTCTTTTGGACAGACAGTGCTGGAATAGATGGATCAGGAATCTCCATTGCCGATCTACTAAACCCTTCACAATCTGCTTTCCTTCATAGTCAACGTTGGAAAAGAAGGTAATGATTTCCTCATCTTCTAGTTCTCAAGGAGTGTTGGCATTATCACCAAACTGTAGACACTGTCTCATAGTTTGTTCAGTGATGGTAAGGGTGCGATCAGCAGAAATTCTTCAGATAGTGTCTTGACACCATCAATCTCTACAACTTCAGCTGTACTCCAGAATGATCTTATGAAGTTCTCATAAATGAATGGTCTCACTAAGATAGCATGAGCAACCCTGGTAGTGGTTATGAATCGAATCATGTCTCTAAGTCCTTCTACTTTAGGGACTTCAGGGTCAAGAAATCCACTAACATTTTGGACCTTACTCCAAGTAAGGTTTGCCATTAGCTTCTACACATGATGCATATGAGTTAGTTTTTGACATCAAATTATTAATTACATTGATGAAATCAAGCTGATTATTTCAACTTTGACTTTATTTGGTCAAAATTAAACAATCAAAGGTACTGTTGCAAAGATAGTTTTACCTAAATTTATTTTGCAATGCATGAACCATTTTATTTTGAATTTTCTTTCATTTTGATGTTGATTTCTGTTTAAAATCTCTTTTTACATTCAACCATAAGTTTTGAGGTCGACATTTTCAGTTTGATGATCCTCTGTTCATACAACAAATTTAGGGTTTTGAAAATCACTTATTTGTGTTAATTTTCATGATCATTTGTGTCATTAAGCTCGAAAATGTCTATCAATCCTTGGCTTGTGGCTGATTTTAAGATTGTTTCTTTGTTTTAAGGTTCTAAGTTCAAAAAGTGTTCGATGGGTACATGGATTTTGCTGATAATCACCTTGTTTCGATACTACGTGGTTTAGAATCGAAATAGAGACAATATGATGTTTGTAGAACACATGAATCATAATGTTGTTGATGATTTTGATGATGGATGAAGAACAGTAGTATGGTTTTCGCTCGTCGTACTTTAATGTCTCTCAAATTTAAAAACATTAAATGCATTCTAAAGATCTATTTAAATAGTCCTTTTAATGTCCTTTTCAAATTAAACAAGTGTTAAAAACAAATGCGGTTGACTACTGTAGCAAATACGAAAGCTTAAAACAGTCAGCAATTGTTTCCTGTAGCAAATGCAAAGAGTAAATCTGACAGCATTTTTTACTGTAGAAAATGCAGAAGTTTTAAGTTCAGACACTTGAACACTGTATCAAATGCGGATGGATTAAGTTGGAATACGTTTTTGCACTGTAGAAAATGCAGATGTTTAACTTAGTCTTGGCATTTGTACACTGTAGCAAATGCTAAAGAACATGTGTTGTTCCGTATTTACTTCAACAAATGCGGATGAACAACAAAGTTGTTTGCATTTCTTGAACTTCAAACATGATGACAGAAGAATGTGAGCACACTTATAATTTATGATGATACAAATATACAACCAAGTTTAAGTAATGATCTCAGCCTTATTTGGGAAATGCGGCTGAGAAAAACAAAAGCGGATGAACAAAGTTTTCCGTATTAGTTTTCATACATGAAAACTTTGTTGTGGATACTTGTAGTGAGACTAATGCAGTAGAGTTAACTTATCTGCATTAGTTTCACTTGTGTTTTCATGAATCAAAACTATTACCCGCATTTAGTTTCTGTAGATTTAGGTTCATTTGGCTCAGACAAAGTAAGAGGCTCAGGCATGACAGTGTAGTTGTCATTGTATGGTGGTGGACAAGAATTATCCAATTCCAGTCATGTCTTTAGGCTCCTTTTATGAGCCAAGCAACTCTTGTAGCTTAGCAGAAGAGAATTGAAACTTCTCAAGTTTCAGTTTAGTGGTTGATTGCTCAGCTTTGGTTTTGGTTTACAATTCATCTAACCTCTCATTCTCAACTACTAGAGCATACTTCTCACCATGCAATTTTTCAATATCTGAAATTAATGACTTGATTTTGATTTCAAAGCTTTTCATTTCATGTCTTAGAATTTCAGATTTACTTTTTCTTCTTTTATTTTAGCAGCAAGTTTGTGATTGTGTTCTCTCTACCCCTTTAATTCAATGACACATTTTTCACTACATAGATTAGCTTTTACCTCAGATGGCATGGTAGTGGGACTGTCATCGATGTGAGCCATGAGTGCATGATTTTGGAATTAAGGTTTGACTTCCTCCGCATACAGACTCCAGTCTCATACTCCATCATGACTGATGACAAGTGCGTTTGAGGTTGATGGTTGTTTCCATGGGCTTGCTGTGTCAGTTGGTGCTAAATTTGATGAGGTGGTTGATGATGAAGCTGATGCTGAAATTGATGTTAATGGCTTGATTGAGGAGCTGATGATGAAGTTGATTCAGTGTGTGGTTGACTGTGTGAGCTTCTTTCGTAGTTGTTTCTTCTGGGTGCATTACATTCCCTTGAAAAGTGTTCAGTCATACCACAGTTGAAACACTTCACCTTGGATTTGTCATATCCAAGCTGTGTGTTCTCATTCAAGCTAAGCTTTTTACAGAATTTCTTTGCTCTCATAGCAATCATGTGTAGGATTCTATATGCCCAAGACACATAAAATATTGATGTGGTTAGTACGTCATGATCCATGTCGGGTTATACCCAATAACAAGCTTAGCAAACACCAATTAATATTAAATTGATGATACGATCATGCAATTAAATATTTACACCAAACTTAGAAAATGGGTTTTCTAAATAACTTGCATGAGAGATGAACAAATTATAAGGATAATTTGTTGATAAATTATTGTTATTCTTGTTATTTGAAAGGGATTTAAATAACAATAATAATATATGAGTGTACCTTAATTAATTGTTAATTAAGAGGGACATATGTCACATTTAAATTGAGTCTAGACAATGACATTTTAATGTGTGATATATATGGCTGAATTTTAATGTTGTGTTGGTGTTTTAAGGGGGGAAAAACATTTTGAATCCCCTCCTTTGGCCGCCCCCCCCCCTTATTCCTATTGGACCTTAGTGTCTTGAGAAGATACACAAGGTTAATCAGCCATAGACCAATTGATTCACTCAACTCTCACATGCAAAAACAACAAAAAACCTCTCTCTTTTCTCCTCTCAATTTTCGGAACAAGCAGCAGAAAATAGAGGTTTTAGTTGTTGATTTTGGTGTTGAATCTTCCTAACAAGAAGGGTCTTTGTAAGTGCTTGGGGTATAAACACTTGAGGGTTCTTTTCTTGGAACCTTGGGGTCGATTTCATCTTCCAAACTCATCCAAGTTGCTGCTGAAAGTCACGGTTCTGGAAGCTTGATTTGGCAGCCTTCATTTGGTGTTTTTAGAGTTCAAATCCAACCAAGTGTGAAGGTAACTCAAAGCCTTGTGGGAGTTAACATAAGAGGACGTCCAACTTGGAAGCTTGGACAACTTTTCAGCCTTCAAACTCCTTTCTTTCACCAACATCTAACTGCTGGAAGGAGGTAGTTTATGGCAGCCCTTTATGGTTGCCATATTGTGTTATTTTATGCACACATAGCTTGTCTATTCACATAAGAATGATCCTTACGTTTTGGGTTTGTTTTTCCATCTTATATGAACATAAAGAACATGAAATTTTAGCTTTAAAATCGGTTTTAAAGAACTACATATCCGCTGCATTTTTCAGAATGTTTAAAAGGTTAAACATTGATTTATGTTCTTGCAAACCCCTCAATGGCATCAAGAGCCGGTTATGTGGATGACTTGCTTGTTTAGTCTTTAAAATAGGTTTTAAAGCATGATTATAAACTTAGTTATAGGCTGTTTTGGGCTGCTATAGTTTGTTAGAATGATTCCCCAAAACTTTCAAGGTCATATCACACATGCTAGTGATTAGACCTTGAAAGAAACATATTATGAAATGTTGGTTGTTTGGACAATGATTAAAACCCAAAATTTCAGTTTATGTTGGCTGAAATTTGGGGTTTTAAATGGGGTTTTCATTATATGAATAGATGATATGATCATTGGTTGTTAAAGTGCATAACCTAGCTTAAGGCCTTGTGTTGTTTGGATGATTCAAGTGGTTGTTTTATTCATTCAATTGGGTTGTAATATTTGTGTTTATTCATTTGGGTTGTAATTATTCATTCATTTGGTTATGTAATAATAGATTAGGTGCATTTCTTTTATTAGAAAAATGTATTAGGATATAATTTTTGTAAAAGTAAGATGCACAAGATGAAGACCCAAAGATGGACATCAAAGACACAAAAAAAGGGACTTGAAGCATATGGATGCAAGTTCAAGTGGGAGTCTAAGGAGACCTCTATTTTGTGTTGTATTCAACCCTTAGGAAAGACCAAATGACCACACTTGTGATGGCAAACAAGTGTGGTCACAATAGTAGCTATGGTTATGCACATTGTGGTTGTTTATATTATGCTTGTTTGGTTGTTTGTTGTATGATTGTTGTTTGATATTTGGATATGCATAACAAACTCATTAGCAAACTTAACAAGCTGGAAATTTATGATTTCTAATCATTAAGTGGTTAATAAGAGGTTATCAAAAGGATTAATGATTTAATAAAAGAGGTTTTATTAAAAATAAACCATAAGATACCTTGCATCTATGGTTCTTAATCATTTAGTGATTAATAAGAGGTTATTAAAAGGATTGATGATTTAATAAAAGAGGTTTTATTAAAAATGAACCATAGGATACCTTGTATTTGAAAGCATGCAAATACAAGGTACATAGAGTTTTCAAAAGTAGAATTAATGAAAACTAAAAATCCCTTTTCAAACAAGTTTAACACCGTCCTTTTGCACAACACTTAAGTCATTTGGAAACTCTTAATGGGATAAAGGTCACCTAACCATTTTGAGGGAACTTATGACTTAAGGTGGGAATACCACATTGGTGGGATAAAGGTCACCTAACCACTTGTGTTGGTAAACTCACATGTGTGTGCAAGTAGGGTGACTTGATTTGCAAATCATGTTGAATGGATCACCTAAAATATGGTTTCCAAATGGTGTTGATGGGATTAACATGCCGACTTTACATATGATGTTTAAAGTCGATCCCATACCGCTAGAAGTTGCAAAAGGTTGTAATTGTCAAAAGTTGACTACCTTGTTAATTTGAATAATGGGATAAAGGTCACCTAACCATTATTTGAATGTAACGTTGGATTCTAGATTTTAATTATTAATTGTCTATGAGACATAAAGGGTATTAATAATTAAAATGAAATTTTAAGAAATACTAAAAAGAACTTTGTAAAATTTGTAGAATGGCCGCAAACAATAATGCTACCACCCCGACCGTCCATACCCTATCACTGAGAACTATTTTAGAGAGGGATCGTCTGTACCATAATAACCTTATGGACTGGTCTCGAAACTTGAGAATTGTTCTCAAGCAAGAGCAAAGGCAATGTCCTTGACGATCCTATTCCTAACCAACCCGACCCCGACGATGTTGAGGCCGCCTCGAGAGGCTTAGCTGTCCTGTCTCAAAGGAGTTGGCCAAGGATTTGATCCTTAATGTCCTAACTAAAAGTTTGAGACATTCATAATGAACTACGATATGAATGGATAGGACAAGAGCATTGGTGAGTTTCATGCAATGCTCACAACAGCTAAGGCAGGGATCGGTAGAAAGGTTCTACCTATTCTCTAGATCAATAAGGAAAGGCCAATCCCGATCCCAAGGCAAATGTTGCAAAAGGAGAAGGACACATCAAAGGCAAAGGGGAAGGGAAGATCAAAGCAGAACCTCCAAAACCTGAGAAGCTTAAGGTAACCGAAAACGATCCATGCTTTGAGTATGGTGAGATAGGTCATTTGAAAGGGAATTGTCCAACCTATCTTAATGAGTTGAGAAATAAGAGGGATGCTGGGCAAACCTCAAGCACAACTTTCATAATCCATATTGACTTAAATGTTATTTCCTCAAAGCACATGGGTAATTGGATACCGAATGTGGAACTCACTTTTGCAATCTGTTGCGAGGGTTCAAAAGAAATAAGCACTTTAAGAAAGGAGACTATGTTTTGAAACTTTCAAAAGGTTTGGAAGTTGTTCTTCAAAACATGTTATATGCTCCTAGTTTGACTAGGAACATGATTTAAGTTTCCCTTTTAAAACGATATGGTTATGATTTAAAGTTTGTAAATGATGGTATTTATGTTGCTATGGATGATGTATATTATTTCAAGGCTATGCCTTCTAACGATATTTATGAATTGGTTCATAAAGATTCATCCTATAATAACACATCATACCCATCATGTACCAAGAGACTTAAAATGGTTTAAGTAACTCTTATCCTTGTCATTGTCATCTTGGTTACATAAACAAGAATCGGACTTAAACACTTTAAAAGAATGGTCTTTTAAAAGCAAATGAAAATTGTTCATTTGATAAGTGTGAATCTTGTTTACAAGGTAAGATGACCAACACGCCCTTTAGTGGTACTAATGAGAGGGCAAAAAGACTTATTAGGAATCATACATTTGGATGTATGTGGTCCTTTTAAGACAATGACAAGGTATGGTGAAACTTACTTCATTACCTTAACCGACGATTATAGTCGCTATGGTTATGTGTACTTGATGGCACATAAACATGAAGAATTTGAAATGTTCAAAAACTTCAAGAATGAAGTAGAAAATCAACTCGATAGAACTACCAAAGTTCTCCGTTTAGATAGAGAAGGTGAATACCTAAGTGAGACTTTTGGAGATCATCTAGGAAGTTGTAAGATTGTCTCACAACTTACTCCTCACAGAACACCATAACATTATGATGTGTCTGAAAGGAGATCGAACCCTATTGGATATGGTTCGACTTATGATGCCTATAAGCTCACTACCTCTATAATTTTGGGGTTTCGCACTACTCTCCAAGGCTCGTATTTTGAATATGGCCCAAACCAAGAAAGTGGATTCGATGCCTTTTGAAATATGAAATGGAATAGTTCCATCGCCATCATATTTAAAAGTATGGGTTATGAAGCTTATGTTAAGCTTAACACCCAAACCAACTGAAAGTCGATTCACTAAGTGTATATTTGTTGGATATCCAAAAGGACTGTATAGGATACTACTTCTTTGATCCAACAAAGCAAAAGGTATTTATTGCTCAAAAGGCATAGTTCTTGGAAGCCAAGTTCCTTATGGAAGGAATGACGCATAGAACAATGGAATTTGATAAGGATCAAGATCCACAAGCCGATACACGTTTGGTTGACACTAGCTGTCAACAAGAGGTTGTTGATAATGATCAAGAGGTTGATCAATACACACAAAACGTTCATAGATCTGGTAGAGTTAGCATTCCACCTGAAATATATGGATTTTTCATAGATGGATGCTATGAGATTGACTTTGATGAGCCAACTACATACCATAATGCTATATCCAATTTGGATTGTGACAAATGGCTGGAAGCCATGAACGTAGAGATGCAATCCATGTATGACAACCAAGTTTAGGAATTGGTTAACCCTCCACTTAACTCCAAACCGGTTGGATGCAAGTGGGTTTTCGAGAAGAAAACAAATATGCATGGAAACTTGGACACTGACAAGCCTTGTGTGTATAAAAAGGCTAGTGGAGTGTAATCATATTCCTAGTATTGTATGTTGATGACATAATACTATATGGAAAGGACATTCCAACCATGGAAGGTGTTAAAACCTGGCTTGGAAATTGTTTTTCCATAAAAGGTCTCGGTGAAGCCGCCTATATTTTGGGAATAAAGATGTATAGGGATAGATCGAGGCGGTTGATAGGTCTAAACCAAAGTGCATACATTGATAAAATCTTGAAAAAGGTTCAAGATGGTAAACTCTAAGAAAGGTATAGTACCTATTCAAAGAGGGACAATATTGAGTGCATCTCAATGTCCAAGCTCAAAGGATGAGCAAGATCGCATGAAGGACATCCCCTATGCGTCTGCTATAGGATCCATCATGAATGCGATGATATGCACTAGACTGGACATGTCATGCGCGTTAAGCATGACAAGTAGATATCAGCAGAATCCGTGTAACACCCATTGGATGGCTGTTGAAAGTATATTGGAATACCTTAGGAGGACTAAGGATATGTTTCTAATATACGGATCTGATGAAGAGGAACTAGTTGTAAAGGGTTACACGAATGCTAGTTTCCAAACTGATCGAGATGACTCTCGATCACAATCGGGGTACGTCTCCATTATGAATAGGGTAGCGTTGTCCACTACAGAATCAGAATACATAGCCGCCTCATTAGCAGCTTGGGAAGCTGCATGGATAAAAAGGTTTATCACCAATCTAAGGATGGTCTCTACCATTCAAGACTCCTTAGAAATCTTTGTGATGACAAGGGTGCGATTGTTCAAATCAAGGAACCCCGTGCACATCAAAAGATTAGGCACAATGAGCGGAGATTCAACTACATAAGGGATGAAGTTAAAAAGGGAAAGATATGTATTCGCAAAGTTCACTTTGATCAAAACATTGCGGATCCACTCATGAAGCTCCTTGAAAGGGCAAAGCATGAAAGTCATACTTGTGCCTTAGGACTTCGATATTCTAGTGATTGGACTTGATCAAATTTTGTATTTGAATATGTGGAACTCTTTATTATTTGAGTAAAATTATTTGGTTATAATGTCTCAATTAATGTTCCAATTTAGCATGTTTAATCCATGAGTAAATTATTTACTCTAAATGTCCGTAGTCGTTCATACTTGTGGGAACATGTGTGAGGGTAAGACTATTATGAACTTGGATTGGTTGATATTCATAAGGATGAATATAGAGCAATGGGTTGCTACCAAGGTTCATAGATATTTGTGGGATACAAATATTGGACTAACCCGCATCTCAAATCTTACTACATGGAATCTTATTGATTGATCATAAGTAAATTTGAGTAAAGGCGAATATCATTTGGTATCCTTCGACCTGAGATACATATTGGGTTTTGATATTCACCAAGTGTTACACCTTGAACTAGTTCTTCACTGATATGAAATAATTGTCAGTACACAAGGCTATGTTCAGGTATGACATAGTCAAGATGGGATTTGTTCCTCTTATTCGTTGAGAGTTAGATGTCTAAGGCCTGATTAAGTTAAATCAACAAGGAATGATCATTCTGTGTCCTTGGATTTAACATGACATCTGTAACAAAAGGATAGATGATTAATTCACCTAAATCATTTCAAGTAGGGTACTTGAAAAGGATGATGTTATTGAATGGCCATAAGTCATGCGTATTAAGGGTAGTAAACCGTTGTTAGGCGGTATTTACTGCTTGCATCAATCTTCTATGAATCTTGGGCAAGTGGGAGATTGTAGGATTCTATATGCCCAAGACACATAAAATATTGATGTGGTTAGTACGTCATGATCCAAGTCGGTTTATACCCAATAACAAGCTTAGCAAACACCAATTAATATTAAATTGATGATAAGATCATGCAATTAAATATTTACACCAAACTTAGAAAATGGGTTTTCTAAATAACTTGCATGAGAGATGGAACAAATTATAAGGATAATTTGTTGATAAATTATTGTTATTCTTGTTATTTAAAAGGGATTTAAATAACAATAATAATATATGAGTGTACCTTAATTAATTTGTTAATTAAGAGGGACATATGTCACATTTAAATTGAGTCTAGACAATGACATTTTAATGTGTGATATATATGGCTGAATTTTAATGTTGTGTTGGTGTTTTAAGGGGGGAAAAACATTTTGAATCCCCTCCTTTGGCCGCCCCCCCCCTTATTCCTATTGGACCTTAGTGTCTTGAGAAGATACACAAGATTAATCAGCCATAGACCAATTGATTCACTCAACTCTCACATGCAAAAACAACAAAAAACCTCTCTCTTTTCTCCTCTCAATTTTCGGAACAAGCAGCAGAAAATAGAGGTTTTAGTTGTTGATTTTGGTGTTGAATCTTCCTAACAAGAAGGGTCTTTGTAAGTGCTTGGGGTATAAACACTTGAGGGTTCCTTTCTTGGAACCTTGGGGTCGATTTCATCTTCCAAACTCATCCAAGTTGCTGCTGAAAGTCACGGTTCTGGAAGCTTGATTTGGCAGCCTTCATTTGGTGTTTTTAGAGTTCAAATCCAACCAAGTGTGAAGGTAACTCAAAGCCTTGTGGGAGTTAACATAAGAGGACGTCCAACTTGGAAGCTTGGACAACTTTTCAGCCTTCAAACTCCTTTCTTTCACCAACATCTAACTGCTGGAAGGAGGTAGTTTATGGCAGCCCTTTATGGTTGCCATATTGTGTTATTTTATGCACACATAGCTTGTCTATTCACATAAGAATGATCCTTACGATTTGGGTTTGTTTTTCCATCTTATATGAACATAAAGAACATGAAATTTTAGCTTTAAAATCGGTTTTAAAGAACTACATATCCGCTGCGTTTTTCAGAATGTTTAAAAGGTTAAACATTGATTTTATGTTCTTGCAAACCCCTCATCATGGCCATTTTCCATTGCAAATCCATTTCTTCAACATCATCTGGATCCATTTCTTCTAGATCTTCTTGGATTAGATGAGCTGATATGAGTCTTCCTCCCAAGTAAGCTTCAATACTTGCAACAAAGGCATTGTAAGTAGCCTTCTATGGCTGAGATTGCTTCTATGGTTGAGATGAAGCAATGAGTCCAGTGGATCTGGATTGATCTCTGGATGACAGAAAATCATCCTCTTCAGTAATAAAGGCATTTTCCATAAATGAGTTTCTGATGGAAATTTGTAAGCCTCAATGACTTGAGGTCCACTCAAATTCCTGCTTCTCTCATCCAGTTCTAGAGCTTCAATCTTTGCTATCATGATGTCTAAGCTTGTGCTCTCCAGATCAAGTGTGTTTTTCAGCATGGTCATATTTTGCTTCCAGCTTTCAGGCAAACTGTGTAGCATCTTTATGTTCATCTCTTTTTCTTTGTAGGTGACCCCTATTATCTCCAGATCATTTACTAGTTGGATGAATCTATGAAGCTATTTTTGAGATAGATTCTCCTTTGGTGTGATGGAAGGTTTCATATTGATTAATCAGTTGCTCCCTTCACACATGATCTGAAGTGCATCCCATACACCTTTTGTAGTGTTGTATTTCTCTAATCTTTTGAGTACATCCATCTTCAAAGCATGAGTTAGAATGGAGTAGGCTTTAAGATTAATCTTAATCTTCTTATAATCATCATCATCAAGATTAAGGTTTGGATCCTCAATGAGAATTCTAACTGTCATATACTATGCAGCTTGGTTAGCATTCAGAGAGACTGGAATGTAAGGACCTTTGCATATGGATTTCCAATAGTTCGGATCTACACCTATGATATAGTTCCTAAACCTGATTTTCCATTACTTAAACTCAAATTTGTGTTTAAGCATTGGAGGTTTAGAAGCATAACCATGTTTTGAAAAATTAATAGAATCCATGGTTTATAAACTGATTTTAGATTGTTTTAATGTGGTTTAGATTGATATTATGTCCAAGAGTCCAAACAGCCTATGGTTTCTGTAATTAGTTTACGGAAGGAATTCTATGAACAGTAGCAGTCAGTAGGGTTTTCTTGTGCTGTAACAGTTCCTTTTTTTTTGTTTTGTTGATTTTTGTGTATTTTGTTTGTGTTAAATCACAGATCTGAACAGATGATTTTCAGTATGTTCTTGTAGTAGAAAAGTGAAAGAAGATGAAGTTTTTCGGGTTATTACAGTTGCATGCTCATTAACAACCGAGACTTGTTAATAAGCAACTCAATAACCAAAGCAATAAATTTTCAGCCAAGATCTGAGTAGATCTTAGGTTGAATCCATGAGCCAAAGCTCTGATACCAATTGACTGGGTCCAAGAATGATTTTCTCTTTGATGTGAAGACAATAAGGATCGAATATGATGATTGAGTCAGTGATTAAGTAGCAGAAATACTAAATCAAAGAACATTAATGCTGTAAATGTACTCATGAATTCTTGTATATTGATCGATGAATAAACAAGTTACAATGGGTTCTAGGGTTTTTAAGAACAGTGAAAAGACAACATAAGAACCTTGTAACTTGAGTACTAGGTATCTTTGTGAATGAAAAACTTACTTATGATGGATATTCTATTCTATTTATAGGCTAACATAAAGCCTGCACAAAAAGACTAAACTGCCCTAACAACTATACAGAATACTACTCTAAGTATAAAAGTTTTCATCCACATTAGTTGTTGAACATCCGCATTAACTAATGCGTATTCCTTGGTTTCATTAGCATTTCTGTTTCTTTATAAGCATTGTGTTTGGTCATCAGCATTAACTAATGCGGATGAGCAAACACTTAGAAGCATTTCTTTTAGTGCATCCGCATTAACAAATGCGGATGAACAAATACTTAGCAGCATTTGTTCTAACTATCCGCATTTGTCTATGCGGAAGAAAAAATACTTGTCAGCATTTGTTCCTTGGTCATCCGCATAGACAAATGCGGACAGTGAACACTTATCTTCTTTTCTTCACCCGTATTTCTTCTTGGACTTGTGGGAATCTGCCAATGGAACAACCATCACCTATCACTTGAATTGGCATGTATGATCCTTTTAGGGTCCAACAAGGTGGATCTCCCTGAACCTGTTTGAGATCCATATGGAAGAGGCTCTCACTTCAGCAAATTAAGACCTCAACCATGGCAACTCAACCCAGTGACACTTCAATTGAAGCTATCAGTGTTTCTTTTGATGAAGATGAGGGGAAATCCAATAACAAAGAACAACATGCTGGTGATGTGGAAGAACACTTAGGTCCTATTCTTTCGTCCCCAGTGATTCTTTTGATGAAGATGAGGGGAACATGATACTAAAGGTGCACAAACTGACAAGACCATACTCCTATTTAGTCTCTAGGGTTAGTCACTTGGAATCTCAAGTGACTATATTGCAAAGAAGGGTCCATGATCAGCAACATGAGATTTCCAATCTCATGAATAAACTAGTTGGGGAGACTTTTCAGATGGACTCAACTAGGAACACAAGAACCTGAGGATGTTATAGAATTAACCCCCAGCTCACCTATGCTAGTGGGTGATGCTACCAAAAAGGGAGAGGAAGTCTATGCAATCACAGAACCTAGGAGTTCTTCACAGAGTATGGACATTGAGGATTCACCACTGTCACTTACAATTGTCCATACTCAGTAACCTTCTCAAGTCCATATTGATATGGACTCGCGCATACAAAGTTTGTTTAAGGAGGGTATACCAAGGGATATATCTACCCCACCTTATGGAGCTGAGAATGAAATACTAGAGTGGAGGTATGATACTGACAGAAAATCCCTGATACTGCATAGATTTTAGGGGTAGCAAGAGGTCTTTAACTTTTAGACCCTGAACTACTATGATAGTCTTCCTCTATTCCATATGTCACTTGCCAACCCAAGTCAAAATAGGTAAGCTGACAGACTGGCTAAGATGATTCAAGACAACATTATTGAAGAGTTCAGGTATATAAGAAGACAAAGGTAAATAGGCAATGTCATTGGTCAACTGGATGTTGAGATGGACCCTAAGATTAGTTTTAAAGACAAAACCTTGACTGAAGGGCTAGTGATAGACCCTGTGAACCTTCTCACGAGAACTACTTCAACATCCTCTACCCTTAGTGACGCACTAGCTGGCGAAGGTGCCTCAAGCCTCTCTCTAGCCAGTGCTTGACTGCTTACTCAAGTAATGAAGGCCAAAGCTCTCTCCACCCTAAGTCACCAAGGCCTGTGAGTGAAAAAGGGAAAAGTAAACTGACTCCTTAGGATATTGAGGAGGAGGAAAGTGTGAGGAAGAGGAAGCTAAGGGGAGAGAGTTCAAGTGGGTCTCCAGGTTTCATGGAAGATATAATCAAGGCTGCCCCCAAGCCAAATACTCAAGATGATGAGTTGAGGGCAACCAGATTAAACTACTTAGGGACCGAAAACTACAATATAAACGAACTCGTCTCTCTTCCCTTAGAAAAACTGAATGAACTAGCAGACGTAGAACTGATAAAAAAGAGGAAGAATGTAGAGGATATAGAGTTGCTCCTAAAGATTATAGAAGAAAGAAGGCAAAAAAGGCTTTACAAACATGCTCTTACCCTCTCCCCTGTTCAAGAAAGTCTTAAGACAGAGACTTTGGAAGCTGAACAACCTCAGGTAGACAAGTAGGTTGATAGACAAGATATGATCCACAACCTGAGTGCCACAGGTCTCTATCAGGCATATGCATTTCTTCCGTTATCATATGAATATATTGAATTCAAGTATCTTAAGCAGCTGGCGCAACAAGTTATTAAAGAACAAAAGGTTTCTAGGAGAAAGATGAGGGAAGAAGCTGCAAAGTCAAGAGCGATCATCTAAAAGAGCCAAAAGAAGTCTATTGATAGGCAGGATGATGAGCTTCTTGAAGCTGTATGGATTCTTTGGAAGGAGGTTTGGTCTAATGTCTCTATCCACTATGGATCAGCACATAAGAGTGATCAAGAAAAAGATTTAAAAGGGAGAGCTTGTTAACTTGCATTCTTCACCACCTGAGGTTGAGGTTAAGGTTGAACCCACTCAGACAATACAACCTTGACCTAGAGCTGCATCTCAGCCAACTTCATCTTCTAATCCACAGCAAGGTTTTGCTCCTTTTTTGCAGGATCGTTGTTGGTCTCACAAGACAAGTTTATCTCATAAGCTCACTTAACTCACTTGGTTTGATGAAGTAGAGTCTCTAACTAAGTTCACATGTAATATAATAAGTTAATGAACACAAAAATAGTTTTTCAAGATATTTTCATATATTACATCTCAACTCAATATTACAAGACTCTTACAAGCATGGTTACAGAGTTATAATGAGAAACTATATATACTACTTTCTACAACCGGTTATACTTGGATAACCAGAAGGAATTTACAACTAGACAAATACTACATTGTTAGAAGTAAAGCATCTAAGATAAAATATTATCCTAGATTAGGTAGTCATGACAAGTCCTTGATCTACCTTTTGTCACCAACTAAAAGTGGAAACTATACTAACTAATAATGGGTGTAGAGTGGATTAAAATATGGTCAACTACATGGGCATGGTAAAAGGCCATGCAGTTTATCAGAGGTTGTAGCGGATGTCAGACAGACCATAATTATGTCCACTGGTTCATAGTTGGTTCTTCCGAAGCTAAATGGCTTCGAAAGAATAAGTTCTTCCGAGGCCATTTATACTTTGGAATAATCAACTTATTTCGAGTCTTTTGCAAGTCTTCATGACTTTATTCTTCGGAAGACTTTGTCTTGAATCTTCTAACTTTGTATACTTAGAAAGGAGAACTACTTAGTCTCGAAAGACTGAGTCTACCTTCAAAAATTTCTCCATACTTGAGCTTCAAAAGATATTTGACTTGTCTTCGGAAGAGTAGCTTTGTCTTTGAAAGACCACTTCCATTGTATATAAAAATCTTCTAAGTGTTGTTTTGGTTGCACTGGCCTCATATGATCCAACAAACTCCCCCTAAGCTGATGCTACCAAAACTTCACTTCATAGATAATAGATCTAGTCTGTTGCTCTGAATGACATGTACCCTTTGTTATGTCACTCTGAAGAGAGTTAGTTGATGAGAATTGTATTCATATTCCCGTATAACTATAGGATCCAAAGTTGGACCTTCAACCATCTGTAGGAATGTTCTTCCTTTTCTGGTTACACATTCTTCTTCTTCCTTTGCTCTCCTTCTCAACTCTTCTTTAGTCTTAGCTTTCTTTGTAAACTTAGGAAGATGAAGACTCCCCAAATGATTCCTGATGTAAGCAGCAATCTAAGAGTTGGAGGGATTAGAGAATGGTCTCTCTACTAACTTAGCAATGCTAAATCTGCTAGAGTGTAACAAAGCTGATGTATCAAGTCTGTTCACTTGACCATTCTCCCTATCCATAACAAAGCTGTATGTAGCTTCATCAAACCTCAACTGGATAATTTTTCTTCTAGGATTGAGGGGTTTAGTTGGCAGCTTGTCCCTATTTCTTGTGTTTAGCAAAGTCACCAGTCTCCTTCTCAACTTCTTCTCTTCTTCTTTAAGTACGTCTGAGTTGGTTGCAAGAAGTTGGAGAGCTTTGTCTAGTGTTCCCCTTGTCAGATCAGGGAATGCATCTCTTATAAGGGAACAAGAAGAGCCATCAATGTATTTCAGCTTAACAGACTCTTCCTCATAAGAGATATTGCTCAATTTTGTGCAATTGGAAAGCATCCTTTTGATCTCCTTGAAATCGGCTTAGTTGGTTCAAAATATGGTTTGGGTAATGATTGGGTTCAGGGTTGTGTTTTGGGTTTAAGGATAGGTGGTGGTGGTTGTTGAGAAGCAGTGGTTAAGGGTATATGTAAGGCTGATGGTGTGGGTTCATGGGTGTAAGGTTTAGGGGTTGGCTCAGTTTTAATAGGGAAGGGAAAAGGGGCGGCTATAGGTTGTGGTTTGGGTGCTGGTTTGGGCTTGGGAGTTAGTTTGGGTGCCATCCTCTGAACACCGTCCTTTATAGGTACCTCCTGCCTTCTTCCTAAGCGAATGTGAGCCTTGATGTCACTGACATGTCGTCGTAAGGTCTTCTCAGACATGGGACCCACTAGTCTGCCAGTGAAGCCATGGGCTTTGAAAGTCTCCCACCTTCTTTACAACAACAAGTTATGCCTCATCCTCCTCCTTCTTCTTCTTCTCCTTCAGCTTCTCCCTAAGAGCCTTCTTCCTTTCTTTGTTGATTTGATCTTTCTATTTGAAGAAAAGAAACAAGATCGTATCATGATCATAAGGTGCTAGCTCCTTCTGAGAATAGCCTCTTGTGCAAAGAAAGGCTATCCTCTCCTTCTCTATTGCCTCCTCCTTTTTTTTCCTCTTTTCCTCTTCTATGGACAACCTTGCTGCCTCTTTTTTTACAGCATGGTTGCCTTCTCTATCTTCACAAGTTCATCAAGTGGGAGTAGAACTATGCCTTCATTGTCTACTTCTAGGCTGATGAGCCTGTCTATGACCTCCACTCTCCATTGGTTGTTGATACTTTCTTGAGCGGCTACTGCAACTTGCAGCTAGTAGCTTCCCAGTATCAGTTCTTCCTTTCTTCTTTAGCTTTTCCAGCCTTTCCTCCTCTAGAAGCTCTTTAGTAGTGAAATTCTTCTTCCCCTTAGGACCAGAGGAAGATTCAGCCTTTGGAGACTCAAGTTTAAAGGATTCAGGTTGGGGAGAGTGGGGTTGAACTTGTGGCCTTTGGAGACTCAAGTTTAGAGGATTCGGACAAGGAAGATAGTTCAATTATTCCTTCCGCAGCTTGGATCTCTACTTTAGAAGTAATCAGAACTGCACTACATGTCCCTTCTAAGTTGGTTGTTGGGCCATCAGGTTAAATAGAGCCCTTAGGTTGACCAACTTCCTACGCAGTGGTAGGTGGTCCACTCAGCCTTTGAAGTTCTTTAGCTCTAAAATAGGAAATGGCTACATCAGGGGAGGGTTGTTCAAGGAAGGAGCTTATCAAAAAACTAGATAAGAATTTGCTAATGTCAATAAGCATCCTTGGGTCCACTTGAATGGTAATAGAAGGTGGTTGAGGGAAGATGGTTGCAGGGAGTTGCTGTGTAGGATAGAAATAAGAGATGGCATCAAGGGAAGTTGTAATGGAAAGGTTGGGTTCCACTTGAGTTGATATCTACTCCAAAGAGAGAGCGGACACCTCCTCATCATGTCTTTGTTTCTCTAAATTCTCCCCCTTTTTGTAGCATCATGTTGAGAAGTAGATGAGCTAAAGGAAGAACTCAAAGAAACCTGAGTTTGTACATGCCTAACAGACTTCTCAATATATGTCTTAGCTAGTTGAGCCTTAAGATTTTCAATCTCAAGTTATTGAGTGGCAGACCTATCCTTTAAAGTCTTAACCTTTGATTCAAGGTTTACGACTTTAGAAAGTAGGTATCTGATAGTGAAGAATCATTGGAAGATGAGATAACATACCTAGTATGTTTATCATCACCACTAGTAGTCGTTTCTCGGCGCCCTAGATACCCTTGCATACTGATATCTCTTTCAGAGGCATTAATTGGCAAGGTTGCCATAGACTCAGTCTCACTGATGTTACCACTATCTTGAAAGGCTAGTGAAACTCTCTCAGTAGTGGCAGCTGAGTCTACATGAGTCACCTTCACTCCGGTTGGACTCACCCTTAGTTTGATCTAGCTGATGTGGGCTAGATACAGAGGTTCCCTGGGGCTCAGTTGATCTAGAGAGGGGTGAGGTAGATCAACATCATGGCCCTGATGAAACATAATATCCTCATCAGGTTGGGCTAAAAGGTGAAGAAAGGATACAAAGGTTATATCTAATGACTCGAGATCTTGGTCAGCACCTAATGGTTATTTGCCATAGCAGATGAGTGGATGATATGGCTATTCCTTTTTGGCTACTCAGGAGAGTTTTAATACTCACCCTAAGGGCTTATGGCTTGGGTAGTGGGCTTATCAGGTTGAGACTAAGGAGACTCAACACTGATATTGAGGTCAATTGTTGGACCTCTGGCTGAGTGGGAGCCCTTGACTCCACCCAAGCCGTTTTGGTTGAAAAGAAGGGACTTTATTAGTCAGAGTAGGTTGATCAAGGGTTTGTTTGGGGCGTGTTTTGTATGGGATTTTGATTAGGTAGGAAGATGTGATTGGAATTATAGTAATGATGTCTGGTGTTGGTTCATCACCTGCTGGGTGTGCAGGATTGTCACTAGGAGCCATTGGCTCAAGCATACCTGGAAGAAGATCAGTGAACCTTCCAGTGAAGTTGGTGGATACCTTCTTAAGTGTTTTGAAGATGCCCGGCCTCATGTGATGGACTAGTAAGACATGATCAAATTGAAGTGTGTCCTGGTCAAGCTCACACTTGATCTTATGCTGAATGAATCGGGGATACATATAGAATGGATCCCTGGTACGATTACCTCTTAGATTGTTCAGCACAAATCTTGAGTAGTTGAAGCGGGCCCTTTACCAACCCATGGACTAGGTATCCCAGATCATATAGGATTTGATCCCATCCCCCTGACTTGTTTAATAGGATGTGTAGGACAATGTGTAGCAAGAACTTCCAGTTGTAGGAGAATTGAACTTATAGACCATAGATTTGCTCACATCTTCACCATATCCTATTTTGGTGTAGTTATCCTCCAAATTAGACTTGGGGAATTCAGTGGGGGCTTCTTCATCATGGAGTTCCAGATCCTCCCTAATGGTTGTTTCACCGATAATAATCTCCAATCCGCAGATCCTTGATCTGATGACCCTTTCATCATTTTCGTCTTGCTTCAACCATTGGCCTAAAATTCGACCATTTGGTTTGAGTAGATGGTGGGGTTAACAATAAGGGTAGTGAAGTATGTTGATTATGAAAAAAATTCAATAATAGGGGCAAAATCGACATCCTTTGAAGAATTAAGGATGGCGACCTGGTTGTGTTAGGGATTCAAGGCCATTGTTTTTTTAAAGTACTGTTTGATTAAAGGAATTGAGAGTGAATAAAGAAGATGATAGAAATTTTGGGGCTTTTGTAGTGGTAAAGAAAGTAAAGAAGGAGAGTTGAAAGTTTTTAAATAGGGGAAAAAGCCAAACCGATAAGGTGAAAGGGCAGTTTCGGTTTTGATTTGACAAGGGTGGTAAGATAAACCATTTAAAATATTCTGACAATTATCAATAAAATCTTACTTTTTATAGAATGGGGCCCAAAGATTTCCGTTACACATTAAAAGTTTTCTTTCAAGGGCAAGATTACTTCCGATAGAAAACACTTGTGTTTCTCAGTATTGTCTTCCGAAGCAACTTCCACTTCCGACGGCAAACCACGTCTCAAAGACAAGTTTGCTTTCGAGAGTAAAGTGTTCTTCCAAGAAACGAAGTTATTATGCTTCGGAAGTGGATTTGATCTATGATCAAATTTTCTTCCAACACTACAAACTCTTTAAAAGAGAATACTTGTACAGAGGAATTTGCCTTTGGAAGATAGAGAAAGATCTCTTCGGAGGGTAAATTTCTCTTCGAAAAAACTCGTACTTAGAAATTTGAAGAAAAACTTTTGTAACAGGGCTTAGATTGTATAAAGACAACGTTTAAAAGATTTTCAAAAGAGATTGACTAGTCAATGTTAATCATCCTAATAGTTATGATTAAATACTTAAATGTTTATTCATCAAAGGCTTTGGTGAACAAGTCAGCATATTGTTCATTTGAATTGACCTTGACTAGTTTGGTTGAAATTTTCTCATGAATATCTCAAATTAAATGATACCTGATGTCAATATGCTTTGTCTTGGAGTGCTTTACTAGATTTTCTATGATAGAAATGGCACTCTTGTTATCTATATGGATAGGAGTATGCATGAAGTTGAAACCAAAGTCAAACATGTGATTTTGAATCCATAGTAGTTAAGCACATCAGCTTGCAGCAGCAATGTATTCAGCTTCTGATGTTGATATAGAGACACGTGATTGCTTCTTGAATTACCAGGAGATAATCCTTCCACCAAGAAATTAACATCCTCCTGATGTGGATTTCTTGTTAATGTTGCAGCCACCATAATCACTATCAGTATAACCCTAGAGATTGAAATCCTTATTCTTGGGATACCAAAGACCCATTTTGGAAGCTCCTTTGAGTTATCTAAGAATTCTCTTGACAGCAATTAGGTATGACACCTTAGGAGTAGCCTGAGATCTTGCACGGATGCAAGTTGCAAACATGATATCAGGTCTATTCGCAATAAAGTACATCAGAGATCCAATAATTACCCTGTACTGATGCTGATATGCATCCTTCCCCTCGGAATCAGGACAAAGATTGTGATTTCTGGGTATAGGTGTCTTGACTGGTTTACAATCTTTCATCTAAAATCTTTCTAAGATGTCCTTGACATACTTAGATTGATTTCAGAATAACCCTTCTTTCATCTACTTCACTTGAATCCTAAGGAAGAAATCCATCTTTCCCATGGAACTCATCTCAAACTCATTTCTCATGATGCTTTCAAAGTCTTTACATATTTGGTCATTTGAGGAACCAAATATGATGTTATTTACATAGACTTATACAAGCAACATGTCCTTCACAGACTTCTTTATGAAGAATATCTTCTCTATGGTGCCTCTAGTATAGCCATTCTTCAGAAGAAACTGAGACAGTGTCTCATACCATGGCCTAGGTTGCTGATGTAACCCATAAAGAGCTTTATCCAGTTTGCACATAAAGTTGGGGTGTTGTGGGTCTTCAAATACAGGTGGCTGGCACATATAGATTTCTCTATCGATATCCCCATACCAAAATGCACATTTTACATCAAGTTGATGGACTGTGAAGTTCTTGGATGCTGCAAAAGCGAGGAAGATTCGCACGGCCTCAAGTCTTGCAACAGGTGTAAAGACATCATTGTAATCTATGCCTTCCTCCTGTGTGTATCCTTGAACTACAAGTTTTGATTTTTTCTTGATGATCAAACATTTTATTTTCTTTTTTCTTTCTGAACACCCACTTAGTACCAATAGGGACTTCATAGGTTACATACCTTTAGCCACTTGAACTGAAGCAACTCCTCTTGCATTGCTTCAACCTAATTATTATTCTTGAGGGCACCTTCAACCTTCTTTGGTTCCATCCGAGAGAGAAAGCATGAGTACAAGCAGACATTTCCATTATGCACCTAAATTATAGTTTTGACACCTTCTGACACATCCCCAATGATGTTCTCAACTGGATAAGTGTTGTGTATTCTGAGCCTAGGAATCACATCTACTTGCATAGATAGATCGAAGTTGGAGAAGTTTTCCTCAGGAATTTGAACAACATCACCAGCTGATGTCTCACACTCATTCAATGAGGACTGATTGAATGAATGTGTGACAATATCATTGGTATTTTGCTATGAAGTAGCATCAACAGTTGCATGTTCCTCCAGATCACTATCTTCATCAGCTTGGTGTTGAATGTTGGAGTTGTCAGTTGATGAGTTTTGAGGCTCAGTTGGCTGACAACTTGTTGAAACTCCATTTTTCCTGAGATGTTCAAGCTCTAGGACTTCCAGTAGTGGGAGATTGATCTTCATCTCTTCTTTGAGAAATTGGAATAGGTCAAGGTAACTCAAAAAATTAATCTTCATAGGAGTCACTTTGAGTTCTTATTCCAGCTAAAAGACTCTCACAAGATGGTTTAGAATAGTTTGGAAACAATTCTAAGTTAAAGACATGATCACGACCATTTCTCTTAACACAAGGAGTGTGCTCATTGAAAAAAATCTTGGATGATCCTTAAGTGGATGGTTTTGATATTAAATACTCTATAAGCAATAGAGTTTGAGGAATATCCAACAAAGATAGCATCATCCGACTTTTCAACAAATTTTGCTGAATTGACTTTTGTATTAAGTATGGTGCACCGACTGCCAATGAACGGTGGCCTCTTATTTCATAACTCAGAAGAGGTCTTTCCATGGGGCTTAACAATGAGAACCCTGTTCTGCATATAAACATGCAGTGCTGACTTCCTCTTCCTAGAAAGTTAGAGGCAACTTGGAATTAGCTAACATACTTCTTGCAGCCTCAAAATTGTTCTGTTTATCCTCTCTGTAACACCATTCTGTTGAGGAGTTCTAGGAGCACTGTATTGCTGGCAATCCTTTTTGAGTTATAGAATGAGTCAAGAAGTTGATTCTTAAACTCAGTCCCAATGATTTTTACGTTATGATCTATTTGATTTTCAATTTTAAGAAAAAAAAGATTTTAAAGTTTCAGCAGTTTCATCTTTAGTTCTTAAAAAGAATACCCATGTACATCTTGTAAAATCATCAACAATCATAAGGCAATATGATTTCCTTCCATTCTCATTATACTTGTAGGACCAAAAAGATCCATGTGCAATACGTGTAATGCGGTGGTGATGGAGTTATCCTTTTTGGATTTGTGAGAGACCTTGTGTTGCTTCCCTTTCAGACAAGCAACACAGTTATCTTTATAGAAAAACTCCTTTTTAGGCACACCATGTACCAAATTATTTTTAATTGCTTTGTTCATGGTTTTAAAATTAACATGGTACATTCTTTTAAGTCAAAGAGTTGACTAATCACCATTTTCTTTGGAAAGAAAGCATGATACTTAACCCAGTGGAGTAGAATTGTTCATATCCAGCTTGTACATATCCACTAACCTGGGAGATCTAAGAAGCACCAATTCCTAAGGAATTTTCATCCCGGGTTTGAGGATAATGCAGTCATGTTCTGTGAAAAGCATTTGTTGCTTTTGATCATAGAATTGAAAAATACTAAAAAGATTGTATCAATCTATTTGGCAAAGTTTAGTTTGTCAACTTTTAACTTACTATTGGCTATACTACCTCTACGAGAAATGTATCCTCCGGCTTCACCTCCAAACTGAACAGGACGTCCAACAAAATGTACAAATTATCGTAGGAGAGATCTGTTCCCTCTCATGTGCCTAGAGCATCCACTATCCACAATCCATACTGACAGGATCTCAGCCTCTCTCGTTGATCAATTAGATTATGTTTGCAGCGGATTTAGCACATTAATTAGCAATTAAAGCAAGAACATAAAAGATATTTCAAATTAAAGCATAAACATAGAGAGAAGAGTTTCTGCAAAACAATAAATGTTCTATTGGTCGCACGTTTCGGCAATTAAAACAGTATGGTTACCCATCCTTTTATAGGCGGCAAAAGGATGGGCATGATGTCCTTTTTCTGACATCACTGAATATTCAAATTACAACTGACAAAACATAAAACTACTGAAGATGTCAACAACTGACATCTTCTTACAAAAGTTCCTAAGTGCTGACAAAAGTAAACTACTGAAATCCTACAACGACTGAAGAACAAACTCTTCACTCGTTTATAACTACTGATACTATAACAACTGAAGAACATGCTCTTCAGTTGTTGTACAACTACTGAAAGTAAATAAACTACTGAAAAGGAAAAACCACCACAACAACTGAAGAAGACTTCTTCAGTTGTTGCGACAAACTCTGAGTCTTCAGTACTTGGTCTTCAGACGTGGCTTCAGATGATATAACAACTGATGACTTCAGTAGATATCATCAGTTGTTGTCTTCAGTCTTTGTCTTCAGACTTTGTGCTTCAGTAGAAGGTCTTCAGTTCTTTAGTTCTTCAGCTTTTGATGCTTCAGTACTTGGTCTTCAGTACTTGAAGTCTTCAGTACTTGTAAGATCAGTACTTCAGACTTCAGTATTTGGTCTTCAGTACTTTGGAGTCTTCTTCAGCTGATGTTCTTCAGTTCTTTAATCTTCATACTTTGTTCTTCAGACTTTGTCATAACAGCAGAAGGCTGGAGCTAAGATGCTCTCGAGTTTGACATTCAAGCAAGAGAACACAATAGCTGATGATAGTCTTCAGATGTTCTCGAGTCTGACATTCAAGCAAGAGAACATTGTAACTGATGGGAGTCTTCAGCAGTTGTAGCAGTGGCATGTGGGACTTAGAGGTTTTCCTGATCTTGGCTCATTGGTTCTTTTGGTCAACAAACTCCCCCTGAACCAATGCAGCCAAAACCTCTAATTATTGGATGTCCCACTTATTGGTGGCATAATGATTGGTCTATTTCCTTCTAGATCAGATTAGAAGTTGACCCAGATAAGCACTGGCCAGAGAGGTAGTCTCAAGTGTTTGTTTGGCTAAGTATGGATGGGAGCTCTGTCTTGGGGATTTGGACACAGAGCTGTTGCCCCATCCATGAGATCTACCTCCCACGTACAAGCCGGTAGGATTCTCTACAGTAAGCCTGAAGAAAGATCATTTGTTCTTCTTTGGACAGGCTTCAGGCTCACCTTTGAACAACCCCTCCCGACCGTACAGCTCTGAGATGAACTTGACCTGTCTTTCATTTTTGAGCTCAAGTGTTGTGATTTGCCTATATGCAAACTCATCAGGGTGTTTACCCTCTAACAACAAAGTGAGCTCATTCCTATAAAAATTCTCAAGCTTCTTATAGACCAGACCCTTCCTAACCACCCTATTATCTAGCATTGAAAAGGGTGATTGGCCGGCTCTATAAGCTTTCTCGAATTCATCTACTATTTCCCAGGTGTTATTACAATAGTCACAGAGATCTCTTCATCTACGATTCTCTTTAGTTGGCTTTTGTATCTCACAGGCATGTCCTTCTTGACTATCCTGTGAGCCACCCTTAGGTCAGGCCAAGTTCTCACCCTCTCCCTTTCATATTGAAAGGTTTGTTTGAGGGTGAATAATCTCATAGCTTCTCTCTTCATGTTCATTATAAGGTCGAAGCAACATAGCATTTGTCAATGCTTTTCAGCATTTCCTCATCATGCCTCTTTTGTTGCTCCTCCTCTTCTAACTTTACCTTCACAGTGTCCTGCTGTGAGGTGGGATTGATGGTTTGTGGTTTGGCTTTGGGTAGAGGTATAACTGCTGAAAGTGGCAGGCTATCCTCCTCATCATCCTCTTCTTCATCTTGCAGCCTCAGCACCCTTCTCTTCTTCTTCAAGGGTGGATCATTGGCTGCGGGTTTTGGTGGTAAAGGAGTTGGTTTTGTGGGTTGTGGTTGGGTTGTTGGTGTGGGAGTGTTGGCAGGCACTGCTAGCAGCCTAGAGATAAGGGCTGGTTTGGTTAGCTTAACTAGCAGTGTCCTGTTCCCAGCACCGGCTTCAGATAGGGCCTCAGCGACCAGTCCCTTTGTAAAATCACCAGCCGAGCAAATCTTGGTGGTTATTGCCAAGAGTTTGTCCCTAGTCCATGCCTTAACATCAAGGACTGGTCTGCCCAGGTACTTCGAAATGAATCTACTCATAGCCTCGAGTTTCTTTTGATCCTCTTGGCTATAAGTAGACCATCGGTAGTTTATCTCCTTTCTCTCCATGTTCCTGATCTCTTGATCTAGCAAAGCAGTGTCCTTGTCAAAGCCTTGCCTGAACAGCTGTTCAATGACAGAGTCATTGAACGGCTATGCTCAGCATCAGCCTCCTTGACAAGGGCTGCTAGATCAGATCAGCCACCTTCTTTCCCTCTCCCTTATTCTTATCAGTGATACTGAAATCCTTTTGGATTTCAGCCACTTCTATCTGCTCTTCCTCCCTCACTTTCCTCTTCCCCTTCTCCCTCACCCTACTACTCTCCTCAGCCAACTCCTCTCTACCACCACCTCTTTTTCTGCCTCTTTCTCCTCCTCTCCCTCTTCCTCTTGTCTTGCACTGATGTCTCCCCCTTTTTGGTTGCATTGGTTGGGGTTTGACTATCAGCAAGAGCCTTAGATATGGCAACCTCCACCATGGGTTGTATATATGTGGGAAGCCTCTCATCAAGGGTTTGAATAACTATATCTTTAAGGATGGGTGTGATGAGAGGCAGGGATTTCTGGAGGATAGCATCCAGCTGCTCAGGGGGGTTCTGTCCCTGAGAGCTAGTGCCAGAAGCAGGGGCTGGTGGCGGAGTTTGTGGGAGTGGCTCAGTGTTTGTGAGACCTTCGGGTGAAGGTGCCATCTGTGGGGTAGTGGTGGCAGATGGACTTCTATCCTGAGTCATCTGAGCAAGCAGCTCTTTGAGTCTGCTTATCTCATCCTCAAGGATAGTGTTTTGAGCTACTACATCGTAGAAGAAGCTCAGGTCATCATCAGCATGAGCTGAATCACCTGACCTCCTGACATTGTCAGGATGAACATGTCCTGAGTGTGGCTCAGTAATGACATGTGCCCCTTGTTCATGGTACTGGGGACTTCTGGCCTCCGGATTGGATCCATCATCGGCCATTGCCTCTGGTGAGGTCTTAGAGATGTTACCAGCTTCACCCTGCTCAGATGTTGATGCAGGGGAAGTGGCAGCCTCACCAGATTGTTCTCTCTCCCTAGCCACACTGGGAGAGTGAACTGATTCTCTATGCTGTGGGCTCCGATCAGCACTTGTGCCCACCCCCTCTTCGGTTGTAGTCTCCCCGGTGGTAATAGGTTTCTGGGGAGAGGGTGGAGTGCTCAGATCGGTCAGCACTTTGGCTATTACCAATGTTGGGCTTAGTGGGGCGGTCTCCTCAGTATATGGGCTAGAAGCAGTGCACATGGGGAGGACTGTGCTCTTCAATGGCAGTCTCCTCAAGTGAGAGAGACCCCAGTAATGTGGTTGCCCCAAAATTGGTTGCATCAGGCTCCTGTTGAGAGGAAGCCTGTGCGGTTGTGGTGGGTGGAGTCGTGGTACCTGCTGGGAGAATCGAGCCAGCAGGCACATCCTGCCTTTGTGTGGCAGGGGCATCCTCAGGGGACTCATCTCCCTGAGTAGCCTTTGTGGGCTTCTTTTGGCTTTTGGCTTGGTGGGGACTTTGGATTTGGAAGTGGAGGCTGTGGGTTCCAGCTGCGTGGGTTTTTCGCAGCCGGCCAGCCTGTTTCAGTGTTTGGTCAGTGTTGTGCCTGGAGTAACCTCGGCTTGAACAGCCATGGCAGGGACCCCAGTGCCAACTAGTCCCTCAGCCTGAAGCTGGTATTCGATCATGGCCATTATGAACCGTGGATACAAGTTCCAACGGTTAGAAAAAGGTTTTGCGGTCATGTCCTTGAGTTCCAAAAATAAGAGATCAGTAAAATTTAAGGTTTTTTCTCAAGGATAGAATACAATACCTGTTGCCACCTTGTGGACATCTGGTCCCACGAAGAGGTCTTGGGAGCCAGACATACATTCACCATGTGGAAGATCAATCGTTGAGGGTGAGGAAGTGTTTCTTCAACAAGGTGGAGGCGGAGAAGTTACCCTGATAGTCATGAGATGTGAAGAGAGATCAAGGGTACCTTTGGGGTAGGAAGTTGGGTAAGTGGCATCATCCAGCTCTAGGGTTTGGCGTAGAGTAGCTGGAGTGATAACCACGGGTTTGCCGTTGACGGAGGACCGGAGTGAGACCTCGGCATTCTGCTCTCCGGTTTGGACAGGACATTTGTCCAAAACTCCGTCAAGGAGTTAGTGTATAGAGTGGGGTTCAAGAGAAAAGCCGTTTTGTATGGTGAGTCATGCATAAGATCGACGGCTTGGTGAAATTTGGGCCATAATGGCGATTTGGTGAGATGGGCGACACAGTTGTGTCGAGGTTTCAGTTGCATGTTCGCCATTAATGGTGTATGGGAATTTCAGAGGTTTTGAAGGATTAGGTCAAGTGAGGAGTAAATGCTCTGAAGGTGGGGTATTTATAGGGTAGGGCAAAGGTTGAAAGAAACTACTGAAGGTTTTGGTGTTAGTTATCAGTTGTTGTAACAACTGATGACGTGGTTTTAACCTTCAGTGGTTGTAACATCTGAGGACTTGGTATTAGTCTTCAGTAGTTGAAACTACTGAGACCTGGTGTTTTGTCCTTCAGATGTTGTGAACGTCTGAAGAGTTACTGTCAGTCGTCAGTAGTTATGAACTACTGATGACCTAGTATTCTTCTTCAGACGTTGGAACAACTGAAGACTTGGTGTTAGCCTTCAGTAGTTGTAAACTACTGAGATCAGTAGTTGTGAACTACTGAAGACATGGTATTGCTTCAGTTGTAAACAACTGAGGACTGTGTTAGCCTTCAGTAGTTGTGAACTACTGATGTCAGTAGTTGTGAACTACTGAAGACATGGTTTTGTCTTTCAGTTGTTATAAACAACTGAGGACTTTGTTAGCCTTCAGTAGTTGTGAACTACTGATGTCAGTAGTTGTGAACTACTGAAGACATGCTTTTGTCCTTCAGTTGTTTGTGTATGAAATATCAGCTGTTTTTATCAGCTGATGAGAAATTACTCATCAGCTGTTTCCGTCAAATCAGTTGTTTCATACTAGCCTCCACACTTACTCATCAGCTCTTTGGCTGATTTTCAGATGTTTCATTGACCCTTCAGCTCTTGTGAATATTTATGCCTTCAGCTCTTGTGATCAGATGTTCACAAGTGCTGATGAAATATTCTTCAGAGCTGGTGAACAAATTTGTCTTCAGTATTTGTGTAAGATTACACATCAGTACTTATGAGCAAAATTTGTTCTTCAGTACTTATTTATTTGAAATCATACATCAGTAGTTGTAATCCACCTCACTACATCAGTTGTTTTTCAATAAATAATGTACATCAGTACTTTGAGTCATTTTAGTCTTCAGTAGTTGTGAAAGAGCTGAAGACTAAATTACTCATCAGTACTTATATTGACCTTTGCTCTTCAGTAGTTGTGAACTAAGAATACCAGCATAGGTCAAATCAATCAAGCTGCAGTATACCAAGCCTTAGTACCAAATTTTGGAATGTGGCACTATCTAAAGGCTTAGTAAAAATGTCTGCAAGCTCATCAGCACTAGTACAAACTTAGGATCAATCAGACCTTTCTCATAGCAATCCCTGATAAATGATGTCTGATCTCAATATGTTTGGTCCTTGAGTGCTGGACTGGATTCTTAACAATACAGAGAGCTGAAGCACTATCCATTAATAATGGAGTCTTAGTCTCAGTAATGCCATAATCCAGAAGTTGGTTCTGAAGCCAGAGTATTTGAGAGGTACAGCTTGCAGCAGCAATATACTCAGTTTCAGCAGTGAATGTAGCAATGGATGTTTGTTTCTTACTCTGCCAAGAAACTAAACAATTGCCTAGGAATTGGCAACCACCAGAAGTGGATTTTCTGGTGACTTTGCATCCTGCATAGTCACTATCAGAGAAAGCAACTAATTTGCAAGAATGCCCAGCTGAATACCAAAGACCTAGTGATTGGGTACCTTGCAGATATCTAAAGATCCTTTTGACTGCAATCAAATGAGATTCTTTAGGTGCAGCCTGAATCTAGCACAAGCACATGTTGAAAACATGATGTCTGGTCTAGAAGCTGTAAGGTACATTAAGGACCCAATCATACATCTGTAAGGGTTTCATCACCGCTTTACCTTTCTGATCTACATCTAGTTGTGTGATGCTGCTCATGGGAGTAGAACAGGGCTTACAGGTTTGTAAATCAAACTTATTCAACAACTCTTTGGTATACTTGGACTGATGGATGAAAATTCCATCATCCAGTTGTTTGATTTGCAAACCCAGAAAGTACTGTAATTCTCCCATAGCACTCATTTCAAATCTCGCTTCATAAGCTTTGTAAATTCATCACACAACTTTGGATCAGAGGATGCAAAGATGATATCATCAACATAAATCTGAACAAGGAGCTTATGTTGTCCCACAGTCTTGATGAATAGGTTTTATCAATGGTGCCCCTAGTAACTTATTCTCTAGAAGAAAGGTTGAGAGTGTCTCATACCAGGCTCTAGGTGCTTGCTTCAGCCCATAGAGAGCCTTATCAAGCTTGTACACCCAATCAGGATGTTTATTGTCCTCAAAGCCTGGTGGTTGACACATATAAACCTCTTCTTTTATTTTTCCATATAGGAAAGCACTTTTGACATCCATTTGATAAACCTTGAGACTGTGAAAGGCAGCATAAGCTAGGAACAGTCTGATTGCTTCCAGTCTGGCCACAGGTGCAAAGGTCTCATCATAATCGATGCCTTCCTCCTGTGCAAACCCTTGGACAACCAGTCTGGCCTTGTTCTTGACAATTTGGCCCTTCTCATCTGTTTTGTTCCTAAATACCCACTTGGTGCCTATAGCACACTTATCTTTGGGTAATGGAACAAGCTCCCACACTTGCTGTTTCTTGAATTGAAGAAGCTCAAGCTGCATAGCTTCCACCCATCCATTGTCTCTTAAAGCAATATGATAGTTCTTTGGCTCTTGCTGACTGATGAAGAGAGCATAGAAGCAGAAGTTGGACAATGATTCCTGGTTGAAACTCCAGCTTGGATATCACCAATGATTTGTGAAGTGGGGTGATTCTTGAGCTCTTGATAAACTATAATATCTGTGCAAGTGTTTGTAGACCCATCAGCAGCAACAGTGGTGATGGAGATTCCTGAAACCATGTAGAGGATGGCAGCTCAAATGAAGTAGAGCAAGCAGAAATCTCATCAGCATTTGTAGTGGATGGAGCTGCTGAGGCTACAGGAGCATCAGGTTCAGTGAACTTAGGCAGATTGTCACTGATCCTGAAGAGGTGAGTACTGACTTCATCATCATCAGTACCACCAGGTGAAGATCTAGTGACAGGCTCAACAGATGGAGGTTGATAAGGAACATATTGCAGTATGTCCAGATCAAACAACTCCACAGGGTTTTGTGGAATCTTGTCCTTTGGAGATTCAATGAACTTAACATGCAAAGTTTCTTCAACCCCTTCGGTTCTACAGTTGAAGACTCTGTATGCTTTGCAAGTTGATGAATAGCCAACAAAGTACCCTGCATCCACCTTACTAGCAAACTTATGGAGTGGGTTGCTAGTGTTGAGAATAAAACAAGGACACCCAAAGGCTCTAAAGAATGAAATAAGAGGAGCCAAATGATGAAGAACTTCATAAGGAGTCTTCATCAACCTCTTATTTACTAAAGCTCTATTTTGAACATAGCAAGCTGTATTGACAGCTTCAGCCCAAAAGGTCAGTGGCAATCCAGAGTCAATGGCAATCCAGAGTCAGCCAACATTGACCTTGCTGCTTCAATGAGAGTCCTGTTCTTTCTCTCCACCACTCCATTCTGCTCAGGAGTTCTAGGAATGCTAAACTGCCTTCTAATTCCCTTGGACAGGTAGAGGTCATCAAGTGTGTAGTTTCTAAATTCTGTTCCATTGTCACTCCTCACACACTTGACCTGTAGGGAATATTGCTTTTCTACTTGTAACACAAAGTTCATTATTGTCTTTGCTGCTTCATCCTTGGAGTGCAAGAAGAAAGTCCATACAAACCTGGAGTAATCATCTACAATTACCAGGCAGTATTTCTTCTTTGCCATGCTCATTACTCTGACAGGACCAAAGAGATCCATGTGCAGAAGTTGTAAGCAGGCAGTGGACTTTGGTTCTTCTATTGAAGGGAATGAAACTTTGTGTTGTTTTCCTTTCAAGCAAGCAGTGCAGTCATCTTCATACTTGAACTCCTTCAGAGGCAATCCTCTTACTAAACCATGGCTTATAAGCTGATTCATGTTCTTGAAATTTACATGACCCAGCCTTCTATGCCATAGTGTAGATCTTGAGGAGATGCCTTGGAGAATAGGCAAGGATGGCCTTTTAGATCCATCTTTTTGGAAAGATCCAAGGCATACACTCTTCCTGTCCTGTTGGCCTTCAGGAGAGTGTGTTCATCCAATGCCTTGTCAATCAAACTCAGAACTTTGGATGACAGAATCCGACAGTTCTGGCTTGTGAAAAGGGCAACATGGCCTTTGTCACACATTTGACTGACACTCAAGAGGTTGTACTTGAGATTCTCCACATGGTTAACATCATCAAACCTTATTTCCCCGTTGGAAACAAAGCCTTTTCCGATGATGTAACCCTTTGCATCATTGCCAAAAGAAACAAATCCCTTCTTTCCTTGAGAGTAGTCATTAAGAAGGGAACTGCTTCCTGTCATGTGCATGGATCCTCCACTGTCTACATACCAGATGCTTTTAAGGCATGTTGAAGAACCCTGCAAACACAACCATGTGTTAGTTTGTCTTGGAGACCCAAACCTGCTTGGTTTTGGGTCTGTTCTCAGCTACAGGTGCAGCACTAATAGTTGTGTTGTGTGTGGCAGCTTGAGGTGAAGAAGATGGTACAGAAGAGGAACCCTTTGGCTTGGACTTCCTTTTCTGTGGTTTCAACACAGGAGCATCTAAGTGGTTGACTCTTCCCACTAGCTGCTGAACCATCATCACCAATTGTGTCTGATTCTGTGATAGGGCTTTCAGCTCTTCAGACACATTGGAGTTTGCTGATGATGAGTTCCTATGTTGTACCATCTTTTTCTGAGCAACCTCAGCTGTTGCCTGAGTTATCCCTACCTTCTTTTTAGATTTAGCTTTGGGCTTAGGGATTTCAGGTTTGGATGTTGCTAATACAAACTTGGTTTCAAACTCATTCTTCATTTTATTGATGCTCTCAGTGATTTGCTCCTTCTGTTTGAGTTTGGAACCCCTTTTGTACCAGCAATCATCAGTAAGATGATTGAATAAGCCACATATCTCACATGGCTTTTTCTTCATCTTATGCTGATCATCAGCTGAAGAGGATTTAACTGCTGAAGACTTGTTCTTCAGCTGTTTGTCATCAGTACTAGCAGTTTTTTCCTAGTGCCTGCTTTCCTGGTATCCTCTCTAGCTGTTTTCAAACCTTTCCTACTGTTAGTTTTCTTCTCTTTAGTGCTAACAGTATTTGAGGTTTGAACTTCAGATGTTGTCACTTGCTCTCCAGTACCTTCAGTACTTCTAGTGACAACTCCTGAGTTGATCAGCCTTTTGGTCATGTGACAGTCTATCTCTGATGATGCTGAGATAGAGGATAGTAAGTCACATGATGAGAAGGATTGGTTATTGCTCTCCCCATCAGATTCAACTTCTGCTCTTGAAATGAAGTCTGTGGGAGAGCAGTGTGATTATAACTAATACCAAACTTCACATTGGAAGCTGTTTGCTTGCTAAGAAGCATTTCAAACCCTTGCATGATTGCACCCATCGATCACACTCAACTTGGGTGGTTGCAAGAGTTTCCTTGAGATCTTTGTACTTCTCAAGAAGTACATCTTCCCTAGCTTTAGCATCTTTGATTTGGCAGTTAAGCTTGTAAATCTCATCATTTTTATCTTTTAGAACAACCTCAAAATCAGCTTTTCTTTTGGAAATAGTGTGCTCAAGCTCAAGATTTTTATCTATTAAAGCTAGATTTGCTTCTCTAATAGAAGCAAATGCTGCTATGCATGACTCTGAACAAAGCTTGGCTTTTGCCTCAGTGGATACCTGAGATGAGGCATTAGATGATGACCCTTCAGCAGAATCAAGGCCATCAGAGCAAGATTTCCAAAAGGTTGATCACCACCATGTTGACCAGCACCTTGGAGTAGTGGTTCCTGACCAGATAGCTCTTCTGGTAGACTACTCCAGTCAACAGCAGTTAGGGTGAAAAAGCTTTGCTGTTGAGGTTGTGTGTGGTGATGAGATTGGGAAGAATGAGGCTCTGGAAGAGCATGAGGTGGTTGAGCCGAGGGTGCTTGAGTTTGACCAGGCTGAGGCATGTAGTAACAGGGGTAAGGATAAGGCATATGACCCTGTGGCACAAAAAAGCAGGTGGTGCCTGTGCCTGAGATGGATGGGTACAACTGTAGGAAGGTTGCCCTTTGTGCTGTGAGCTATTGCTGGGAAAAGTCACAAAGGGTGCAGATGAGTTAGATCCAGATGATCTACACTCTCTTGCAAAGTGTCCAAGCCTTTGGCACTTGTGACACCTCAACTTGCTCTTGTCAAATCCAACTTTGGTTTTGCCAGAGAGTCCTGGGAATTTCCTACCAGTTCTTTTGTAGAACTTCTGAGATCGGATATTTGTCATTGCCATTTGGTTCAAATATCCATCTCTTCCAGATCATCATCTGGAATGCCCTTCAAATCCTCCATCAGAAAACACAAGTTGTCACCACCACCTCCTGAACTACTAACACCAACAAAAGCTTGTTCTGAGTTTGTAGAGAAATCAATATGCTCATCATAAGAACTTTCTGATGAAGCATATCTGACTCATGACTTATCAAGGCAGCATTACCTTGGACAAAGTCATCAGCAAGTTTGCCAGATGATGACAACTTCCTCTTTTGCTCTACCTCTCTCTCAAAAGTAAGCAATTTCCCATGGAGTTGGGTGAGAGATAGAGTGTCCAGGTCAGCACTGGAGCGTAGGACAATGGTATATGTGTCCCATCTCTCAGGCAATGACCTGAGGAACCTGTTGTTCATCTGGCTTTTGGAGTACTCTTGTTTAACCATCTTCAGCTCAGAGATTAAACAAGAGAACCGCTCAAACTGCTGGGTCAAAGTCTCACCCTTTCTATATGAGAAAGTCTCATATTGTTGGGCAAGGATTTCCCTATGTTTGCTAAGACCGAATCAGTTCCTCCAAATTGTTCCTTTAGAGCAACCCCATAGGTCATGAGCAGACTCATGATGCAAGAGCCCTGAATATATCTCATTTGGAATGGCCATGGCTAAAATTCCATGGGCTCTAGCATCAATTTCGAACAGCTTTAGATCTTCGTCCGAATATTGTTCAGGTTTCTTGGCAACCTGTTCATTAGATTCCGGGACGCTCACCATAGGCTTGTATGGCCCATGCACCACTGACTTCCAACAACCAGCACTGTTGACAGCCAAGTGGTGTAGCATACGTCTTTGCCATATGTTATACTCGTTTCTAACCAGTATTGTGAGGATCATTGGTTTGTGTTGTCATCTCAGGTTTTGGTCCAAAACAAGTTTAAACACAACAAAAGTAACTCAAAACCACCAAAAGACCTCAAGATTTTGGCCGGAAACAGCAGAAGCTCACTCTCTATGGCTAACTCTTGCAAATTGCTAATTCGATCAAACTGAGAGATCAAAAGCAGTTTCAATGATCAATAGTGAAATCGATCAATGATTAACCTGCTCTGATACCATTTGACAGGATCTCAGCCTCTCTCGTTGATCATTAGATTATGTTTGCAGCGGATTTAGCACATTAATTAGCAATTAAAGCAAGAACATAAAAGATATTTCAAATTAAAGCATAAACATAGAGAGAAGAGTTTCTGCTAAACAATAAATGTTCTATTGGTCGCACGTTTCGGCAATTAAAACAGTATGGTTACCCATCCTTTTATAGGCGGCAAAAGGATGGGCATGATGTCCTTTTTCTGACATCACTGAATATTCAAATTACAACTGACAAAACATAAAACTACTGAAGATGTCAACAACTGACATCTTCTTACAAAAGTTCCTAAGTGCTGACAAAAGTAAACTACTGAAATCCTACAACGACTGAAGAACAAACTCTTCAGTCGTTTATAACTACTGATACTATAACAACTGAAGAACATGCTCTTCAGTTGTTGTACAACTACTGAAAGTAAATAAACTACTGAAAAGGAAAAACCACCACAACAACTGAAGAAGACTTCTTCAGTTGTTGTGACAAACTCTGAGTCTTCAGTACTTGGTCTTCAGACTTGGCTTCAGATGATATAACAACTGATGACTTCAGTAGATATCATCAGTTGTTGTCTTCAGTCTTTGTCTTCAGACTTTGTGCTTCAGTAGAAGGTCTTCAGTTCTTTAGTTCTTCAGCTTTTGATGCTTCAGTACTTGGTCTTCAGTACTTGAAGTCTTCAGTACTTGTAAGATCAGTACTTTAGACTTCAGTATTTGGTCTTCAGTACTTTGGAGTCTTCTTCAGCTGATGTTCTTCAGTTCTTTGATCTTCATACTTTGTTCTTCAGACTTTGTCATAACAGCAGAAGGCTGGAGCTAAGATGCTCTCGAGTTTGACATTCAAGCAAGAGAACACAATAGCTGATGATAGTCTTCAGATGTTCTCGAGTCTGACATTCAAGCAAGAGAACATTGTAACTGATGGGAGTCTTCAGCAGTTGTAGCAGTGGCATGTGGGACTTAGAGGTTTTCCTGATCTTGGCTCATTGGTTCTTTGGTCCAACACATACATTTCTATTCTTGTCATGTGGATGTCCCTACACATAAGGTGAAATTTTAGATACTATTGGAAACCCAGGCCTTGTTGGTCTTAGGTTCTTCCAATGTAGATGTGATAATTGAACAAAATGAATGCGTGGGGGTTCATGTAACACCCGAGAATTTTGACAAAATAAAAGAAAGGAAAATACTAAGAAAAGAAAGGGGAAAGTATCTTGAAAGAAAGTAAAAAGAACATAATTGGAGGGCTAAAGTACAAAAAGCACAAAACTTAAATATTTAATAATACTTTGAGTATGGCCGCCCATATATGGTACCAACTTCTACTTTTGTCGACCAAAAGAAAAGAAGAAGAAAAAGAAGAGTTTTTTAGTTTTAGAGAGAGAAAAGAAGCTGTTCTTGGCCTAGGTAAGTTTTCTTGCTTAATTGGTTCGGTTTTGTTAGGTTTTCGACCATGAAACGAGTTTTACATGTTCTTATTTGTTATGTGTTCGGATTTTTTGTGTTTGTGGTGTTAGAAACACAAAGATTTCTCAAATTTAAAGGGGTGTGTGTGGAAGCAGTCAAGGTGAGTTCTAGACCCCGGTTCTACATGTTTTTAAACTTCTTTGGGGCTGAAAATCCATGTAAATGATTTTATAATTACTATGTGTGTTACCCGAATGTAAGTATGTGTATGCATGTTAGTGTTTAATGGTTATTGATGTTATTTTGATGCTTAGAATGGTAAGAATAAGTCAAGAACAGATTAGAATTAAGATTGGGACTAAAAATAACTTAGGGACGTTATATAGGTGTTCATGCACCCAAATAGGGCTCATGCGCATAGAATATTGGCTTGGAATGGCTAAGTATACCTCATGCGCCCAAACAGTACCCTCATGCGCCCAAATAATCTGCTCATGCACCTAAGTGTTAGTCATGCGCCTGAATTGCCTCATGCGCCTAAATATTGCCTTAGTAATACTAAGGGGCTGTTTGAAAAGGGGCTGACCAGGGCTGACCACTGACTGGCTGACTCGGTCACCGGTCAGCCCGTTTGATACGCGGTTCGTTTCAGCTGACCAGGTCCAAGACGGCTGACCCAGACCTGAAAATCAAAAATGCTGACCCGGCTGACCACCCCGGCGACCACCCTTGCGCGACCGAATCTCCCCTACCGGTCCTCCCCTCCACCCGACCCTCTTCACCGCCGCCCTTCCTCCGATCGATCACCCACCTGCGCAACCCATCTCCTTGGCCGATCATCCACCTGCGGTCTCCCCTCGATATGCCCGTCGGTGGTGAAGGTGGTGGCGGCCGATCATTTTGTGGTGAGTGTGTGTGAGTGTGTGTGTGTGTTGTGTGTGCGTGTGTGGGGAGAAGAGAGGAAGAAGACAGTTTGTGGTTATGTGGTTGTGATTGTGTTTTGTGGTTGTGGTTATTATTATTAATTTTATTATTATTATTATATTATTATAATTATTATTATATTATTATTATTATTATTATATTATTATTATTATATTGTGATGCGATAGTTACCTATGTGTTGAATGATATGTATTATGATTATTATGATTATGATTATGATTATTATGATTGTTATGGTTACCGCCTTTGTTAACGAGTCGGGGGTCTCTTCGGAAGCGGTCTCTCTATCTCTCAGGATAGAGAGAAGACTTGCCACCACATACCCCTCCCAGACCCTGCTCTTCAGCGGGATACACTGGGTATGTTTGTGTTGTTTGTTATTATTATTATTATATTATATATTATTATTATTATTATTATTATTATTATTATTATTATTATTATTATTATATTATTATTATTATTTATCATTTCACACTCAATTAGCAGAGAAATTTAACAGAAGTGTATATAGCGGTTATTTTTTTCATTCAGCAGAGTCAGTTAGATACATAATCAAACAACCAAGTTTCAGTCAGATACAGACTCAGTCAGAAACTTCTTACTGGCTCAGCTTCTGACTCAGTCAGATCTTACTCAGTCAGCGCAATCAAACAGCCCCTAAGTGTAAGCTCATGCTCCTGAACAGTAGTTCATGCGCCTAAGTATTAGGCTCAGACGCCTAAGTGTACCCCAGCGCCCAAATAGTGCCCATGCGCCCGAAGTGGCTCATGCGCCTAAGTGTTGAAACGCCTAAGTGAGGCTCATGCACCTGCATAGTGGAAAAACACCTAAGCAGTTCTCATGCGCCTGCATAGTGCAAAGCGCCTGAAACACTTGGAATTTTTCTGAAATTTTGGAAAGATCAGAATTTTAGGGTTTGACCATAGTTTGACTTAAGACTTATATTTGTTCATTTTATGAATGTTTATGGTTTGATTTTATGTTCCATATTATATATTATCATGTGACTTTACGTGGTGTGTTTACGCTTGTATACGTAAAGTATTATTATAAAAAGTCTTGCAAGCAAAATGAAAGGAGGTTCACAACTCATTGTGAGTTGCTAGCTCAACTGTGTGTAATATAGCGTGCGATTTTGGCTAGCCCATGAGGGTTCACGCACAGGGGGATCAGTTTTGGTGTCTGATCCATAAAACAAAATAGGATCCTTATCACTTTACCCCGGAAATAAGGCGGCTGTGTGCCAGGAATAAGGCGGTTGCGTGCCCAACGATCGGGGTAAAGTTATGATAGGATCTAGAAACAGTGAACGATAATGATAAAGTATGAAATGAACGAATACGTGTGATAATGAATGATGAATGACGTTATACCTTTTGTATGTATGATGAATGCTCGCGTACGAAAGTAAAGAAAGTATTTTATTGAGAAAGAGTGTTTTCATATATAAACTGTATAAAGTATTTCAATACCTTAAAACTAAAACTCACTCAGCAAAGCTGACTTTTATGCATTTTCAGTTGGCAGGTAATTTTGGTAAGGATGGCATGAGGGTGAATCTACTCGGCAGGACAAGACTAGCATCCATGCATGCATAATATTATTGTTGTTTTGTATTGAAATTAATAGATGCTTTTGTAACTTAAATAATGTTGTATTGCTTAAAAATAGTAATTATCAATGAAACGAATGGTTTTTATGAATTTAATCCCAGTGCTTAATCTTATGAAATGAGTATTGTTTTATATAATAATGCGATGATTGTCGAACTGTGAGGTCTCGAGGAACGGGGCCTTACAAGTTGGTATCAGAGCTAAAGTTTAAGTGAATTGGGTAAAATATTTTCAAAAACCTAATCTTAAAAAGAGAATGGGACTAAAGGAAAGGGATGCCAGCCCGAGTAGCTACGTGCCATCAGGTATTTCTTTTCTCAACGTTAACTGGTACTATGTGCGTGTGCTATTTGATTATGTGCTCATAGTAGATTTAGATACTGATGTAGTCAGGATAGTAAATGCTTGGGGTGTGAAGAGTAAAGTAAGTGGCTAATCACAACTGGCCACTATAATTAGGGACTTACTATACTTAACGTAAACTGAGCTATTACCTTGAATGACCGTGTTAGTGTTTGAATCATATAGTGATTAGAGAATGGTTGGAGGTAGATTGTCTAAGGCCTCTAGGGGTGGAGTACATGGTGGACGTGGTGCTGAACTGTGTGTTACGAGTAATAGGGCTAAGACTACTAAGAGGACCTGTGAAAAGCCCGAGATCCATCACCAGGAAGGTGCTGATGAGAGTGCGAACTTAAGGGCCTCGGTGAAAGAGGCAGTAGTGGAGGAGGTTCATCAAGTCATGTAGACGATTCTGCCGTCTATGGTGATTGAAGTGATTAAGGTTGTGAGGGAGGATGAACAGAAAGAGAGGAAGGAAAAGAGGGGGACCACTGGGGGAGGAGAAAGAGAACAATCGGAGACTGAGACGGTTGTCTCTAGTGAAAAGGAGGAGGAAGAAGTGGTGCAGGAAACTGCACGGGGCTGTAATTACGGGGAATTTGAGAGATGCAAGCCCCTAACATTCAATAGGAACGGCAATGCTGTTGTTGCTCACCGATTGGTGAGGGAGATGGAGTCGGTGCTTGATATCAGCGAGTGCCGAGAAGGTCAGAAGGTGAAGTGTGCTACCCACTAGTTTGTGGACTCGGCCTTATGCTGGTGGGACAACATCGTCCACGCCGAGGGTGCAGGGCCATTGGCAGGATGAGATGGCCAGAACTAAAAAATTTGGTGATTGAGGGTTCTATCCTCACAAAGAGTTGGATAAAATTGAGAGGGAGTTCCTGCAGCTGGAGGCGGGAACTATGACGCACCAGCAGTATACCACAAAATTCAATGAGATGGTAAGGCTGGTGCCAGATCATGTGACTCAGAAATCAAGGAAGATCAAGAGGTACATTTAGGGTCTACTGACAGATATCCGCAGACATCTGATTGCCGCCCGGCCAGGTACGTTCAAGTAGGTAGTCAATTTGGCGGGAAGACTATATGATACGAGGGAGGTGTGGCCGTGGCAGAGGGAAGCAAGAAGAGTGGTAGTGACAAGAACTAGAATGGGAAGCGGTTTGGTCATGGCAGTTTCACCCCAAACAATAAGAGGACGAGGGTGGATGACCGTAGGGTGGCGTCATCAAGCTTGGGGATGAGGAAGTGTGGCAGATGTGGAAGGGAGGACACAGGCGAATGTAAATGGGGAGAGAATGTGTGCTTCAAGTGTGGAAAGCCCGGTCATGTGGCGAAGATGGGTGGAGTTATACGATGTTATAACTGTGGCGAGGAAGGCCATATGAGCAGAGATTGCAAGAAGCCACGGGTCGAGAGTTCTGGGATGAAGAAGCTGGAAGAAGAAGGATAGAGGGCAAATGTTAGAGCCTTCACGATGACCATAGAGGAGGCCAGGGTAGACCGTGACGTCGTGTCAGGTATGTTTCTAGTAAACCAAACTTGTGCCTTGGTATTATTTGGTTCTGGTGCTAGTAGGAGTTTCATTACTACCGCTTTCTATGCTAAATTGCCTATTGGTAGTAGAAGTATTGACAAGCCATTCGATGTAGAAATTGCTATTGGTATGTCTACTAGAATTTCTGCTAGAATAGAAGATTGTGATATGGAACCAGAAGGCCATAGGTTTTCTGCTAAATTATACGTGATGCCCCTAGGAGGATTCGATGTAGTACTAGGGATGGATTGGTTTGCCACCTACGAGGCAAATATTATGTGCCGCAAGAAGATGATTTGATTGAACACGCCCAACGGAAGTTCGGTGATGGTGTACGGCACTCGCGTCACTATGGTTCAGAAGATGATTTCGATGACGGTGGTAGAGAATTGCACGAAACATGGATGTAATGCCTACCTGACTTATGTAAAGGATATGGACACGTCGGTACCATAATTGTCTGATGTACTAGTGGTGTATGACTTTCTAGACGTGTTCCTAGAAGATTTACTAGGTGTGCCACCGGATCACGAGATTGAATTTCAAATTGATTTAGTACTCGGTGCTCAACCCGTTGCCAAAGCATCGTATCGATTAGCTCTGATTGGGATGAAGGAACTCATGGTTCAACTGTAGGAGTTGATGGATAAAGGGTTCATCTGACCAAGTATCTCTCCTTGGTATGCTCCGATCTTGTTTGTTAAGAAGAAAGACGCTAGTATGAGGATGTGCATAGACTACCGGGAGTTAAACAAGTTAACAGTGAAGAACAGATATCTTTGAAAGGATCTTAGCCTCTAGTTTGATCAATTAGGTTGTATTCGCAGCGGATTTAGCACGAGAATTAAACAAATAAGCAAGAACACAAATGATTTTGCATGTAACAGTAAAATTATAGAGAGAGAGAATAATTCTGCGAAAAGGTGTTTTCTATTGAATCACACGCTTCGGCAAGGATTACAATTAGGTCATCTCCTTTTATAGGATATATGACGTATGCTGATGTCACTTGATAGTGACATCAAACGGTTATTAACCAACTACTGAAAGAACACTAAACTACTGAAGATGTCAAACAGCTGACATCTTCTTACAAAAAATAAGTGTTCTAACTTATTACAAACTACTGAAGAAAAGAAACTACTGAAAGTATTACAACGACTGAAGAACAAGCTCTTCAGTCGTTTACAACTACTGAACTATAACAGCTGAAGAACAAACTCTTTAGCTATTGTACAAACTACTGAAAAGAGAAATACAAACTACTGAAAAAGAAAAACCATCACAACAACTGAAGACAACTTCTTCAGCTGTTGTGACAAACTCTAAAGCTTCAGCACTTGGTCTTCAGACTTTGATCTTCAGATGTTTCATCAGCTGATGACTTTAGTAGTTGTCATCAGCTGATGTCTTCAGTCTTTGTCTTCAGACTTTGTGCATCGGTTGTCAATCTTTAGTTCTTCAGTACTTCAGCTTTTGATCTTCAGCACTTGACTTCAGTACTTGGGATCTTCAGCTGTTGTTCTTCAGATCTTTGATCTTCAGCTGTTGAAGTCTTCAGTCTTTGTCAAACTACTGATGAAGCTTTCAGCAGTTGTTGTGATGTCTTGTGGGACTTAGAGGTTTTTCTGATCTGGCTCATTGGTTCTTTTGGTCCAACAATCTCCTCCTGAACCAATACAGCCAAAACCTCTAAGCAATTTATTCTTCCACTTATTGATGGCAGGAAGATTGGTCTTTTTCCTTCTTGATCAGATTAGAAGATGACCCAATTAAGCACTAGCCTAGGAAGAGGTCTTAAGAATTTGTTTGGCATAGTATGGATGGGAACTCTGTTTTGGGGAACTGTACATAGAGTTGTTGTCCCATCCATAAGACCTACTTCCCAATTATGAGCCTGTAGGATTCTCTGGTGTAGGCCTCTAAAAACGTCACTTGTTCCTCCACGGTAAGTACTTCTGCCTCACCTTCAAAGAATCCTTCAGGCCCATAGAGCTCTGAGATGTATTTGGCCTGTTTACCACTTTTGAGCTCCACAGTTGTTATGGCCCTATAGGCGAATTCATCTGGGTGATTACCCTCTAAGAACAACTGGAGCTCATTTCTCTGAAGTTTCTCAAACCTCTTGTAGACTAACCCCTTTTAACAACTCTGTTCTCCAACATCTTTTGTGGTGGGAGGTTAGCCTGATAGGTTTTCTTGAAATCTTCTATGATCTCCCAGGGTGATATTACAATGGCCAAGGAGATCTCTTCACCTACGATCCTTTTCACTAGGCTATCGTATCTCTTTGGTATATCTTTCTTCATAATTCTGTGAGACATCCTAGGATCAGGCCAAATACTCACTTTGTCCTTTTGAAATTGGAATGTATGCCTTAAAGTGAATAATCTCAGAGCTTGTTTCCTCATGTTTATGATTGATGAGGAAGCAGCATAGGCTTTATTTACTCTTTTCAATAGCTCCTCATCATGTAGCCTATGCTGCTGTTCTTCTTTAAGCTTACCTTTATAGCTTCCATTTGTGAGGTAGGAGTGATGGGAGTGATGGGTAAAGTTCTGGGTTTCAGCAAAGATAGGACTGCAGAGAGAGGCAACCTATCTTCTTCCTCATCATCCTTTTCTTCTTCTTCTTATAGCCTCAGCACCCTTCTCTTCCTCTTCAAGGGTGCATCATCGACTATGGGTTTTGAAGGAGAAGGGGTTGGTTTTGTGGGTTGTGTTTGGGTTTGTGTTGGTGTGGGAGATTGAGCAGGCTTTGCTAGCAGTCTGGATATTAGTGAAGATTTGGTTTGTTTTGCTAGCAAAATCCTGTTCCCAGCACCAGTTTCAGAAAGGGCTTCTATGACCAGTCCCTTGGTGAAATCCCCAGCCGAACAGATCTTGGTGGCTATAGCCAAGATGCTGTCCCTGGTCCATGACTTAATATCTAGGACTGGTCTCCCCAAGTACTTCGAAATAAACCTAGTCATAGCCTCAAGTCTCTCTCTTTCCTCTTGGCTATAACTGGTCCATCGGTATTCTATTTCCTTCATCTCCAACTTCCTAATTTCCTGATCTAGCAAGGCAGTATCCGTGTCAAAGCCTTGCCTGAACAGCAGACCAATGATAGAGTCCATTGATCGGCTATGCTCAGCATCAGCCTCCATGACCAGGACTACTAGATTAGTCTCCTTTATCACCTTCTCTCCCTCCTTCTCACCTTTCTTCTTTTTATAAGTGACACTGAAATCTTTTTGGATTTTCAGCCACTTTTATCTGTTCAGCTCTCTCCTCCCTCTCCTTCTCCTTCCCCTTTACCCTCTCAGTCTCCTCACCCACATCCCTCTCTTTTACCACCTCTTCCACCACTTCTTGCTCCTCCTCTATCCTCTTCCTCTTTGCTTTCACTAATGTCTCCCCCTTTTTGGGTGCATTGGTTAGGGTTTGACTATCAGAAAGCGCCTTAACTACAGCAACTTCCACCAAGGGTTGTATTTGGGAGGGAAACCTCTCATCAAGGGTTTTCATTACAATGTCTGTGATTATTGGTGTGATGAGAGGCAGGGAATTTTGGAGGATAGCAACTAATTGCTCAGGAGGGTTCTGGTCCTGAGAACTACTGCCAGAAGTAGTGGCTGGTGGCTGAGTTTGTGGGAGTGGCTGAGTATTTGGGAGACCTTCAGGTGAAGGTGCCATCTGTGGGTGTATGGTGGCAGATGGACTTTGATCCTGAGACATTTTGGCAAGCAGATCTTTGAGTCTGCTTACCTCATCCTCTAGGATGGTGTTTTGTGCAACGACATCATAGAAGAAGCACAGGTCATCATCAGTTTGCACTGAATAACCTGACCTCCTGACTATGTCAGGATGTACATGCACTGAGTGTGGCTCAGTAGTTGCATGTGCCCCTTTGTCTTGGTTTTGGGGACTTCCAGCCTCCGGATTGTATCCATCATCGGCAGTTGCCTCTGGTGAGGTCTTATTGATGTTACCAACTTCTTCCTGCTCATATGCTGATGCAGGGGAAGTGGCAGCCTCACCAGAATATCCTATCTCCCTAGCTACACGGGGAGATGAGACATGTGATTCTCTGTGTTGTGGGCTCCCATCAACACTTGTGTCCACCCTCTCTTCGGTTGGAGTTTGCCCAGTTAAGATTGGTTTCTGGGGAGAGGGTGGAGTGGTAAGATGGGTCAACACTTCTGCAATAATTAATGTAGGGCTTTTAGTGGTGGTTGCAGTAGGAGATGGGGTAGAAGCAGGATGCACATGGGGAGAAATGTGCGTTTCAATGGCAACCTCCTCAATTGAGAAAGGTTCCAGACATGTGGCAGCCCCAGAAATGGTTGCATCAGGATCCTGTAAGGAGGAAGCCTGTGCGGTTGTGGTAGGTGGAGTCATGGTGATTGCTAGGAGAATCTGGCCAGCAGTCACTTCCTGCGTTTGTTGTGCAGGGGCATCCTCAGGGGACTCATCTCCCTGAGTAGCCTTTTTGGGTTTCTTTTGGGTTGGGCTTGGTCGGGACTTTAGACTTGGAGGTGGAGGCTGTGGGTTCCAGCTGCGTGGGGTTTGCACAGCTTGGCAGCCTTTTTGAGTGTCTGGTTGGTGTTGTGCCTGGAGTATACCTCAGCTAATACAGCCGTTCAGGGACTCCAGTGCCAACTAGTCCCTCAGCATTAAGCTGGCTCTCTATCATGGCCATAATGAACCGTGGATATAAAATCCAACGGTTTGCAAATGGTTTTGAGGCCATGTCTTTGAGTTCCAAAATATTATTTTAGTAAAATTAATGGCTGTTCTCAAAGATAGAGTACAATACCTGTTGCTACCTTGTGGACATCTAGTCCCATGAGGATGTCTTCGGGGCCAGACAAACATTCACCATGTGGAAGATGAGTCGTTGTGGATCAGGGAAATGTTATTTCAGCAAGGTGGAAGCAGAGAGGTCACCCTGATAATCATGGTGGTGAAGGAGAGATCAAGGTTCCCTTTAGGGTAGGCAGTTGGAAGGGTGGCATCCTCCAGCTTTAGGGTTTGTCGGATAATAGCTGCAGTGATGACCACGAGTTTGTTGTTCACGGATGACCGGAGAGAGACCTCGCCGTTGTTCTCTCCAGATCGAATGGTAACGTTCATCCAGAACTCTGATAGGGAATCGGCATGAATTTGGATTTAATAGGAAGGCCGTTTGGTATGGTGAGTCGGTCATCAGATCAATGGCATTATGAAATTTTGACCAGAAGGGCGATTTAGTAAGGTGTGCGACACAGTTGTGTCGGGGCTTGAGTTGCATGGTCGCCATTAATGGTGTATAGGAAGTTTCAGAGGTTTTTGAAAGTTAGGTCAAGTGAGAATGAAAAGCTCTAAAGGTTTGGTTGGGTATTTATCGGCTAAAAGAAAACTACTGAAGGGTTTGGTGCTAGTCATCAGTTGTTGAAACTACTGATGACATGGTATTAACCTTCAGAAGTTGTAACATCTGAGGACTTGGTGTTAGTCAACTACTGAGACCTTGGTTTTGTCCTTCAGATGTTGTAAACGACTGAAGACTTGTTGTTAGTCATCAGTAGTTATAAACTACTGAAGACATGGTTTTCATCTTCAGACGTTGTAACAACTGAAGACTTGGTGTTGGTCTTCAGTAGTTGTAAACTACTGACATCAGTAGTGATAACTACTGAAGACATGGTTTTGCTTCAGTTGTTGTAAACAACTGAGGAATTGGTGTTAGTCATCAGTAGTTGTGGAACTACCGAAGACATGGTTTTGTCCTTCAGTTGTTTGGGTATGAAACAACAGATGTAGGTATCAGCTGAAGAGTAAAGTTACTCATCAGCTGTTTCCGTCAATTCAGTTGTTTCATTCTGACCTCCACATTTACTTATCAGCTCTTTGACTGACCTTCAGATGTTTCATTGGCCCTTCAGCTCTTGTGAATATTTATTCTTCAGCTCTTGTGATCAGATGTTCATAAGTGCTGATGAAATAAATTATGCTTCAGAGCTGGTGAACAAATTTTGTCTTCAGTACTTATGTGTAAGATTGCACATCAGTACTTGTGAACAAAATTTGTTCTTCAATACTTATTTGTTTGAAAATTGCACAACAGTAGTTATACCCACATCAGTAGTTGTAACTACATCAGCTGTTCAACAAATATGTACTTCAGTACTTTGAATCATTTTATTCTGCAGTAGTTGTGAAAATTGTAGGATTCTATATGCCCAAGACACATAAAATATTGATGTGGTTAGTACGTCATGATCCAAGTCGGGTTATACCCAATAACAAGCTTAGCAACACCAATTAATATTTAATTGATGATATGATCATGCAATTAAATATTTACACCAAATTTAGAAAATGGGTTTTCTAAATAACTTGCATGAGAGATGGAACAAATTATAAGGATAATTTGTTGATGAATTTATTGTTATTCTTGTTATTTAAAAGGGATTTAAATAACATAATAATATATGAGTGTACCTTAATTAAATTGTTTAATTAAAAGGGACATATGTCACATTTAAAATAAGTCTAGACAATGACATTTTATGTGTGATATTAGGCTGGATTTTAGATGTTGTGTTAGAGTTTTAAGGGGGAAAAAGAGTATTTTGAACTCCTCTTGGCCGCCCCCTCCCTTTAACCTCATTGGACCTCATGTCTTGGAGGTACAACAACATTGACCAGCCATTTTCACTCATTGATTCCATTCATTCATGACATGCAAGAAAAAAACATGAACTCTCTCTCTCTCTCTTGAACCTCTCGGATTTTCAGCAAGAAGGAGAAGGGATTTCGATTTTTAGTGGTGATTCTTCCTAACAAGAAAGTGTTGCATACAAGCTTGGGGCATAAACACTGAGGGATTCTCTCCTTGGATCCTTGGCCATTTTGTGACATCAAAACTCATCAACAAAGCTGCTCAAACCCACGGCTGGAACAAGGGCTCAGGCAGCTTCTCATTCTTCTTTTTTTGTGTCTTGAAGCACTTCTCTTCCTAGAACACACACACACTTCACCTACTCTTTTCTCACATGCAAACCGACACAAGGATTCTTTTCTTTCATCAAAAGGACGGATTTTATTGCTGGAAAATGGGTTCCAGCAGCCTTGTGAAGTATACTGCTGAAATTCGTTTTCAGCTTGGTTCTTGGTTCGAATTGGTGAACAAATCCTAGCAAAAGGTGTTGCTAAAAGGGCTTGTGGGTATGGACACTTAAGAACATCTATTGTTGATGTTTTGGCCGTCCAAGAGCACTTCATCTTCATCATGCATCCACATTTTTGACAGCTTCATCCACGGTTTTTGACAGCCTCTAAAGGTAGTACATTGTGTTGATTTGGTTGTTATGTTGCCTTTTGATAACTAATCTATTCACATATATATGATCCTTTGTCTTTGGGTTTGTTGAAATAATATTATGAACTTTAATTTTCAGATTATAGAATACGAAATTAAGTTCATATTCCGCTGCGTTTTCTGTTTAAAATGGTTAAACAACATTGTTTAAGTCCAACAAACCCAACAAAAATGCTGAAGACTAAATTATTCATCAGTACTTATATTTGACCTTTGCATACCAATGCTCATCAGTACTTGTGAACTGAGAGCATCAGTATTAGTCAAATTATTCTAGTTGCAGCATACCAAGCTTTAGTACCAAATTTTGGAATGTGGCACTATCTAAAGGCTTAGTAAAGATATTTGCAAGCTCATCAGCACTAGGCACAAACTTTGGATCAATCAGACCTTTTTCATAGCAATCTCTTATAAAATGATATCTGATCTCTATATGTTTGGTCCTAGAGTGCTGGACTGGATTTTTAACAATACAAAGAGCTGAAGCACTATCCATTAGTAATGGAGTCTTAGTCTCTGTAATGCCATAATCCAAGAGATGGTTCTGAAGCCAGAGTACCTGGGAAGTACAACTTGCAGCAGTAATGTACTCAGCTTCAGCTGTGGATGTGGCAATTGATGTTTGTTTCTTACTCTGCCAAGAAAGTAAACAATTGCCTAGGAATTGGCAACCACCAGAAGTGGATTTTCTGGTGACTTTGCATCCTGCATAATCACTATCAGAGAAAGCAACTAATTTGCAGGAATGCCCAGTTGAATACCAAAGACCTAGTGATTGGGTACCCTGCAGATATCTAAAGATCCTTTTGACTGCAATCAAATGGGATTCTTTAGGTGCAGCCTAAAATCTAGCACAGGCACATGTTGCAAACATGATGTCTGGTCTATAAGCTGTAAGGTACATTAAGGACCCAATCATACATCTGTAAAGGGTTTCATCAACCGCTTTACCTTTCTGATCTACATCCAGTTGTGTGATGCTGCTCATGGGAGTAGAACAGGACTTATAGTTTTGTAAATCAAACTTATTCAACAACTCTTTGGTGTATTTGGACTGATGAACAAAGATTCCATCAGCCCTTTGTTTGATTTGTAAACCTAGAAAGAACTGTAATTCCCCCATAGTAATCATTTCAAACTTTTGCTTCATGAGCTTTGTGAATTCATCACATAATTGTGGATCAGAGGATGCAAAAATTATGTCATCTACATAAATTTGAACAAGGAGCTTATGCTGTCCCACAGTCTTGATGAATAAGGTTTATCAATGGTGCCTCTAGTGAACTTATTTTCTAGAAGAAAAGTTGAGAGTGTCTCATACCAGGCTCTAGGAGCTTGCTTCAGCCCATAAAGAGCCTTATCAAGCTTATATACCCAATCAGGATGTTTATTGTCCTCAAAGCCTGGTGGTTGACACAAATAAACTTCCTCCTTTATTTTACCATATAAGAAGGCACTTTTGACATCCATTTGATAAACCTTAAGACCATGAAAGGCAGCATAAGCTAAGAACAATCTAATTGCCTCCAGTCTGGCTATAGGAGCAAAGGTTTCATCATAATCGATGCCTTCCTCTTGTGCAAACCCCTGGACAACCAGCCAGGCCTTGTTCTAAACTATTTGGCCCTTTTCATCTGTTTTGTTCCAAATACCCATTTAGTGCCTATTTCACACTTACCTTGGGGTAAAGGAACAAGCTCCCACACTTGCTGTTTCTAGAACTGAAGAAGCTCAAGCTACATTGCTTCAACCCATCCATTGTCTCTGAGTGCAATATGGTAGTTCTTTGGCTCTTGGTGACTGATGAAGAGAGCATAGAAGCAGAAGTTGGACAATTGATTCCTGGTTGAAACTCCAGCATTGATATCACTAATGATTTGAGATGTGGGGTGATTCTTCAGCTCTTGATAGATTATAAGATCAGTGCAAGTGTTTGTAGGACTTTCAACAGCAACAGATGGTGATGAAGATTCTTGAAACCATGTAGGAGATGGCAGCTCAAATGAAGTAGAGCATGCAGAAATCTCATCAGCATTTGTTGTGAATGGGGCTGCTGAAGCTACAGGAGCATCAGTTTTAGTGGACTCAGGCAGGTGGTCACTAAACCTGAAAAGGTGAGTACTGACTACATCATCATCAGTACCACCAGGTGGAGAACTGTTGACAGGCACAACAGCTGGAGGTTGATAAGGAACATATTGCAGTATGTCCAGATCAAACAACTCCACAGGGTTTTGTGGAATCTTATCCTTTGGAGATTCATTGAACTTGACATGCAGAGTTTCTTCAACCATCTTTGTCCTACAGTTGAAAACTCTGTATGCCTTGCAAGTTGATGAATAACCAACAAAATACCCTGCATCCACCTTACTAGCAAACTTCTAGAGTGGATTGCTAGTGTTGAGAATGAAACATGGACACCCAAAGGCTCTAAAGAAGGAAATCAGAGGGGCCAAATGATGAAATACTTCATAAGGAGCCTTCATCAACCTCTGATTCACTAATGCTCTATTCTGCACATAGCAAGCTGTGTTGACAGCTTCAGCCCAAAAGGTCAGTGGCAATCCTGAGTCAGCCAGCATTGACCTTGCAACTTCAATGAGAGTCCTGTTCTTTCTCTCAACCACTCCATTCTGTTCAGGAGTTCTGTGAATACTGAACTGCCTTTTAATTCCCTTAGACAGGTAGAAGTCATCAAGTGTGTGGTTTCTAAACTCTGTTCCATTGTCACTCTACACACACTTGACCTGCAGGGAATACTGCTTCTCCACAAATAACACAAAGTTCATAATAGCCTTGGCAGCTTCATCCCTGGGGTGCAAGAAGAAAGTCCATACATATCTGGAGTAATCATCCACAATTACCAGACAGTATTTCTTCTTTGCCATGCTCTTCACCCTGACAGGACCAAAGAGATCCATGTGCACGAGTTGCAAGCAGGCAGTGGACTTTGGTTCTTCTATTGGAGGGAATGAAACTCTGTGTTGTTTTCCCTTTAAGCAAGCAGTGCAGTTGTCTTCACACTTGAACTCCTTCAAAGGCAATCCTCTTACTAAACCATGGTTTATCAACTGATTCATGTTCTTGAGATTAACATGCCCCAGCCATCTATGCCTAGAGTAGACTCTTGAGGAGAGGCCTTGGAGAATAGGCAAGGATGGCCTTTTAGATTTATCTTTTTGGAAAGATCTAAGGCATATACTCTTCCTGTCCTGTTGGCCTTCAGGAGAGTATATTCATCCAACACCTTGTCAATCAAATTTAGAACTTTGGATGACAGAATCCGATAGTTCTGGCTTGTGAAAAGGGCAACGTGGCCTTTGTCACACATTTGACTGACACTCAAGAGATTGTACTTGAGATTCTCCACATGGTTGACATCATCAAACCTTATTTCCCCATTGGAAACAAAGCCTTTGCCGATGATGTAACCTTTTGCATCATTGCCAAAGGAAACAAATCCCTTCTTTCCTTGAGAGTAGTCATTAAGAAGGGAACTGCTTCCTGTCATATGCATAGATCCTCCACTGTCTACATACCAGATGCTTCTTTGGCATGTTGAAGAACCCTGCAATCATAACAACAAGTTAGTTAGTTTTAGAGACCCAAACCTTTTTAGTTTTGGGTCTGTTCTTAACAACAGGTGCAACACTAACAGGTGTGTTATGTGTGACAGCCTGAGGTGAAGGAGATGGTGTAGATGAGGAACCCTTTGGCTTGGATTTCCTTTTCTGTGGTTTTAACACAGGAGCATCTAATTGGTTGAATCTTCCCATTAGATGCTGAACCATCATCACATGTTGTGTCTGACTTTGTGATAAAGCTTTCAGCTCTTCAGACACATTGGGGCTTGCTGATGATGGATTCCTGTGTTGCACCATCTTCTTTTGAGCAACCTCAGCTGTTGCCTGAATAACCCCTACCTTCTTTTTGGATTTGCTTTTGGGCTTAGGGGTTTCAAGCTTTGATGTTGCTAGTACAAACTTGGTCTCAAACTCATTTTTCATTGTATTCATGTGCTCTTTAATTTTCTCCTTTTGTTTGAGTTTGGAACCTCTTTTGTACCAGCAATCATCAGTAAGATGATTGAACAAGCCACATATCTCACATGGCTTCTTCTTTATCATATGTTGATCATCTATTGAAGAGGATGAAACTGCTGAAGACTTGTTCTTCAGCTGTTTGTTGTCAGTACTTGCAGTTTTCTTCCTTGTAGTACCTGCTTTCCTGACATCCTCTTCATTAGGCTTCAAACCTTTTCTACTTGCAGTTTTCTTCTCTTCAGTACATGCAAGTGTTGGGTTTTGAACTTCAGGTGTCATCACTTGCTCTCCAGTACTTTCAGTACTTCTAGAAACAACACCTGAGTTGATCAACTTCTTGATCATGTGACAGTCAGCATTTGAACCATCAGCTGTTGTAGCATTAGCTGATTGGTTTTGGAAGGAAATGCTGACCTCTACCTCTGATGATGCTGTATCAGATAGTAAGTCACATGATGAGAAGGATTGGTTATTGCTCTCTCTATCAGATTCAACTTCTGCTCTTGAAGTGAAATCTGTAGGAGGAGCAGTGTGATTATAACCAATGCCAAACATCACATTGGAAGCTGATTGCTTACTAAGAAGCATTTCAAAACCCTTGTAGGATTGCACCCATCGATCACACTCTACTTGTGTGGTTGCAAGAGTTTCCTTGAGGTCTCTGTACTTCTCTAGAAGTACATCTTCCCTATCTTTATCATCTTTTATTTGGCATTTAAGCTTATAAATCTCATCACTTTTATCATTAAGTGCAGCCTCAAATTCAGCTTTCTTTTTGGAAATGGTTTGCTCTAGCTCAAGGTTTTTATCAATTAAAGCCACATTTGCTTCTCTAATAGAAGCAAATGCTGCTATGCATGAATCAGAACAAAGCTTGGCTTTAGCCTCAGAGGATTCCTGTGATGAAGCATTAGAGGATGAACCATTACCGGACTCCAGGGCCATGAGAGCAAGGTTCCCAAAAGGATGATCACCACCATGTTCACCAGCACCTTGGAATAGTTGTTCTTGGCCAGATAAATCATCTGGTAAACTACTCCAGTCAACAACTCCTGGGGTGAAGAAGCTGTGTTGTTGAGGTTGGGTTTGATGATGAGACTGGGAAGGTTGAGGCTCAGGGAGAGCATGTGGTGGCTGAGCAGAAGGTCCTTGAGCTTGACTGGGCTGAGGCACATAGTAGCATGGGTATGGGTATGGCATATGGCCCTGAGGCACAAAGTAAGCAGGTGATGCCTGTGCTGGTGATGGATAACCAGAACTGGAGGAATGTTGCCCTCTGTGCTGTGAGCTATTGCTTGGAAAAGTCATAAAGGGTGCAGAGGAGTTAGATCCAGATGATCTACACTCTCTAGCAAAGTGTCCAAGCCTATGGCACTTGTGACACCTCAACTTGCTCTTGTCAAAACCAACTTTGGTTTTGCCAGAGAGACCAGGAAATTTCCTGCCAGTTCTCTTGTAGAACTTTTGAGATCTGATATTTATCATTGCCATTTGACTCAAAATATCCATCTCTTCCAGATCATCATCTGGAATGCCCTTCAAGTCCTCCATCAAAAAGCACAGGTTATCACTGCTACATCCTGAACTACTATCAACACCAACAAAAGCATGTTCAGAGTTGGTAGAGAAATCAATATGCTCATCATATGCACTCTCTAATGCAGCCTATTCTGACTCTTGACCTATCAGTGCAACATTGCCTGATACAAAGTCATCAGTGAGCTTGCCAGAGATGGACAACTTCCTTTTCTGCTCTATCTATCTCTCAAAAGTAAGCAGTTTCCCATAAGTTGGGTGAGAGATAGAGTATCTAGATTTGCACTGGAGCGTAGGACAATGGTATAAGTGTCCCATCTCTCAAGCAGGGATATAAGAAAACGGTTGTTCATCTGACTGTTGGAATGCTCTTGTTTAACCATTTTCAGCTCGGAAATAAGACAAGAGAATCGCTCATACTGTTGAGTCAGTGTCTCACCCTTCCTATGAGAGAATGTCTCATATTGTTGGGCGAGGATTTCCCTAGTATTTACTAAGACCTCATTGGTTCCTTCGAATTGTTCCTTCAGAGCAACCCAGAGATTATGAGCAGTTTCATGATGCAAAAGTCCTGAATAGATCTCATTTGGAATTGCCATAGCCAAAATTCCATGGGCTTTTAGCATTAATCTCGAACAGCTTAAGATCTTCGTCCGAATATTGATCAGGTTTCTTCGGAACCTATTCATTTGATTCAAGGACGCTCACCATAGCATTGTATGGTCCACGCACCACTGACTTCCAACAACCAGCACTGCTAACAGACAAGTGATGAAGCATACGACGTTGCCATATGTTATACTCATTCCTCACAAGCATCGGAGGCTTGGTAGAGGAACCAGTATTGTGAGGATCGTTCGTTGGTGTCGCCATCTCAGATTTCAGTCAAAATCAGTCAAAATCAAGTTAAACAAATGTAGAGGAACCAGTATTGTGAGGATCGTTCGTTCGTTGGTGTTGCCACGAGAACCTCAAGTTTAATGGCCAGAAGTAGCAGAAACTCAATCTCTATAACTAATTCTTGCAAATTGCTAATTCGATCAAACGTAGATAGCAATAGAGCAGTTTCAATGATCAATAGTTAAATCGATCAATGATTAACCTACTCTGATACCATTTGAAAGGATCTCAGCCTCTAGTTTGATCAATTAGGTTGTATTCGCAGCGGATTTAGCACGAGAATTAAACAAATAAGCAAGAACACAAATGATTTTGCATGTAACAGTAAAATTATAGAGAGAGGGAACAATTCTGTGAAAAGGTGTTTTCTATTGAATCACACGCTTCGTCAAGGATTAAAATTAGGTCATCTCCTTTTATAGGAGAAATAATGTATGCGGATATCACTTGATAGTGACATCAAACAGTTATTAACCAGCTACTGAAAGAACACTAAACTACTGAAGATGTCAAACAGCTAACATCTTCTTACAAAAAAGAAGTGTTCTAACTTATTACAAACTACTGAAGAAAAGAAACTACTGAAAGTATTACAATGACTGAAGAACAAGCTCTTCAATCGTTTACAACTACTGAACTATAACAGCTGAAGAACAAACTCTTCAGCTGTTGTACAAACTACTGAAAAGAGAAAATACAAACTACTGAAAAAGAAAAACCATCACAACAACTGAAGACAACTTCTTCAGCTGTTGTAACAAACTCTGAAGCTTCAGCACTTGGTCTTCAGACTTTGATCTTCAGATGTTTCATCAGCTGATGACTTCAGTAGTTGTCATTAGCTGATGTCTTCAGTCTTTGTCTTCAGACTTTGTACATCAGTTGTTGTTCTTCAGTTCTTCAGTAATTCAGCTTTTGATCTTCAGCACTTGACTTTAGTACTTGGGAGCTTCAGCTGTTGTTCTTCAGATCTTTGATCTTCAGCTGTTGAAGTCTTCAGTCTTTGTCAAACTGCTGATGTAGCTTTCAGCAGTTGTTGTGATGTCTTGTGGGACTTAGAGGTTTTTCTGATCTGGCTCATTGGTTCTTTTGGTCCAACAGATATCCTCTACCGAGTATTGATGACTTGTTCGATCGGCTAAAGGTGCCAGCTGGTTCTCGAGGATAGATCTCCGATCTGGTTACCATCAGTTGAAAGTGAAGGAGCAAGATATACCTAAGACAGCTTTTCATACGCGTTATGGACACTACGAGTTTCTCGTTATGTCATTTGGTTTACGTAAAATGCCAGCTGCCTTTGTTGATTTGATGAATTGATTGTGTCTGCTAATGTTAGATAAATCAGTGATTGTGTTTATTGATGATATCCTGATTTATTTGAAAAATGAGGAAGAACATGCCGACCAGATATGCGAAGTATTGGAGATACTTAGAAAAGAGAAGTTGTATGCTAAATTCTCTAAGTGTGCTTTTTGGTTGCGTGAAGTTCAATTTTTGGGTCACGTGTTGAATTCCGAGGGAATTATGGTAGACCCAGTGAAGGTTGAGGCAGTGATGCAATGGAAGTCTCCAAAGACGCCATTCAAGATTCGAAGTTTCTTGGGTTTGGCGGGCTACTACAGAAGGTTCATCCAAGACTTCTCCAAGATAGCCTCACCTTTGACTAAATTGACTCATAAGGATGTGAAGTTTGTATGGGGTTGGAAACAGAAGGATGCTTTTGAGGAGTTAAAGGCAAGATTAACTCAAGCTCCTGTCTTGACATTACCTGAAGGGAGTGAGGACTTAGTAGTCTACTCAGATGCTTACTATTCGGGACTAGGTTATGTGTTGATGCAACGTGAAAGGGTAATAGCCTACGCGTCCCGAAAGCTGAAAACGCACAAAGTCAATTATCCTATCCATGATTTGGAGCTAGCGGTTGTGGTCCTCGCATTGAAGATTTGGAGACACTACTTATACGGGACGAAGTGCACCATCTTCAAGGACCACAAGAGCTTAAAGTATTTCTTAGAGCTTAAAGTATTTCTTTGAGCAAAAGGATCTCAACATGAGGCAGAGGAGATGGTTAGAGCTCATCAAGGATTATGACTGTGAGATCCACTATCATTCGGGTAAGGCCAACATTGTGGCTGATGCTCTTAGCCAAAAGGAGAGACCCGAGCCGATTCGGGTGAAGGCTTATTTGTTGGTTATGACCGCTAACATAATGACACAGGTGAAAGAATTTCAAGATGAGGCGTTCAAAAAAGACCACCTCAACTCCGAAAGAATGAAAGGTGTAGTCTTGGAATTGAGAGAAAATACACAAAGAGTTAGAACCCGCTTCGGGCGAATATGGATCCCTCGTTACGGAGACCTACAGGGGTGGATTATGGATGAGGCTCTCTATTCACCCTGGTGCCACGAAGATGTACAAGGACATGAAGAAGGATTACTGAGGCCAGGAATGAAACGCGAGGTAGCGGAGTATGTGAGTAAGTGCCTTACTTGTTTGCAAGTGCAGGCAGAACATCAGAAGCCATATGGGAAAATCCAACCATTGGATATACCCGAGCGGAAGTGGGAGCACATCACCATGGACTTCATAATGAAGTTACTTCATACGTTGAGGGGGTACAATACCATTTGGGTGATAGTTGATCGTCTGACAAAGAGTGCCTACTTCTTACCAATCCGCGAGACATAGTCATCTGAGAGACTGGCGGATCTGTTCATTAAAGAGATTGTAGCTCATCATGGTGTACCGGTGTCTATTGTGTCTAATCACAACACTCGGTTAACATCCAAGTTTTGGAAAAGATTTCATGATGCAATGGGGATGAGGCTACACATTAGCACGACATATCATCCTCAGACAGATGGTCAGTCTAAGAGGACGATTCAGGCATTCAAGGATGTGCTTCAAGCATGCGTGAACGACTTTGGAGGAAGTTGGGATGATCACTTACCATTAGATGAATTCTCATACAACAACAGTTGGTATGCCTCCTTATGAGATGCTATACGGTAGGAGGTGTAGGAAGCGCCCGTATGCTTGGGAGACATTAGGTAGAAGGAGTTGGGAAGTATCAAGGTGATCCAAGCTACGACGAAAAAGTTAGAAAAGATTAAAACCTTTTTGAAGGCAGCCAAGGATAGGCAGAAGTCGTACGCCGATAAGAGGCGTAGGCTGACAGAGTTCAAGTGGGTGATAGAGACATGTTGAAGGTCTCGGCTTGGAAGGGGATCATTCGGTTCAGGAAACGAGGTAAGCTAAGCCCAAGGTATATAGGACCTTTCTGAATCATCGCACAAGTAGGAGAGGTGACCTATCGATTAGAACTGGCTGATGAGTTAAGTGGAATTCATCCGACATTCCATGAATCTCATCTGAGAAAGTGTTTAGCCGATGAAGATATGATTGTACCACTAGAGGATATCAAGGTGGATGAATGGCTCAATTATGTAGAACAACCAGTGGCAATCATTGATCGAAAAGAGAAGAGGCTGCGGAATAAAGTGGTTCCACTTTGTGCGTGCAGTGAAAACACCGAAAGGGTTCGGAGTCTACGTGGGAGACTGAAGAAGAGATGAGACAGCATTGCCCACAGTTTTTCGAAGAGTGACAGGTTTCAAGGACGAAACCTCTTTAAAGGGGCTAGATTGTAAAATCCGGGCATTTTGACAAATTAAATGAAATGAAAATATAAGAAAAGAAAGGGGAAAGTATCTTGAAAGAAAGTAAAAAAAACATAAGTGGAGGGACTACAGTGCAAAAAGGAAAAAACTAAAATATTTTAATAATACTTTGAGTATGGCCGCCCATATATGCTAACAACTTATACTTTTATTATCACACCCCCGGGCCCAGGTAGGGTGGGACGTCACAGATTAGCAACAACATATATGGCAGCGGAAACAAACCATTATAAGAGCTCAAAGGGAGAGAACATCACATGGCATTTAATGTTTTAAAAGACACCGGGCTGGAAACAGGTCCAGCCCCAAACGTTTACATGTTTAACATAATCTAAATAGTCATGGTATCAAATTATTCAAGTCATAAATTGGTCACACACACAAACAATGCCATGGTCTCGGGGTTGAGTCTAAGTCGTCCATAAGCTAAGAGTCTTCACAGGTTACCTGAAACATGCTCAAAAAAAGAGTGTCAACTAAAAGTTGGTGAATTCAAGTGCTTAAAGTTTCAAAACAATTAAAGGAACTACAAGAGTCCACAGTAAAGGTTTTAGAATCCAGTGTGATGGTTTATAAAAATCTCATTCAATTTTAAAAACATCGTTTTTAGTATCAGTCATTGTGGGGTATCACAATCAACCCTGCACTTTGTCCCCGGTTGGCCTCTTCTAAACTTGTGTTTAACCGGATATTCCCGTGGGAAAGGACCAAGCCTCAGAATAGTGAACCATTCCTGCTAGGATGGTTCACCATAGTATCTTACTCAAAACCTGTTACATGCCACAAACGACCCCTCTGGATCTCAGTGGGGTACCTCCCTGTAGCGGAGCCACTGTGCGTGGGGGATTCCTCAAATAGATCTATTCACGTAAGAACAAGCGGTTCACAAAAGAATTAATGATCATGACAAAAGTCTCAGCAGGTATTCAAAAAGTCCCACATACAAGCATCAAGTAAGCAAAATCATAGTTCATAGAACAAAAGATCATGCAAAACAGTAAACAGTATCACACATAATAATTTCAGTTTAAAGGAGCATGCTTCATCCCCAAAACAAAAGTAAAAAGGGGGACACGAGAACTCACCTTAGATATCAAGCAAATAGAAATCCTTTGCGTGCCTAAGACTAAGACTTAAATAGACGGTTTCGGTTTTGGTTCGATTAGGTTTGCGTAAAAAGTTTCCTTTTAAGGAAAGTCAAGGTTTTTCATGGAATCAAAGGTTTCTACATTACTAGACCAGGGATATATGGTAATTATACCATTTAAGGGGGCATATGAACTTATGGGAGTCGGTTATGAAGTTTTGTAAAATTTACAGTTTTGCCCCTGAAGTTTCATAATTGACAATTTCTACCCTTAAGTTTGGTTTCTTGCATTAAATGTTCTCTATTCTTAAAATAAGGTTCAAGACCTTAATTCAACTTAGTTCTAAGAACTTATTACTAAAATTTCAGTTTATAGACTCGGTTTCTAAAATACGCGTTTAACGTTGCCGGTTATGGTAAAACCGAACGGTTTAAAATGGTTATTTATGAGTTTTCACCTTTTTGGGGTCTAAGTCCAGTAGCTACTTCTTAAAATCATTTTTATGAGTTTCAAACCTTTTAGATTATAAAAATTTGTTTCTAAAAGTGGAAAGGCTCGTTTTTACGTTTAAACCGTTAAAACGCGTTTTAGTCGGGTTTGACCATTTTAAAGGCTTGTTTGACCAACCATTTTACTTTTGAGGTTATTTTATCTATTAACCTAATGGAAAGTCATGATTTTTATAATTTGTAATATTTAACCCATTTATCTTGGATTTTTCCTTAAAAACGTCTTTCGGTTTACACCCGGTTTCACTAAAAATCCATTTAAAGTATCTTTTGACCACTAAAACTTTTCATTGACTCCAGAACACTTTATTTATCCATTTAGAACCTGGAATTCTCTTTAAAACGTTTATGGTCCATGTTTTCCTATTTTTAAGTCATTTTAACACGTTTTCGGGTCCCGAAAGTGACCAAACTAGGCCTAAACACATTATGTCCTTTGTTCCAGAGGTCATGCCATGTTATTAAACTTAATATGCACCAAAAATTACTGAAATAACAGTCCCAATCGTTGCCTAGTTGTTCTATACATCCATGGACTTTAAAACATGTAGAAAGTGTTATAAATGACCATTACACTTGTGTAAATCCTTGTAACTTGAGTTTAACCATTACTAAAACTTTATCTAACTTAAAATCAGATTATTAGGGTGTATTAAAAGTCATTTTGAGCATATTACAACCCTTGTCTAAGAGGGTTTTCAAGAGATGTCTAAAAGAGGTTATCACTAGTAGAATGAGTGATTGTTCAAGGTGTCATGCATGTTTGTACCACATGTAGGTGGTGTACACCTACATGTGGTTATCACTAGTAGAATGAGTGATTTTTCAAGGTGTCATGCATGTTTGTACCACATGTAGGTGGTGTACACCCTTGGAGGCTTCAAAAACAGGTTGTTAGTGGTCTTAAAACCCATTGATATGCATGTTAAACGTTTTGTTTTGAAGGTTTACAAGATACACAAGTAAATGGTGACAAAAACACCAAAAGGAGGGTTTTTAAGGGGTAAATCGGATTCTACCCCTTAGAATGAGCATTATATTGTGTTATATTGTTCAAGGGTTTTCAGGAGATGTCTAAAAGAGGTTATCACTAGTAGAATGAGTGATTGTTCAAGGTGTCATGCATGTTTGTACTACATGTAGGTGGTGTACACCCTTGGAGGCTTCAAAAACAGGTTGTTAGTGGTCTTAAAACCCATTAATATGCAGGTTAAACGTTTTGTTTTGAAGGTTTACAAGATACACAAGTAAATGGTGACAAAAACACCAAAAGGAGGGTTTTCAAGGGGTAAATCGGATTCTACCCCTTAGCATGAGCATTATATTGTGTGATATACCTTCAAGAACGTGGGGAACTCCTCAAGAACAAAGTGAGGGTGAGATGTTTCTGCTACAACAAGAAAAAGATAGGTTTTTAGGTGAAAAATGAAGACAATCTCAAGAAATGACCAAAACCGACATAGTGAGCTTACACACGATGTATCTCGTGGTTTAAGAGGTGTAGAACGTCGTGGATGGTTGAAATCTTCTTGGATGAGGCTGGAGAAGTCGAACACAAGCTGGAAACCTCAAGCTTTGCACGTTCCAAGCTTCAAAACTTCACCAAAAGTCACCTTTCTTGCGGTTTGCTGCTGGCCGATGGGTATATGCTTGTTGTTTGTGATTTTGGAGCTGAAATGAGGGCCGAGTTAGAGAGGATTTTGGAGAGGAAGAGTGTTTCTTAAGCTGGAAATTTAAAATGAGATGGAGAGAGAGAAGTATGGCTTTGTGTCTTGCAAGATTGAAATGCATGTAATGTGAATGGAGGAAGAAAAGGTGGAGTGTATGGAAGAAAGCAAGAGTTTTCATTGGATGATATGGGGGTGGGCGGCCGATTTGTCTTTAGTGGGGGATTTCTTTTAAATTTTTATTGTAGACTAATAATATTATGTGGTATTAATTTGAAATGTAGTGTATAATTTATTAGTTAGTAGATAATGTTGTTAGTTGATAGTCTAATGCATGATTATGCATGTTAGGTCCGAAAGTTTTAAGTGTGTGCACATATACTTTTAATTGTTTCAATTGATATTGTATATCCTACTTAGGGTGACTAATTAATATTCCCGGGCATGAATTTTCTAAAAAGGCAAGACTTAAAATGACTAAATTCACATAAATCACATAGAATCATGAAAATGGATCAAATAAAAATTAGTGATTCTAACATTCTTGATATAATTGAATTGTTTCCATTATTAGTACTCATAATACGGGATATGATGCAGATAAATTAGGGTTTAGAATAGTGATCTTGGGACCGGTTGTCACATTTATCGACCAAAAGAAAAGAAGAAGAAGAAGAAGAAGAAGAAGAAGAAGAAGAAGTAGAGTTCTTCGGTTATAGAGAGAGAAAGAAGCTGTTCTTGGCCTAGGTAAGTTTTCTTGCATAATTGGTTCGGTTTTGTTGGGTTTTCAACCATGAAACCGAGTTTTACATGTTCTTATGTGTTTATGTGTTCGGGTTCTTATGTTCTTGGCGTCTAGGTGTTAGAAACATCAAGATTTCTCAAATTTGAAGGAGTTGTGTGTGGAAGCAGTCAAGGTGAGTTCTAGACCCCAGTTTTACATATTTTTAAACTTTTTTGGGGCCAAAAATGCATGTAAAATGATTTTGTAATTATTATGTGTGTTATTCGAATGTACTTGTGTATGTATGTTAGTGTTTAATGGTTATTGATGTTATGTTGATGCTTAGAATGGTAAGAATAAGTCAAGAACACATTAGAATTGAGATTAGGACTGAAAATAACTTAGAAACATGTTATATAGGTGGTCATGTGCCCAAGTAGGGCTCATGCGCCTAGTATATTGGCTTGGAATGGCTAAGTATACCTCATGCGCCCAAACAGTACCCTTATGCGCCCAAATAATTTGGTCATGCGCCTAAGTGTTAGTCATGCACCTGAACTATACCTCATGCACCTAAATTTTGTATTAGAAATACTAAGTGTAAGCTTATGCGCCTGAACAGTACCTCATGCACTTAGATATTGTATTAGAAATACTATGTGTAAGCTCATGTGCCTGAATGGTAGTTCAGCGCCTAAGTATTAAACTCAGATGCCTAAGTGTACCCCATGCGCCCAAATAATGCCTATGCGCTCGAAGTGGCTCATGCGCCTAAGTGTTGAAACGCTTCAGTGAGGCTCATGCGCCTGCATAATAGAAAAACGCCGAAGCAGTTCTCAAGCGCATGCATAGTGCCAAAGCGGCTGAAACACCTAGAATTTTTCTGAAATTTTGGAAAGATTAGAATTTTAAGGTTTGATCCTAGTTTGACTTAAGACTTATATTTGTTCATTTTATGAATGTTTATGGTTTGATTTTATGTTCCATATTATATATTATCATGTGACTATACGTGGTGTGTTTATGCTCGTATACGTAAAGTATTATCATAATGAAAGTGAAAGATTAATGATAATGATAGTGGAACATAAAGAATGAACGAATGAAAAGCGTTGCAAGCAAAATGAAAGGAGGTTCATAACTCATTGAGAGTTGCTTGCTCAACTGTATGTAATATAGCGTGCGATTTTGGCTAGCCTATGAGGGTTCACACACAGGGGGATCAGCCTTGGTACGAAACATGATCCTTGTCACTTTATCCCGGAAATAAGGCGGTTGTATGCCGGGAATGAGGTGGCTGCGTGCCCAACGATGGGGGTAAAGTTATTATAGGATCTAAAACAATGAAAGATAATGATAAAGTACGAAGCGAACGAATACGTGCGATAATGAATGATGAATGAGGTTATACCTTGTTGCATGTATGATGAATACTGATCTTGAATCCTTTGAGCCAACCTGTTAGCTTGTCTAGATTGGCCTTGGTTGACAAGTGGCATGTTGACAAGGTCAAGAGCTTCATAGTAATTCAAGGTATGAAAGTTAAATACATCTTACATCGCCAAAAAATCTCTTATAAGCATACCTTTCTATACTTCTGTTCTTTTTCTTCCATTAAATTACAATTTACATAATGGTTTATTACGATGGCAAAATTAACTCTACTTCTCTATGCAACAGGCGAATCAAATAAACGGCACATCTAAATTGATGCAGCATCGCCAAAAATCTCTTATAAGCATACCTTTCTATACTTCTGTTCTTTTTCTTCCATAAAATTACAATTTACATAATGGTTTATTACGATGGCAAAATTAACTCTACTTCTCTATGCAACAGGCGAATCAAATAAACGGCACATCTAAATTGATGAATACTCGCATACGAAGCGAACGAATACCTGCGATAATGAATGATGAATGATGAATGAGGTTATATGTGATTTACGAATGTAAGTTCATTGATTAAATCATTTCATTTCAAGTTACTGATTCAAGATCAGTCAGACGTTTCAAGTCTATTTAGGCGTTGTAATCCTAAAACTAGGAAAACTTGAAATTGATACATCAAAATGAATCTAGGAACTTAAATTGATCATATATTGTTAATATACACTGAATTTTGATCATTTCGAAATGTGTAACTGTTATTTTCATATATAAACTGTATAAAGTATCTCAGTACCTTAAAAGTAGAACTCACTCAGCAACGCTGAGTGTTTCGCATTTTCAGTTGGCAGGTAATTTTGCTGAGGACGGCATGAGGTTGAAACTACTCGGCAGGACAAGACTGGCATCCATTCACGCATAATATTATTGTTTTTTTGTAATGCAATTAATAGATGCTCTTGTAACTTAAACAATGTTGTATTGCGTAACTACCATAAATGAAACGAATGGTTTTTATGAACTTAATTCCGCTTGCTTAATCTTATGAAATGAGTATTGTTTTATATAATAATGTGATGATTGTCCAACTGTGAGGTCTCCGGGAATGAGGCCTTACAGTTCAACTATGGTTTGTGAAGAAGAGGTTTGAGCTGAGCATCTTTTCTGATATTCCATTCTATCCTATGATTGAAGAGTGCAGATGTGCCTGAAGAGGCTTGAGCAACATGACTTGCTTCCGAGGCTTCTTTCTTCTCGGAAGAAGCTGTCACCACCTTTTGTTCTGAAGCAGTCTTCTTTTCAGAAGGTTTTAAAGGATTACTTTTGTTCCTTTTCTTGTTCTTTAGCTTGTCTTTTAAAGCTATCTTCCTATCGGAAGAATAAGTTTCTTCCAAAAGCAGCTAGGCTTCAGAAAAAAGCTTTCCTTTCCTTAACACTTAAACCATATGGTAAGGTCCAAATATGAAACCATCCTTGACTCCTTTGTTAACATTGGTTGCATAATATGTGCTTGCTGGATTGTAGTAACAATCTTTAGCCATATGGTTATGCATACCACAGATTATGCACTTAATGTTATTCTTGATGGGGCATGTGGGTAGTTGTTTCTTGTACTTCTTTTCTTCTTCAACTACCTTCCCCTTCAATTTCAGATCCTTAAGTTGGATATTAGTGTTGGTACTACACTCTTTTCCTGAATTAGAACTTCCAACCACTTGGAATCCAGCTGAGATAAATACATCCTTTTCTCTTGGTCTATCTTTAACTTTGAATCAGCCACCTTCTTGGTAGTTTTTCTTGTTGCCCCGATTTCGTTCTTTCTGGCTTTGGTGGTTAGGGGTTGATCATCAGCGGTGGAGATGAGGTTTTCTACCTTATCCTTCCTTGTGGTGGTTGCCATTGTTGCATCATTCTTCTGCTCATTGGGTAGTCGGTCAACAGTTGGAATCTCTTGCTCCTCAGTATCATATCTTGGCTGTCTAACAGACACATAAAAGTGTGGTGGAATAATTTCATTGGTTGCCAACCCACTTTTTTTTTATAACATAACTTTAAGTGGGAGGATGATGCAATAATGGTGTTGAAGTTATGCTCTTCAATGGCATACTTCTTTGCTTTAGCCTTAGCTATTACTAGCTAGGCTTGAGCCTCAGTCAACTTGCAGATTAAATAGTTTATTTGAGCCTTGTAGTTTGAATGTTTATGTTTTAAAGAGGATACAATCTTCAATTTTAAGTTTGTAGTCAGATTTTACTCTCTTAAAATCAGATTTTAGTACGTTTAAGGACTTAATATCATATTTAATTTCAATATTATAGTCCTGATATAACTTGACCTTAGCAATACAGGCTAGAGTATAGAGATGTTCATATACCTTACTGTCTTCAGTTCCCGCCATGAGAGCTTGAGAAGGAGTGACATCTTGCACCATGAAGCCCCAATCAACTTTTTGAGCAACAGCTGTAGTCTGTTGTTCAGTGGCTTTGGATGCAGCTTTTAGGGTAGCAGGATGTTAGGAGGCTTTAGTTTCTACAGGATTGGATCTAGGAGTCTAGCATCCCCTTGCAAAGTGACCAAGTTGGTTGTAGTTCTATCACTTGTCCTTTGACTTGTCATACCCGAATTTGCTGTTGGTTGGGTTCTGAGGGAATTGCCTTCCAGTTCTCTTGAAGAACTTCTTTGCTCTATAGGTTAGGAGAGCATCTACTTGACAATGTCCATATACTCCACATCATCTGGGATGAAACAGTCAAGATCATCAAAACAAAATTGAAAATCTTCAGAGTGCTCATTCCCTAAAACAAAAGCACAACTATCGTAGAAAGGATTTTGTTGAGCCTGTTGAGACTTGGGCATCTCAGGAAATATGATCTAATGCCAAGAAGAGGATGATGGCTGTTGTGGGTAGTTTAGGTACGGCTAGGGCTGGGAGTTCTTTAACCTTCAACAACATGTAGAGCATTACTGATAGGAAGATTTGAGTGTCTGTTCATGTGATGGCCTTTCTAAGTTTCCATTTCCATACGATATCCATCAAGGATTCCGTATAGTTCAGTCATAGTGAGAGTGTTGAGATTCTCGGTTCTCTTGATTAAGACACAGTAGAAAATCCACTTATAAGGAAGTGCACTCATGAATTTTCTGACTATATCTCTTTTATCAAGAACCACTCCCACAGACTGAAAATAGGTGATCAAGTCCGTGTACTTGATGTATTGTTTGCTTAAGGTCTCACCAACAATGCATGTGAAGTTATCAAATTTCTACTTCAGCACATCTTTCTTGGACTCCTTGGATTCAGTAGAATCAGAGTAGATCAACGTCAAGGCATCAAATAGTTCTTTGATAGTCTCGTATTGCTGAAAGCCTACCATTATGGAGTTTGGTATAGCTGTAAGCAACAGAGTCATAGCTTTGCAGTCAATGTCCATCTTCTTGAAGTCTTCATCAGAGTAGTCTTCAATGGCCTTCTCTATCATGGCACCATTACCAGCTGGGGATTCTACCTTTGGTTTGTAAGGACCATGAGTAACTGATCTCCACATGGCATTGTCTTAATACTTGATAAATCCTTCAATATGCTTGCACCAGGCCCTAAAATCATCAGGAGTGATAATAGGAGCCTTGGTCATGGTTCCCATCTCAGCCTCAGAAAATTTCTGGTTAAGAGCCATTTGAGTGAAGCAAGTAAGTAACGAGGGTGATTTGGGATGGTTAGATCTCATAATCAAGAGCTTAAAAAGCTCCGCTAATAATTGTAGTATCGGTGTTGGTCTCACAACACAAGTTTATGTCACAAGCTCACTTAATCTCACTCGGTTTGATGAATTAGAATCTCTAACTAAGTTCACAAGTAATATAATTAGTTAATGAACACAAGAATAGTTTTTCAAGATACTTGTATATATTACTTCTGAACTTAGTATTACAAGACTTTTACAAGCATGGTTACAGAGTTATAATGACAAACTATATATGCCAATAATTTACAACTAGACAAATACTACATTGATAGAAGTAAAGCATCTAAGATAAAATATTATACTAGATTAGGTAGTCATGATAAGTCCATGACTTACATTTTTATCACCAGCTAAAAGTGGCAACTGTACTACCTGATAAAGGGTGAACGGTGGATTAAAGTAGTGTCAACTACATAGGCGTCAGAAAGTGCCATGTAGTTTATCAGACGTTGTAGCGGATGTCAGACAGACCAAAGTTATGTCCACTGGTTCATAGTTGGTTCTTTCGAAGCTAAATGGCTTCTAAACAATAAGTTCTTTCGAGGTCATTTATACTTCGGAAGAATCAACTTTTTCCTAGTCTTTTGTAAGTATTCATGACTTTATTCTTCAGAAGACTTTGTCTTGAATCTTTTAAGTTTATATACTTTGGAAGGAAAACTACTTGGTCTCGGATGACTGAGTTCTACCTTTAAAAGTTCTTCATACTTGAGCTTCGGAAGATCTTTGACTAGTCTTCGGAAGTGTAGCTTTGTCTATGGAAGACCACTTCAATTGTACATAAAAATCTGCTAAGTGTTGTTTTGGTTGCACCAGCCTCATATGATCCAACGCTTTCCTTTTAAACCTGTGAAGGAAACAGACATAACTAAGAAAGGCACAATAGGATAAACTGGTACTGAAGACCAGTCTTCTCAGTTAAAGAGATCAAGAGATTTGGTTCCATCAAGAATGTTGATGAGGTTTGTGTATACAAGAAGGCTAGTAGGAGCATAATTATATTCTTAGTGTTGTATGTTGATGACATACTACTATTTGGAAATGATATTCCAACCTTGGAAGGTGTTAAAACCTGGCTTGGAAGTTGTTTTTCCATAAAAGATCTCGATAAAGCTGCCTATATTTTGGGAATAAAGATCTATAGGGATAGATCGAGGCGGTTAATAGGTTTAAACCAAAGTGAATATATTGATAAAATCTTGAAAAGGTTCAAGATGGAAAACTCTAAGAAAGGTATGGTACCTATTCAAAGAGGGACAATATTGAGTACATCTCAATGTCCAAGCTCAAAGGATGAGCAAGATCAAATAAAGGACATCCCATATGCGTCTGCTATAGGATCCATCATGTATGCGATGATATGCACTAGACCGGACGTGTCATACGCGTTAAGCATGACAAGCAAATATCAGCAGAATCCAGGTAATAACCATTGGATGGCTGTTAAAAGTATATTGAAATACCTTAGGAGAACTAAGGATATGTTTCTGATATATGGATCTGATGAAGAGGAACTCGTTGTAAAGGGTTACACGGATGCGAGTTTCCAAACTGATCGAGATGATTCTCGATCACAATCGGGATATGTCTTCATTATGAATGGAGGAGCAGTGTCCTGGAAGAGTTCAAGGCAGGAGGTGGTAGCATTGTCCTCTACAAAATCCGAATACATAACCGCCTCATTAGCAGCTCAGGAAGCTGCATGGATAAAGAAATTTATTGCCGATCTAGGGGTGGTCTCTAGCATTCAAGGCCCCATAGAAATCTTTTATGATAACGAGGGAGCGATTGCTCAAATCAAGGAACCCCGTGCGCATCAAAAGACTAGACACATTGAGCGGAGATTCAACTACATAAGGGATGAAGTTGAAAAAGGAAAGATATGTATTCGTAAAGTTCACACTGATCAAAACATTGCGGATCCACTCACAAAGCTCCTTGAAAGGGCAAAGCATGAAAGTCATACTTGTGCCTTAGGACTTCGATATTCTAGTGATTGGAATTGATCCGTTTAGTATTTAAAAGTTTGGAACAATTATAATATTTAACTCTTTTATATATTTGTGATATTTGAATTATGTTCCTTTTAGCATGTTTACATCCATGAATATGTTTATTATTCTAAATGTCCATATTCGGTTATGTTTGTGGGAACAAATATGAATGTAGGACTATTATGAACATGGATTAGTGGATATTCATAAGGCATGAATATAGAGCAACTGGTTGCTGCCAAGGTTCATAGATATTTGTGGGATACGAATATTGGACTGACCCGCGTCTCAAATTTTACTACATGGAAGCTCCTTTATTAATCATAAGTAAATTTGAGTAAAGGCGAATATCATTTGGTATCCTCCGACCTGAGATACATATTGGGTTTTGATATTCACAAAGTGTTAAACCTTGAGTTAGTTCTTCACTGCCCTGAAATAATGGACAGTACATAAGGCTATCTTCAGGTGTGACACAAGGTGATTCTGAGAAACGTATGTAGTCAAGATGGAATTTGCTCCTCTTATTTGTTGAGAGCAAGATGTCTAAGGCCTGATTAAGTTAAATCATCAAGGAATGATCATTCTGTGTCCTTGGATTTAACATGACATCTAAAACAAAAGGATAAATGATTGATTCACCTAAATCATTTCAAGTTGGATACTTGAAAGGGATGATGTTATTGAATGGCTTTTATTCATGCGTATTAAGGGTAGTAAACCATTGTTAGGCAGTATTTACTGCTTGCATCAATCTTCTATGAATCTTGTGCAAGTGGGAGATTATTGGATTCTTTATGCCCAAGACACATAGAACATTAATGTAGTTAGTACGTTATGATCCAAATCGGGTCATACCCAATAACAAGCTTAGCAAACACCAATAAACATTTAATTGATGATATGATCTTGCAATTAAATAATTACACCAATTTCAAAAATGGGTTTTCTAAATAAATTGTATATGAGATGGAACAACTTATAAGGATATTTTGTTCATGGCTATTATTTACAATGTTATTTAAGTTAGTTAAATAACATCAAATAATAAAAATGTGTATGAGTTATATAATTAAAAGGTTAATTACATAACTTATTTAGTAACTAGTTACAAATTAAATGAAAGATTAAAAATGGGGGGAAACCCCATTTTAAAACACAAATGCAGCCGCCCCTTTGTGGGGTTCTTTGGGTTCATTTGTTGTCCTGGAAACACACACAAGAGAACTAGTTACACACCCCATAATATCTCTCTCTCTCTCTCTTACACGCAAAAGACCAAGAACTCTCTCCTTTTTGAAAGAAAACTCACGGCTAGAAGGGGTTCCAGCAGCTTTCTTGGTCATTTTTGGGTGTTCAAATCCTAGCAATAATATGTTTGCTTGATGCTTGTAGGTATGCAAGCTTGAGGACACCTTTCCTTGGTGTTTTGGCCGTTCAAGAACTTCATCCCTTCTTCTTTCTCACGATTTTGGCAGCTCAAGAAAGGTAGTTTCATGAGTTTGATATTTGGTTGTTATTTATGCATTGATAACTAGTTCTTTCATATATATGATCCTTTGTTCTTGGGTTTGTTGATGATAATATTATGCTTTAAATTTCAGTTTATAAAACATATTATTAAGCTTCGTTTCCATTGCATTTTCATGTTTAAAAGGTTAAACAACTTTGATAAGGTGTCTAACAAACCCAATAGGTGTTACATTAGCTTATTGTTCATTTGTGTTAACTTTGACTAGTTTGATTAATCCTTTTTCAAAGTTATCTATAATCAAATGATATCTGATATTGATGTGCTTTGTCCTTAAGTGTTGCACATGATTTTCTGTGATTGAGATAGCACTATTGCTGTCTATGTGGATGGGAGTCTCCTTGAAGTTGAATCCATAGTCCAGCATCTGTGAATCCAAAGCACTTGAGCACAGCAGCTTGCAGCAGCAATGTATTCAGCCTAAGTAGTTGATGTAGACACATAGGATTGTTTCTTACATTGCCAAGATACTATCTTCCCCCAAGAAATTGACATCCTCCTGATGTAGACTTTGCAGTCATGTTGCAGCCACCATATCACTATTTGTATAAGCGTACAGGTTGAAGTCAAAATTCTTTGGATACCAAAGGCCAAGTGATGGAGCAACTTTGAGATATTCTAAAATTCTTTTGACAGTGATTAGGGGTGACATCTTGGGGTTGGCTTAATATCTTTCACAAATGCATGTAGCAAACATGATATCAGGCCTGCTAGCTGTGGGGTACATAAGAGACCGAATCATTGCCCTGTAGAGATACTAATCAACACACTCCCCCTCAAGATCAGGTCCAAGGGAGTGGTTTCTGGCAATGGGTGTCTTAGCAACCTTAAAATCAGTCATGTTGAATCTTTTAAGTATGTCTTATACATACTTTGACTGACTTATGAAGATGCCATTGTTAACTTGCTTCACTTGAATTCCTAGAAAGAAACTGAGTTCCCCCATGGCACTCATTTCAAACTTGTGCTTCATCAGCTTCTTAAAGTCTTTGCAGAGCTTTGGATTAGTTGACCCAAGATAATGTCATCTACATATACTTGTAGTAACATTATGTCATCTCCTATTCCTTTGATGAAGAGAGTTCCATCAATAGTACCCCTTTTGTAGCCATGCTGACAGAGATACTGAGATAGAGTCTCATACCATTTCCTTGGTGCTTGGTGCAGCCCATATAGAGCTTTATCAAGCCTGTAGACATAATCAGGATGATTAGGATCTGCAAACCCAGGTAGTTGTCTGACATATACCTCTTTATCAATCACCCATAGAGAAAAGCACACTTGACATCAAGCTGGTAGATCTTGAAGTTCTTGGATGCAACAAAAGCAAGGAATATCCTGACAGCTTCAAGTCTCGGTACAAGAGCAAAAACATTAGTGTAGTTAATTCCTTCTTCTTGAGTATACCCTTGAACAACTAGTCTTGCCTTGTTCTTGATGACAAGTCCTCCATCATCCTTCTTATTCCTGAACACTCATTTGGTTCCTATGGTAGTCTTCCCTTGAGGAAGAGGACATAGGTTCCAGACCTTTTGCGTTTTGAATTGAGGCATCTCCTCTTGCATAGCTTTAACCCAACTTCCATCCTTTAGAGCCTCATCAATCTTCTTTGGCTCTATCTGTCGGGTTTGATAGAACATGAAACATAGTTAATCATTTTAAACTTTGTAAAAACGCAGCGGAAATGAATGGTTTATAAGCTGAAAAATCAAGTTCTATTTGATATTGTAAAGTCACAAACAAAGCCAAGAACAATGGACCTTTTTATATGTGAATAACGCTAGCTATGTGAACACAATCTACACATTATGGACAGCCATAAAGAGGCTGCCATAAACTACCTTTGAGCAGCCTAAAGGGGTCGAAAATGGATGAGGATGATGATGTCTTTGAGCAGCAAGTCTTCAAAGTAAAGGACCTCAAACCGTGATACCCACAAGCCCTCCAAACACTTACTTGCTAGGTAGTATGACACCAAGTCTTGTTCCTCTTCTTGAACCCAAAAATCAGCCAAGAACAACTTCAACTTCAGCCAAAATTTTCGAGTTTTAGGAGAGAAGAAGGAGAGAAAACTTCTTTTGCATGTGTGTGAGAGAAAAAGAGTATTGAAGTTCTAATGATGGAAGAGTGTAAGACTTATTAAGTCTTGCAAGAAACAAGACTAAATGGGTGTTCCCAAGGCCCTTGGGCGGCCGAGTTTTTTGTTGTTCAAATGGGCTTCCCACCCATTTAATATTTTATAAAATCACACTCTTTAAATCATTAGAATTATAAAATTAAAGCCTAGTTTAATTTTATAACATAACACATTTTCATATGTCATTATTTAATCAACTTAAATAATGAAACAAATAAACATCTCATGAACAAATTATCCATATAATGTTGTTCAATCACAAAAGCAATTTTTTGAAAACCAATTTTCTAAATAGGTGTCAATATTTTTGTATGATCTTATCAATAAATAAATGTATGTTGGTGTTTGTATAGCTTGTTATTGGGTATGACCTGACTTGGATCATAACATACTAACCACATCAATATTGTATGTGTCTTGGGCATATAAGATCTTACAGAATCAACATTTCCAATGATGTTTGTGGAGGGGTGAGACTTGTGGATCCTTAGCTGAGGGATCACAGCAAGTTGCTTAGACTGATCTAAATTAGAGAAATTCTGATATGGCAATAAGGATTCACCCTCCACATCAGCACACTTATCAAGATTGACTTGATCAATGAGTGTGTGACATCATTAAGATTTTCTTTAATGGAGTGATTATCAGCATCAAGAAATTCCTGATCACTTTCACCACCACCATTCTCTCCAACATTTAAAGCTCCTTCATCTGAGTTTGTGCCTCTAAGCTGGAATTTAAAGGCAACCCAGAAGTATCAATAGGATTTTGTCATTGATGTGCTGATACAAACTTAATTTGCAGGATTAGTTACCACTGGAGTTGAAGATGCGTAGCTTGAAGGTCTTCTTAGCTCAAATCGTGGATCAGGATCACCTGGAGGTAATATATTTATGGACCCTGAAACATGCTCACAAGATTTGTTAAAATAGTTGGTAACTAAATCAAGATCAAATAGCCAATTCGGACCAGAACCTTTAACAGTGGGAGTGTGCTCATTGAAAGTCACATTGGCTGACTCCTTAACTCTCTAGTTTTGAGATTGTATACTCTATAAGCTTTAGTTGGAGAAGAGTATCCAATGAAATGTCCATCATCTGATTTCTCAGCAAACTTGGCAATTTGATCTTTGGTATTCAAGATGGTGCAAGGACATCCAAATGAACTAAGAAAGCCAATGAAAGGTTTCCTCTTGTGCCAAAGTTCATAAGGAATCTTACTATGTGTTTTAACTACTTAAAATATGTTTTGCACATAGCAAAGCAGTGTTCACTGCCTCTGCCTAGAAGGTGATGGGTAGTTTAGAGTCAGACAACATAGTTCTTGCAGCTTCAATTACTGTCCTGTTTCTCCTCTCAGCAACACCATTTTGCAGAGGAGTCCTGGGAGCACTATATTATCTTGTAATACCTTTTTCGTCATAAAATGTATCAAGGATTTGATTCTTGAATTTAGTTCCTTGATCTTGTGATCACATTGGCTCTCAATTCTTAAGATGAAACTCTTCAGAATCTCAAGGGTCTCATCCTTAGTTCTAAGAAAGAAGACCCAAGTGAGTCTTGTAAAGTCATCTGTGATCACAAACCATAAGAGGTCCTTCCTAGATTCATTACACTGGTGAGGCTAAAGAGATCCATATGTAATAAGTGTAGGGGATTAGTAATGGAATTTCTTTCCTTTTGCTTGTGAGATACCTTGTGCTGCTTCCCCCTCAGGCATGCTACACAGTGGTCATGACTTGTAAACTCTTTCTTTGGTATTCTAGTTATCAGATTATTCTTAATTAATTTATTCATGTTTTTAAAGTTTACATGGCACATTCTTTTATGCCAGAGGAAAGATTTATCACTATTTGCTTTAGATAGAAAGCATGAAACTTCTCCTGAGGGAGATGTTACTTGAGAATCCATCTTGTACATGTTCCCATTCCTGAGGGCTCTGAGCAGGATGTGATCATGAGGAATGATCACCCTGGGCCTTAGAACAATGCACTCATGCTTAGTAAATAACATGTTATGATTCTCATCACAAAATTGGGATACACTCAGAAGACTGTACCCAAGCTCCTTAACAAAGTTTACCTTCTTAATGCTGAGCTTTCCATTTGTGACCTTGCACCTTCTAGTAATATAAACCCCTGCATCTCCTCTAAAAGCAACTGGTCCTCCATCAATTCTTTCAAAATTTTGGAGTAGTGACCTATTGCCTGTCATGTGCCTCGAACAGCCACTATCAAAGATCCATACATTTCTGTTTGTTTTGAGCTGTTCCTGCATAAAAGAGATGATTAGTTACATTTGGAACCCAAGCCTCATTGGTCTTAGGCTCATCAAAAGAAGTTGAAGACAATGCAATAGTAATTGATCCTATAGTCATTCTAGAGAGATCATTTGTTGATGTTGATGAAGAACTCTCAGCCACTTGGTCTTTCTTTGTATTCCGCACCACCTTTGGAAGTTTAGACTTGACCTTCAATACTTCGGAACTTTTGTTGACTTCAGAAGTTTTAATGACTGGACCTTCGGAAGATCTTGCTTTCACTGCAGCAAGCTTCAGTGCTTCGAAAGTATTCCTTTCTTCTGAGACCAAATTTTCTTCCGAAGGCAAGTTTCCACTTGTCTTCTTCTTCATTTTGGAGCTTCCAAAGGAAAAATATTTTCCTTCTAAAGCTTGCTTTTTCTTCTCCAAACTCTTAGAAGTTTCTTTCTTGGTAATATGGATAGTACTCTTTGGATTGTAAACACAATCCTTAGTAAGATGAGAGGTACTCCCACACATGACACAGTCCATTTTCTTCCTTCTAGGAGTCTTCTTTTGTGAATAAGGCTGAACTTGATCACATTTCTTCTCCATTTTCATCTTTTCAGATGCTATGGCAATTCTTGTGGGGATAGAACTACCTTTGGAGCGTGATGGTTCATGTTGTACAACAGTGGTGCCCAACTGTCAGCCTTAACCACTTCAAATCCTGTAGAATAAAGACTTGTTTTTGTGTAAAGTTGAAGGTGGCCTTGATCTCTTGAGCATTTTTGGACTTTCTTTTAGCCTTCCTGATCAATTTCTTTCTTTTGGACTTGGTCATCCCAAAAGCTTTACTCTCCTCAGAGGGATGATAACCCTTCTTAGAATGCTATTCTTCACTCTTCTAAGAGCCACTCTTCACCATCTCCTCTTCTTCCTCTTCAGTCAAGGGGTCTGTGAGAGGAAACTCATCTTCATAAGTTCCACACCTAGTAGATCTTACAGACAAGATTGTGTGTGGAGGAGCTATCTCACTAGATCCCAGTCCCTGTTTATTTTGATAACAAACTTTTGCATGCAAGGATGAGGATATTAGGTTCCTGAAGGTCTCTTCTTTAAGAACACATTTTTCTGCCTTGGCTTTACTAATCACAAGCTTAGCCTGACATTCAGTTAACTTAGTTATGAGGTCTTTGATCTGAGTCCTGTAGTTTGTGTGCTTATGTTTAAGAGCTGAAATGGTTTTCTCTAAGTCCTTTATTTTAAGTTTATAATCATTTTCAGCTCTCTTAAAATCAGCTTTTAAGATATTTAAGGACTCAAGATCAGATCTTATTTCTATGTTATAGGACCTGTATCTATTAACTTTAGCAATACATTCAGGAGTACAAAGATGTTCCAATACCTTGGCTTCATCATGATCTGCCATGAGTGCTTGGTTTGGAGATGCATCCTCTACCTAAAAGCTCCAATCAAAGCCTCCTTCTTTAACAACAACTGCGGCTTGCTGCTTTGGCTTCTTATTCTGGGGAGCTTTCTCAGTGTTACTTGGTCTGGCTTGTGCTTGGCCACCATTTGTCCTTGGTGCCTTACACTCCCTTGCAAAGTGTCCCATCTGGTTACAGTTACAACATTTTACTTTGCCCTTATCCACCCTAAACTTTCCACTGGCTGCATTGCTTGGAAACTTCCTCCCTATCCTCTTATAGAACTTCTTGGCTCTGTGAGTGAGAAGAGCCATCTGTTGAACTATCTCCATGTACTCCAGTTCATCTGGATGGATACAGTCCAGGTCTTCAAGGGTGAAGAGAAAGTTGCATGTGATTTCATCAGCAGAGACAAAAGCATGAGAAGAGCTTGTCTCTTGGAAAGGACTTCCTTGAGTGTAGCTTTCTTTTAGAGTCTCTGGGAAGGTGATGAAAGGACCCTTTTGTGAGTTGTTAGGGTAGCATATGAGTTGATGTTGTGGTTCAATACCTTCTCTTTCAACTACATGAAGGGCTGAACTTAGTTGATTGCTGGAGTTACCGGATGAGTTTTGCATATTCATCTCCATCTAGTATCCACTGGGAATACCATACAACTGTGTAAGAGTAAGAGTCTTAAGGTTCTCAGTTCTCTTGATAACAACACAATAATGTGTCCATTTTCTAGGAAGAGAGGATATAAACTTCCTTACAATGTCCCTGTTCTCAAGAGTTACTCCAACATCCATTAGAGTATCCACAATCTCAACATACTTGAAGTATTGTTGATTCATGGTCTCGCCTACTTTAAGGTGAAGTTTTCAAACTGCTGCTTCAGGAGATCCTTCTTATTCTCCTTTGCCTCTTTGTGCCCCACATACATAAGCTTCAGTGCTTCCCATAGTTCCTTGGTAGTTTTGCACGTCTTGAAGCCTCTATAGATGGAGTTTGGGAGAGCAGTTTGAAGGGCTATCATGGCTTTTTGATCAACCTCTATTCTTGTTCTGTCTTCTTCAGAATAATCAGCCATATCCTTTGGAATCATACCACCACCAGTAGCAAAAGTTGTGCTTGGTATGTAAGGTCCTTGAACGATAGAGTCCCACATCCTGGAGTCTTGAGACTTGATGAAGCCTTCCATTCTTTGACACCAAGTATCAAAGTGTTCAGGAGTGATCAGTGGAGACTTTGTCATAGTTCTAGTTTCCATATCAGCTTTAGTAATAGCTGCCATTTGAGTTGTTAAGTATTTTATGAGTGTGAGGGATCTTAAGATGGTGAAATCTTATATCAAGAGCCTGGAACGCTCTGATACCAAATGCAACACCGTAGAAGGGTATGCACTTATAACTGAACAACACAATGAGGAGTGTTCTTTAGAACACTTAACAGATCAAATAGGGAACTGGTAACTTATGTGAAAGATGCTAAGAACACAAGTAAAAATGAGACAGAACAAGATAGCTAACAACACAAGTATATGGTTCTCAAGAATGCTGTATAATGCTTCTCAAGTTCTTTTACAAAGTGTTACAAAGCATTAATTCAAAGTTACAAGTACTTGAGATACTTTATACTACATCCTACAACTGGCCATACTTTGAAGGCCAGCTGGATACATAAGACTAGACAACAACAAAATCTAATGTAGAGTCAAAAGGCAGATTGCCTTTTGACTAGTAACTATGACATGCCATAGCTCACATCCTAATATATTACATAAAGGTTAAAAGTACATAAAGTAGAAAGCTCAGACCTAAGACCTTAATGTACAGTTACCAAAAGCATGGACCTTTTCACCAACTCATGTAAGTTGGTGGCCAAAAGAGAACCGTGCAGCGAAAGGTGGTCCAGCCTTATGGTAAAGTACATCAGATAAAAGCATGTTCAAAAAAGTCTTTGGAAAAAAATTGTCTTCACTCTTTGGCTTCAAAAGACTTTGTCTTTGAAGCTTTGGAAGACTTCATTTTTTGGCTTCGGAAGATCTTGGCTTCGAAGATTTTACACTTAGAATGTCTTTCTATTGCAAGGTGTAAAACTTCTGAAGCATCTCTACTTCAGTTCTTTAGAGCATGCATGCGGAGAGACTTTGGATGTTTTGACTACATCAGACTTATAAAAGTCCTTACATGTTAGAACCTGCTCTTAACTGTATCACAATCATTAATTCTTATGTGAATCGCTTATCCTATATGGGTAGATCTACTTAGGGAATTCCCTACACACAGTGCCTTCCGGATAAGAAGGGTATGTTGGATTCTTTATGCCCAAGACACATAGAACATTGATGTGGTTAGTACATCATGATCCAAGTCGGGTCATACCCAATAACAAGCTTAGCAAACACCAATTATTATTTAATTGATGATATGATCATGCAATTAAATAATCACACCAATTTAGAAAATGGGTTTTCTAAATAAGTTGCCTATGAGATAGAACAACTTATAGGGATATTTTGTTCAAGGGTATTATTTGTAATGTTATTTAAATTGGTTAAGTAACATCAAGTAATAAAGTGTGTAAGAATTATAAAATTAAAAGGTTAATTTTATAACTTAACCAGTGACAAGTTAAATAAAATGTTTAATGAAATTTAGAGGGGAAAACCCCTTTGGAAAGCCAATTTTTGGCAGCCCCTTTATGGGTGGGGATTTCTTAGTCTTGAAACTTGTTACTCTTGAATACACACACACACAACCTCTCTCTCTCTCATACATGCAAAGAACTACCAAGAACAAGTTTTCTCTCTACTTTCTTGAAGAAAATCAAGGCTGAAAATCGGATTTCCAGCCCTCTTTGGTCGTTTTTGGTGAACAAATCCTAACAAGAAAGGTCTTTGCTTGATGCTTGTGGGTATGGATGCTTGAGGACACCTATCCTTGGTGTTTTGGTCATTCAAGAACATGACCATCTTCATCAAATCTCACGTTTATGACAGCACTACAAAGGTTGTATCTTTTTTGTGATTTGGTTGTTTTATTCTTCTTGATAGCTTGTTCATACACATATAAATGATCCTGTGTTCTTGGGTTTGTTAAAATTAAGTTATGTGCCTTAATTTTCAGATTATAAAACATGATATTAATGTTTTATTCCGCTGCATTTTCAAGTTTAAATGGTTAAACTACTTTGATAATGTGTCCAACAAACCCAACATTGGCATCTAGAGCCGGATATGTGGATGACTAGCTTATTTTGTCCTTATGAAATTGGTTTTATGGGACTTTAACAACCTTTTAGGTGCTGTTTTATGATGATATTATGAATCCCCATCTTTCAAAGTTATATCATCCATGCTTATGATTAAACCTTTAAAGATATGTATCAAACGGTTGATTGTGTTGTTTGGACAAAAAGCCTTAATTCTTGGTTTATGTTGGCTGAAAATTTTGGGTTAAATGGGGTTTTATTTTGTTCTTGAAATGTTGTATTTGGATACATATTTTGGTGTATAACATGGCCTAGACCTGTTTTAGTTTTGGATTTGGTTGTGTTTGGATGATTTGGTCATGTTTGGTTTTATTCATTCAAAGGGTTGTAATAATTTCTTTTGTATTTGTATCCTTTGGTTTGTAATTTATTTATTCATTTGTTGTGTAATAAATAGATTAGACGTACTTCTTTTACTAGAAAAAATGTATTAGGATATATTTTATAAAAGAAGATACACAAGATGATGAACCAAAGGAAGGTGCAAAGCAAGGACACAAAAGACATGTACACTTGAACATTTGGATGCGGGTTAAAGTGGGAGCTCATGGACACTTTGAAGTGTCAATTTTAAACCCTTAGGAATGATCTTATGACAACACTTGTGATGGAAAACAAGTGTGGTCAACTTATTGACTATGGTTATGTACTTGTGATTGTTTGGTTGTGCTTGTTTGATTTGTTTAATTTTGGTTGATTGTTTGATATTTGGATATGCATAACAAACTAATTATCAAACAAAACAAGCTGAAAATTTATGGTTCCTAATCATTAAATGATTAATAAAAGGTTATTAAAAGGATTAGTCATTTTAATAAACAGGTTTTACTAAACATTAGAACCATAGGGTACCATGTTTTGAAAGCATGCAAATACAAGGTACATAGAGTTTTCAAAACTAGAATTAATGAAAACTTAAATCCCTTTGGAAACAAGTTTAACACCATCCTTTTACATGACACTCGAATCACTTGAGAACTATTTGTGGGATAAAGTTCACCTAACCACTTTTAGGGAACTCCTGTGTTTGAGGTGGGCTTAACGTATTTGTGGGATAAAAATCACCTAACCACTTGTATGTATAAACTCACACGTGCGGGTAAGTAGGACGACTTAAATTGGAAACCATGTGCATAGGGTCACCGAAGCATGGCGTACAATGGTGTTGATGGGATTATACATGCCAACTAAACATAAGATGTTTAACCTATCCCATAAGGCTAGATATTGAAAAAGGTTGCAAATAGTCAAGCGTTGACTACCTTGTTAATTTAAATAATGGGATAAAGGTCACCTAACCGTCATTTAAATGTAACGTTGGATTCTAGGTTTTAATTATTATTGTCTATAAGACATTAAAGGGTATTAATGATTAAAACATAATTTTTCAGAAATACTAATATGAACTTTGTAAATTTTGTAGAAATGACCGCAAACAATAATGCTACCACCCCAACCATCCATACCCTATCACTGAGAACCATCTTAGAGAGGGATCGTCTTAACCACAATAATTTTATCGACTGGTTTCGTAACTTGAGAATCATTCTCAAGCAAGAGAAAAAGGCCTATGTCCTTGACGATCCCATTCCTGACTAACCCAACCCTCAGTATGATGAGGCCTATAACGATTGGCTTCAGTACACTGAGGATTCCATGCAGGTTTCTTGCCTCATGTTAGGAACTATGATTCCTGAACGCCAAAAGGATTTGGAGCATCATGGGGCATATGACATGATTACCCAGTTGAAGGAAATGTTCATTCAACAAGCCAGGGTAGAGCGCTTCGAAACGGTTCGAGCGTTTCACGCATGTCATATAGAAGAAACCCAACCGGTATCATCTTATATACTCAAGATGAAAAGCCACATTGATATCCTCGAGAGGCTTAACTGTCCCGTCTCTAAGGAGTTGGCCACGGATTTGATCCTTAATGGGCTAACTAAAAAGTTTGAGACATTCACAATGAATTACAATATGAACGGATGGGACAAGAGCATTGGTGAGCTTCATGCAATGCTCAAAACAGCTGAGGCAGGGATAGGTGGAAAGGTTCTACCTGTTCTCTCGATCAATGAGGGAGGCTATAAGAAAAGGCCATTCCCCAATCCCAAGCCAAATGTTGCCAAAGGAAAGGGGTACGTCAAAGGGAAGGGAAAGGGAAGGCTAAAGTGGAACCTCCAAAGACTAAGCTTAAGAAGCCTAAGGTAACATAGAACGATCCATGCTTTGAGTGTGGTGAGATAGGACATTGGAAAAGAAATTGTCCAACCTATCTCAAACAGTTGAGGAACAAGAGGGATGCTGGGCAAACCTCAGGTACAACTTTCATGATTCATATTGGTTTAAATGTTATTTCTTCAAACAAATAGGTAACTACTACTACTACTACTACTACTGCTACTGCTACTGCTACTGCTACTGCTGCTACTGCTACTGCTACTGCTACTGCTACTGCTACTGCTACTGCTACTGCTACTGCTACTGCTACTGCTACTGCTACTGCTACTGCTACTGCTACTGCTACTGCTACTGCTACTGCTACTGCTACTGCTACTGCTGCTGCTACTGCTACTGCTGCTGCTACTGCTGCTGCTACTGCTGCTACTCCTCCTGCTCCTGCTCCTGCTACTGCTCTCTGCTGCTCCTGCTCTGCTGCTGCTCCTGCTGCTGCTGCTGCTGCTCTGCTGCTGCTGCTGCTGCTCTGCTGCTGCTCCTGCTGCTGCTGCTGCTCCTGCTGCTGCTCCTGCTGCTCCTGCTGCTGCTCCTGCTGCTGCCTGCTGCTCCTGCTGCTGCTCCTGCTGCTCCTGCTGCTCCTGCTGCTCCTGCTGCTCCTGCTGCTCCTGCTGCTCCTGCTGCTCCTGCTGCTCCTGCTGCTCCTGCTGCTCCTGCTGCTCCTGCTGCTCCTGCTGCTCCTGCTGCTCCTGCTGCTCCTGCTGCTCCTGCTGCTCCTGCTGCTCCTGCTGCTACTGCTGCTCTGCTGCTCCTGCTCCTGCTTGCTCCTGCTGCTGCTGCTGCTCCTGCTGCTCCTGCTGCTGCTGCTGCTCCTGCTGCCTGCTGCTGCTCCTGCTCCTGCTGCTGCTCCTGCTGCTGCTCCTGCTCCTGCTGCTGCTGCTGCTGCTCCTGCTCCTGCTGCTGCTCCTGCTCCTGCTGCTGCTGCTGCTGCTCCTGCTCCTGCTCCTGCTGCTGCTCCTCCTGCTGCTGCTGCTGCTCTTCCTGCTGCTGCTGCTCCTGCTCCTGTTGCTGCTGCTCCTGCTCCTGCTGCTGCTGCTCCTGCTGCTGCTGCTGCTGCTCCTGCTCCTTCTCCGCCGCCGCCGCCGCCGCGCTGCTGCTACTAATACTGCTGCTAATACTGCTGCTAATACTGCTGCTAATACTGCTGCTAATACTGCTGCTAATACTGCTGCTAATACTGCTGCTAATACTGCTGCTAATACTGCTACTAATACTAATACTACTACTAATACTACTACTAATACTACTACTAATACTACGACCACGACGACGACCACGACGATGACCACGACGACGACCACGACGACGACCACGACGACGACCACGACGACGACCACGACGACGACCACGACGACGACCACGACGACGACCACGACGACGACCATGACGACGACCACGACGACGACCACGACGACGACCACGACGACGACCACGACGACGACCACGACGACGACCACGACGACGACCACGACGACGACCACGACGACGACCACGACGACGACCACGACGACGACCACGACGACGACCACGACGACGACCATGACGACGACCACCACGACGACCACGACGACGACCACGACGACGACCACCACGACGACCACGACGACGACCACGACGACCACGACGACTACCACGACGATGACGACGACGACCACGACGACGACGACGACGACCACCACCAGCACCACCAAACTTTTGCACAGCATCAAGTTTTTTTTACTATTTAAACCTGCGAACTCACCAACAATATGTTGACCTTTTGAGCATATCTTTTCAGGTAACAATCATTGAGGCAGCTAGGGTGCTGCCTTAGTGACGACCTTAGGATTGCACTACTTAGACTCATTGGATGTCTTTGACAATTACTTTGGCTTTTATTATTCACTTATGTTCACTTGTTTCCCGGGTTGTGGGATTTATACTTAATTGTTTGTATGACTATGTTTGTCGTGGAATTGACTAACTACGACACAAGTCTCTATTTGTGTCGAGTGACGTCCTGACACGTTGACTTTCATCATTTATTGCATCTCTATTAATTAACAATGTGTTATGACGATCCCGTCTGTTACATCCTCGTGTTTCCGCTATAAGCGGGGGTGTGACATGTGATTTCTTTTACTGTAGTTCCATGTGGCCATACTTTGCCAGGTATCACTTCTCTTGGTTCTCTAATCAGTTTATTTTTCCCTTTGTGTTGGTATTTACTTTCAACAGTGACAGGCTCAGCAGGGATTTTGTTGTGTTGCTCAGTATCAGACTTTGGAGCTTTAGTCCTGAACCTTACACCAGTTTCAAGCTCAACATTCATTACATGTTCCATCATCCTTCTAAGCTCACCAACTATTCTTCTTTTAAGCTCATGCATTTTATAGTTATGACCTTGTAGCCAACAGTCATATTGTATTTGCTCAGCTTAGCCGTTTCACAGTGACCCAAATCTTTCTTGATTTTCTGAACTGATTGAAAAGTTGTGAATGCTTCATAGTCACAGTTGGGGATCAGAAATCTTGCAAGCTCAAATTCTTTTAGTAGATCCTTCATTTCAGTCTGATTCATCCTTTCAACCATGTCATATGGAAACCCATAGTTGATAAGAGTCATGAACATGGTTGACTCGGGCCTCTCTTCCAAGATGTCTTTTGTTGTCAGTAGGTCATCAGCATTTGAATCTTTTTGTTCTTTTTGAGAGTCCATCTTGATAAGCTCATTCCATTCATCATCACTGTCACTATCCTGATGAGAAATAGCCTTCACAATAGATAAATCTACTAAAGGAGTGTATTCAGGGGATGTAGGCCTTGATCTTTTAGGTGAATCTTCAACATAGATCACCTTCTTCTGTGTAGTACTTAAGTACTTTCTCTTCCTGGAGTATAGTATAAGCTGCTTAGAGGTCTCAGAAGCTTCTTTTGATGATTTTGTTGATGGAGCAGCGTTTGACTCAAGAGCATAGATTTTCATCTTTAGCTCTTCAATATCTTCTTCTCCTTTTAACAGAGCAGATTGAACAGAGAGAGAGAGTTGGTTGCATGATCGATTTCCAGTGTCAACTTCTCTTTTTCACACTTCTCATGCTTTACTGACTCTAGAAATTCTTGTTCATGTTGAAGTAGTGCATCAATTACTTCATTGTTGCATTGTGCATCTTCTCTTAATTTTTTAAGTCTTGATTCTTGTTTCATCAACTCATCATCTTTTCTTTTATCACATCCTTTAACTCTTATATTCTTTGCTTTCTTTTGTTTGATTTGATAACAAGTTTATTATACTCAGCCACAAGATAACTTTTGCTTACAGGAATGTCCTTGTCACTGAGATCATCTTCATGATAGGCAATTACATTAATGTAGTTGAGTTTGTCTTCTTCTTCTTCTTCTTCTTCTTCATGTTTAGCAGCAGTCTCATCATTATTGACATCAGCACGGGCTGCACTTGCTAAGCTTGAGCTAGACTCAACAGCTTGATCTGCCTACTCTTGATGTTATTTTGGTTGTAGTTGTTGATGAAGATCAGTGGTTGGTGAAGCTGGTTCAATTTGATTAGACAAGCTTGGTTTATGAGAGTTGGTGATTGAGAGTGGGATAGTGCAAGCTTGAGAAACCAACTTAGTCTCATTAGTGTTGGTGATTGAGAGTGGGATGGTGCTAGCTTGAGATACCAACTCAGTCTCACCAGAGTGAACTGAGTTTTGAGACTGAGTGTCAGGGACAGGCTCAATATGAACACTCTTGGGAGATTGATGTTGAGGAGTTTCAGGTTGTTGAGAGTTAGTTGATTGAGTGAGAATTGGAGAGATTGGTTTGGGTGTTTTGACTAGCTAATTGGGATTGTGGTGATTAATGATGTTGAATAGGTGATATGGGCAGAGTGTTTATACTGGCTAGAGATTGATATTGTTGAATGGGTGATTGATGGAGTGAATGCGGGGCTTGCACAGAGTCAGCTGATGAACTCTCTTGCAGGTCTACCCAAACCAGTTCTTGTGGGATGTTGGCATTAGCATCCACCACATGAGCAAACAAGACACGCATGTCTTCCCCTTGGTATTTACCAGTGATCTTGTTCAGCATAGATCTACCTAAATGTGCTTGCACAAACATATCATCATATATTTCTATCCTACGCATCTCAGCATTAATGATCAGTTGTAGGAACCTTGGGAACATATACATCTTATCATCCTTCTGTACTCTTATTTGGTTACACGGATAGTTGAAGATGTACTTTGAGTAGTTGTATGTCCTACCCTCAAAGATCCCTATGATTCCAGAAGAAATATGCCTTGAGAATCTATCCAATATGGATTTCCTGTTTGAGATACACTTAAGGTAAGTGTGACATAGGAACCGGTAAGGTTTGCACAATCTCCTCTTCTTGATCTCTCCTTTTTCAAAGTCACCATCATAACCCATCAGATAAAATATCTTCTCAATATATTCATGTTCAAAGACGTCTGGATGACCTATTTCCTGATCTCCTAACTCTAGTACCCTTCTGATGGTCTGTTCATCTATTCTTAAGTATTCATTCTTAATCTCAGCATAAATCACTTCAGTTTCTCCTACGTTATCTGTTCTAGCCGAGTTCTAAAAATCAACTACGTGTGACTGTACGATCACCGGATTCGTCTAGTGCATAAAACAATCTTGATCATCACAAGAATCTGATGATCTCCTGACACCCTTCCGATATAGGGTCATTAGCATTGAGAAATGCGCACACATTGTGCTCTCTTGCAAACCTATTTGACATCTGTACATAAAATTGATAAAGATTAGGTTAGTATCAATGTTGCAGACATACGAATACGAACAGTTTTAATGATAACCAAGAATCAAACAGTTCATTATTGATGATTCTGACATGTTTTACCATCAAAACACTGATCTGAGATCAAGATTATGTGTTTGTTTGAGGTTTTGTTTTGGTAATTTTGAAAGTTTGTGAGAAGGGGAAAAAGGTTTGTTGAGTGCGCTTTTCTTGGTCTGAAAAGTGCTCTGAAAAAGTGAATAATAAACATTTAGGTCAAAAACATCATTTATATTCACTCGGACACATTAATTTCATTTATTTAATGAAGAGGGTCCGACTTCCCTTTTACCCTTCCATAGAATTTAACTATTCCACAGATTTTAATTCTTCCGTAGGACATCTGCAGATGCATAAAATCTGCGGATGCTTAACCATCAAGAACTGAGATAGAATTTGAAGTATAACTTGACTATCCATATATTACCACACTATGAACATAGATTATACTTTTAAAATATTAACACATCCGTAGTTTACCAATTCTACGGATGGTCATATTTTTTTTTGCTTAAGTTTCGCACTGTAGCTTCTGCTGATGCCGAAATTGCACTGTAGCTTCTCCTGATGCTGAAATTGCAGTGTAGCTTCTGCTGATGCTTAGAATCCACTATTTGAAACTTCTTTTAGTTGTATGGTTCTAATCAAGTGATAAAACCATTTATTTCTTTTGGACCTTGTTGACTTTGTTTTCATGACAATTGTGCACAAGACCATTTATTGCTTTCGGACCTTGTTGACTTTGTTTTCATGAAAATTATGCACAAGAAGGTTTATATTTTGAAAAACTTCATATATCTTGCAGCCTAGTTAGTGCTCAAGTTCCAATTCCTTCTTAGTTGGTTGATCAAAATTTAGATTTTATTGTTTTCATGCATTAACTACTCCCCCTAAATTTGTGATTAATGATAAGATGTTGCATTCATCATAAATTTATGTAGAAGAAAAGCATGAAAGGCATATGACAGTCCAAAAGTTATGAAACCTACTAATGTAAAAGAAATAAAACAAAAATAAAAGAATATGTACATGCATATATATAAGGGGATCATACTATGGCACTAAGCTTCTTCCTGATTGATTTGTTTGATGAAATGTGACCTGATTCTAGTCTTGATTGCAAGTATGTATTTCCACTTAAATTCAAACAAGAGTATTGTTTCAACTAGGCATGTTGTTTATCATGTTTTATTGTTTATTAGAGATCAACTGTTATGTGCTCCACATTCAATTCACATTAGAGTTTGTCCTCTGTTTGTGAGTCAATTCATCACTTTTTCACACTTAGAAACAATGTACATTAAGTTATAAACTAGGTTTTGGCATCGCGCGTTGCCGCGCCTATGCGAGTTTTAGTGTAACCCTAAACCAAAATCAAATTCAAAATCAAAATGAAGGGTCAAAACAACAAAATCAGCAAAATACACAAAGTAAAACACACCAAAACTTTAAATCCATAACACACCACAACATACAGAACCCAAAAACTAAATCAAAGCCCAACACCACACACAAAACAGACAAAAATCAAAGCCGCAATAAGGTGACACGGTCCAAAATAGAAAACCGACGAAAATCAAAGCCCCAAAAAGAGCAAACAAAAGGAAAACCCAAACTTTAATAGCGAGAATCGTCAGGGTATCGATAACGAAAGAAACGAATAGGAACCCGGCGAAAGACAATGTCAACGAACCCTATAAACGAACATAATCGAAACACATCAAAGACATGTGTCCAGACATAAAAACCCATAAAAACCCCACCCCCAAACCTCGAACCCACACCCAAAACAAACCCAAGAAAACACAAACAAACAAACAAAAGAAAAGAAAAAAAAGAAAAAAAAGAAAAAAGAAAAACACTCACCGACAAAATGTATTAATAATAATAGTAATTCTACCTTGAGGCAAATTTGATGTCTCATTAATGCTTTGTTGCTAAAGCTATTTAGATAATATACAGTTGATCATAATGGATTCTTTTGAGAGCTTAGATATGATCATCATCAGGTCACCAGGTCTTTACTTACGTAAAACAAAGGTGCCTTCAACCCAGGTCTTTGTTTACATAAAACAGAGGGATGATGAAGATCATACTCTATACACCAATTGGTTATAGAGGTATACCAAGGTGTTCATAAACCCAGGTCTTTCTTTACACAAAATAGAGGTAATATGATTTGCAATGATAGAAGTTATAAAGTGTTTTACATAGTGTGCTTGGGTGAGTGATTTGATCACATCAGGATAAGACTTACTTGCTTGATCCTCAAAATGGAGTTTCCCACAGACAACCACCTTTTCATTATGTTAGGCATGCTCTTAGTGTAGGTTCCACTCAAGATGAACCTACTCACATATTAAAGTACTTTTGATTAGATTTAAATTAAGTTAATTACACTGGAAGTAAGCAAAGGCATAGTGTATTATCATTTCCTAAACATATGACATGCTAAATCAAAAGACATAATAAAGAAAGACTATATTTTGTGTTTTTATATGGTTTTCAGAATGTTTTTGGATTTTATAGATTACTATTCATAAGGACAGTCACATGCTTTTCTTTGTTAATCATGCCCAAAGGCTCAATTAGATAGTTAAATCTAACTAAATCAAAGGCTTTAGTGAATAAATCAGCAAGCTGATTTGTTGTATCCACTTTGATTAACTTGATTAAAACCTTTTCTAAGCAATCTCTCAAAAAATGGTGTCTGATTTCAATACGTTTTGTTTTGCTATGTTGAACTAGATTAGCAGTGATAAACATAGTAGCTAAATAATCAATATGAATTGAAGTTTAAAGAAAATTGTAACCATAATCAAGCAATTGGTTCTACAACCAAAGTACTTGAGAGCAACCAGCTGAAGCAGCTATGTGCTTAGCCTCAGCTGTGGATACGGATACATTTATTTGCTTCTTGCACTGCCATGAAACAAGTCTTGGTCCTATAAATTAACATCCACTAGTTGTGGATTTTCTGTTTTGTTGCATCCTCCAAAGTCACTATCTGAATGAGTAGAGAGTGAAGTCACCATCCTTTGGATATCAAAGGCCAAGAGAAGGTTTCCGTTTCAGATATCTAAAGATTCTCTTAACAACATTCAGGTGAGACTCGTTTGGATTAGATTGGTGTTAGGACCGTTTTTGTATGGAGTACTAACAGATTCTACGTGAGACCAAATCAAATAGTGCGGAATTCTATTTGATTGGTTATCTAATCAGTGAGAACGAAAAACCTGATCGATCTAACGATTAAACAAACGTTAAGAACAAGTTGGAATCGATCCGGAACGAACTATGAACTTGGATGGACGAACTTTTACGCTCTGGACGGCTAGGGTACGATAGTATTCGAAGTGTTATATTTTTCCACGAATTATGTGGTATTTATAGGTTTTCAGTGTCCATTCGTACGACTGAACCATTAGCATGGTTCAGTCGTGCGACTGACTCATGCGTCTGACTCATACGCATGAATGAAGGTTCACTCGTGCGACTGAGTCAATCTTATGTCTCAGTCATATGACTGATCCAGTCTCCTGGTTCAGTCATGCGACTGGTGTTGGGTTTGTTAGAACACTAAAACATAGTTTAACCTTTTAAACTTTCAGAAAACGCAGCGGATGTTAAGGATTATAACAAGTTTATAATCTGAAAATTTTGTGTTCTAAATGTAGTTTTAAGATGGAAAACAAAACCCAAACAATAGGATCTTAAATATGTGAATGGACAAGCTATGAACATACACAAATGTACATAAAATCACAGCCATATGAAGCTGTGATTCGATACCTTTCTCCAGCAGAAAATCGACCAAGATGAAAGAGATTTGAGATGCTTCAAATGGCTAAGAACTCAAGTGTAGAGGTCCTCAAGTGTCTATACCCCAAGCTCTTGCAATACACCTTCTTGTTAGGAAGATTCAACACCTTAATGAACACAAAACAGCCCTCAAAAAACCCTGATGCTGCTGCCCTTTGGCCGAAGCTGTTAGAGAAAGATAGAGAGAGTTTTTTTTGTTCTTAGTTGCATGTGTTTTTGAATGAGAAGTATATGGAGTATTTCTAGTTAGTGGAACTAGTTAGCATGTGTGTGGTCAACTTGGTGGAACACTAGGAGCATGGGCATGCATGTGTTTCTCTTACCAAGAGAATAAGGAACAAAATAAAGCTACACACACATGCACATGCATGCATGCTACGGGTTTGAGTAAAAAAAAAAAGAGTCTTCCCCTCTTTTTTTATAAACTTCAAATAATAACACACATGTATTATCTAGTATTTTAGCTAGTTTATACAATTAACCAATTAATTGTATAAGTAGTATACTCTCATTATTATTTGGTGTTATACAACTAATTTAAATAACACTACAAATAATATTATTGAACAAAATATCCTAATAAATTGTTCCATCTCATATGCAACTTATTTAGAAAAACCCATTTTCTAAATTGGTGTAAATATTTAATTGCATGATCATATCACCAATTAAATATTAATTGGTGTTTGCTAAGCTTGTTATTGGGTATAACCCGACTTGGATCATAACGTACTAACCACATCAATATTTTATGTGTCTTGGGCACATAGAATCCTACAATCTCCCACTTGCCCAAGATTCATAGAAGATTGATGCAAGCAGTAAATGACGCCTAACAACGGTTTACTACCCTTAATACGCATGACTTATAGCCATTCAATAACATCATCTCATTCAAGTACCCTACTTGAAATGATTTAGGAGAATTAATCATCTATCCTTTTGTTACAGATGTCATGTTAAATCCAAGAACATAGAATGATCATTCCTTGTTGATTTAACTTAATCAGGCCTTAGACATCTAACTCTCAACGAATAAGAGGAACAAATTCCATCTTGACTACATACGTTTCTCACAAACACCTCGTGTTATACCTGAACATACCCTTATGTACTGTCCACTATTTCAGGACAGTGAAGAATTAGCTCAAGGTATAATACTTAGTGAATATCAAAATCCAATATGTATCTCAGGTCGGAGGATACCAAATGATATTCGCCTTTACTCAAATTTACTTATGATCAATCGATTAGATTCCATGTAGTAAAATTTGAGATGCGGGTTAGTCCAATATTTGTATCCCACAAATATCTATGAACCTTGGTAGCAACCCATTGCTCTATATTCATCCTTATGAATATCACCAATCCAAGTTCATAATAGTCTTACCCTCACACTTGTTCCCACAAGTTTGAACGACTACGGACATTTAGAGTAATTAATTTACTCATGGATTAAACATGCTAAATTGGAACATTAATTGAAACATTATAACCAAATAATCTTATTCAAATAATAAAAGTTCCACATATCCAAATACAAAATATACAGATCAAATCCAGTCACTAGAATATCGATGTCCCATGGCACAAGTATGACCTTCATGCTTTGCCTTTTCAAGGAGCTTCGTGAGAGGATCCGCAATGTTTTGATCCGTGTGAACTTTGCGAATACATATCTTTCCCTTTTCAACTTCATCTCGTATATAGTTGAATCTCCGCTCAATGTGCCTAGTCTTTTGATGAGCACGGGGTTCCTTGATTTGAGCAATTGCACCCTCGTTATCACAAAAGATCTCTAGGGGGTCCTGAATGGAAGGGACAACCCCTAGATCGGCAATGAATTTCTTCAACCATGCAGCTTCTTGAGCTGCCAATGAGGCGGCGACGTATTCTGATTCTGTAGTTGATAGAGCCACCACATCCTGCTTGGAGCTCTTCCAAGAGACCGCTCCTCCATTTAGAATGAAGATGTATCCCGATTGTGACCGAGAATCATCACGATCGGTTTGGAAACTCGCATCCGTGTAACCTTTTATAACGAGTTCCTCGTCACCAGATCCATAGATTAGGAACATATCTCTTGTCCTCCTTAGGTATTTAAGTATGTTCTTAACAGCCATCCAATGACTGTTTCCAGGATTTTGCTGGTAACGGCTTGTCATGCTTAAGGCGCATGACACGTCCGGTCGAGTGCATATCATTGCATACATGATGGATCCAATAGCAGATGCGTATGGGATTCCCTTCATTTTATCTTGCTCATCCTTTTAGCTTGGACATTGAGACGTACTCAACATCGTTCCTCTTTGAATAGGTACGGTGCCTTTCTTAGAGTTTTCCATCTTGAACCTTTTCAAGATCTTATCAATGTATGCACTTTGATTCAAACCAATCAACCGCCTTGATCTATCCCTATAGATCTTTATTCCCAGAATATAGGCGGCTTCACCAAGATCCTTAATGGAAAAACAACTTCCAAGCCAGGTTTTTACACCTTCCAAGGTTGGAATGTCATTTCCAAATAGTAGTATGTCATCAACATACAATACTAGGAAGGTTATTGTGCTCCCACTAGCCTTCTTATACACACAAGCTTCATCAGCGTTTTTGATGAAGCCAAATTTCTTCACTTCCTCATCAAAACGATGATTCCAGCTTCCGATGCTTGTTTCAATCCATAGATTGATTTCTTTAACTTGCATACCTTATTAGGATGTTTTGGATCAACAAAACCTTCAGGCTGAACCATATAGACATCTTCCTCAAGATATCCATTTAGGAAAGCGGTTTTGACATCCATTTGCCAAATCTCATAATCATAATGAGCAGCTATGGCAAACAATATCCTTATAGACTTTAGCATCGCAACAGGTGAGAAGGTTTCATCATAATCAACCCCTTGAGTTTGAGTGAAACCCTTTGCTACAAGTCTAGCTTTATAAGTATCCAAGTTTCCATGCATATCAGTCTTCTTCTTGAAAACCCACTTACTTCCAACTACCTTGGAGTTAAGAGGTGGTACAACCAAGTCCCATACTTGATTGTCATACATGGATTGCATCTCAACGTTCATGGCTTCAAGCCATTTGTCACAATCCGTATTGGACACTGCATCATGGTATGTGGTTGGTTCATCAGAATCTACCACATAGCATCCATCCATAAAAAATCCATATCTTTCAGGTGGGTTACTAGTTCTACCACTTCTGCGAACGTCTTGTGTGTATTGATCAACCCCTTGATCTTCCTCAACATCCTCATGTTGAGTGCTAGTTTCAACCAAACATGTATAGGGTTGTGGTTCTTGATCCTCTTCAAGATCCACTGTTCTACTGCCAGCTCCTTCAATAAGGAACTTTGCTTCTAAGAACTCACCCTTTCTGGCAACAAACACCTTTTGTTCCAGTGGATCATAGAAATAATATCCCATAGAATCTCTAGGATATCCAACAAAGATACACTTGGTAGATCGGACTTCCAATTTGTTTGGGGTGGGAGTCTTAACATAAGCCTCACATCCCCAAACCCTTAAGTATGATAGGGATGGAACTCTTCCATGCCATATCTCAAAAGGTGTCCTTTCCACCTTTTTGGTTGGGGCCATATTTAGAATACGAGCCGCGGAGAGCAAAGCGAAACCCCAAAATGATAGAGGTAATGTGCTTCTAGCCATCATAGATCGAACCATATCCAATAGGGTTCGATTCCTCCTCTCAGACACACCATTATGTTGTGGTGTTCCAGGTGGAGTGAGTTGTGAGATAATCCCACAACTCCTAAGATGATCTTGAAAAACATCACTTAGGTATTCACCGCCTCTATCGGTACGGAGAACTTTAATTGATTTGTTGAGTTGATTTTCTACTTCATTCTTGAAGATTTTGAACATTTCAAAAGCTTCATCCTTGTGCCTTAATAAGTACACATACCCATAGCGACTATAATCGTCGGTAAAGGTAATGAAGTATCTCTCACCATTCCTAGTTATTGGCTTAAAAGGACCACATACATCCGAATGTATGATGCCTAATAAATCTTTTGCCCTTTCGTTAGTTCCACTAAAGGGTGCCTTAGTCATTTTTCCTTGTAAACAAGATTCACATACATCAAATGAATCACATTCATTTGTTTTTAAAAGACCATTCTTTTGAAGCGTTTGTATACGTTTCTTGTTTATATGACCAAGACGGCAATGCCAAAGGTAGGTATCACTCAAATCTAATTTGAGTCTTTTGGTGGTTGCTTGGTATATAGAGCTATCATATGTTGCGTTTTCATGAACTAATTCATAAATACCATTACAAGGTATAGCCTTAAAATAAAATACATGATTTAAAGAAACATGAATATCATTGTCAACAAACTTGAAATCATAATCATATTGTCTTAAACGGGAAACAGAAATTATGTTCCTAGTCAAGCTAGGAGCATATAATACATTACTTAAAATAACTTCCAAACCACTTGGAAGCTTCAAAATGTAGTCTCCTTGGGCTTCCACATGAACCTTTGCACCATTGCCCATGAAGAGACTTATTTCCCCTTTAGCATAATGCTCATTTCTTCTGAACCCCTGCAACAAATTACAAATGTGAGTTCCACATCCGGTATCTAATACCCATGTGTTAGAAGAAATAACATTTAGCTCAATATGTATCATGTAAATTATACCTGAGGTTTGCCCCGCATCCCTCTTTTCTCTCAACTCTTTGAGATAGACTGGACAATTTCTCATCCAATGCCCTATCTCACCACATTTGAAGCATGGGTCGTTGACGGCAACCTTTTGCTTCTTCTCCTTAGGCTTTGGAGGTTGCGCCCTAACAGCCTTCTTCCCCTTTCCCCAAACTTGCCCCTTTCCTTTGGCACCAGTCGCCTTAGGAGGGGGTAGAGACTTTCTCTTTTTCCCACCTTCATTTATGGTGAGAACGGGTAAAACTCTCTTACCCATTCCCGCCTCAGCTGATTTGAGCATAGAATGAAGTTCATTTATGCTCTTGTCCCATCCGTTCATGTTGTAGTTCATGACGAATGCCTCAAACCTTTTAGTTAGGCCATTAAGGATCAAATCCGTGGCCAACTCTTTTGAGACGGACAGTTCAGCCTTTCAAGGCGGTCGATGTGGCTTTTCATCTTAAGAACATAAGATGAAACTGATTGGGATTCCTCCATCCGACATGCATTAAGCGCTTGAACCGTTTCGTAGCGCTCCACTCTAGCTTGTTGCTGGAACGTTTCCCGCAACTGAGTGATCATGTCATAAGCTCCATGGAGCTCATACTCCTTTTGGAGTTCGGGTGTCATACTTGCTAACATTAGGCAAGAGACTTGGACGGAGTCTTCTACATATCTAACCCAATCATTATATGCTTCCACATCTTCCTCGTTAGGTTCATCGGGGACGGGGTCATCAAGGATGTAGGCCCGCTTTTCTTGTTTGAGAACAATTCTCAAGTTGCGGTACCAATCCATGAAATTGTTAGGTGTTAGACGATCCCTTTGAAGGATCGCCCTTAGGGATTGGTTGTTTTGGTTTGGTACATCATTATTAGCGTTGTTGTTGTCGGCCATCTACAAGATTTTACAAAGTTCTATTAGTAATCGTTGATATAATTATATTTCATTTATTAATACCCTTTATGTCTCATAGACCATTAATAAATAAAATTTTAGAATCCAACGTTATATTTAAATATTGGTTAGGTGACCTTTATCCCATTATTTAAATAAACAAGGTAGTCATAAATGACAATTACAACCTATTGTAACTTCTAGTGGTATGGGATCGTTTGAACATCTCATGTTTATAACGGCATGTTTATCCCATCAACACCTTTTATAAAATATATTTTAGGTGATCCATTCAATATATTTTACAAATTAAGTCGTCCTACTTACACACACGTGTGAGTTTACTATATAAGTGGTTAGGTGACCTTTATCCCACAAGTATGGTATTCTCACCTCAAGTTACAAGTTCCCTCAAAGTGGTTAGGTGACCTTTATCCCACTAGGAGTTTGCAAGTAACCTAAGTGTTGTGTAAAAGGATGGTGTTTAACTTGTTTGTTAAATGTTTAGAGGTTTCATAATTCTAGTTTAGAAAACTCTATGTACTTGTATTTGCATGCTTTCAAATACAAGGTACCCTATGGTTCCTTGATTAAAACCTATTTTAATCTTTTAAAATCATTAAACCATTTTAATAACCTTATATAAACTTTTAGAACCATCAATTTTCAGCTTGTTAAGATGTTAATGAGTTTGTTATTCATGTCAAAACATCAACCATTCAAACAAACAACAAACATTTAAACAAGCATAAACATTAACAATCATATGTGCATAACCATAGCCCTTATGTTGACAACACTTGTTTGCCATCACAAGTGTTGTCATTTGGTCTTTCTAAGGATCAAACACATCAAAAGGTCCAAGAACCTCCCACTAGAAACCGCATCCAAATGCTCCATGTTTCTTGTGTCTTCTCTTTGTGCTTTTGTCACGTCTTTCTTCATATTACAAGAAATAATGTCCTAATACAAGATTTCTAGAAATATGAAAATAACTAATCTATTTATTACATCCCAATAACAAATAAATTACACTTGGAACAAAAACCAAATAATAGATTATACAACCAAATTGAATGAATGAATACAACCATCATAAATATCCAAACAATCACAAGGTCAATGGCTAGGTAATGCACTAAAACATCCAATGATCAAATCATCAAAATATATAATGAAACCCCACTTAAAACCTTTAAATTTCAGCCAACATAAACTGAAATTTTTGGTTTTAAATATTGTCCAAACAATCAACATATCAACATACATATCTTTCAAGGTTTAATCACAAGCATGTGTAATATAACCTTGAAAGTTGGGGTTTCAACAAGACATAATATTCCAGCCCAAAAAACAGCCTATAACATGTCTAATAACATCTTTTAAAACCAATTTCAAAAGATAAAACAAGCAAGTCATCCACATAACCGGCTCTTGATGCCATTGTTGGGTTTGTTAGAACACTAAAACATAGTTTAAGCTTTTAAACTTTCAGAAAACGCAGCGGATGTTAAGGATTATAACAAGTTTATAATCTGAAAATTTTGTGTTCTAAATGTAGTTTTAAGATGGAAAACAAAACCCAAAACAATAGGATCTTAAATATGTGAATGGACAAGCTATGAACATACACAAATGTACATAAAATCACAGCCATATGAAGCTGTGATTTGATACCTTTCTCCAGCAGAAAATCGACCAAGATGAAAGAGATTTGAGATGCTTCAAATGGCTAAGAACTCAAGTGTAGAGGTCCTCAAGTGTCTATACCCCAAGCTCTTGCAATACACCTTCTTGTTAGGAAGATTCAACACCTTAATGAACACAAAACAGCCCTCAAAAAACCCTGATGCTGCTGCCCTTTGGCCGAAGCTGTTAGAGAAAGATAGAGAGAGTTTTTTTGTTCTTAGTTGCATGTGTTTTTGAATGAGAAGTATATGGAGTATTTCTAGTTAGTGGAACTAGTTAGCATGTGTGTGGTCAACTTGGTGGAACACTAGGAGCATGGGCATGCATGTGTTTCTCTTACCAAGAGAATAAGGAACAAAATAAAGCTACACACACATGCACATGCATGCATGCTACAGGTTTGAGTAAAAAAAAAAGTCTTCCCCTCTTTTTTTATAAACTTCAAATAATAACACACATGTATTATCTAGTATTTTAGCTAGTTTATACAATTAACCAATTAATTGTATAAGTAGTATACTCTCATTATTATTTGGTGTTATACAACTAATTTAAATAACACTACAAATAATATTATTGAACAAATATCCTAATAAATTGTTCCATCTCATATGCAACTTATTTAGAAAAACCCATTTTCTAAATTGGTGTAAATATTTAATTGCATGATCATATCACCAATTAAATATTAATTGGTGTTTGCTAAGCTTGTTATTGGGTATAACCCGACTTGGATCATAACGTACTAACCACATCAATATTTTATGTGTCTTGGGCACATAGAATCCTACAACTGGTCCATAAGTATGGTTCATTCATGCGTATGGTCCATAAGTATGGTCCATTAGCATGAATATCCACTTGACTAAATTAAACACATTTATGAATCAGTATTGACTCAGAACTATGTATAAAAACCTCAAACCTATATAAATGTTCATCAATATAAGTAATACCAATTACAATATGAATATGATATAAACAAAGACAATTAAACATCAAAACTCACATCATATTTCATTAAACATGTTTATTACATATGTGTAAGAAATGAAAGAAATTTACACTGAAGAACATAAACTAGGAACAATGTATCAACAAACTCCCCTTGGACCTAGTTTATCCTATTCTCTAACATTCTTCACATATTCTTGGAATTTCTTGTACTTCTTTTAACACCCGAAATTTTGGTTAGACAAAGAGAAATAATAAGAAGAAAAGAAAAGAAAGAATTTTGGAAGGAAAGGAAAAGAAAGAAAAAGTGGAGGGGGTTTTGTGTAAAAAGTACAAAGAAAAGTAAATATCTGATATACGTAGGGATGGCTGCCCACACTTTTTCTCACAACCCCAAATCTTCAAAGTGTTCTAGAGGGAGAAAGAGCAGACCACGGGAATTTGAAGGAAGAACAAGAAGAAGAAGAGGGCAGATTCGAGGTACAAGGTCTCACGGCGATGGGTTTTGAAGAAGCCATACCCAGCAACACAATGTGAGTTCTAAGACCCCTTCTTTTACGCATTTTTGAACGATTTTGGGGCTGGAACACATATTGAAACTGTTTTTGAGTTGCGGGTGTTTAACCCGTACATGTATGTATATGTATATGTGTATACGGTCTGTTCGGGAAGCTGGTTCCACTACATGTGAACTTTCCAGAATAGATATATATATGATTCACGCATGAATGTTCATAGGTATACTGTTAATGTATGTTCTAGAATGGTATACATGATGTTTAGGTGGTTCTAAATGAATGATATGATAATTCTGTGCTATAGAGGAGTTAGGATGATGAATGAGGTACGAGAATAGTACAGGTTAAGTTGCAGGTTGCCCCACTCAACCACATTGTCCAATGCGGACTGCCGAAGCAAATGTGGCTAAGGTGGTCAACCGCATTAGCTAATGCAGATGACCAAGCAAATGCGGTCAAGGCATATTCTCAACCGCATCAACCTAATGCGGAGAGGTCAGTGAATGCAGCTAAGGAAATACTCAGCCGCATTACCCTATGCGGACAAATCAGGAAAGGTGGCTAAGGCATCTTAGCCGTATTGAACAAATGCGGACGATCTTTGAAATGCGGTAAGGCAATTGTCAACCGCATTGACCAATGCGGACAAGTCCGAAAATGCACTAAGGCATTTCTCAGCCGCATGGACTAATGCGGGTAGGTCATGAAATGCGGAGAAGGCATTCCTCATCCGCATTGACTAATGCGAATGGTCAGATGAACCAGAATGTGAAATGCGGATAAGGCATTCCTCATCCGCATTGACTAATGCGGATGGTCAGACTAATGCGGATGAACCAGAGTGTGAAATGCGGATTAAGCTTAGTAAGATCTGATTTATTTGGGTAAACGAGTAACATAGGCATGATGATGATGATGATGATGCATGGGTATACCTATGGTATACCATATATGTGTGATGCTTTTTTATGATGATGAATAAATGTTATGTGTATGTTCCTTATGATTATGTATGTTTATCTTTCCGGAAACTTTACGAATTATGGAAATGAATGAATGAAGTATTATGTAACGTCAAGTGAAAGATAAGGAAAGAGGAACATGATGATAAATGCATGTATTAATGAATGGATGAAAAGGAAATATGATGATGAATACATGCATTAATGAATGAACGAACTAAGTCTAGCAAGCATTGAATTAAGGTAACGGGTCCTTCTTTGTGATTGATCCTATTCATGGTACCTCTACCACTTACCTACTAGTACTGTGGCATACGCTCTATTGATTCACGGCCCAGTAGCTAAGACTGATCAGGGTATAGCATATGGTAGTGGTACAAAAAGTATTCAATGTGAAAGCAAAGATGAACGGGATCCTTGTCATTCGACCACAGTAATCATAGTCAAGTGCTGTGAAGTGGGTAAAGCCTGACAGGATCCATATAAGAACTGAAAGATAATGATGTATAACGAACGATGAAGATAATAAAGAATATTATCTATGTGTACGTATGATGTATGATCATGTGAAAGAAAGGAATGGTTTATAATGTAAATAAAGTATGTTTATTTTAAAACTAGAACTCACTCAGCAACGCAGATTTTTATGTGTTTCCAGTTGGCAGGTAGTGTTGCTGGGGATGGCACGAGGCGACTACTCAGCTCGTTGGGGATGGCATTCTCCTTTTGATAATGTTGCCACGCAATGTGTTGTGGGCCTATAATGCACACAACACATTATGTTGCATGCAAGTGCAAGATTCCTTTAGGATCCTGATAAACGGGATTACTTAAGGAATCTTCTTTATGATGAAAAATTTAATATTTCTATATTAGAGGTCACTGTTTATGACCATTTTGTAATCAGTAACGATGTAATCTTTTGTACAAACTTTTATGATGAAATGAAATGTATCTTTTGAATGTTTCCGCTGTAATGTTTATTTAAGATGTTTATAATATATACCAAATGTATGTTTTATGTGCGATGAACGACCAACTGTGAGGTGCCCGGGAGCAGGGCCTTACAAGTTGGTATCAGAGCCAAAGTTTAAGTGAAATGGGTAAATTTTCAAAATAAACCTAAACTTAAACTGAAAATGGGACAGAAAGGAAGAGAATGTCATCTGAGTAGTCGCGTGCCATCAGGTATTTCTTAAAGATTAACTGGTATTATGTGCGCATGTGATGTGATTTATGTGTACTGTTAGATTTAGATACGAATGTAGTCAAGACAGGTAATGCTCGGGGTGCGAAGAGTAAAGTAAGTGGCTAATCACAGCTGGCCACTGTAATTAGGGACTTACCATACTTGACATAAACTGAGCTATTTCCTTGAATGACCGTGTTGGTGTTTGAATCTTTCAGTGTGGTAGAAGATGGTCGGTGGTAGATCATCTAAAGTTTCATGTGGTGGTGGACGTGGTGCTGAACCGCGTGTCACGAGAGGGAGACCTAGGGTAGAGGAAGTGGTTCATGAGGAAACTGAGACCCCTCATCAGGAGGGGGTAGACGAGAGCGCCAATTTGAGAGCCTCGGTAAAAGAGGCAGTGGTTGAAGAGCTACATCAGGTTATGCAGACGATCTTACCGTCTGTGGTGACCGAAGTGATCAAGGTTGTCCGTGAAGGAGAAAGAAGAGAGAGGAATAGGTCCTCAGGAAGACAGGAGCAACAAGAGCCGGAGACGGTTTTCTCTGATGATGAAGAGGAAGAGGAGGAAGAGCAGGTACAGGAGACAACATGGGGTTGTAACTACGGGGCATTTATGAGGTGCAAGCCCCCTCCTCTTGACGGTTCTGGCACTGCTGCTGATGCTCACCAGTGGGTGAGAGAAATGGAGGCTGTCCTCGATATTAGTGATTGCTAGGAGGACAAGAAGGTGAAGTTTGCTACCCACTCTTTCACGGGGTCGGCTGTGTGCTGGTGGGACAATATAGTCCAGGCAGAGGGTAGCAGGGCCATATGGAAGATGAAGTGGGCTGAGTTAAAAAGGATGGTGATCGAGGAGTTCAATTCTCGTCAGGAAATGGACAAAGTTGAGAGAGAGTTTCTGCAATTGGAGGCGGGGACGATGACCCACCAACAGTACACCGCCAAGTTTAATGAAATGGCGCGAATGGTGCCGGATCAGGTGACGCCGGTGTCTGGAAAGATCAACCGGTATATTCAGGGGCTGCCAGCTGACATCCGCAGGCATTTGATTACTGCTCGACCGAGCACCTTTAGGTCGGCAGTGGATTTGGCTGGGAGATTATATGATGAACGGCTATGGTGGTGAAGGCTGAGATTAGTAAGAAGGGAGGTGGTGAGAGAAACTGGCAGGGGAAGAGGTTCTGGCACTGCTGCTGATGCTCACCAGTGGGTGAGAGAAATGGAGGCTGTCCTCGATATTAGTGATTGCTAGGAGGACAAGAAGGTGAAGTTTGCTACCCACTCTTTCACGGGGTCGGCTGTGTGCTGGTGGGACAATATAGTCCAGGCAGAGGGTAGCAGGGCCATATGGAAGATAAAGTGGGCCGAGTTAAAAAGGATGGTGATCGAGGAGTTCAATTCTCGTCAGGAAATGGACAAAGTTGAGAGAGAGTTTCTGCAATTGGAGGCGGGGACGATGACCCACCAACAGTACACCGCCAAGTTTAATGAAATGGCGCGAATGGTGCCGGATCAGGTGACGCCGGTGTCTGGAAAGATCAACCGGTATATTCAGGGGCTGCCAGCTGACATCCGCAGGCATTTGATTACTGCTCGACCGAGCACCTTTAGGTCGGCAGTGGATTTGGCTGGGAGATTATATGATGAACGAGCTATGGTGGTGAAGGCTGAGATTAGTAAGAAGGGAGGTGGTGAGAGAAACTAGCAGGGGAAGAGGTTTGGTCGAGGTGATACTTCGACGAGGAACAAGAAGACAAGGGTGGATGACCGCCATGTGGTCATGTCAGGAGCAGGGTTGAGGAAGTGTGGCCAGTGTGGAAGGGAGCACTCGGGGGAGTGCAAGTGGGGATCAAACATCTGTTTTAGATGCGGAAAGGCAGGGCATATGTCAAAGGATTGCCGGGCAGGCAAATGTTTTAACTGTGGGGAAAGTGGTCATATGAGCAGAGACTGTAAGAAGCCGAGGGCTGAGGGTTCAGGGGTGAAGAAGACGGGAGGTGAAGAACCGAGGGCAAAGGCCAGGGCATTCATGATGACGTAGGAGGAGGCCAGGACGGACCCTGATGTTGTGTCCGATACGTTTCTGGTGAACCAAACTTTAGCCTCTGTATTATTTGATTCGGGTGCCAGTAGGAGTTTTATTTCTGCTGCCTTTTGTACTAAGCTGCCTGTTAGTAGTAGACGTGCTGATGTGCCCTTTGATGTAGAAACTGCCATAGGTAAGTCTACTAGGATCTCTGAGGTGATAGAGGGTTGTGATGTTGAATTGGAGGGCCACAAATTTCCAGTTCGACCCTTTGCTATGACTTTAGGTTTTGATTTGGTGCTTGGGATGGATTGGTTGGCGGACTTTGAGGCGAACATCGTGTGTCGCAAGAAGATGATTCAATTGACAGCGCCCGGTGGTGGTTCAGTGACAGTTTATGGTGATTGGGTTACTACGATTCTGAAGGTGATCTCAATGGCTGTGGCGGGAAAATGTATGAGGCGTGGGTGCGGCGCCTACTTATGTTATGTAAAAGATGTAGAAACGCCAACACCACAACTATCCGATGTTCCGGAGATGTGTGATTTTCCAGACGTGTTCCCGGAAGACTTATCGGGATTGCCACCTGACCGAGAGATCGAGTTCTAGATTGACCTGATACAGGGTGCTCAACCTGTTGCCAAAGCACCATACCGATTGGCTCCGACAGAAATGAAAGAGTTGATGGAGCAGTTGTAAGAGCTGTTGGATAAGGGGTTTATTAGGCCGAGTATCTCACCTTGGGGTGCTCCGGTCCTGTTTGTGAAGAAGAAAGACGGTAGTATGAGGATGTGCATCGACTACCGTGAGCTGAACAAGTTGACGGTGAAAAATAGATACCCCTTGCCAAGAATCGATGATCTGTTTGATCAACTTCAAGGCGCCAGTTGGTTTTCAAGGATAGATCTTCGATCGGGCTACCATCAGCTGAAGGTGAAGGAGCAGGATATCCCTAAAATAGCCTTTCGTACGCGCTTTGGTCATTATGAGTTTCTTGTCATGTCTTTTGGTTTAACCAATGCGCCGGCTGCTTTTATGGATTTGATAACCGAGTGTGTCGGCCGATGTTGGATAAATCAGTGATTGTATTTATTGACGATATCCTGATTTATTCAAGAAGCGAAACGGAGCATGCCGATCATATCCGAGAAGTACTAGAAACGTTGAGAAGGGAGAAATTGTACGCCAAGTTCTCCAAGTGCGCATTTTGGTTGTGTGAAGTACAGTTCTTGGGTCATGTGGTTAATCCGGAGGGGATTATGGTCGATCCGGCAAAGGTGGAAGTAGTAATGCAATGGAAGTCTCCACAGACGCCATCCGAGATCCGTAGTTTCTTGGTTTTGGCGGGCTACTACAGAAGATTCATTCAAGACTTCTCCAAAACTGCTTCTCCACTAACCAAGTTGACCCGGAAAGATGTGAAGTTTGTATGGGGTCAAGCTCAAGAAAAGGCATTTGAAGAATTAAAGGCGAGATTGACCCAAGCTCCAGTGTTGGTATTACCCGATGGAAGCGATGACTTGGTGGTTTATTCAGATGCTTCCTACTCGAGGTTGGGGTGCGTATTAATGCAAAGGGGAAAGGTGATAGCCTATGCATCCCGACAGCTAAAAGTTCATGAGGTTAACTATCCTGCTCATGATTTGGAGCTAGCGGTTGTGGTCTTCGCGTTAAAAATTTGGAGGCACTACCTCTACGGAACGAAGTGCACCATCTTCACAGACCACAAGAGCTTGAAGTACTTCTTCGAGCAAAAAGATTTAAATATGAGGAAGAGGCGATGGTTGGAGCTAATAAAAGACTATGATTGTGAGATCCATTACCATCGGGGTAAGGCCAACGTGGTGGCTGATGCCCTTAGCCGAAAGGAGAGGCCCGAACCAATACGGGTGAAGGCATACCAACTGATTATGACCTCGGATGTGATGAAGCAAGTCAAAGAGTTTCAAGATGTGGCACTGAAGGAAGATCATCTTAACTCAGGACGAATGAGAGGTCTGGTCACGGAACTGGGTGAAAACACGTTTAGTGTCAAGACTCGATTTGGGCGAATGTGGATTCCTCGTTTTGGGGATCTACGAATGAAGAATATGGACGAAGCCCACCAAACTCGATACTCCATTCATCCCGGTGCTACCAAGATGTACCAAGACATGAAGAAAGATTACTGGTGGCCGGGCATGAAGCGTGATGTGGTGGAGTATGTGAGTAAATGTCTCACTTGTTTACAAGTAAAGGCAGAACATTAAAAGCCGTATGGAAAGATTCAACCGTTGGATATACCGGAATGGAAGTGGGAGCACATCACCATGATTTCATTACAAAGTTGCCACGTACCCCGAAAGGGTATGACACAATATGGGTGATTATGGACCGTCTGACGAAGAGTGCTCACTTCCTACCGATGCGCGAGACATATTCATCCGAGAGGTTGGCCGATCTTTTCATCAAAGAGATTGTGACTTGTCATGGTGTACCGGTGTCGATTGTGTCAGATCGCGACACCCGGTTTACATCCAAATTCTGGAAGAAATTCCACGATGCTATGGGGACGAGGTTACATATCAGTACGGCTTATCATCCCCAAACTGATGGTCAGTCGGAAAAGACTATTCAGACGTTAGAAGACATGCTCCGGGCATGTGTGATTGACTTTAGGGGAAGTTGGGATGACCATCTACCGTTAGCTGAATTCTCGTACAACAACAGCTATCATGCCAGTATTGGTATGCCACCTTATGAGATGCTATACGGTAGGAGATGCAGGACACCCGTATGTTGGGGTGATATTGGTCAAAAGGAATTGGGAAGCGTCAAGGTGATCGAGGGTATGACTGAAAAGCTTAAAAGGATCAAGGCCTACATGAAGGAAGCCAAAGACGGACAGAAGTCGTATGCGGACAAACGACGTAGGCCGATCGAATTCCAGGTGGGTGACCGGGTTATGTTAAAGGTCTCGCCTTGGAAAGGAATCATTCGGTTCTGAAAGAGGGGCAAGTTGAGTCCGCGGTACATAGGCCCTTTCCGAATCATTACTCGAGTAGGAGAGGTGGCCTATAGATTGGAGTTGCCAGATGAGCTAAGTGGAATTCACCCGACCTTCCACGTATCTCATCTGAGAAAGTGTTTGGCCGATGAAAATATGATTGTTTCGCTGGGAGATATCGAAGTAGATGAACAGCTCAATTATGTGGAGCAACCAGTGGCAATCATCAATAGAAAAGAGAAGCGACTGAGAAATAAAGTGGTTTCCCTTGTGCGAGTACAGTGGAAGCACAGAAAGGGATCTGAGTCTACGTGGGAGACTGAGGAAGAGATGAGACAACATCACCCACGTCTATTCGAGGAATAACAGGTTTCGGGGACAAAACCTTTATAAGGGGGTGGACTTGTAACACCCGAAATTTTGGTTAGACAAAGAGAAATAATAAGAAGAAAAGAAAAGAAAGAATTTTGGAAGGAAAGGAAAAGAAAGAAAAAGTGGAGGGGGTTTTGTGTAAAAAGTACAAAGAAAAGTAAATATCTGATATGCATAGGGATGGCTGCCCACACTTTTTCTCACAACCCCAAATCTTCGAAGTGTTCTAGAGAGAGAAAGGGCAGACCACGGGAATTTGAAGGAAGAACAAGAAGAAGAAGAGGGCGGATTCGAGGTACAAGGTCTCACGGTGATGGGTTTTGAAGAAGCCATACCCAGCAACACAATGTGAGTTCTAAGACCCCTTCTTTTACGCATTTTTGAACGATTTTGGGGCTGGAACACATATTGAAACTGTTTTTGAGTTGCGGGTGTTTAACTCGTACATGTATGTATATGTATATGTGTATACGGTCTGTTCGGGAAGCTGGTTCCACTACATGTGAACTTTCCAGAACAGATATATATATGATTCATGCATGAATGTTCATAGGTATACTGTTAATGTATGTTCTAGAATGGTATACATGATGTTTAGATGGTTCTAAATGAATGATATGATAATTCTATGCTATATAGGTGTTAAGATGATGAATGAGGTATGAGAATAGTACAGGTTAAGTTGCAGGTTGCCCCACTCAACCGCATTGTCCAATGCGGACTGCCGAAGCAAATGTGGCTAAGGTGGTCAACCGTATTAGCCAATGCGGATGACCAAGCAAATGCGGTCGAGGCATATTCTCAGCCGCATCGACCTAATGCGGAGAGGTCAGTGAATGCGGCTAAGGAAATACTCAGCCGCAGTACCCTATGCGGACAAATCAGGAAAGGTGGCTAAGGCATCGTAGCCGTATTGAACAAATGCGGACGATCTTTGAAATGCGGTAAGGCAATTGTCAACCGCATTGACCAATGCGGACAAGTCCGGAAATGCGCTAAGGCATTTCTTAGCCGCATGGACTAATGCGGGTAGGTCATGAAATGCGGAGAAGGCATTCCTCATCCGCATTGACTAATGCGGATGGTCAGATGAACCAGAATGTGAAATGCAGATAAGGCATTCCTCATCCGCATTGACTAATGCGGATGGTCAGACTAATGCGGATGAACCAGAGTGTAAAATGAGGATTAAGCTTAGTAAGATCTGATTTATTTGTGTAAACGAGTAACATAGGCATGATGATGATGATGATGTTGCATTGGTATACCATATATGTGTGATGCTTTTTTTATGATGATGAATGAATGTTATGTGTATGTTCCTTATGATTATGTATGTTTATCTTTCCGGAAACTTTACGAATTATGGAAAAGAATGAATGAAGTATTATGTAACGTAAAGTGAAAGATAAGGAAAGAGGAACATGATTATGAATGCATGTATTAATGAATGAATGAAAAGGAAATATGATGATGAATACAGCCAATGAATGAACGAACTAAGTCTTGCAAGCATTGAATTAAGGTAACGGGTCCTTCTTTGTGATTGATCCTATTCATGGTACCTCTACCGCCTACCTACTGGTACTGTGGCATACGCTCTATTGATTCACGGCCCAGTAGCTAAGACTGATCGGGTATAGCATATGGTAGTGGTACAAAAAGTATTCAATGTGCAAGCAAAGATGAACGGGATCCTTGTCATTCGACCATAGTAATCATAGTCAAGTGCTATGAAGTGGGTAAAGCCTGACAGGATCCATATGAGAACTGAAAGATAATGATGTATAACGAACGATGAAGATAATAAAGAATATTATCTATGTGTACGTATGATGTATGATCATGTGAAAGAAAGGAATGGTTTATAATGTAAATAAAGTATGTTTATTTTAAAACTAGAACTCACTCAGCAACGCAGATTTTTATGTGTTTCCAGTTGGCAGGTAGTGTTGCTGGGGATGGCACGAGGCGACTACTCAGCTCGTTGGGGATGGCATTCTCCTTTTGATAATGCTGCCACGCAATGTGTTGTGGGCCCATAATGCACACAACACATTATGTTGCATGCAAGTGCAAGATTCCTTTAGGATCCTGATAAACGGGATTACTTAAGGAATCTTCTTATGATGAAATATTTAATATTTCTATATTAGACGTCACTGTTTATGACCATTTTGTAATCAGTAACGATGTAATCTTTTGTACAAACTTTTATGATGAAATGAAATATATCTTTTGAATGTTTCCGCTGCAATGTTTATTTAAGATGTTTATAAATATATACCAAATGTATGTTTTATGTGCGATGAACGACCAACTGTGAGGTACCCGGGAGCGGGGCCTTACACTTCTCCTCTTTTGTGACTCCTGCGTGTAACTCGAATGCAAAGCAAAGTCGAATCACATGTTAGAATTGGAGAGCTTGTACAATATCCTGCGTGTCATAGAATAGTGGCTACTTGTACAATGTGTAAACATCATCAGCAGACAAGTTAGTGAGCCAAGTCTCTATTTTACCCTCTCTGTTCAACACTATGACCGCTTCCCCCGTCCTCCAGTCGTAATACCACCATTTGAAGTGTGGAGTGAAGTCCTGAGGCATCTCCCGCAATGGGATCTTAGACATTGTGCATGGGGGACTCCACTTCAGCACTACCTTCGGCTTCCCAGTGATAGGGTCAACTTCGGTCTTATGAACGAACCTCTTCGGTTGTTGAGGTCTGAAGTTTACCCATCTGGTGTGGTATTCACTCTTTAGTGCCATCTCGAACCAGCCCGACATCTTCCTCGGGTTGGCATACAAAAGGTCTAAACAGGCCAACCTGTTTAGCTCAAAACCAGGAAGAGTCTTCAGATCGTGTGTGATATAAAGTTTACTCAATCCCCTTCTCCTACTTAACAGCGTACACCTTCAAATCCTCAAAATAGGCCCAACTGATGATTTTGCCTAACACCTTCTGATGTCTCTTAACCATGTACAGTTTGGTGTAGGCGTTTGGCTTTGGAGGTTTATGTTGGGCTCTCATCTCTTTCAAACAAGCTGCCCATTCAGCCTTCTTTATATCAACATTAGCTTCCGTGGCTTGGGCTTTACCTTCCTCATTTTCATTATCTTTCTTTTTCTCATCAAGTGTTCCAAAAGTATCACTGCCAAATGTTTCACCCAAGTTGGGGATAACATTACCCTCAGGATCAGTGTACTCTGGATAATACTCTAATGTGACATCTTCGATCTCGATCTCATCCACGCCTTGTAGCTCTTTGTCAGTAACAACGTCGACCTCAGGAGCATCTGTGACAAGCTCATCAGTATTTGTCTGAACATATCGGCGAGCTACTCGTCAGTCAGGTCGTGGATGATTTCTTCCTCCTCTGGAGTGTAACTCACAGACCGTCTTACTATCCCTTGCAATCAAGAATCATTATGAGTTGAGTCTTGATTTGCTAAAGGGGAGCAATATCATGGTCATCGGTCTGTCGAGTTGTATCTGTTTGATTACACAACCAACAATGCATATATTAATCATTTATCAAAGACATTAAACATAAATTTTCATAAATTACATTAATGTAATAAACATTTCAAGTACAAAAGTTTGAAATACATAAACATTTATGTATTACTTTTCCCTTGGTCGTGTGTCTCTTCAGCTTGAGGAGCTGAGGAAGAGGCTCCTTGATCTTGGTTTCTCTTGGTGCACCTCTCCCTTGTCGATGGTGTAGAGGCTGATGCAGTTCATCACCTTCCTGATCGTCATCCTCATCATCATCACCTCTCTTGTCCTTTCCACTTCCTCCAGCTTCCTCCTCATCTCCTTCGTCATCTGATGAAGGGTTTGTTAGAACATAAAATCATAGTTTAACCGTTTAAACTTTCAGAAAACGCAGCGGATATATATAGCTTTAAAACCGATTTTTAAGCTGAAAGTTATGTTCTTTAATGACCATACAAGTGTATAAAACAAACCATTAATCAAAGGATCATATATATGAATGAAACAAGCTATGAACAATACACAAATGTACATAAAATCACAGCCATATGAAGCTGTGATTTGCTACCTTTCTGCAGCAGAAAAGTCGACTAAGATGAGAAGTTTTAGATGCTTGAAACGGCCAAGAACACAAGTGTAGAGGTCCTCAAGTGTCTATACCCCAAGCTACTTTGCAAACGACCTTCTTGTTAGGTAGATTATCACCAAGAACACACAAAATGGCACTTCAAAACCCTGAATTTTCAGCTGCTGGCCGTAGGTACTTTGGGAGAGATTGAAGGTGTTTGTGTGTGTAACACCTCTGAAATATGACCCAATTGAAAACCTATAAATGTTATAAAACTCAATAAAGGTCCGGATTGATTTGGGCTTACCAAAGAAATCTTGCAAAACGAAACTAGCTTTTTGGGCCCAATAAGCCCAATAAGGGCCAGAACATATAACACAGGCCCATTTAAGGCCCAAATGCACGTTTACGAACTAATTGAAGGAGAAACCATGAAACAAAGAATTCTTATGTGATTTGAAACAACTATGGAAAGATCCAAACTGAAAACGGATTCAGAACCCATACCGGGTAAAATCCGGCAATTTAACGCGTACTAACGTCTGAATTCCATCAGAATTCCTTATAATGGCTTGTCATCCAATTTAAATCCTTGTTAATGCTAACAATATCATAAATAATGCTTGTCGAAAGATTTTTCATCAATCAAGCATAATCAACAGAATTCGTAAGCGAAACGCGAAAATCGGTTTTTATCGGCACTTAACTGACTTCTGTTATGATGACCGAGCCTCGTAACTCCGAAAATATTTATCTAATCATTGTTTATTATCATAACATACTAGATCTGATGAGTGATACGTTGTCCGGAATAAAGGCGTTCCGAAACGCGACCGTGACGCGAACCGGGTTACGACCAGGTCAAACCCGAGAATTTGTCAGATAAGGCTTTAACATGACTAACATAGGAAGTTAACACTCAAAATATCATTTAAATACTTAATTGCATGTATGTTGATAGCAAAATGATAATATTAACGCTCATTCGATAAAAACGCGTAAAACCGCGGAACGTGTTAAATACGCGGTAAGTTACAAACTCGTTTGATTATCCGGCATGTTTTAAATACATAATCTCGAAACACTAATAAAGTTTTGTATAAATTGAAACTAAGAAACAAATTTAAACGCTACGTGACAAACTTGATCGAACGTGTTCGAACCGAACCCTTTTACGAACCCATTCACTTAACCTACTATATAAACAAAGATTCTTGCATTTTAGGGTTTTTAAAACAAACATTTGAGTGAGAGAGAGATGGGGCAGCCGCAAACACTCCCCCCCTTCTTCGATCCGGCCAAAACTCCGGCCTCCGGCGGCTGACTCCGGCGAGTGCCGGCAAGTGCAGCACCATACCGGAACCCCCTCGACGCCCCGGTCACAAGGGTATCATCGATTTCTCCTCAAAAGCAGCACAGCATGGGGAATCGAAGGTAGAAGAGGCGAATTGGAGGTCAATACCGGGAGTGATGGTGGTCGTAGTGGTTGTTTCGGGCGCAGCAGGGATGGCGATGGTGGCTTCGGTCGTGGCTGTCGAGTAGCAGTGGCTTCGGTTGCGATGATGGTCGGTCGTGGCTTCGGTTGTGGCTGTAAGTCCGTGGAAGAGGCGATGATTATGAGGTAAGCTGTAATAATCTTGGGGTATTGATGTTGCCGACTGTGATTTGGACTGCTGATGTTGGTGGTACCCCGATGGTGGTGTCCTGATGGTGGGGGCCGATCGGTGGTTCCCAACGACTGTCCTAAGGCAGCAGCAGTAATGATTTTGGATGGTGTTGCAGGGCTGGTCATCGATGGTTGCAGGTGGGTTCCGATAACAGTGGTGATGGCAGCCATGGTTGGTGTTTGGCGATGGTTGTTGTAGGTTAGGATTGATGGTGGTTTGTAGTGGGTGTTGCTGTTTGAGGTGAATTACAGCCATTTGATGTTGTTCTTGTGGTTGCATGTTGGGTTCTAGACTAGATCCTAGGATTTGGTTATGTTGAGGCCCGACATTGGTAGTGATAGGGGTTGTTTTGGAAATGGTTGTTGTTGGTTGTTGTGGATAGTTGTGGCTGTGATAGTGGTGTGAGGCTAGATGATAGTGGTGATGTTGGCGGGTGTTGATAACTGTGGTTGTGTTTGCTGTTGAACAAAGGCTATGGTGGTCATGTTGACTATGGTGAACGATTGTGGCTGTAGTTGTTAAACAGCCGTGGTAATAGCGACGGTGGTGGTCGATTTAGGGCACCCGAAGGCTGCCCAATATGGCTGCGATAAGTAATAAGTTGTTGTGTTGGTTAAAGGCGGTCAAAGTGGTCGATTTGGTGGCGGTTAGTGGCGGCCCATGGTGAAGGGTGGCTGCATGTGATGGACGTTGGTGGTAAAAGCTTTAACCGAGGTGGTTGGTAACGTATAATGAGATTATGGTTGTGTTTGGTTATGAGACCACAATATAGAAGGGTTGTCTATAATTTTTAGTGTGTTTTGGTTAGTTTAAACCTTGGTCAAAGCTAGTCAAACTGGGGACGGGACAGTCAACGCGATGCGGGTCGGCACAAGCAAGTTCTAGGATGTGAAACGGGAACGCTAGGTATAACCGTGCATTAAACATTCTTACACATATAAATATGGAAATTACATATTAACTTGCATGTGAGTTGAGCTATAAATATGTTTAAAATGTTAACTAGTTTATAGAATCATCAAGGATGAATATGTAATTTGGAAATAACGAGAGCACATCGCATTATGAAATTGAATTATAATTTGCATAAGTGTTATTGAGCTCTAATTAAGCGAAGGTGTAAATTATTAAACGTAGGTGAACATCACTTGTATAATTACTTGGTCTAAATGGATGGTTTGGACTCGAGATCTAATTACCGACGATACGTTATTAGAAATCAACCTGGATAAAATATATGAAGCATGACATGTTAGGAAATGGTTATAACATGTTAAGTAAACAAATAAGTTGGTATCATGTCACGTTAAATCGTTACAAGACTTAGAGATGTAACATACATTCAAATACGATTGTGCATTTGTATATATATATATATACAATAGATATTTAGGTTAATCGGCATCTACACGTTTTATTTAAAGTAAAAGACCTAAATTGCGTTAATGATACGTCATCTTGTTGTTATTAATTGTTGGTCATCTCATTATTATTGACATAAATATTAATTGTAACACTTTTTATACAAATTATCGTCAATCAAGTTAACAAATACGATATAAACGCAAGCATTATAAACATCGTATGAAACATTATATATATTACTTACATTGTTAGTGCAAGTTAATTATAAAGATTTGGAATCCATGACATAAATTGATTTTTCTACATTTTTCATGCTAAGACTCAAGTCTTGATTAAATGCATAAATCAACCTAATGTACACGAATCAATTCATGACCATTAATAAATACGCAAGAAGCTAAGGTACACTAAGGATACTAATCACCAACCTTAAGACAACTAAAAGAGCTCAACCGCACGCATGTAATAGCATCGTGCTAATTCTAAACGTGCATCTTATATGTTCTAATTAGGATTGCTTTGTTGGTGATGATCACTTTTCTTTATCAAGCTCTGAAATTATATAAGGATACCAGGTGAGTTCTCATGTCCCCCTTTTCTACTTTTGTTTTGGGGATGAAGCATGCTCCTTTTAAACTGAAACTCTTATGTGTGATATTGTTTACTGTTTGGCATGATCTTTTGTTTTATGAACTATGGTTATGCTTACTTGATGCTTGTATGTGGGACTTTTTGGATACCTGCTGATACTTTAATCATAATCATTAATTCTTTTGTGAACCGCTTGTTCTTACGTGAATAGATCTATTTGGGGAATCCCCCATGCACAGTGGCTCCCACCACAGGGAGGTACCCCACTGAGATCCTGAGGGGTCATTTGTGGCATGTAACAGGTTTTGAACAAGATACTATGGTGAACCATCCTAGCAGGAATGGTTCACTATTCTGAGGCTTGGTTCCTCCCCTACGGGGGATATCCGGTTAAACACAAGTTTAGAAGAGGCCAACCGGGGACCAAGTGCAGGGTTGATTGTGATACCCCACGATGACTGATACTATGATGATGCTTTTAAAATCAAATGAGATTTTTATAAACTATCACACTAGACTCTAAAACCTTTACTGTGGACTCTTGTAGTTCCTTTTAAATTGTTTTGAAACTTTAACCACTTGAACTCACCAACTTTATGTTGACACAATTCTTTTTGAGCATGTCTTCAGGTACAGCTAGGGAGAATAGTCGAGCTATAGAAGATACCTAAATTCGAGGCAAGAAGTGAGGGTAGGGGTTGAAGACAAAAGTCGAGCCTAGAAGCTTTAGTTACTGAAGCATCAAGAAACCTTTACCAAAAGATTGATCATAACACCTATAGACTGTAGACTTAGGCACCTTGTGAATTGAAACAGAGCTAATACTCTGATGTAAATGTTGAAAGTTGTAATGTATTAAACCATTTAGTTTCCGCTGCATTTTGGTTGTTGTTTACTAATCGTGACTTCCCGCCTCTCTGGGCCCGGGGTGTGACAGATTGGTATCAGAGCCAAAGGTTGTAGTGAAGTAGGTCTGCTTCGCGAGACCTAAACTACAACCATATGAACCTCATAGGACCACCTTAGTAAGAAGACCCTTCCGAGCTTTGCTGAACCAATGGTGTAGAAATACGGGTTTGCCTTGCAATACCTAAGGTGTAACCATAAATAGGACCAGCCTAGTAGGTTGTTTCCACGATACAATGATCCAAAGTTTGTAGCAAAAATAGGTTTCCTTAAGAACACCCTTCTTTAGCCTGGATACCTTAAGGATTTCATATATCCCATTAAGAATTCTCTACCCTATAAGAAACCTTGATACATTAGGGTATTACCTATGATAGGTGCACCCAAGTAAACCATGAAGGTATGGAACCTCTTGGAGTTGACTCTTAGGACTACTGAATGTCAAGTACTAAGAACGTTAGAAACCAAAGATGTGCATATAAATTAGGACTTAAATCCTGGATAGATACTTATCTGATTGCACAGTTGACTTTTGTCACTATATGAAACAACTGCTGTTAGCTATACACTTGATACGACTTGTGTCATTACCTGAGCAACTGTTATACTGATACTTGTTTGAAATGATGATACTTGCTATTATGCCCCATTTGTAAGATGATACATGTTGGAATTTAGTATAAGATATTAACCATGATGGCTTTTGTTTGTTCTGCTCCCTAGGATAGCATGTACCTGAATGCTCATTTATTGCTTGATTTGCTTAAACTTACTTTGAAACAATTTCTAGGTTAACTTGAATGATTAGCAGAGTTGGAATCTAAGTGTGCTTAATTGCAGATGATGACTAAATGAGAATTATTAACTCCAGGACCTAAATACACAAAACTTGAAACTTATGATAGGAATGACTAGAATGATAGTGTAAGGTAAATTGACGATTACGGGTGCACACGTAATGGTAAATTTACAGGTACCCTTGAATTTTGGTGGGCCCATCATGAAAACTAATATGAAGGTATAACACTTAAAAAAACCAATAAATGCAAGAATAAACACAATATTTGGAATATATTCAATAATTTCAGGTTCAAAACTTTCATGCTGGGCGAAAACCATTTGACACTTGAAGAGCTACCAAGGACGATGTTGCAGTTGTTGGGTTTGTTGGACCTAAACAATATTGTTTAACCATTTTAAACAAGAAAACGCAGCGGATTAACATCAAATATCAACCATTTGAAATCTGAAAATTATAGTTCATTGCATGTCTACAACAAACCCAAGAATGCAAGGATCTTATTTATGTGTATGAACTAGTTATCACAAATAAAAACAACCCAAAGAGGCAATATATACTACCTTCAAAACTTGCTGAAAATCGTGGATGTAGATGAAAAAGATGATGCTCTTGAGCAGCCAAAACACCAAGAGAAGGTGTTCTCAAGTGTTCATACCCACAAGCATTAAGCACACACCATTCTTGTTAGGATTTGAGCACCATAAACGAGTCATGCAAGCTGCTGGAATCTTGTTTCAGCCGTGAACACCCTTGTTCCAGCCATGAACATCCAACAAAGACATTTAACCCTTTGTTCCAGCCATGAACTCCTTCAAATCGAGTCATCAAGGCTGCTGGAACCTTGTTCCAGCCGTGACAGCCTTAGTTCCAGCCGTGACATCCAATAAAGAGGTTAAACACTTTGTTCCAGCCGTGACATCCTTCAAAATCGAGTTATGAAGGCTGCTGGAACCTTGTTCCAGCCGTGACAGCCTTAGTTCCAGCCGTGACATCCAACAAAGATGTTAAACACTTTGTTCCAGCCATAAGATCCTTCTTCCAAAAGAAGGATTTATGTTTTGTGACTCTTGCATGTAAGAAATCGAGAGAGAAGATCTGAAAATAGAGAGAGTGTGTGTTCTTGTGAGATCCATATCTCTAAACATTTGAGAGAAAAGAAAACAAAATGAAGGGAAGGCCAAGGGGGGCGGCCGAACCCTTGGTTTTTATTGGGTTTTCCCTAAAACCTCTCTTTTATAAAATGTTACAAGATTTTAAATATTATACATAATTAACCTTTTAATTTTATATAATATACACACACACATTTATTATTTGATGTTGCTTAATTAATTTAAACAACATAACAAATAATATTCATGAACAAAGTATCCTTATAATTTGTTCTTTCTCACATACAATTTATTTAGAAAACCCATTTTCTAAATTGGTGCAATTATTTAATTGCATGATCATATCATCAATTAAATATTAATTGGTGTTTGCTAAGCTTGTTATTGGGTATGACCCGACTTGGATCACAACGTACTAACCACATCAATGTTCTATGTGTCTTGGGCATACAGAATCCAACAGCAGTAACTATTCCTTTCTTCTTCTCATCTTTTCTTTTATTCTACTCTCCTATTGGAATTATGATGATAAGACCATCAGACTCTGAAGATCATTAAATGATGTTCTCAAACTTAACTGGTCTCGTGCTGAGTATGGCACTCCACCTCGTTGTTCGTGTACTTTAGCCATACTATTTTGAGCGATGCCTAAAAATTCCTTCCTACCCAACAATGAATTCGTCAAAACTTCCTTAACATAGTGGAAGACTCTCTAACAAGGCTTATGCAACGGAGAACATACAGGAGTAATAAATTTCCGAGAAACGCCTCTAGTGGTCAATGACATAGAAGACTTGTCACTTCTTTCTTTCTTAGTAGTTCACACTTCATACGATCTTTTGGATTCTAGAATTCCTCTGATTATTTTCTCAAAGCCTTTAAGGAATATGACTTCTCTCTACCTATTCATTGTAATGGAACCACCTAACTCAAAGGAATATTCTTAATATCAGTTCCGATTGTGATTGATAATCACCTTTCTTAATACTACGCTCGTGAAATCTTTCATCATCTTCAACCATTAGTCACCTAATGACAATCCTCACTCGAAACATAAGTTGAGTTATCTTAACCATGCTTTTAACCGACCTTGTTGTTGGTAAATTTCTGAGCACCAGATTTCGCAGGAAATGAATCTTCGTTCTAAAAATTCAGATTCTCCGAAGATAAATGATCAGGTGCCAGGGATATTTGCCGAGAAAAACTAACCTTCGAGATTCCAAAACAAAACTATGAATGTACAACCTCAGTGGATCCTCGATTTTTCCACTCACCCTCTGTTCCCGATTTATTCTCTTAACGAGTAGTGCTACTCACTTTAAGCCCTCTAGCATAACCCTCATCTTTGGAAACGCGTGATAGCCGATGCGGGAAACTTTAAAACCTTGTAAGTCATCTCTACTCGGAGATCTCTACTACCTGAGTGATAAGTTTGTGATTCGAGCGCGAAGATCTGAAGTAGAATACAATCTCGAACTATACGATAAGTTATTAGAGGGGTAGTTAACCTTCTTGTGCTAGCGAGCACCTTCATAACGTCCTAAGCTTGTTCGAATCGATGCGGTCGATAATAATGAAGAATTCATGGGGAAGACTCATGGTTGAACTTAAAGGAGGGTATTGCACCAAATGATGTACTAAGAAGCATAGAAGATCAGCTACAAGAAATCTCATGTGTTAAACCACTTGAGATCCAACTACAACGAAGTGATAAACATGCAGCAGATTGTAGACAAAGAAAGTCTGCATAATCACCCTCGATCATAAGCGTTGGTGTCATTCCTCTTTAAATTTTAAACCTCTCCTAAAGTGATTCTCTAATACCTTACCCCAGAACGCTCTGTACCATCGGAAATTCGAGCAAAAAGTCTTACTCCCATATCTCGTTGGAACAATTGATATGATTAAAAGGATTGGAATCTAAACAGAGCTACTGCTTCACGAATAGACCCTCTACAGGGCACAGTTACCTTGGAGAATATGGATCGAGGAAGAGGTCATCTAGAAGGTTGACCTTAATTGGGAAGCATTATGAAGAAATTAGTGGGAACGTTTGCAGCAATTCTGTAGCTTAAGACAACAGTTGAGGTTGCTCTTAAGGAAATTGAGTCGGAGAATAGAAGCAATATATATATATATATATATATATATATATATATATATATATATATATATTATATATATATATATATATATATATATTGAGGTACTGGACTTGAAGTTTATATTAAGGAGCTGGGAAGGAAAGCAGAAGGATAGCTATTAGATAAACAGTTCTAAGACCTAGTATGTCATCATGAGGAAACTTAATGCTCTTTGTGGAAGGAAAATAGAATGCTCCAGTTATGGATGGACTATTAAGAGTTAAATGAAGTCACCAAGGATAAGTGATACCGTCTTTCTAGAGGTGATAACCTACTTAACAAATTTCGAGATGCTACCTACATCTTAATTGTTATCAGTCGTGTTTATAAGGAAGACGACACTACACAAATAATAGTTGAAATCAGATATGGCAAGTACGAAGGTTGTGGTCAAGCCCGTGTGAGAGGACCTACACTTCTCATGTAATCAGGAGTCTCATGGATAGGATCTGTAAGACATAATTAGACATGTCTGTTATTTTGCCACTACTACTAAGCCCGAAATTCGAGACAAATCGCTATAGTTGAAGCTATAAAATTTTGGGAAGAAGTAAAAACCACATTGAGATGCGTCAATGCTTAGAATTAGGAGAAAGTTGTAAAAGGATTAACAAAAACTTGATTCTTGTAGCTATACGACTAGCATCGTTATTCTTGGGACTTGATTGGGCATGAATAAAAGGTTTCAGATGTGTTGATGCAACGGTACAAGGCAATTTTCAAGTATCCCGATGATTCAAGAAAATATATGGAGAACTATATAATGCAGGAACTAGAACTTCCGTAGAATAAAAGATGCATCCGAATACACTTTGGGTACTACACTACCAACTACACATCAGAATACTAAACCAAGCAAAATAGGGTGATCGACAAATCGGTAATGCCAACCGCGTTGGCAAGTGCGAATAGGAGGCCATCATCCGTATTGTCCTAAGGCATCTGTATTACCAAATGAGAGAGAACGAGTCCTGACCGCATATGTATGTGCTTACCCTCATTGGCGAATGCGGGTAGCCTACAGTTAGGCTTTCCTTCTATTACCTACACCGTATCATTTCTTGAACTCATGATTCTACCAGCATCAGTTCACGTGAATATATGTATATAGCACATCCCATTTCGGGAAACTCTTGTCATGCGTCAGATAAGATGAACGGATCTACTCAAAGACTGAGGTTCCGATATACAGAACCGTTCCGGAAAAGGATGCATACTAGAAGAAGCATGTAGTGGAAGAAAGGACTTAACCCCTTAAGATGAAATCATAGAATGAAGAGATCGAAGAAATTTTTCGGAAGGAAGAGGAGAACTAAAAAGTAGGATTTGAAAGCTGAAGACCTTTGTGCATGACCTAATCTCTTTATTCTTAGAAATCATGAAAACTTCTTAGTCTTAGCTTCATAGAAATGATCATGCGATGCCTAGATGTTCATCTGTACTCGTTTGGGAAACCCAAACCCTTCTCGATTGAAACCTTTAATCTATTGTATCACGACTATCCTGTCTAATTAATGGCATTCACGCTGATATCCTCTTCTTCCAATCGTTCTTAAGATACTCAGTAAGGACGGTAACACCGTCGAGAATTTGGGAATCGTCTCCTTGCTAGATCTATTTTGTAGGTCGGTGTATTGAACTACGGTGGAGGGTCTCTTCTTGTTAATTCTATACGATTGTTAAATGATCTGATTGTGAAGCCAAAAACCTGTTCATAATTTGACACACATGATTCTAACATTCGGATAGTTACTCCAATCCAAATCAAACCTGATTATTTGACACCTAATCATCAACATTTGTCCTGGAATGCTCAACTAAATAACTCTAAATCCTCAAGATTCATACCATGAGTGTATCACATTTGGAAACAAATATTAACGATACTAAAATTTCGAGGGCGAAATTTCTAAAAGGAGGGGAGAATGTAACACCTCTGAAATATGACCCAATTGAAAACCTATAAATGTTATAAAACTCAATAAAGGTCCGGATTGATTTGGGCTTACCAAAGAAATCTTGCAAAACGAAACTAGCTTTATGGGCCCAATAAGGGCCCGAACATATAAACAAGGCCCATTTAAGGCCCAAATGCACGTTTACGAACTAATTGAAGGAGAAACCATGAAACAAAGAATTCTTATGTGATTTGAAACAACTATGGAAAGATCCAAACTGAAAACGGATTCAGAACCCATACCGGGTAAAATCCGGCAATTTAACACGTACTAACGTCTGAATTCCATCAGAATTCCTTATAATGGCTTGTCATCCAATTTAAATCCTTTTTAATGCTAACAATATCATAAATAATGCTTGTCGAAAGATTTTTCATCAATCAAGCATAATCAACAGAAATTCGTAAGCGAAACGCGAAAACCGGTTTTTACCGGCACCTAACTGACTTCTGTTATGATGACCGAGACTCGTAACTCCGAAAATATTTATCTAATCATTGTTTATTATCATAACATACTAAATCTGATGAGTGGTACGTTGTCCGGAATAAAGGCGTTCCGAAACGCGACCGTGACGCGAACCGGTTACGACCAGGTCAAACCCGAGAATTTGTCAGATAAGGCTTTAACGTGACTAACATAGGAAGTTAACACTCAAAATATCATTTAAATACTTAATTTCATGTATTTTGATAGCAAAATGATAATATTAACGCTCATTCGATAAAAACGCGTAAAACCGCGGAACGTGTTAAATATTATCCGCATGTTTTAAATACATAATCTCGTAACACTTATAACGTTTTGTATAAATTGAAACTAACGAGAAACAAATTTAAACGCTACGTGACAAACTTGATCGAACGTGTTCGAACCGAACCCTTTTACGAACCCAATAACTTAACCTACTATATAAACAAAGATTCTTGCATTTTAGGGTTTTTAAAAAACATTTGAGTGAGAGAGAGATGGGGAAGCCGCAAACACTTCCCCCCCTTCTTCGATCCGGCCAAAACTCCGGCCTCCGGCGGCTGACTCCGGCGAGTGCCGGCAAGTGCCGGCAAGTGCCGCACCATACCGGAACCCCCTCGACGCCCCGGTCACAAGGGTATTATCGATTTCTCCTCAAACGCAGCACAGCAGGGGAATCGAAGGTAGAAGAGGCGGATTGGAGGTCGATACCGGGAGTGATGGTGGTCGCAGTGGTTGTTTCGGGCGCAGCAGGGATGGCGATGGTGGCTTCGGTCATGGCTGTCGAGTAGCAGTGGCTTCGGTTGCGGTGATGGTCGGTCGTGGCTTCGGTTGTGGCTGTAAATCCGTGGAAGAGGCGATGATTGTGAGGTAAGCTGTAATAATCTTGGGGTTTGATGTTGCCGACTGTGATTTGGGACTGCTGATGTTGGTGGTATCCTGATGGTGGTGTCCCGATGGTGGGGGCCGATCGGTGGTTCCCAACGACTGTCCTAAGGCAGCAGCAGTAATGATTGTGGATGGTGTTGTAGGGCTGGTCATCGATGGTTGCAGGTGGGTTCCGACGACAGTGGTGATGGCAGCCATGGTTGGTGTTTGGCGATGGTTGTTGTAGGTTAGGATTGATGGTGGTTTGTAGTGGGTGTTGCTGTTTGAGGTGAATTACAGCCATTTGATGTTGTTCTTGTGGTTGCATGTTGGGTTCTAGACTAGATCCATAGGATTTGGTTATGTTAAGGCCCGACATTGGTAGTGATAGGGGTTGTTTTGAAAATGGTTGTTGTTGGTTGTTGTGGATAGTTGTGGCTGTGATAGTGGTGTGAGGCTAGGTGATAGTGGTGATGTTGGCGGGTGTTGATAACTGTGGTTGTGTTTGCTGTTGAACAAAGGCTATGGTGGTCATGTTGACTGTGGTGAACGATTGTGACTGTAGTTGTTAAACAGCCGTGGTAATAGCGACGGTGGTGGTTGATTTAGTGCACCCGAAGGCTGCCCAATATGGCTGCGATAAGTAATAAGTTGTTGTGTTGGTTAAAGGCGGTCAAAGTGGTCGATTTGGTGGCGGTTAGTGGCGGCCCATGGTGAAGGGTGGCTGCATGTGATGGACGTTGGTGGTAAAAGCTTTAACCAAGGTGGTTGGTAACGTATAATGAGATTATGGTTGCGTTTGGTTATGAGACCACAATACAGAAGGGTTGTCTATAATTTTTAGTGTGTTTTGGTTAGGTTAAACCTTGGTCAAAGCTGGTCAAACTGGGGACGGGACAGTCAACGCGATGCGGGTCGGCACAAGCAAGTTCTAGGATGTGAAACGGGAACGCTAGGTATAACCGTGCATTAAACATTCTTACACATATAAATATGGAAATTACATATTAACTTGCGTGTGAGTTGAGCTATAAATATGTTTAAAATGTTAACTAGTTTATAGAATCATCAAGGATGAATTTGTAATTTGGAAATAATGAGAGCACATCGCATTATGAAATTGAATTATAATTTGCATAAGTGTTATTGATCTCTAATTAAGCGAAGGTGTAAATTATTAAACGTAGGTGAACATCACTTGTATAATTACTTGGTCTAAATGGATGGTTTGGACTCGAGATCTAATTACCGACGATACGTTATTAGAAATCAACCTGGATAAAATATATGAAGCATGACATGTTAGGAAATGGTTATAACATGTTAAGTAAACAAATAAGTTGGTATCATGTCACGTTAAATCGTTACAAGACTTAGAGATGTAACATACATTCAAATACGATTGTACATTTGTATATATATATATATATACAATAGATATTTAGGTTAATCGGCATCTACACGTTTTATTTAAAGTAAAAGACCTTAATTGCGTTAATGATACGTCATCTTGTTGTTATTAATTGTTGGTCATCTCATTATTATTGACATAAATATTAATTGTAACACTTTTTATACAAATTATCGTCAATCAAGTTAACAAATACGATATAAACGCAAGCATTATAAACATCGTATGAAACATTATATATATTACTTACATTGTTAGTGCAAGTTAATTATAAAGATTTGGAATCCATGACATAAATTGACTTACATTGTTAGTGCAAGTTAATTATAAAGATTTGGAATCCATGACATAAATTGATTTTTCTACATTTTTCATGCTAAGACTCAAGTCTTGATTAAATGCATAAATCAACCTAATGTACACGAATCAATTCATGACCATTAATAAATACGCAAGAAGCTAAGGTACACTAAGGATACTAATCACCAACCTTAAGACAACTAAAAGAGCTCACCGCACGCATGTAATAGCATCGTGCTAATTCTAAACGTGCATCTTATATGTTCTAATTAGGATTGCTTTGTTGGTGATGATCACTTTTCTTTATCAAGCTCTGAAATTATATAAGGATACCAGGTGAGTTCTCATGTCCCCCTTTTTCTACTTTTGTTTTGGGGATGAAGCATGCTCCTTTTAAACTGAAACTCTTATGTGTGATACTGTTTACTGTTTGGCATGATCTTTTGTTTTATGAACTATGGTTATGCTTACTTGATGCTTGTATGTGGGACTTTTTGGATACCTGCTGATACTTTAGTCATAATCATTAATTCTTTTGTGAACCGCTTGTTCTTACGTGAATAGATCTATTTGGGGAATCCCCCACGCACAGTGGCTCCCGCCACAGGGAGGTACCCCACTGAGATCCTGAGGGTCGTTTGTGGCATGTAACAGGTTTTTAACAAGATACTATGGTGAACCATCCTAGTAGGAATGGTTCACTTTTCTGAGGCTTGGTTCCTCCCGTACGGGGGATATCCGGTTAAACACAAGTTTAGAAGAGGCCAACCGGGGACCAAGTGCAGGGTTGATTGTGATACCCCACGATGACTGATACTATGATGATACTTTTAAAATCGAATGAGATTTTTATAAACTATCACACTAGACTCTAAAACCTTTACTGTGAACTCTTGTAGTTCCTTTTAAATTGTTTTGAAACTTTAACCACTTGAACTCACCAACTTTATGTTGACACAATTCTTTTTGAGCATGTCTTCAGGTACAGCTACGGAGAATAGTCGAGCTATAGAAGATACCTAAATCCGAGGTAAGAAGTGAGGGTAGGGGTTGAAGAAAAAAGTCGAGCCTAGAAGCTTTAGTTACTGAAGCATCAAGAAACCTTTACCAAAAGATTGATCACAACACCTATAGACTGTAGACTTAGGCACCTTGTGAATTGAAACAGAGCTAATACTCTGATGTAAATGTTGAAAGTTGTAATGTATTAAACCATTTAGTTTCCGCTGCATTTTGGTTGTTGTTTACTAATCGTGACGTCCCGCCTCTCTGGGCCCGGGATGTGACAGTGTGTGTTGTTTGCATGTGTCAATGAATAATGAATGAGAGTTTCTCGTATGCTAGTTAGTGGAGCATATTTTAGAACCCGAGACAAGTCAAGTGTAGTGTTCAGGAGAATCATTTGCTAGTGGAAACATGAATGCTTTATGTGTTCTTCTCAAGACACAAAAGGAGCATTAACATGCACATGCATGTGATATGAAACGGCCACAAGGCTGAATAAAATGGTTGTATTCTCATTTAATCAATATTTGATATTTATAAAATAGGTGGTGTTCTTTTATAAATGTCAAATATTAATACACACACACATTGTCTAGTCTTGTAACTAGTTTATGCAATTAACCATTTAATTGTATAAGTAGTATACTCTCATTATTATTTGGTGTTATACAACTAATTTTAAATAACACTTCAAATAATATCATTGAACAAAATATCCTAATAAATTGTTCCATCTCATGTGCAACTTATTTAGAAAACCCATTTTCTAAATTGGTGTAAATATTTAATTGCATGATTATATCACCAATTAAATATTAATTGGTGTTTGCTAAGCTTGTTATTGGGTATAACCCGACTTGGATCATAACGTACTAACCACATCAATATTTTATGTGTCTTGGGCGCATAGAATCCTACAATCTCCCACTTGCCCAAGATTCATAGAAGATTGATGCAAGCAGTAAATGACGCCTAACAACAGTTTACTACCCTTAATACGCATGACTTATAGCCATTCAATAACATCATCCCATTCAAGTACCCTACTTGAAATGATTTAGGAGAATCAATCATCTATCCTTTTGTTGCAGATGTAATGTTAAATCTAAGGACACAGAATGATCATTCCTTGTTAATTTAACTTAATTAGGCCTTAGACATCTAACTCTCAATGAATAAGAGGAACAAATTCCATATGACTACATACGTTTCTCACAAACACCTCGTGTTATACCTGAACATACCCTTATGTACTGTCCATTATTTCAGGACAGTGAAGAATTAACTCAAGGTATAATACTTGGTGAATATTAAAACCCAATATGTATCTCAGGTCGGAGGATACCAAATGATATCGCCTTTACTCAAATTTACTTATGATCAATTGTAAGGCCCCGCTCCCGGGCACCTCACAGTTGGTCATTCACAGCATAAAATATACATATTATAAGTAAGCAGCGGAATTATGTTTAGCAAAAACATCCATTCATTATAAAAACTGTTGCTAAGCAATACATTCTAGTTTCTAAGTCACAAAATATTTGATTAAATGAATTACAGAACAACAGTATCGTCAAAATAAAATGGATGTCAGTCTTCCCGCCAAGTAGCCACCCCTGTGTGCCATCATCAGCAACCTGTCACCTGCCAACTGGAAAATACATAAAAGTCAGCGTTGCTGAGTGAGTTCTAGTTTTATAGTTAAAATACTTTACTTTTCGTTCAAAAACCATTCCTCATTTGTCACAAGTGATCATACATCGTACGTACACATAGGTAATACTTTCATTATCTGCGTCATCGTTCAATTCGTACTTTTAAACATTCCTCTTTAATTAAACTGTGAGTCTGTTGCAACACCAAGTCGCTCACCTCTGAGCCAATCACAAAGATTGACCCATATACTGTGAGTCTGTTGTGACACCAAGTCACTCACCTCTAAGCCAATCACAAAGATTGACCCATATACTGTGAGTCTGTTGTGACACCAAGTCACTCACCTCTAAGCCAATCACAAAGATTGTCCCATATACTGTGAGTCTGTTGTGACACCAAGTCACTCACCTCTAAGCCAATCACAAAGATTGACCTACATTCCTGTGAGTCTGTTGTGACACCAAGTCACTCACCTCTATATCAATCTCAAGGATTGATCCTGTGTGCATCCTTCGGGGTAGCGAACCCGCATCACAGTTGAGCTAACACCTGCCAGGGGTGTGCACCTCCATTCATTTGCTTGCAAGACTTTCGTTCATTCGTTCACGTTCCGTTCCTCTTTATCATTAATCTTCCACTTTATTAATGATAATAATTATTGATCATGATCATTCCACATAGAACATACAGTATTATTATTACTAAGCATGATAATAATAATAATACAAATAATATTATAAGTAATATTATTCATACTCTTTATAATATTCCTAATCATAATATTAATCATATTAAGAAAAGGATATTATTACATTCAAACATCATCATACATTCGTCTTCATGCATATCACCATGTAGCATCATACCATACTTAACAATATTTTAATAATATTGTTAACAGTAATATACTAATAATAATATTAGTAACAATTAGGGTTAATCATACTCATCATTATATGCATGAGACATCATCATTTATTAACCCTAGTCGACCCTGGTCAAACCTCGAACTTCGGGTTTACTGAAAATTTCCTGAAAATTTCTAAGTGTCTAGGCGTTTTAACACTATTGGGCGTATAAGCCCTCTGGGCGTATGAGCACTATTAGCCGTATGAGCACTGCTGGACTTTTCACTTAACACTTAGATTTATCAACTGGTCTTACGACCACACTGTTGGTCGTATGACCCCTGCTGGTCATACCACCCGGGACTTAGGAACATTTTTGGATCATACGACCACTGTTTAGACTTTTCACCTTATGCTTAGTTTATTTTTCAGACTCATGAGCACTATTGGACTCATGAGCACTATTGGACACATTAGTCCATACTTAGTTATTTCTCAGACTTATGAGCACTATTGGACTCATGAGCACTATTGGACACATTAGTCCATACTTAGTTTATTTCTCAGACTTATGAGCACTATTGGACTCATGAGCACTATTGGACACATTAGTCCATACTTAGTTTATTTTTCAGACTTATGAGCACTATTGGACTCATGAGCACTATTGGACTTATTAGGCGTAATAATAGTCTGTTCATATTTCTAAGTCGTGTTCCAGTCCCAAACATCATGTCACTTAATTCTAAACATTCACATACGGTTCTAAGCATGGACTCAACATAACATAACAATACATTACCTCAAAACATACTCTACAAACATACACATGCACATAACATACGGGTAACATACTTAAGTTCATAAAAACATTCATACATGTATTTTCCAGCCCCAAAATCGTTAGAAAACATGTAATAAAAAGGGGGTCTAGAAACTCACCTTGGGTGTCGTTGAATGTCCATAATCGTCATCTACTTGAATTCTCAAGTAATGTCATCATCATAATGGAGTCGCCATCTTTTGCAACGAAACCTTAATCATCATCCTAGAATCATCATCATCATAACATCCTCATCCTCTTTCAAATACATCATCACCCAAACCTTACCTACCACTAACTACTAAAGTTCCCATCATCATAGCTACCCAATAACGTGCATATAATGTTATCATCAGGAGTATCATGACTAGAATATTCAATAAAACCTTTACCACTTACATGCTAAACCATCATCGTCAACATATTCATATAACATCATCATCATCATTCATACACCACTTTTATACTACCACCATCCTTACTATGAAGATGCCATTTCCATATTCAAACATCATTTTCATCTTGTTACAACTACATCATAATGAACATTACCACTATCTAAGAACTATCAACATCATCATTAAAGCATTGTCAACATCATCTAAACATCCTTTCCACCACCGGACATCATCATCTTTACTATCCTTATGATAGTCCACACAATAATCTTACCCCAAAACATTCTTATAAATGTTACCATCATGAAGACCATAAGCCATGCCACCATATATACATCATACCATCACCATAACATATCTATTATCAAACCATCATCATAACACGTCTATCGTCAACACATTACCATCACCAAACTATAATCCTAATATCATCATCATCAATCTATCACCACTATCACCATCGTCTTACCAATGCCATCACGGGCATTAACACCTACACAATCGCAACAAACCGCAGCCACAATACAGCCACCAACCATCGAACCAACCATCGAACCAACATACTACCAAGACCATAACCTAAACTAAATCCACCACAGCCACCATCACAGCCATCGACAACCATCACCATCTTAACCTAGCCAAGAGTTGTGGTGGTCTCCGACCACGAACCACAACCACTACAATCAACACCAACAACCACATCACCACCAAACACCTCCACAATCAACACCAACATACGACAGCCACCATCGGGACACCACTGCCGGCGCAACCCAATTCAGCACCGGTCACCGACAGCCATTACAAGAAGAGGTTGTGGCTACCGATTCGCCCCAGCCACAACAAACTCCAACCACAGCCGCGACCACCATCACCGCGACCGCACACCACCATCATCACCACCGCGACAACCACAGCCACAGCCGACGGGGCTTGTTCGGAGGGGGGGGGCTGTCGTGAGCTTTAAATCGGAGAAAGGGGAAGAAGGAGGGTCACCATCATCACTAAATCATCATCATCATCGAACCTTCTGCTCCGACCGATCCTCATCGTAGCACCACCGTCGCTCTGCACAGAACCAGGGGGAGGGGTTCGATTGGGGTTGGGATGCAGCTGCTGAGAGAGGGGGGTGAGGTTGCTTCCTTTGATTCGCTCGGCCGAGGCAGGCCCGGAGCTCCGACCGCAGCTACAAGGTCGCCGGAGGAGGGGAAGGGGAAATCACTCGGTGGAGAGGGGAAGGAGAGGTAGCGGCTGATATTTTTGAGGAAGAAAGGGGGCTTAGGGTTCCTTTTATGTTTTCTGAAATTGTAAATTTTGGTCCCTCAAGTTTCCACATTTGTTTTCAAACCTAAACTTGATAAGCTAACTAATCTCTTCGTGAATAAAATTCAATAATACCATTATTAATATTATTTTGCCACTTAAGTTCATTTTAGAAATTTGGGGCGTTACAAGTCTATCCCCCTTATTTAGGTTTCGTCCTCGAAACCTGTTGGTCCTTACACATCGTGGGATAATTCTTTCTCAATCGCCACAAATTCTCATGTTGCTCCTAAACATGTTCAACACACACCATATAAGGTATGATCTTCTTTAGCCGCCAACACATAGCCCTTGCAACCTTCAACATCCTAACGCACTCCTCTTATGGATCAATTTCATTAATGCAAACATTATGACTACGAACCCTAATTCATGAGTAATTACATTATCATCTTGTATTTAACCTTGTGAACAACATAACCATTGTTCTGCCATGTTGTATTGAATATATATATAGATATATATTCAGTCAGATTTTTGTATGGAACACATGGTCCTAGGTTTTCGACACCTACTGATAACATTAACACCAAGGCTCATGTTAACCTTCCTTATTTAGTTCATGTTTACATTTATTAACTAACTTCTCTCTCAGACTTGGTGTCATTTCTTGTGAACCTTACCCAGGGCAAGATTATCTTCAAGAAGTACTGAACAAACTGTATGTAGTAATCCTTCACTTCCGTAAGCTACAGATTTCTAACATCACCCTTGGGGAACTTTTTACATTACTGCAAGGAAACTCATAGCATCCAAACCGTGACTGAAATGTTATCCTTAGGATATCATGCTCCTCAGCCTGTAGCTGTTGTTGACCTAACCTACAGTCGATCCGTGAAAACCAACTTGCCTCTCGTAAATGGTGGAATGGTGTGCCCACTCAAGGTCATAGTTGCTTACCGTTCATCATCAGCTTATTCAGCCATCTGCGGTCCTCACACGTCTACCCTCTTCGATCTTCTTTTGTGATAACACCGAAGTATTATCTAGATGAACTAATCAATCTGACCCTTGATCAAGAATGTCTTAAAGCTATATCATTAACTCTTTCATTTTTGACAAAACCATCGATACGGTGACATAACTACAAGCTGAGTCCCAGATGACAAGTCGATCTCGAACTCTTTCTTCTAACTCCGAGAGGGTCCTCCGGGGTCACATTAGTAAGGCACGCTCTATGGCTACGTCTATCAACTTAAGACTTCGCCCTTAGCATCTTTTATTTACACCGGGTAAGCTCCTCAACCTTGTTTCATAAACTTTTCTACCTCATTATTAGGATCATCCTTGAAATCATGCAATCTTGATTATCATAAGTCACGACCAGACTTCCATCATGTGCCAACCAACGGGTCATATTTCAATGTTGTGCAGTATCAATCCCGTATGCAGCTAGTCGATTCATATCCAAGACCATATTACGTCCAATCAGGGTAGTAACATGCAATCCAGAAGAAGGCCCTAACTTTCCATTACTATTTACAGTCATTTACAGACACTTCTATCCGATTAGCTTTACTAAAGGTAGTTCCTACATTATCACTTTACCTTCTTAAAACATCTCATCAATCACTTAAGCTACCTACAAGATTCGGACCACTAACGTTATCGTTCAAGGCAATGGTCCAGGTCATGACGAGTATTGTAAGTTTTCATCTCTATTAGTAATTCCTTGCTGAAACGCCATGCAAAGAATTACTCGTCTGAAGAAACCTATTTCCCCTAGGGATCTTGTGACCTAAATCGTTAATTCTCCTCATTGTAAGTTAGCCCATGGGTACAACACTTTTAAATTCCTGGTTACGAAGTCTAGAATTTTATTATATGTCTTTGCTGGTATCGCTGTCAAGTCTCTAATGGTCTCATCGGGGAATCACACACCTCGTACACATCTGTCAACTTTCCACTTCCTATAAGATTCAAATACTAAAACAGTCATTCAAGGCAATAGCTCAGTTTATGTCGAGTATAGTAAGTCCCTAATTACAGTGGCCAGTTGTGATTAGCCACTTACTTTACTCTTCACACCCCAAGCATTTCCTATCCTGACTACATCAGTATCTAAATCTACTAAGAACACATAAATCACATATAGCACACGCACATAAGTCTGGTTAACTTTTAAGAAAACAATACCTGATGGCACATGGCTACTCGGGCTGACATCCTTCTTTCCGTCCCATTCTCAGTTTAAGTTAAGGTTTATTTTGAAAAATTTTACCCAATTCACTTAAACTTTAGCTCTGATACCAACTTGTAAGGCCCCGCTCCCGGGCACCTCACAGTTGGTCATTCACAGCATAAAATATACATATTATAAGTAAGCAGCGGAATTATGTTTAGCAAAAACATCCATTCATTATAAAAACTGTTGCTAAGCAATACATTCTAGTTTCTAAGTCACAAAATATTTGATTAAATGAATTACAGAACAACAGTATCGTCAAAATAAAATGGATGTCAGTCTTCCCGCCAAGTAGCCACCCCTGTATGCCATCATCAGCAACCTGTCACCTGCCAACTGGAAAATACATAAAAGTCAGCGTTGCTGAGTGAGTTCTAGTTTTATAGTTAAAATACTTTACTTTTCGTTCAAAAACCATTCCTCATTTGTCACAAGTGATCATACATCGTACGTACACATAGGTAATACTTTCATTATCTGCGTCATCGTTCAATTCGTACTTTTAAACATTCCTCTTTAATTAAACTGTGAGTCTGTTGCAACACCAAGTCGCTCACCTCTGAGCCAATCACAAAGATTGACCCATATACTGTGAGTCTGTTGTGACACCAAGTCACTCACCTCTAAGCCAATCACAAAGATTGACCCATATACTGTGAGTCTGTTGTGACACCAAGTCACTCACCTCTAAGCCAATCACAAAGATTGTCCCATATACTGTGAGTCTGTTGTGACACCAAGTCACTCACCTCTAAGCCAATCACAAAGATTGACCTACATTCCTGTGAGTCTGTTGTGACACCAAGTCACTCACCTCTATATCAATCTCAAGGATTGATCCTGTGTGCATCCTTCGGGGTAGCGAACCCGCATCACAGTTGAGCTAACACCTGCCAGGGGTGTGCACCTCCATTCATTTGCTTGCAAGACTTTCGTTCATTCGTTCACGTTCCGTTCCTCTTTATCATTAATCTTCCACTTTATTAATGATAATAATTATTGATCATGATCATTCCACATAGAACATACAGTATTATTATTACTAAGCATGATAATAATAATAATACAAATAATATATAAGTAATATTATTCATACTCTTTATAATATTCCTAATCATAATATTAATCAATATTAAGAAAAGGATATTATTACATTCAAACATCATCATACATTCGTCTTCATGCATTTATCACATGCCTAGCATCATACCATACTTAACAATATTTTAATAATATTGTTAACAGTAATATACTAATAATAATATTAGTAACAATTAGGGTTAATCATACTCATCATTATATGCATGAGACATCATCATTTATTAACCCTAGTCGACCCTGGTCAAACCTCGAACTTCGGGTTTACTGAAATTTCCTGAAAATTTCTAAGTGTCTAGGCGTTTTAACACTATTGGGCGTATAAGCCCTCTGGGCGTATGAGCACTATTAGCCGTATGAGCACTGCTGGACTTTTCACTTAACACTTAGATTTATCAACTGGTCTTACGACCACACTGTTGGTCGTATGACCCCTGCTGGTCATACCACCCCGGACTTAGGAACATTTTTGGATCATACGACCACTGTTTAGACTTTTCACCTTATGCTTAGTTTATTTTTCAGACTCATGAGCACTATTGGACTCATGAGCACTATTGGACACATTAGTCCATACTTAGTTTATTTCTCAGACTTATGAGCACTATTGGACTCATGAGCACTATTGGACACATTAGTCCATACTTAGTTTATTTCTCAGACTTATGAGCACTATTGGACTCATGAGCACTATTGGACACATTAGTCCATACTTAGTTATTTTTCAGACTTATGAGCACTATTGGACTCATGAGCACTATTGGACTATTAGGCGTAATAATAGTCTGTTCATATTTCTAAGTCGTGTTCCAGTCCCAAACATCATGTCACTTAATTCTAAACATTCACATACGGTTCTAAGCATGGACTCAACATAACATAACAATACATTACCTCAAAACATACTCTACAAACATACACATGCACATAACATACGGGTAACATACTTAAGTTCATAAAAACATTCATACATGTATTTTCCAGCCCCAAAATCGTTAGAAAACATGTAATAAAAAGGGGGTCTAGAAACTCACCTTGGGTGTCGTTGAATGTCCATAATCGTCATCTACTTGAATTCTCAAGTAATGTCATCATCATAATGGAGTCGCCATCTTTTGCAACGAAACCTTAATCATCATCCTAGAATCATCATCATCATAACATCCTCATCCTCTTTCAAATACATCATCACCCAAAACCTTACCTACCACTAACTACTAAAGTTCCCATCATCATAGCTACCCAATAACGTGCATATAATGTTATCATCAGGGAGTATCATGACTAGAATATTCAATAAAACCTTTACCACTTACATGCTAAACCATCATCGTCAACATATTCATATAACATCATCATCATCATTCATACACCACTTTTATACTACACCATCCTTACTATGAAGATGCCATTTCCATATTCAAACATCATTTTCATCTTGTTACAACTACATCATAATGAACATTACCACTATCTAAGAACTATCAACATCATCATTAAAGCATTGTCAACATCATCTAAACATCCTTTCCACCACCGGACATCATCATCTTTACTATCCTTATGATAGTCCACACAATAATCTTACCCCAAAACATTCTTATAAATGTTACCATCATGAAGACCATAAGCCATGCCACCATATATACATCATACCATCACCATAACATATCTATTATCAAACCATCATCATAACACGTCTATCGTCAACACATTACCATCACCAAACTATAATCCTAATATCATCATCATCAATCTATCACCACTATCACCATCGTCTTACCAATGCCATCACGGGCATTAACACCTACACAATCGCAACAAACCGCAGCCACAATACAGCCACCAACCATCGAACCAACCATCGAACCAACATACTACCAAGACCATAACCTAAACTAAATCCACCACAGCCACCATCACAGCCATCGACAACCATCACCATCTTAACCTAGCCAAGAGTTGTGGTGGTCTCCGACCACGAACCACAACCACTACAATCAACACCAACAACCACATCACCACCAAACACCTCCACAATCAACACCAACATACGACAGCCACCATCGGGACACCACTGCCGGCGCAACCCAATTCAGCACCGGTCACCGACAGCCATTACAAGAAGAGGTTGTGGCTACCGATTCGCCCCAGCCACAACAAACTCCAACCACAGCCGCGACCACCATCACCGCGACCGCACACCACCATCATCACCACCGCGACAACCACAGCCACAGCCGACGGGGCTTGTTCGGAGGGGGGGGGCTGTCGTGAGCTTTAAATCGGAGAAAGGGGAAGAAGGAGGGTCACCATCATCACTAAATCATCATCATCATCGAACCTTCTGCTCCGACCGATCCTCATCGTAGCACCACCGTCGCTCTGCACAGAACCAGGGGGAGGGGTTCGATTGGGGTTGGGATGCAGCTGCTGAGAGAGGGGGGTGAGGTTGCTTCCTTTGATTCGCTCGGCCGAGGCAGGCCCGGAGCTCCGACCGCAGCTACAAGGTCGCCGGAGGAGGGGAAGGGAAATCACTCGGTGGAGAGGGGAAGGAGAGGTAGCGGCTGATATTTTTGAGGAAGAAAGGGGGCTTAGGGTTCCTTTTATGTTTTCTGAAATTGTAAATTTTGGTCCCTCAAGTTTCCACATTTGTTTTCAAACCTAAACTTGATAAGCTAACTAATCTCTTCGTGAATAAAATTCAATAATACCATTATTAATATTATTTTGCCACTTAAGTTCATTTTAGAAATTTGGGGCGTTACATCAATCGATTAGATTCCATGTAATAAAATTTGAGATGCGGGTTAGTCCAATATTGTGTCCCACAAATATCTATGAACCTTGGTAGCAACCTATTGTTCTATATTCATCCTTATGAATATCAACCAATCAAGTTCATAATAATCTTACCCTCACACTTGTTCCCACAAGTATGAACGACTACGAACATTTAGAGTAAATAATTTACTCATGGATTAAACATGCTAAATTGGAACATAATTGAAAGATTATAACCAAATAATTTTATTCAAATAAAGAGTTCCACATATTCATATACTAAATTTGATCAAGTCCAATCACTAGAATATCGAAGTCCTAAGGCACATGTGTGACTTTCATGCTTTGACCTATCTAGGAGCTTCGTGAATGGATCCGCAATGTTTTGATCGGTATGAACTTGCGAATACGTATCTTCCCCTTTTCAACTTCATCCCTAATGTAGTTGAATCTCTGTTTGATGTGCCGAGTCTTTTGATGAGCACGAGGTTCCTTGATTTGAGCAATAGCACCTTCGTTTTCACAAAAGATCTCTAGGGGTCTTGAATGGTAGCAACAACCCCTAGATCAGCAATGAACTTCCTAAGCCACGCAGCTTCTTGAGCTGCCAATGAAGCGGCGATGTATTCTGATTCTGTTGTAGATAGTGCCACTACATCTTGCTTTGAGCTCTTCCAAGAGACTGCTCCTCCATTCATAATGAAGACATATCCCGACTGTGATCGAGAATCATCTCGATCAGTTTGGAAACTCGCATCCGTGTAACCCTTTACAACGAGCTCCTCCTCACCAGATCCATATATTAAGAACATATCCTTAGTGTTTCTAAGGTATTTCAAAATACTCTTAACAGCCATCCAATGACTATTACCAGGATTCTATGATATCTACTTGTCATGCTTAGAGCACATGACACGTCCGGCCTAGTACATATCATTGCATACATGATGGATCCTATAGCAGATACATATGGGACTCCATTCATTCTTTCTTGTTCATCCTTTGAACTAGGGCATTGAGATGAGCTCAATATAGTCCCCTTTTGAATAGGTACCAAACCTTTCTTAGAATTCTCCATCTTGAACCTTTTCAAGATCTTTTCAATGTATGTACTTTGGTTTAAACCTATTAACCGCCTTGATCTATCCCTATAGATCTTTATTCCCAAAATATAGGTGGCCTCACCAAGATCCTTAATGGAAAAATAGCTTCCAAGCTAGGTTTTTACGCCTTCCAAGGTTGGAATGTCGTTTCCAATTAGTAGAATGTCATCGACATATAATACAAGGAAAGTAATAATGCTCCCACTAGCTTTCTTATATACACAAGCTTCATCGGCGTTTTTGATGAAGCCAAATTTCTTTACTTCATCATCAAAACGGTGATTCCAACTTCTTGATGCTTGTTTCAATCCATAGATTGATTTCTTTAACTTGCATACCTGTTGGATGTTTTGGTCGACAAAACCTTCAGGCTGTTTCATATGGACATCTTCCTCAAGATATCCATTAAGAAAAGCGGTTTTGACATCCATTTGCCAAATCTCATGGTCATAATATGCTGCTATGGCAAACAATATCCTGATAGACTTTAGCGTTGCCACAGGCGAAAAGGTTTCATCATAATCAACCCCTTGAGTTTGAGTGAAACCTTTTGCTACAAGTCTAGCTTTATAGGTATCCAAGTTTCCATGCATATCGGTTTTCTTCTTGAAAACCCAAACCTTCCAACTTACTTCCAACTATCTTGGACTTAAGAGGTGGTGTAACCGATTCCCAAACTTGGTTATCATACATGGACTGCATCTCAACATTCATGGCTTCTTGCCATTTGTCAAAATCAGGTTTTGACATTGCCTCTTGGTATGTGGTTGGTTCATCCGAATCTACCACTAGCATCCATCCATGAAAAATCCATATCTCTCAGGAGGAACACTAATTCTACCAGATCTACGAACGTTTTGTGTATCTTGATCATCCACATGATCATTTTCAACATCCTCATGTTGATTGCTAGTTTCAACCAATTGTGTATCGTCTTGTGAATCTTGAACCTCTTCAAGTTCCACTGCTCTTCCACTAGTTTCTTCCGAAAGAAACTTAGTTTCCAAGAACTCTGCCTTTCGAGCAATAAACACTTTCTGTTCTGTCGGATCATAGAAATAATATCCAATACAATCTCTAGGATATCCAATGAAGATACACTTTTGGATCGGGCTTCCAGTTTGTTTTGAGTGTATTGCTTAGGATAAGCATCACACCCCAACTTTTAAATATGATAATGATGGAACCCTTCCATGCCATATTTCGAAAGGTGTCCTTTCCACTTTCTTGGTTGGGGCCATATTTAAAATACGGGCCGCGGAGAGCAACGCGAAACCCCAAAATGATAGAGGTAGTGTACTTCTAGCCATCATAGATCGAACCATATCCAATAGAGTCCGATTCCTCCTCTCAAACACACCATTATGTTGTGGTGTTCCAGGTGGAGAAAGTTGTGAGACTATCCCACAACTTCTAAGATACTCTTGAAATTCACTACTTAGGTATTCACCTCCTCCATCTGTACGAAGAATCTTGACCGTTTTGTTGATTTGATTTTCTACTTCATTCTTGAAGATTTTGAACATTTCAAAAGATTCATGTTTGTGTCTTAACAAGTACACATACCCATAACGACTATAGTCATCGGTAAAGGTAATGAAGTATCTTTCACCATTCCTAGTTATTGGTTTAAAAGGTCCACATACATCCGAATGTATGATTCCTAATAAATCCTTTGCCCTTTCATTAGTCCCACTAAAAGGGCCTTTGTCATTTTACCTTGTAAACAAGACTCGCATACATCAAATGAATCATTTTCATTAGTTTTCAAAAGACCATTCTTTTGGAGTTTTTGCATACGATTCTTGTTTATGTGACCAAGGCGACAATGCCAAAGATAGGAATCACTCAAATCTAATTTGAGCTTTTTGGTGGTTGTTTGGTACGTTGAGCTATCATATGTTGTGTTTTCATGAACCAATTCATGAATACCATTACAAGGTATAGCCTTAAAATAAAACATATGATTGAAAGAAACATGAATATCATTGTTAACAAACTTGAAATCATAATCACATTGTCTTAAATGGGAAACGGATATAATGTTCCTAGTTAAACTAGGAGCATACAAAACATTCTCTAAAATAACTTCCAAACCACTTGGAAGCTTCAAAATGTAGTCTCCTTGGGCTTCCACGTGAACCTTTGCACCATTCCCCATGAAGAGACTAATTTCCCCTTTTGCGTAGTGCTCACTTCTTTTGAACCCCTGCAACAAATTGCAAATATGAGTTCCACATCCGGTATCTAGTACCCATGTGTTAGAAGAAATAACATTTAGCTCAACATGTATCATAAAGATTGTACCTGAGGTTTGCCCGCATCCTCTTTTCTCTCAATGCTTTGAGATAGACCGGGCAATTGCGTTTCCAATGGCCTACCTCACCACATTCAAAACACGGGTCATTTTGAGCAACTTTTTGCTTCTTTTGGGCGGCTCCACTTTTGCTTTTCTTTTCCCTTCCCCTTGACGTGCCCCTTCCCTCTTGCAACACTTGCCCTAGGTTCAGGGAGGTGCCTCTTCCTACTACCTCCTTCATTGATCGTAAGGACCGGTAGAACCTTTCTACCCATGCCCGCCTCGGCCGTTTTAAGCATTGAGTGAAGCTCACCAATGCTCTTGTCCCATCCATTCATGTTATAGTTCATAACGAAGCTATCAAACTTCTTGGATAGTGAGTTGAGGATCAAATCCGTTGCCAACTCATTGGACACATGACATTTAAGTCTTTCGAGGCGATCAATGTGGCTCTTCATCTTAAGAACGTAAGATGACACTGATTGGGTCTCGTCCATTCGACATGCATGGAGTGCTTGAACCGTTTCGAAGCGCTCCACCCTTGATTGTTGTTGGAACATTTCCTTCAACTGGGTGATCATGTCATAGGCATTATGGTTCTCAAAGTCCTTTTGCAAATCGGGAATCATGCTTGCTAGCATGAGGCATGCGACTTGCACAGAGTCCTCCGTGTACTTGACCCACTCGGCAAAAGCCTCATCGTCATTTTCATCGGGTTGATCGGGAATGGGATCGTCTAACACATAGGATTTCTTTTCTTGCTTGAGAAACGATTCTCAAGTTTTCGGTACCAATCCATGAAGTTCCCATGGTTTAGACGTTCTTTTCAAGGATTGTTCTTAGTGATAGGTTATGGACGGTCGGGTTTTTGTTGTTGTTGTTTGCGGCCATTCTACAAAATTAACAAAGTTTTTATTAGTATTTCTTAAAAATTACATTTTAATCATTAATACCCTTTACGTCTCATAGACAATTAATAATTAAAATCTAGAATCCAACGTTACATTTAAATATCGGTTAGGTGACCTTTATCCCTTTATTTAAATTAACAAGGTAGTCAACTTTTGACAATTGTAACCTATTATAATTTCTAGTATATGGGATCGGTTAAACATCTTATGTTTGTTTGGCATGTTTATCCCATCAACACCCTTTGTACGTCATGCTTCGGTGATCCTAATGCATGATTTCCAAATTAAGTTGTCCTACTTAGACACACATGTGGATTTGCTACTATTAGTGGTCAGGTGACCTTTATCTCATAAATATGGCAAACCCACCTCAAACTCATAAGTTCCCTCTAATGTGGTTAGGTGACCTTTATCCCACATCAAGTTCTCAAATGATTTGAGTGTTTATAAGAGGATGGTGTTTGACTTATTTTAAAAGGGATTTGAACATTTAGAGGTTTCATAATTCTAGTTTAGAAAACTCTATGTACTTGTATTTGCATGCTTTCAAATACAATGTACCCTATGGTTCTTTTAATAAAACCCATTTTATTATAAAATCATTAATCCTTTTTAATAACCTTTTATTAACTTTTAATGATTAAGAACCACTAATTTTTCAGCTTGTTAGTTTGTTTATGAGTTTGTAATATATGTCTAAATATCAACCAAACAATCAAACAACAAACATTCAAACAAGCAAAATATATAAACATGAGTGCATAACCATAGCTACTAAGTTGACAACACTTGTTTGCCATCACAAGTGTTGTCATAAGGTCTTTCTTAAGGTTTTGTAATGACACATTATATGTGTCCATGGACTCCCACTTGAATCCATATCCAAATACTTCAAGGTCCATGTCTTTGATGTCCATCTTGGGTCTTTATCTTATGCATCTTCCTTTTACAAAATTATATCCTAATACATTTTTCTAATAAAAGAAATGCACCTAATCTATTTATTACATAACCAAATGAATAATAATTACAACCCAAATAATAAACATAAATATTACAACCCAATTGAATGAATTAAAACAACCATTCCAATCATCCAATAACATAAGGCCAAAAGCTAGGTTATGCACTATCATATGAACAATCATAAATATTATTCAATAAACAAAATAAACCCCACCAAACCCTAAATTTTCAGCCAAATAAACTGAAAATTGGGGTTGTTTGTCCAAACAAACACCAACCAACAATCAACCCATTGACATTCTATCTTTCAAAGTTTAATCATAAGCATGAAGATATAACTTTGAAAGACTTGGGGTTTATTAAATCAACTAAAATCAGCCCTTAATTAGTTATTAACATCCTTTAAAATGATTTTTAAAGGATAAGTACAAGCAAGCTATTCACATAACCGGCTCTTAATGCCAATGAAGGGTTGTGTTAGAACATAAAATCATAGTTTAACCGTTTAAAACTTTCAGAAAACGCAGCGGATATATATAGCTTTAAAACCGATTTTTAAGCTGAAAGTTATGTTCTTTAATGACCATACAAGTTTATAAAAACAACCCATATCAAAGATCATATATGTGAATGAAACAAGCTATGAACATACACAAATGTACATAAAATCACAGCCATATGAAGCTGTGATTTGCTACCTTTCTGCAGCAGAAAAGTCGACTAAGATGAAAGTTTTAGATGCTTGAAACGGCCAAGAACTCAAGTGTAGAGTTCCTCAAGTGTCTATACCCCAAGCTACTTTGCAAACCACCATCTTGTTAGGTAGATTATCACCAAGACACACAAAATGGCACTTCAAAACCCTGATTTTCAGCTGCTGGCCGTAGCTACTTTGGGAGAGATTGAAGGTGTTTGTGTGTTTTGTTTGCATGTGTCATGAATAATAATGAGAGTTTCTCTTATGCTAGTTAGTGGACCATATTTTAGAACCCAAGACAAGTCAAGTGTAGTGTCAAGAGAATCATTTGCTAGTGGAAACATGAATGCTTTATGTGTTCTTCTCAAGACACAAAAGGACATTAACATGCACATGCATGTGATATGGAACGGCCACAAGGCTGAATAAAATGGTTTTATTCTCATTTATCAATTTTGATATTTATAAAATAGGTGGTGTTCTTTTATATAAAATGTCAAATATTAATACACACACACATTGTCTAGTCTTGTAACTAGTTTATGCAATTAACCATTTAATTGTATAAGTAGTATACTCTCATTATTATTTGGTGTTATACAACTAATTTTAAATAACACTTCACATAATATCATTGAACAAATATCCTAATAAATTGTTCCATCTCATATGCAACTTATTTAGAAAACCCATTTCTAAATTGGTGTAAATATTTAATTGCATGATCATATCACCAATTAAATATTAATTGGTGTTTGCTAAGCTTGTTATTGGGTATAACCCGACTTGAATCATAACGTACTAACCACATCAATATTTTATGTGTCTTGGGCACATAGAATCCTACATCTGATTCATCATCCGCTCGAATCATCATCATCATCATCTCCATCATCTCTCTATCATCATCTCACCACCCTTTATCTTTAGATGCTCCTTCTTCGTACCCTCAGCCTCAGCATCATCTTCTTGTTCTGCTTCTCTAACTCATCATCCTCTTAGCAGATGCAAGCACCAGCTCATTTTGAGCTGCAGGGCAGTGTGAGCTCGAACTAAGGCTCTCTCGTGAGCTTCGTTCTTATCATAAGTTGGGCAATCTGGTTGCCCTATGTTGTATTAACTACCATCATTTGGTTTAGCTGGTTGGCCCTCATATCATCTGTTGCCAATAGCTTCAGCACTAATCGGTTTAGGCTGGCCAACTATCCTCTAACCCAACTGTGGGTAGAGTAGAGCTCTGTGGAGGTGGGAATTGGGAAGATGTGCCCGCTTGGGGAGTACAGGGTGCAGTGGTGTGTGTTGTGGATGGGAGTACGAATGGAGTGGTTGGTGGTGGAACTGTTTTGGGCATAGTGGGAGTGGTGGATGTGGATGTATGTGTGTGGTGGATGGTATGGTAGTGGTGGTGGCTGTGGTTGTGGTGGTGGCAGTGGCTGTGGTGTGTGCTGTGGTTTGGGTGGTGGCATGGCTGTGGTGGTGGCTGTGGTTATGGTGGTGGCAGTGGTGGAGAGCTGACAAGTACAAATCTCTGCCCTTGCCTTTCTTGCCTAAGGGTTGTGCCATTCGTTTTCTCCTAGAACCCTGAGCAATTGGGGCTCCCCCTGAGCTCATAGGCTGGTCGGGGGTATGAAGGATCTGTGACATCAGTGCCACCCCCCTCCGAACTAGCTTGGCGTCTGCCCACTGCCTCTTTTTTCCCTTCTCCATAGCACCACCCTGCTACCTACTCTTCGTTGAGAGGCTCATCATCAGACCTCTTCTTCATCAATCAGAAAGTCCTGGTGGATAGTAGCTTGCTCAGATCCCAGGCTGATGACCACTCTACTGAGGTGGTGGAGAATAGTAGACGTGTTGGTGGCTCGTGTTTGACTAGAGCCGTCGTCTCCACCACCCTGACCGTGATCTTGGTCATCATCGTCGTCGTCATCTTCGTCTTGAACCATGATAGGCTCAATGTCTGACTCACTGTCATTGTGGCCCACTTCTTTTTGAGCAGGCGCCACGTAGTCGACGTTGGCCAGCTGGCCAAATAACCTCCTAACCGGGGCTTCACCTGCTTGCCCCGGTACAACCTTCATCCTCCCAAGTTTGGTGTCTTCCATTACCTCTAGAGACACCCGCATCATCCTTCTCTTTGGGTAACTGAGGAAGCTTCTCATCAATAATCATCTAGATAAACCTTGGTACATACAGAAGCCCTCCTTCCCCTTCGCCTCTATGTTCTCCGTCAGGTAAGTAAGAAGATCATCCGCAAGAAACTGAACAGATGGTTCAGTACCATGCCAACGAATGCATTTTGGATTTGATCGCTCATCTCGTCAAATCCTCCACGCCGGAGGCAATGCACTTGAGGATCACATGTGCCAGATACTTGAACTGTGGGCATATGTTACTCTTGTTTAGCACACCGGCATTGATATCGTCGGCGTACTTGATCCTCAAGAAACATCCCCGAACAGTTAGGAATGTAGCTTGGTTGTGTTGTATCCATCCTCACCCAAGTCCATGACCCTCCGGAAGTCGTCTTCCCTTATGTCAGTGTCTTGGCTGAAGATAGAACTTCGGATCCGGTATGGCTAACTGAGCGATCTACAATAGCATTCTCCCGAATGTCTGCTGCAATGAGCGATAAGGTGTGCATGGAGTAGAAATGGCTCCTAGATCCTCGATCGTCGAAGAAAAGCATGATCCCAGCGAACTCTGAAGCATTCCGGAAGTAGAGTCGAGATGAGCACAAATATTGTGCTTTGTGCTTATCGTCCATCTATCAGCCATGTTGCTACACACCAGTAACAAACACGTTAGATCCGTTTGCAAGAAAAACATTTGAATTTGAACAGAATGTATCTAACTGGTTCAATCGTACGATTGAACCATACGACTGAACTCAGTCGTACGATTGAACCTCCGACTGAACGTAATCGTATGTCATGCCATGTGGTTGAGTCATTCATGCGACTGAGTCATTGATTGATTCAATCGTGCGATTGGATGTGCATCTGGCTCTATCGTGCGACTAAAGTTCATCCGTATGTCCTTTCACATACCCTACTATTCGAGTCCAAATTTTTGAATCTTTGTCAAATCAGTCGTTGACACATCAAGTTTTGATTCATTAGACGCGTATGGACTCAAGTATACACTTATTATCTTTAAAATGCACGTTTAGGTTTTTAAGTGTTCTATTTTAGGGTTTATTGTCTTGGTTCTTGTCTTAAGCGATTTGAACATTTTGGATTGATTGACGTTGTTATTTGGCATGTTTTCAGTCTCCCTATACCTTTAGATGGATAACACTCGGTTAAAAGCAATATCAATAGCAACAAGGAGAAAATTTTAAAAAGGGTGGGTATGTAATCGGCGTTTTTTGGAGAGCTGTTTGAAATCAAGTGGAAGGTCACGACTGACTGAGCCCCTTTTATACTGGTTTGCGTTTCAGTCGTGCGACTGGACCCATACGCATGATTCATTCGTGCAACTGAGGTTCAGTCGTAGACTGACTTAGACTTCTTTAGCCAGTCCTATGATTGGTTCATGCTTGTGATCTAATCATATACTTTGACCCATACTCATTGTCCAATCGTGTGATTGGCTCATACTCATGGTCCATTCGTGCGATTGGTCCATACTTATGGTCCAATCGTCTGATTGGTCCATACTTATGATCGAATCATACGATTGGCTCATACTTATGAGTTTGACTTCACTTTTCCCAACCTTTCAAAAACTTGAATTTTATATATGACATTATGAGCATTGATCATCTCAGACATAATCATTTTAACTGAAAACTTTTGATCACCTCAGACATGATCCTTTAACCAAAATTGTTTGATCACTTCAGACGTGATCCTTTTACTTGAAAACCATTTGATCACCTCAGACGTGATCCTTTTAACTTTAAAACCTTGTGATCACCTCAGACGTGACCCTTTAACATTTCAGAAACAAGCTTTTATCAGATAATGTTAGGTTCAACTTATGACATTCACAGATTTCCTCTTGTTACATAGTCCGACATCGACTCGATAAAATATAACTAAACAAGAAAACCTTTAACAAACTAAATTTAAGACAATCTTTTTGTATTTTTCATTTGAGGTGGATTGAAACATTTTAACTTTCCTTAACGATTTCTCCCCCTGAGCAGAACAACTTCAAGCATTTCAACTTATATAAAGATTCTTATGGAATCATACAGGCATAAACATAATCATTGGGACCTTCTATATTTATGTAAATACAAGGAATGTTATATTTACCAATTACAGAGTCTTATTCATCTAAGAGTCATGAACACTAACAGGAAATCATGCTAGAGTTGTTATGTAGCATACATTGATTTGGACCATCGGGGAATGCTGCCATGATGATTGTCTATATATTTGTCCACCTAAATCCATACACAGATTTTTTGACATACATTGGTGATTATTTAGGTTTATTATTTCAACAAGCATTTGTGGATCCCACACTTATATGGTAATCAACTTTTCTCGGGAGAATTTGAGCGGTCTACGGGTTTTGACAAGATGAAACTATTCTAAGAGCTTTGAAAGAGATGCCAAGCCTCAGGTCAGTGCCATCGCACAGCAGAGAGGCGCAAACAGCAATGATTCTAGAAATATTTAGATTGTGCTTATCCTCAGGTCAGTGCCATCGCACAGCAGAGAGGCACACAACCTACTTCTTGTAGAGCAATTGTTAGAGCAATTTATTTTACATATAACGCACCAACAACATCAGTCATTAGCTTTATTACGTTTCATAGTTTTCATGCATTGTGCTCATTTTATGTTGTCCGCATACATTTGTGGCGTTCATTTTGCTCTTCACCCCTTATAGGAAATCCATTGATTGTGTTAACCAGGGATGAGATGGACACCCACAGCCTGTTGAATGATTTAGTTTCACATTTTTTCACTAATGAAGTCTACTAGTCTATTGTGTTGAATCTACCGACACATCATATGATGGACTAGCAATCCCTACATCTACTTTCTCTATGTAACCATAGTAGCAGACTAGCTTGCTATCATTTTTCAACTCATTAGCCTTTGACTTCTTAGATTTACAAATTTCTATAACTTTGAATATAACATTTTAGAACATTTAAATCCTTTTGGTGTCCCAAACAATTTGATGCCTGTGTACTATCATTTTCCATTATCTACAATCGATTTCACAGATGTGATGTCTTTGCTTTTCAGCTTATTGCCCGCCCTCGTTTTTTTTGAGTAAGTAAATACTAACTACTGAAACTAAAACTATTCTCCCCCTAAAATTCTTAAACCAAAAATCTTTTTGGTGTTTTGAATTTTTAACGACAGAGAAAGAAAAAAGAAAAGAAAAATAAAATAAAAATTAAAACATAGAGAGAGACTATGAACTTGATTTGTCTGGAATCACATCGTCTTGTTCCTTTTAACCCATTGACCTTAAATAGATACTAAATCGAGGTTTATCAAAAGCTTTTGTGTAGAGGTCGGCGCGTTGAAAATCCTGTTTATTTTAACACATCGATTAATTATTTTCAAAACAGTGACGAATAAAGTGATATTTATACCGATGTGTTTAGTGTTGGGGTGTTGGACCGGATTTTTGGTGACAGCAATAGCAGCAGAATTATCACAAATATAGGGGTGTTAGAGAAGTTCCTGTTTACTTCAGGATCAGCTGCAGGTTTACTTTCAGCAGTGGGAACCTATTCCTCCTGGTTCACATTTTCAGGTTCAGCATCTTCATCATCAAGGAATCACTTATCTCTGGTTCTCCCCCTGAAGAGCTAGTAGTACCTTCTAATGGAGCCGATGATGTTGAGTCTCGAGTAGGAGTGTTCAGAACATCGTACATCATTTGAGTAGCCAACATATCATCAGAATGAGAAGAAGGTAGATTGAAGAATTTAAAAAAATCCATCATAGTCGAAGAAAAGGAAGGTCCTTTTCCCGCAGGGGGGTGGTGTATCCTTGTACATCAACATTGCACCACACTTCTACCTGACCAGTTGAGTTATGTAAACCCTTTTGTCTGGTATACTGTATCCAAGGAAGATCCTTCTTCTGCCTTCCTCGCGCAGAACTTCCCAGTCTGATTTTTCTTTAGCAGCGTGCAGGGTGCGCCCAATGGTTCCAGATACTCTAATTGGTTTTTGCTGTGAGCAGCAAATCATAACAAGTTTTTTCCATGACATTTGAGCACTAAGACTCGATTTAGAGTAAACATGTATTAGCCACTGCCTCGTTCCAGAATTGAACTGGTAGTTTTGAGTCAGCTAGCATTGTCCCAGAATTGAACCGGTAGTTTTGAGTCAGCTAGCCTCGTTCCAGAATGGATTTTTGAGTCAGCATGCAGGTGCGCCAACTGGAAGTTCTTGACAGTAACTCCATCACCAAATCATTCTGAACTAGATTATTCATCTTCCTGGGATTGATGTGTCCCATTCTCCTATGCCAGGAAACTGAATCTCTTTCAGTTGCTTTTGACAAGAAACACTGAACGTAGACTCAGTGGTGGAGGCTTTTGAAAGATCCAAGACATACAGGTCGTATATCTTGAAGCTGACATTAGAACTTGCTCCTCCGGGATAACATACTCCTTCTTGAGTATGTAACACTTCTTATTGTCAAACACAACCTTAAAGCCCTTATCACAAATTTAGGAGACAGAAAGAAGGTTGTTTTGCAATTGCTTATCGTAGTTTACCTTGTTAAACTTTACCTTCTCGTTTCCCACTTCTCCTTGTACAGTGATATAACCTCCTTTATTGCCTGCGAATGATACATGTCCTCCTTTAATTTGCTTGATGTTGAAAAGGAGAGACGAATTCCCAGTCATATGCCTGGAAGCCCCACTATCAATAATCCAGGTATTAGTGATAGCGCTGTAGCGGACAACCTGCACAAAGAAAGGAATTATTAGTTCAGGTTGGGGACCCAAGCCTTTACTGGCTTGGGTTTCCTAGAGATATCACACATCATGAACTCAACCCACTGACCCTCAGAGGACGAGGAAACATCTTTCTTCTTCTTATCCTCACTGTCAGACACGTTACTTGATTTTTCTTTCCATAAACCAGTTTGTGTAAGGCCTGTTTGTGGTAAACAAACGACTGGCTTATGGTATGAACCTTTGGTTCACTAATAGTCCTAGGTTTAGCCTTAGGCAACACAGCTTCGCTTTGAGCTTTTCTGTGTTGATTTTGGTGTCTTGGAGGAGTATTAGTTCTATTTTTGAAAAATCTTGGTTTTTCATCAAAAAACTCAATTTTTCTTTTGGGGTGTCTGATAATAAGGACAATTGGAGAAATATGTCCTCGTTTTCCACAGTTATAGCAGGATCTCCCTTCGACAGGTGGGGGATCTTCTGTGAGGGGTTGAGTCTGGTCGGGAGCTGGTCTGTGTCTTATCCTTCTTAGACAATTCACCTTCTTTAATAAAGTTAATTTTTGACATTTTGAACGCATTTTTCTTTCTTTTTACAGGATTTTGGTGAATTACACGTTAGGGTTTGTTGGTTTAGAATTTTTAGGTCTGACGTAGATGTTTGTGAACCCGAGCCAACACTATCCTTTTCAACTTTAACGCACAAATCCTCTTTAAGCATCTTATCTTTCAATCCCGAAGTAGTAGCCTTCTGTTCAGTGACAGACTGCACAGTTTTACCTGTGGACTCTGGATCACTGACCAGAGAAGTAGTCACCATATGATCCTTAACCGGATTATTATTTATTGGTTTACATTTAGTATTTAAAAGGATTGCATGTAGTGATAGTACTACTTTATAACCCAGACCTTCCCCACTATTTCGTTCTTTCACTAAGTTCTAAACTATGTGAGAGAAACTTGCTACACTATGCAGTTTTTGTTTGAAGATTTAACTTCGACTAGCAACACTGCTTTTTCCTTTTTAGTTTCCTATAAAGTGGTTAGATAGAACTTAATGTCATTTGATTGATTTAGGGCAACAACCTCGGTTTCCCTTAGTTGTTTCCCTAGCAGTTCAATCTTTTCTTTACAACTGCACTCATTTTGTTTTAAAAGACGGTTTGCTTCAGTGCACAGTTTTAAATCATTTACCAGATTATCATTGTGTTCTAATAACCTAGCAAATTTTAAGTCAATGCTTTCTCTAAATTTTTCATATTCATTACAAGAATGTTTATCAAATAATTCGTCTTTAGAGTATACCTGTGCGGAACTAGATGAATCGACCTTAAATGCAGAGTCAGATTCTTCAATAACTGGAGATTCTGAGTTTGCAACATTAAACTCTCTTCCATAAGATGATTTACCATATCCATAGCTTCTTCAATATCTGAATGTGCATTCTCAGCTATGATGTCTCCTTCGCTTTTAGATCCATCATCCAAATCCTCAACCTGTGCTACATTTAACTTTCCCTCAGATACGAATCGAAAGGACCAGTCTTGTCCTTCATCGCCTTGAGCAACCATAGCTTTTGACTCTTTGCTTGATGATGTCCCAATCTTCTCTTTATCCTGACTGTTGAATGAAGGAAAAGGGTTTCCATTGCCTGTCTTCTTCGGGTTGACACATTCACGTTTAAAGTGCCCCTTTTCACCACAGTTGAAGCACGTGACCTTGGTTTTATCAAACCAAATGTAGTGTCTTTTATGGCAACCAAGTTCTACCCCATCTTCTTCATAAACTTCTTATCCCTTCTAACAGCACTGCCTAAGGCCCACATGATATCCATGCACTCCAACTCAGTTTTATCCACCTGCTCGTAGTCCTCGTCAGCTAGATGATAGTTTCCAATTTTCCTAGAGACTAACCCATCATAAGATTGAACAACTACTTCTAAAAGATCCATGTGGTCTTTGGCAACTTCCACAGTAACATTTCCGAGGTTCCTGGTCTTCAGCTTAGTAGGATTGGAATCTGGAACTATGTATTGGGTTCCAGATGAACCCGATGCTTCACTTCCGAGGATTTGCTTTGGGAAGGAGCAAATGAATTAGACACAAACGCCATTTGATGCGGTGCCCCTGATGAAGCTGGAGTAGGAACAGAGTTGTAGAGTGAAGGATTCTGAGCATAGGATCCTTTCTTAGACTTGTATTTCGGCCGTAGTTCTTCCTCCCTTAACTTCAAGATGAAGTCATTATGTCTAATGTAGCAAGAGTGTCATTTTGTCTCATATTAGACACAAATGGATCCCATTTGTCTGGCATACCATCAGCAAAACTAGAAACTTTGTCTTCCATAGATGTAGTCACACCATGAGTATGCAGTTCACTCATCAGATGATAGTGTTGGATTCTTTATGCCCAAGACACATAAAACATTGATGTGGTTAGTACGTTATGATCCAAGTCGGGTCATACCCAATAACAAGCTTAGCAAACACCAAATAAATATTTAATTGATGATATGATCATGCAATTAAATAATTACCCAATTAGAAAATGGGTCTTCTAAATAAATAATATGTGGTATGGAACTACTTATAGGAATATTTTGTTCATGAGGATTATTTGTAATGTTATTTAAGTGGTTAAATAACACCAAATCATAAAAGAGAGTGTGTGAGTTATGTAATTAAATGGTTAATTACATGACTAATTCAATAACTAGTTAAGAATTAAAAGGTAAATAAAATTTGGGGGGAAACCAAATTAAAGCCTTTTTCAGCCGGCCCTTTTGAAGGGTGTGTGCTTTTTGTTTTCTTGAAACAAGGTCCTCATTAACTAGTAAGAAACACACACACTCAAGCTTGCTTCTCTCCTCCACATGCAAGAACCTCAAGGATCTTATTCTTCTCTATTCTTGAAGAAAATACAAGCTGAAAATCGGTTTTCAGCAGCTCTCCAGGTTCGTTTTGGTGTCAAAATCCTAGCAACAAAGTGTTTGCTTGAGGCTTGTGGGTATGCTAGCTTGAGGACACCTCTCCTTGGTGTTTTGGTCATTCAAAAGCAGCTCCATCTTCATCCAAATCATGTTTTTCAGCAGCCTTTTGGAAGGTAGTTCATCAATGTTTTTGGGCAGCTTTGGAAGGTAGTTCCATGGTTCCTTTTGGTTGTTATTTATTGTTGATAGCTTGTTCAAACACATATGATCCTATGTTCTTGGGTTTGTTAAAACAAAGTAAAGAACCTTATTTTTCAGATTATGAATCATAATTTAAGGCTTTAATCCGCTGCGTTTTCATGTTTAAATGGTTAAACAACTTTGATAATGGTCCAACAAACCCAACATTGGCATCTAGAGCCGGATATGTGGACGACTAGCTTCTTTTGTCCTTATAAAATAGGTTTTATGGGACTTTAACAACCTAATAGGGGCTGTTTTGTGATGATATGATGATACCCTAAACTTTCAAGGTTATATCTTGCATTTTATGATTAATCTTGAATGGATGACATCAAATGGTTGATTGTGTTGTTTGGACATAACCTAAATGTTTTGGTTCATGTTGGCCAGAACTTTAAGGTTATAAAAGGGTTCATTTTTGTTCTTGAAACGATGTATATGGATACATATTTTAGGGCATAACATCGCCTTGACCATGTGTGTTTTGGATTTGGTTGATTGTGATTTTGTCATATTATTTGTATTCATTCAAAGGGTTATAATAATTTCTTTTGTGTTCGTATTTGGGTTGTAATTTATTTATTCATTTGGTTATCTAATAAATAGAATAGGTGCATTTCTTTTATTATAAAACTGTATTAGGATATGATTTTGTAAAAGAAGATACACAAGATGAAGACCTAAAAGGAAGGACACAAAAGACATGGACACTTGAAGCATTTAGATGTGGAATCAAGTGGGAGTTCATGGACACATATGATGTGTCATTGTTAACCCTTAGGAAAGACCTTATGACAACACTTGTGATGGAAAACAAGTGTAGTCAACTTAGTGGCTACGGTTATGCACATATGTTTGTATGATTATGCCTGTTTGGTTGTTTGTTGTATGATTGTTGTTTGATATTTGGATATGCATAACAAACTCATTAGCAAACTTGACAAGCTGAAAATTTATGGTTCCTAATCATTAAGTGCCTATATTCCTGCCTCATGTTGGGAACTATATTCCTGAACTTCAAAAGGACTTGGAGCATCTTGGGGCATATGACATGATTACCCAATTGAAGGAAATATTCCTTCAACAAGCTAGGGTAGAGCGCTTCAAAACGGTTCGAGCGCTTCATGCATGTCGCATGGAAGAAACCCAATCGGTATCATCTTATGTACTTAAGATAAAAAGCCACATTGATCGCCTCGACAGGCTTAACTGTCCCGTCTCAAAGGAGTTGGCCACGGATTTGATCCTTAATGGCCTAACTAAAAGGTTGAGACGTTCATAATGAATTACAATATGAACGGATGGGACAAGAGCATTGGTGAGCTTCACGCAATGCTCAAACCAACTGAGGCGGGGATGGATAGAAAGGTTCTACCTGTTCTCTCGATCAATGAGGGAGGAAATAAGAAAAGGCCATTCCCTGATCCCAAGGCAAGTGCTGCCAAAGGAAAAGGGCACATCAAGGGCAAAGGGAAAGGGAAGGTTAAAGCGAAACCTTCAAAACTTAAGCTTATGAAGCCTACGGTAACGGAAAACGATCCATGCTTTGACTGTGGTGAGATAGGACATTGGAAAAGGAATTGTCCAACCTATCTCAAAGAGTTAAGAAACAAGAGGCATGCTGGGCAGACCTCAGGTACAACCTTCATGATCCATATTGACTTAAATGTTATTTCTTCAAACACATGGGAATTAGATACCGGATGTGGAACTCATATTTGCAATCTGTTGCAGGGGTTCAAAAGAAATAAACACTTTAAGAAGGAAGACACAAGTCTCTACATGGGCAACGGAGCAAAAGTTAATGTCGAAGCCCAAGGAGACTATGTTTTGAAACTTTCAAATGGTTTGGAAGTTGTTCTTAAAAACATTTGTATGCTCCTAGTTTGACTAGGAACATAATTTCAGTTTCCATTTTAAAACAATATGGTTATGATTTAAAAGTTGTAAACGATGGTATTTATGTTTATATGGATGATGTATTTTATTTCAAGGCTATGCCTTTTAATGGTATTTATGAATTGGTTCATGATGATTCATCCTATAATAACACATTATACCAATCAAGCACCAAGAAACTTAAAATGGGTTTAAGTGATTCTTATCTTTGGCATTGTTGCCTTGGTCACATAAACAAGAATCAGATTCAAACACTTCAAAAGAATGGTCTTTTGAAAATAAATGAAAATTGTTCATTTGATAAGTGTGAATCTTGTTTACAAGGTAAGATGACCAAGTCGCCCTTTAGTGGTACTAACGAGAGGGCAAAAGACTTATTAGGAATCATACATTCGGATGTATGTGGTCCCTTTAAGACAATGACAAGGAATGGTGAAAGATACTGTAGGATTCTATATGCCCAAGACACATAAAATATTGATGTGGTTAGTACGTCATGATCCAAGTCGGGTTATACCCAATAACAAGCTTAGCAAACACCAATTAATATTTAATTGATGATATGATCATGCAATTAAATATTTACACCAAATTTAGAAAATGGGTTTTCTAAATAACTTGCATGAGAGATGGAACAAATTATAAGGATAATTTGTTGATGAATTTATTGTTATTCTTGTTATTTAAAAGGGATTTAAATAACAATAATAATATATGAGTGTACCTTAATTAAATGTTTAATTAAAAGGGACATATGTCACATTTAAAATAAGTCTAGACAATGACATTTTAATGTGTGATATTAGGCTGGATTTTAGATGTTGTGTTAGAGTTTTAAGGGGGAAAAAGAGTATTTTGAACTCCTCTTGGCCGCCCCCTCCCTTTAACCTCATTGGACCTTCATGTCTTGGAGGTACAAACAACATTTGACCAGCCATTTTCACTCATTGATTCCATTCATTCATGACATGCAAGAAAAAAACATGAACTCTCTCTCTCTCTCTTGAACCTCTCGGATTTTCAGCAAGAAGGAGAAGGGGATTTCGATTTTTAGTGGTGATTCTTCCTAACAAGAAAGTGTTGCATACAAGCTTGGGGCATAAACACTTGAGGGATTCTCTCCTTGGATCCTTGGCCATTTTGTGACATCAAAACTCATCAACAAAGCTGCTCAAACCCACGGCTGGAACAAGGGCTCAGGCAGCTTCTCATTCTTCTTTTCTTTTGTGTTCTTGAAGCACTTCTCTTCCTAGAACACACACACACTTCACCTACTCTTTCTCACATGCAAACCGACACAAGGATTCTTTTCTTTCATCAAAAGGACGGATTTTATTGCTGGAAAATGGGTTCCAGCAGCCTTGTGAAGTATACTGCTGAAATTCGTTTTCAGCTTGGTTCTTGGTTCGAATTGGTGAACAAATCCTAGCAAAAGGTGTTGCTAAAAGGGCTTGTGGGTATGGACACTTAAGAACATCTATTGTTGATGTTTTGGCCGTCCAAGAGCAGCTTCATCTTCATCATGCATCCACATTTTTGACAGCTTCATCCACGGTTTTTGACAGCCTCTAAAGGTAGTACATTGTGTTGATTTGGTTGTTATGTTTGCCTTTTGATAACTAATCTATTCACATATATATGATCCTTTGTCTTTGGGTTTGTTGAAATAATATTATGAACTTTAATTTTCAGATTATAGAATACGAAATTAAGTTCATATTCCGCTGCGTTTTCTTGTTTAAAATGGTTAAACAACATTGTTTAAGTCCAACAAACCCAACAAAAATGCTGAAGACTAAATTATTCATCAGTACTTATATTTGACCTTTGCATACCAATGCTCATCAGTACTTGTGAACTGAGAGCATCAGTATTAGTCAAATTATTCTAGTTGCAGCATACCAAGCTTTAGTACCAAATTTTGGAATGTGGCACTATCTAAAGGCTTAGTAAAGATATTTGCAAGCTCATCAGCACTAGGCACAAACTTTGGATCAATCAGACCTTTTTCATAGCAATCTCTTATAAAATGATATCTGATCTCTATATGTTTGGTCCTAGAGTGCTGGACTGGATTTTTAACAATACAAAGAGCTGAAGCACTATCCATTAGTAATGGAGTCTTAGTCTCTGTAATGCCATAATCCAAGAGATGGTTCTGAAGCCAGAGTACCTGGGAAGTACAACTTGCAGCAGTAATGTACTCAGCTTCAGCTGTGGATGTGGCAATTGATGTTTGTTTCTTACTCTGCCAAGAAAGTAAACAATTGCCTAGGAATTGGCAACCACCAGAAGTGGATTTTCTGGTGACTTTGCATCCTGCATAATCACTATCAGAGAAAGCAACTAATTTGCAGGAATGCCCAGTTGAATACCAAAGACCTAGTGATTGGGTACCCTGCAGATATCTAAAGATCCTTTTGACTGCAATCAAATGGGATTCTTTAGGTGCAGCCTAAAATCTAGCACAGGCACATGTTGCAAACATGATGTCTGGTCTATAAGCTGTAAGGTACATTAAGGACCCAATCATACATCTGTAAAGGGTTTCATCAACCGCTTTACCTTTCTGATCTACATCCAGTTGTGTGATGCTGCTCATGGGAGTAGAACAGGACTTATAGTTTTGTAAATCAAACTTATTCAACAACTCTTTGGTGTATTTGGACTGATGAACAAAGATTCCATCAGCCCTTTGTTTGATTTGTAAACCTAGAAAGAACTGTAATTCCCCCATAGTAATCATTTCAAACTTTTGCTTCATGAGCTTTGTGAATTCATCACATAATTGTGGATCAGAGGATGCAAAAATTATGTCATCTACATAAATTTGAACAAGGAGCTTATGCTGTCCCACAGTCTTGATGAATAAGGTTTATCAATGGTGCCTCTAGTGAACTTATTTTCTAGAAGAAAAGTTGAGAGTGTCTCATACCAGGCTCTAGGAGCTTGCTTCAGCCCATAAAGAGCCTTATCAAGCTTATATACCCAATCAGGATGTTTATTGTCCTCAAAGCCTGGTGGTTGACACAAATAAACTTCCTCCTTTATTTTACCATATAAGAAGGCACTTTTGACATCCATTTGATAAACCTTAAGACCATGAAAGGCAGCATAAGCTAAGAACAATCTAATTGCCTCCAGTCTGGCTATAGGAGCAAAGGTTTCATCATAATCGATGCCTTCCTCTTGTGCAAACCCCTGGACAACCAGCCAGGCCTTGTTCTAAACTATTTGGCCCTTTTCATCTGTTTTGTTCCAAAATACCCATTTAGTGCCTATTTCACACTTACCTTGGGGTAAAGGAACAAGCTCCCACACTTGCTGTTTCTAGAACTGAAGAAGCTCAAGCTACATTGCTTCAACCCATCCATTGTCTCTGAGTGCAATATGGTAGTTCTTTGGCTCTTGGTGACTGATGAAGAGAGCATAGAAGCAGAAGTTGGACAATTGATTCCTGGTTGAAACTCCAGCATTGATATCACTAATGATTTGAGATGTGGGGTGATTCTTCAGCTCTTGATAGATTATAAGATCAGTGCAAGTGTTTGTAGGACTTTCAACAGCAACAGATGGTGATGAAGATTCTTGAAACCATGTAGGAGATGGCAGCTCAAATGAAGTAGAGCATGCAGAAATCTCATCAGCATTTGTTGTGAATGGGGCTGCTGAAGCTACAGGAGCATCAGTTTTAGTGGACTCAGGCAGGTGGTCACTAAACCTGAAAAGGTGAGTACTGACTACATCATCATCAGTACCACCAGGTGGAGAACTGTTGACAGGCACAACAGCTGGAGGTTGATAAGGAACATATTGCAGTATGTCCAGATCAAATATTAATTTGGTAATGTAATAAATAGATTAGGAGTTATTTTTCTATTTGGATTGTAATTGTTTATTCATTTGGTAATGTAATAAATAGATTAGGAGTTATTTTTCTTTTACTAGAAGATATGTATTAGGATATATATTTTGTAAAAGAAGATGCTCGGGAAGGAAGCACAAAAGGAAGACACAAAGGATGGACTTGAAGCATTTGGATGCAAGTTCAAGTGGGAGTCTTTGAAGACCTCATCATTTGTGTTGTGTTGAACCCTTAGGAAAGACCTTATGACAACACTTGTGATGGCAAACAAGTGTAGTCAACTTAGTGGCTATAGTTATGCACATATGCTTGTATGATTGTACTTGTTTGGTTGTTTGTTGTGTGATTGTTATTTGACATTGGATGTGCATAACAAACTAATTAACAAACTTAACAAGCTGAATTTTATGGTTCCTAATCATTAAGTGATTAATAAAAGGTTATTAAAAGGATTAGTGATTTAATAAAAGAGGTTTTATTAAAGTGAACCATAGGATACCTTGCATTTGAAAGCATGCAAATACAAGGTAAATAGAGTTTTCAAACTAGAATCAATGAAAACTAAAAATCCCTTTTTCAAACAAGTTTAACACCGTCCTTTTGCACAACACTTAAGTCATTTGGAAACTCTTAATGGGATAAGGTCACCTAACCATTTTGAGGGAACTTATGACTTAAGGTGAGAATACCACATTGGTGGGATAAAGGTCACCTAACCACTTGTGTTGGTAAACTCACATGTGTGTGCAAGTAGGGTAACTTGATTTGCAAACCATGTTGAATGGATCACCTAAAATATGGTTTCCAAATGGTGTTGATGGGATTAACATGCCGACTTTGCATATGACGTTTAAAGTCGATCCCATACCGCTAGAAGTTGCAAAGGGTTGCAATTGTCAAATATTGACTACCTTGTTAATTTGAATAATGGGATAAAGGTCACCTAACCATTATTTGAATGTGACGTTGGATTCTAGATTTTAATTATTAATTGTCTATGAGACATAAAGGGTATTAATAATTAAAATGAAATTTTTCAGAAATACTAAAAGGAACTTTGTAAAATTTGTAGAATGACCGCAAACCATAATGCTACCACCCCGACCGTCCATACCCTATCACTGAGAGCTATTTTAGAGAGGGATCGTCTGTACCATAATAACCTTATGGACTAGTCTCGAAACTTAAGAACTGTTCTCAAGCAAGAGCAAAGGCATGTGTCCTTGACGATCCTATTCCTAACCAACCCGACCCCGATGATGTTGAGGCCATTCCCGATCCTAAGGCAAATGTTACCAAAGGAGAAGGGCACATCAAAGGCAATGGGTAAGGGTAGATCAAAGCGGAACCTCCAAAACCTAAGCTTATGAAGCTTAAGGTAACCGAAAACGATCCATGCTTTGAGTATGGTGAGATAGGTCATTTGAAAGGGATTCATCCAACCTATCTCAATGAGTTGAGAAATAAAAGGGATGCTGGGCAAACCTTAAGTATAACTTTCATAATCCATATTAACTTAGGTGTTATTTCCTAAAAGCACATGGGTAATTGGATACCTCATATGGAACTCACTATTGCAATTTGTTGCAAGGGTTCAAAAGAAATAAGCACTTTAAGAAAGGAGACTATGTTTTGAAACTTTCAAAAAGGTTTGGAAGTTATTCGTCAAAACATGTTATATGCTCCTAGTTTGACTAGGAACATGATTTAAGTTTCACTTTTAAAACGATATGGTTATGATTTAAAGTTAGTAAATAATGGTATTTATATTTATATGGATGATATACATTATTTCAAGGCTATGCCTTCTAATGATGTTGATGAATTGGTTCATGATGATTCGTCCTATAATAAAACATTATACCCATCATGCACTAAGAGACTTAAAATGGTTTAAGTGACTCTTATTCTTGTCACTGTCATCTTGGTTACATAAACAAGAATCTGATTTAAACACTTTAAAAGAATGGTCTTTTGAAAACAAATGAAAATTGTTCATTTGATAAGTGTGAATCTTGTTTACAAGGTAAGATGACCAACACGCCCTTTAGTGGTACTAATGAGAGGGCAAAAGACTTATTAGGAGTCATACATTTGGATGTATGTGGTCCTTTTAAGACAATGACAAGATATGGTGAAACTTACTTCATTACCTTAACCGACGATTATAGTCGCTATGGTTATGTGTACTTGATGGCACATAAACATGAAGAATTTGAAATGTTCAAAAACTTCAAGAATGAAGTAGGAAATCAACTCGATAGAACTACAAAAATTCTCCGTTTAGATAGAGAAGGTGAATACCTAAGTGAGACTTTTGGGGATCATCTAGGAAGTTGTAAGATTGTCTCACAACTTACTCCTCACAGAACACCATAACATAATGATGTGTCTGAAAGGAGATCGAACCCTATTGGATATGGTTCGACCTATGATGACTATAAGCTCACTACCTCTATAATTTTGGGGTTTCGCACTACTCTCCCCGACTCATATTTTGAATATGGTCCAAAGCAAGAAAGTGGATTCGACGCCTCTTGAAATATGAAATGGAATAGTTCCATCGCTATCATATTTTAAACTAGGGTTATGAAGCTTATGTTAAGCTTAACACCCAAACCAACTGCAAGTCGATTCACTAAGTGTATATTTGTTGGATATATAAAAGGATTGTATAGGATACTATTTCTTTGATCCAACAGGGCAAAAGGTATTCATTGCTCAAAAGGCAGAGTTCTTGGAAGCCAAGTTCCTTATGGAAGGAATGACGCATAGAACAGTGGAATTTGATGAGGATCAAGATCCACAAGCCGATACACGTTTGGTTGACACTAGCAATCAATAAGAGGTTGTTGATCATGATCAAGAGGTTGATCAATACACACAAAACGTTCGCTGATCTGGTAAAGTTAGCATTTCACATGAAAGATGTGGATTTTTCATAGATGGATGCTACGTTGTTGACTCCGAAGAGCCAACTACATACCATGACGCAATGTCCAATTCGGATTATGACATGTGGCTAGGAGCCATGAACGTAAAGATGCAATTCATGTATGACAACCAAGTTTGGGAATTGGTTGACTCTTCACTTAACTCCAAACCGGTTGGATGCAAGTGGGTTTTCAAGAAGAAAAACTGACATGCATGGAAACTTGGATACTTACAAGGCAAGACTTGTAGCAAAAGGTTTCACTCTAAGTCAAAGGGTTGATTATGATGAAACCTTCTCACCAATGGCAATGCTAAAGTCATCCTGATAAAGTATGCAAGTTAATGATATCAGTCTATAGATTGAGACAAGCATCGAGAGATTGGAATCAACGTTTTGATGAAAAGGTCAAGAAATTGGGTTTCATCAAGAACGCTAACGAGGATTGTGTGTACCAAGGGGCTAGTGGGAGTGTAATTACGTTCTTAGTATTGTATGTTGATGACATACTACACTTGGAAATTGTCTTTCCAAAAGGGATCTCCGTGAAGCCGTCTCTATTTTGGAAATAAAGATCTATAGGGATAGATCGAGGCGGTTGATAGGGTTAAACCAAAGTGCATACATTGATAAAATCTTGAAAAGGTTCAAAATGGAAAACTCTAAGAAAGGTATAGTACCTATTCAAAGAGGGACAACATTGAGTGCATCTCAATGTCCAAGCTCAAACGATGAGCAACATCGTATGAAGGACATCCCATATGCGTCTGCTATAGGATCCATCATGTATGCGATGATATGCACTAGACTGGACGAGTCATGCGCGTTAAGCATGACAAATAGATATCAGCAGAATCCAAGTAACAGCCATTGGATGGTTGTTGAATGTATATTAGAATACCTTAGGAGGACTAAGGATATGTTTCTAATATATGGATCTGATGAAGAGGAACTGGTTGTGAAGGGTCACACGAATGCTAGTTTCCAAACTGATCGAGATGATCCTCGATCACAATCAGGGTACATCTCCATTATGAATAGGGTAGCATTGTCCACTACAGAATTCGAATACATAGCCGCCTCATTAGCAGCTTGGGAAGCTGCATGGATAAAAGGTTTATCACCAGTCTAAGGATGGTCTCTACCATTCAAGACTCCTTAGAAATCTTTGTGATGACGAGGGTGCGATTGTTCAAATCAAGGAACCCCGTGCACGTCAAAAGATTAGGCACAATGAGCGGAGATTCAGCTACATAAGGGATGAAGTTGAAAAGGGAAACATATGTATTCGCAAAGTTCACTTTGATCAAAACATTGCGGATCCACTCACGAAGCTCCTTGAAAGGGCAAAGCATGAAAGTCATACTTATGCCTCAGGACTTCGATATTCTAGTGATTGGAATTGATCTGTTTAGTATTAATATTATTAATATGGAACAATAGTAATACTTAACTTATCTATGTGTTTACGATATTTTAAGTAATGTTCCTTTTAGCATGTTTACATCCATGAATAATTTTATTATTCTAAATGTCCGTAGTCGTTCATATTTGTGGGAACAAATATGAATGTAAGACTATTGTGAACTTGGATTGGTGGATATTCATAAGGCATGAATATAGAGCAATTGGTTGCTACCAAGGTTCATAGATATTCGTGGGATACGAATATTGGACTGACCCGCATCTCAAATCTTACTACATGGAATCTTATTGATTGATCATAAGTAAATTTGAATAAAGGCGAATATCATTTGGTATCCTCTGACCTGAGATACATATTGGGTTTTGATATTCACCAAGTGTTATACCTTGAGCTAGTTCTTCACTGATATGAGATAATTGTCAGTACATAAGGCTATGTTCAGATATGACATAAGGTGATTGTGAGAAACGTATGTAGTCAAGATGGGATTTGTTCCTCTTATTCGTTGAGAGTACGATGTCTAAGGCCTGATTAAGTTAAATCAACAAGGAATGATCATTCTGTGTCCTTGGATTTAACATGACATCTGTAACAAAAGGATAGATGATTGATTCACCTAAATCATTTCAAGTAGGGCACTTGAAAGAGATGATGTTATTGAATGGCCATAAGTCATGCGTATTAAGGGTAGTAAACCGTTGTTAGGCGGTATTTACTGCTTGCATCAATCTTCTATGAATCTTGGGCAAGTGGGAGATTGTAGGATTCTATATGCCCAAGACACATAAAATATTGATGTGGTTAGTACGTCATGATCCAAGTCGGGTTATACCCAATAACAAGCTTAGCAAACACCAATTAATATTTAATTGATGATATGATCATGCAATTAATATTTACACCAATTAGAAAATGGGTTTTCTAAATAACTTGCATGAGAGATGGAACAAATTATAAGGATAATTTGTTGATGATTTATTGTTATTCTTGTTATTTAAAAGGGATTTAAATAACAATAATAATATATGAGTGTACCTTAATTAAATTGTTTAATTAAAAGGGACATATGTCACATTTAAAATAAGTCTAGACAATGACATTTTAATGTGTGATATTAGGCTGGATTTTAGATGTTGTGTTAGAGTTTTAAGGGGGAAAAAGAGTATTTTGAACTCCTCTTGGCCTCCCCCTCCCTTTAACCTCATTGGACCTTCATGTCTTGGAGGTACAAACAACATTTGACCAGCCATTTTCACTCATTGATTCCATTCATTCATGACATGCAAGAAAAAAACATGAACTCTCTCTCTCTCTCTTGAACCTCTCGGATTTTCAGCAAGAAGGAGAAGGGGATTTCGATTTTTAGTGGTGATTCTTCCTAACAAGAAAGTGTTGCATACAAGCTTGGGGCATAAACACTTGAGGGATTCTCTCCTTGGATCCTTGGCCATTTTGTGACATCAAAACTCATCAACAAAGCTGCTCAAACCCACGGCTGGAACAAGGGCTCAGGCAGCTTCTCATTCTTCTTTTCTTTTGTGTTCTTGAAGCACTTCTCTTCCTAGAACACACACACACTTCACCTACTCTTTTCTCACATGCAAACCGACACAAGGATTCTTTTCTTTCATCAAAAGGACGGATTTTATTGCTGGAAAATGGGTTCCAGCAGCCTTGTGAAGTATACTGCTGAAATTCGTTTTCAGCTTGGTTCTTGGTTCGAATTGGTGAACAAATCCTAGCAAAAGGTGTTGCTAAAAGGGCTTGTGGGTATGGACACTTAAGAACATCTATTGTTGATGTTTTGGCCGTCCAAGAGCAGCTTCATCTTCATCATGCATCCACATTTTTGACAGCTTCATCCACGGTTTTTGACAGCCTCTAAAGGTAGTACATTGTGTTGATTTGGTTGTTATGTTTGCCTTTTGATAACTAATCTATTCACATATATATGATCCTTTGTCTTTGGGTTTGTTGAAATAATATTATGAACTTTAATTTTCAGATTATAGAATACGAAATTAAGTTCATATTCCGCTGCGTTTTCTTGTTTAAAATGGTTAAACAACATTGTTTAAGTCCAACAAACCTTCTCAAACAAGAAAAGCGGCCTACATCCTTGATGACCCCATCCCCGATGAACCTGACGAGGAAGATGTGGAAGCGTATAATGATGGGATAAACATGCCGTTATAAACATAAGATGTTCAAACGATCCCATACCATTAGAAGTTACAATAGGTTGTAATTGTCATTTATGACTACCTTGTTTATTTAAATAATGGGATAAAGGTCACCTAACCAATATTTAAATATAACGTTGGATTCTAAAATTTTATTTATTAATGGTCTATGAGACATAAAGGGTATTGATAAATGAAATATAATTATATCAACGAATACTAATAGAACTTTGTTGCTAGAAAGGGCGAGTTCTTAGAACAAAGTTCCTTATGGAAGGAACTAGCAGTAGAACAGTGGATCTTGAGGAGGATCAAGATTCACAGCCCGATGCACGTTTGGTTGAAACTAGCACTCAACATAAGGATGTTGAGAATGATCAAGCGGTTGATAAATACACACAAAACGTCCGCAGAAGTGGTAGAACTAGTAATCCACCTGAAAGATACGGATTTTTCATGGATGGATGCTACGTGGTAGATTCAGATGAACCAACCACATATCATGATGCAGTGTCCAATTTGGATTGTGACAAATGGCTTGAGGCCATGAACGTTAAGAAATCAATCTATGGATTGAAGCAAGCATCGAGAAGCTGGAATCACCGTTTTGATGAGGAAATCAAGAGCAAAAGAGAAGTTTCAAGTTGGTGTTGCATAGCCTAGCATAGAAGGTGTTTGAAGAAGCTTGGGGTACAACCTCTTGAGAACTTCTCCATTGAAGTTTCAGCCACAAACATCATCATCCTCACTTCTTATTTTCGGATTAAGGAAGCTATAAAGGTTGTAGAATCTTAACTATCTAGTGTTCTTTAATTGTATGCATTGTATATGAAGATCCATGGTTTGGGGTTCTTTGTTAAAAATAGTTTAACAACTATCTTTGTAACATGTTTTAAAATATAATTTCGCTGCGTTTTCATATAAATAAGTTGTATGAAGCTTTGATAAACATGTTAAAACCCCATCAATGGCATCAAGAGCCACTTATACATATGCATACATATATTACACTAACTAATTCACGGTTTTGTGATGTCAAGCACCCAAAAAAGACTCGTTAGTGGTACTAACGAGAGGGCAAAAGACTTATTAGGAATCATACATTCGGATGTATGTGGTCCCTTTAAGACAATGACAAGGAATGGTGAAAGATACTTCATTACCTTTACCGACGATTACAGTCGCTATGGTTATGTGTACTTGATGACAAATAAACATGAAGCTTTTGAAATGTTCAAAATCTTCAAGAATGAAGTAGAAAATCAACTCAATAGAACTATCAAAGTTCTCCGTTCAGAAAAAGGAGGTGAATACCTCAGTGAGGCTTTTCAGGATCATCTAAGAAGTTATAGGATTGTCTCATAACTTACTCCTCCTGGAACACCACAAAATAATGGTGTGTCTGAAAGGAGAAACCGAACCCTATTGGATATGGTTTAATCTATGATGGCTATAAGCTCACTACCTCTATCATTTTAGATTTTCGCACTACTCTTCACGGCTCGTATTTTGAATATGGCCCAAACCAAGAAAGTGGATTCGACACCTTTTAAAATATGGCATGGAAGAGTTCAATCGCTATCATATTCAAAAGTATGGGGTTGTGAAGCTTATGTTAAGCTTAACACCCAAAACAAACTGGAAAGTCAATCCACTAAGTGTATATTTATTGGATATCCAAAAGACTATATAGGATATTATTTCTTTGATCCAACAGAGCAAAAGGTATTTATTGCTCGAAAGGCAGAGTTCTTGGAAGACAAGTTCCTTATGGAAGGAATGTCGTATAGAACAGTGGAATTTGATGAGGATCAAGATCCACAAGCCGATACACGTTTGGTTGACACTAGTAATCAACAGGAGGTTGTTGATGATGACCAAGAGGTTGATCGATACACACAAAATGTTCGCAGATCTTGTAGAGTTAGCATTCCACCTGAAAGATATGGATTTTTCATGGATGGATGCTACGTGGTTGACTCCGATGAGCCAACTACATACAATGATGCAATGTCCAATTCGGATTGTGACAAATGGCTGGAAGCCATGAACGTAGAGATGCAATCCATGTACGACAACCATGTTTGGGAATTGGTTGACCCTCCACTTAGCTCTAAGCCGGTTGGATGCAAGTGGGTTTTCAAGAAGAAAAGAGATATGCATGAAAACTTGGATACTTACAAGGCAAGACTTGTAGCAAAAGGTTTCACTCAAACTCAAGGGGTTGATTATGATGAAACCTTCTCACCTGTGACAATGCTAAAGTCTATCAGGATATTGTTTGCCACTGCTGCTCATTATGACTATGAGATTTGGCAAATGGATGTCAAAATCGCTTTTCTTAATGGACATCTCGAAGAGATTGTCCATATGGTTCAGCCTGAAGGTTTTGTCGATCCAAAACATCCTAAAAGGCATGCAAGTTAAAGAGATCAATCTATGGATTGAAACAAGCATCGAGAAGTTGGAATCAATGTTTTGATGAAGAGATCAAGAAATTTGGTTTCATCAAGAACGCTGACGAGGCTTGTGTGTATAAAAGGGCTAGTGGGAGTGTAATTAGATTCTTAGTATTGTATGTTGATGACATACTACTATTTGAAAATGATATTCCAACCATGGAAGGTGTTAAAACCTGGCTTGGGAGCTATTTTTCCATAAAAGATCTCGGTGAAGCCGCCTATATTTTGGGAACTAAGATCTATAGGGATAGATCGAGGCGGTTGATAGGTCTAAACTAAAGTGCATACATTGATAAAATCTTGAAAAGGTTCAAGATGGAAAACTCTAAGAAAAGTATGGTACCTATTCAAAGAGGGACAATATTGAGTGCATCTCAATGTCCAAGCTTAAAGGATGAGCAAGATCATATGAAGGACATCCAATATGTGTCTACTAAAGGATCCCTCATATATGCGATGATATGCACTAGACCGGACGTGTCATGCGCGTTAAGCATGACAAGCAGATATCATCAGAATCCAAGTAATAGCCATTGGATGGCTGTTAAAAGTATATTGAAATACCTTAGGAGGACTAAGGATATGTTTCTAATATACGGATCTGATGAAGAGGAACTCGTTGTAAAGGGTTACACGGATGCGAGTTTCCAAACTGATCGAGATGATTCTCGATCACAATCGAGGTACGTCTTCATTATGAATGGAGAAGCTGTGTCTTGGAAAAGTTCAAAACAAGACGTTATAGCATTGTCTACTACAGAATCTTAATACATAGTCGTCTCATTAGCAGCTTGGGAAGCGGCATGGATAAAGAAATTTATTGCCGACCTAGAGGTGGTCTATACCATTCAAGACCCTCTAGGAGTCTTTTGTGATAATGTGGGTGCGATTGCTCAAATCAAGGAGCCCCGTACACAACGAAAGACTGGGCACATTGAGCGGAGATTCAACTACATAAGGGATGAAGTTGAAAAGGGAATGATATGTATTTGCAAAGTTCACACTGATCAAAACATTACGGATCCACTCACGAAACTCCTTAAAAGGGCAACGCATGAGAGTCATACTTGTGCCTTAGGACTTTGATATTCTAGTGATTGGAATTGATCTGTTTAGTATTAGTATTGAAAATATGGAACAATTTTAATGTTTAACTCATCTATATGTTTACGATATTTTGAGTTATGTTCCTTTTAGCATGTTTACATCAATGAATATGTTTATTATTCTAAATGTTCGTAGTCGGTCATATTTATGGGAACAAATATGAACGTAAGACTATTATGAACTTGGATTGGTGGATATTCATAAGGCATGAATATAGAGCAATTGGTTGCTGCCAAGGTTCATAGATATTCATGGGATACGAATATTGGACTGACCCGCGTCTCAAATCTTACTACATGGAATCTTATCGACTGATCATAAGTAAATTTGAGTAAAGGCGAATATCATTTGGTATCCTCTGACCTGAGATACATATTGGGTTTTGATAGTCACCAAGTGTTATACCTTGAGCTAGTTCTTCGCTGCTCTGAAATAATAGTCAGTACATAAGGCTATGTTTAGGTATGACGTAAGGTGATTGTGAGAAATATATGTAGTCAAGATGGAATTTGTTCCTCTTATTCGTTGAGAGCAAGATGTCTAAGGCCTGATTAAGTTAAATCAACAAGGAATGATCATTCTGTGTCCTTGGATTTAACATGACATCTATAACAAAAGGATAAATGATTGATTCACCTAAATCATTTCAAGTTGGATACTTGAATGGGATGATGTTATTGAATGGCTTTAAGTCATGCGTATTAAGGGTAGTAAAACGTTGTTAGGCGGTATTTACTGCTTGCATCAATCTTCTATGAATCTTGTGCAAGTGGGAGATTATTGGATTCTTTATGCCCAAGACATATAGAACATTGATGTGGTTAGTACGTTATGATCCAAGTCGGGTCATACCCAATAACAAGCTTAGCAAACACCAATATAAATATTTAATTAATGATATGATCATGCAATTAAATAATTACGCCAATTTAGAAAATGGGTCTTCTAAATGAATAATATGTGGGATGGAACAACTTATAGGAATATTTTGTTCATGAGGATTATTTGTAATGTTACTTAAGTGGTTAAATAACACCAAAGCGTAAAAGAGAGTGTGTGAGTTATGTAATTGAATGGTTAATATCATGACTAATTCCATAACTAGTTAAGGATTAAAAGGTAAATAAAATTTGGGGGGAAACCCAATTTGAAGCCTTTTTCGGCCGCCCCTTTTGAAGGGTGTGTGCTTTTTGATTTCTTGAAACAAGGTCCTCATTAACTAGTAAGAAACACACACACTCAAGCTTGCTTCTCTCTCCCACATGCAAGAACCTCAAGGATCTTTATTCTTCTCTATTCTTGAAGAAAATACAAGCTGAAAATCAGTTTTCAGCAGCTCTCCAGGTTCGTTTTGGTGTCAAAATCCTAGCAACAAAGTGTTTTGCTTGAGGCTTGTGGGTATGCTAGCTTGAGGACACCTCTCCTTGGTGTTTTGGTCATTCAAAAGCAGCTCCATCTTCATCCAAATTCCGTTTTTCAGCAGCCTTTTGGAAGGTAGTTCGTCAACGTTTTTGGGCAGCTTTGGAAGATAGTTCCATGGTTCCTTTTGGTTGTTATTTATTGTTGATAGCTTGTTCAAACACATATAATCGATCCTATGTTCTTGGGTTTGTTAAAACAAAGTAAAGAACCTTATTTTTCAGATTATGAATCATAATTTTATGGCTTTAATCCGCTGCGTTTTCATGTTTAAATGGTTAAAAAACTTTGATAATGGTCCAACAAACCCAACAGATAGAACAGGTCGATGATATCATCTAAGCTCTCATTTCCAATTGGTGAGAAGTTATCAAACTCCTTTTTAAGAGCTTTAGCCTTCAGCGCCTTCAGGGTTGCACTACCATCATATCTCTTTTCTAACGCCTCCCACAGCTTCTTCGACTGCTTGTTTTCAAAGAATTGATGGAATATGTCTTTAGGTATCAATTGAGTCAATAGTGCATACGCTTTCTTTTCAGCATTATGTAGAACTTTCTGAGGTTTATTCATACCCCCCAAAGTCACATTCACCCCATTAGCACTGACTGGTACAGTATAACCAGTCTTAATAGATGTCCAAAGATTGGGGTTAACTCCATTCAAGTAGATCTCAAACCGTTGTTTCCACTGAGGATACTCACCCAACGTTAACAACTTCGGCAGTTTGTTGTGATTTCCAATCTCATTCTCCAGAAGAAGAATATTCTGGATACGAGAGTCTTTCCCGACAGTAAAAGCAGCAAATTGGTCTTCCATTGCTTTAAACTTGACAAACTTGAGACAGGACAGATTCACTTGTGCGATTGAACAATGCGACTGGGTCAATCGTGTGATTGAAGAATGCGAATGACTTCAATCGTGCGATTGGATTCAGTCGTGCAAATAAAGAGGACGACTGAGGTCAACTGACTGGAATAGCTTAATCGTGCAAATGAACTATGCGAATGAGTCCAGTCGTGCGATTGAACTACGCGAATAGGATTCAGTCGTGCGATTGAGCTAATCGTGCGATTGAGCTAATCGTGCGACTGAGGCTGCTGTTGCTGGAAAAATCAAATTTTGAACACTTTGACACAAAATACGAATTTTTCACGAACCCTAATCTGCCGTATGTTGAAAAATTGAAACTTTAACACCTGCACTCGTCAAAAACACGTTTTTGAAGCAAAAAGTGGATCTTTTGATTGAAAACGTTAAGTTTAACACAAAAACTAATCGAATCCACACAAAATCATAAGCCTAAGCTCTGATACCAATTGTTAGGACCGTTTTCGTACGGAGTACTAACGGATTCTGCGTGAGACCAGATCAAATAGCACGGAATTCTATTTGATTGGCAATCCAATCAGTGAGAACGAACAACCTGATCGATCTAACGATTAAACAAACGTTAAGAACGAGTTGGAACCGGTCAGGAACGAACTATGAACTTGGAGGGACGAACTTTTACGCTTTGGACGGCTAGGGTAATATAGTATTCAAAGTGTTATATTTTTCCTCAAATTATGTGGTATTTATAGGTTTTCATTATCCATTCGTATGACTGAACCATTAGCATGGTTCAGTCGTGCGACTGACACATGCGTCTGACTCATACGCACGACTGAAGGTTCAGTCGTGCGACAGAGTCAATCTTATATCTCAGTCATACGACTAATCCAGTCTCCTGGTGCAGTCGTGCGACTGGTCCATAAGTATGGTTCATTCGTGCGTATGGTCCATAAGTATGGTCCATTAGCATGAATAACCACTTGACTAAATTGAACATATTTCTGAATCAATATTGACTCAGAACTATGTACAACAACCTCAAACCTATATATAATGTTCATCAATATAAGTAATACCAATTACAATATGAATATGATATAAACAAAGACAATTAAACATCAAAACTCACAATCATATTTCATTAAACATGTTCATTACATATGTGTAAGAAATGAAAGAAATTTACATTGAAGAACATAAACTAGGAATAATGTATCAACAATTGGTACCTAGCACAAACACACACAGCAAATATTATGTCAGGTCTGCTGGCAGTTAGATACATAAGAGATCCTTTCATTGATCTATACAATTTTTGATCAACAGATTTTCCAATAGGATCAGGCACAATCTTGTCAATTATTGAAGTAGGAGTTTTGCATTAAGATGTATCAGCAAGATTGTACTTCTTCAATATTTGATGAATATACTTCTCTTGATTGATAAAGATGCCACCTTTTTTTCTGATGAACTTGGAGACCAAGGAAGAAAGTCAATTCTCCCATTGAACTCATCTGAAACTCAGATTTCATTAGCTCGTCAAAACTAACACGCAGTCTTTTGTTTGTTGATCCAGATATGATGTCATCTACATATATTTGAACAACTAAAGTTCATGATGTTCTTGTTTGAGAAAGAGTGTCTGATCAATAGTTCCCCTTTTGTATCCATGCTTGAGCAAGAAATATGATAATGTTTCATACCACTTTCTTGGTGCTTGATGAAGACCATACAAAGCTTTGTCTAGCTTGTATACCCTATGCGGGTAATCAGGATCTTTGAAACCAGGAGGTTGAGCTACATAGACCTCTTCATCAATTTTCCCATAAAGGAAAGCACACTTGACATTCATTTGATAAACAGTGAACTTCTTGTATGAAGCATAGGCTAGAAATACTCTGATTGCTTCAATTCCTGCAACAAGTGCAAAAACTTCATCATAGTCTATCCCTTCTTCTTGAGTATACCCTTGTGCAATTAGTCTATCTTTGTTTCTCACAATTATACCTCTGTCATCTAGTTTATTTTTGAAGAGCCATCTTGTACCAATTGGATGTTGACCTTCAGGCAAATCAACAAGATTCCAGACTTTTTGCTTTCTGAATTACTGAAGCTCTTCCTGCATAGCCTCAATCTAGCTATTTTCTTTTAAAACAGCTGTGATGTTTGGAGGAACGACTTGTGAAAGAAAACAAGTAAACAAACAAATGTTTACAGCTCCCACTTGGCTTCTTGTGGTTCTTGCATTTAGATCTCCAGTTATGTTGTTTCTTGGATGAGACTTGTGAACTCTGGTTGTTGGAATAGATTCAACTAGAATGGACGATTCCAAGTTAGTCATATCTATTGATGCAGATGGTTTCAGCTGTGATGATGAATTTAGGAAGTAATCCAAGTGTTCTTCATGTTCATCATTGGAAGTAGAATGATTTTCATGAGTTGGTACATCAGTTGTGGTGTGAATATCTTTTTTTAGAAACTTCTATGGAAGTGTTTTGTGCATCCGTAGGAGTTACAAGAACATCTACGGATGGTATTTGTTGACTTGCTGTCATCAACTCTTTAGAATGCAATGGATCATCTCCAATGTGTGGACCAATTGTTGAGGCATTATCCATATCTACGGATGCATGATTCTCATCTGTGGATGCAGAGTCATTAGTTGCGGATACAGTGTTTCCATTTTACTGGACTTGTGCAACATCATTGTTGTTATTGGTTGTTCCTTGATCCATGATAATTTATGTTTGTAGTCTTGGAGGATCAGCTGATAGTGATACTTTATTCAAACTTGGAGGAACAAACGGATAACATGTATCAGTAGAACCTGCATTATTCAAATAACCAGAGTTAAATGAGTCTGTTAGAGCATCTATATCAAACAACCATGATGATCCTTTTACAGATTTAGTAAATAAGTGTTCATCAAATGACACATTAGGAGTTTCTTTCACAATGTTTTGTTGTGGAATGTAAATCCTATATGATTTAGATGTTGAAGAATATCCAACAAAGAAACCATCATAGGCTTTCTCTGAAAATTTTCCCAATTGTTCCTTTGTGTTTAAAACAAATACATGACACCAAAGGCTCTAAGATATCCTATGTAAGGTTTTCTTTTGAATAAAAGCTCATAGGGTGTTTTATTATGTTCTTCGACAATTAATGTCCTATTTTGAACATTGCATAATATGTTCACAGCTTCAGCCCAAAAGGTGATGGGCAGCTGGGAGTCAGCTAGCATTGTTCTTGCTGCTTCAATGAGAGTTGTGTTTCTTCTTTCAGCAACTCCATTTTGTTGTGGAATTCTTGGTGCACTGAACTACCTTGCAATGCCTCTATTCCTGCAAAAAGAATCTAAGTCAGCATTAACAAATTAATCCCAGTGTCACTCCTAAAAATTTTAACTTTTAAATCAAGTTGATTCTCAATCTTGATGACAAAGTCCATTAATGTTTCTGATGTTTCACTCTTTTGTTTAAGAAAAAGACCCATATGAATCTAGTGAAATCATCCACTACCACTAAACAATATTGCCTTTTTCCAATGCTCATCACATTGGTTGGACCAAAAAGATCCATGTGAAGTAATTTGAGTGTAGTGTTGGCATTGATAATTTTGGATTTGTGAGACACTCTGTGTTGTTTTCCTTTATAACATGAAGAACAATGGTTTGAACAATAAAATTCTTTCTTTGGCAGTCCAATGACTGGGTTATTTTTCACCAATTTATTTATGTTCTTCATGTTGGAATGAACTAGCCTTCTATGTCACAATTGAGATTCATCTTCAGATGACTTAGATAGCGGGCATGTTTCATGGCTTGTGAGTACAGTATTGTTTATATCCAAAACATAGGTGTTTCCTTTTCTTGATGCTTTAAGATGGATCCCTTCTTCTAGAACTGAAAAGCCTAGCTTAAGAATGTAACAGTTAGTGTTATCAAACAATGTAGTATATTTTGATCATAAATTTGAGAACACTTAATAAATTATACTGTAAATTTTCACAATAATTCACTTTCTCAAATTTGAGCATACCATTAGTTACCATTCCTTCACCAACTATTTTACCTCCCTTCTTATCCCCACCAAATGCCACATAGGAGGCATTTTTATGCTTGCAGTCATGAAGAATAGAAAAGTTTCCTATCATATGCCTGGAACAACCACTGTCAAAATACCACTTGTTGTCAGCTCTCCACGATTGTTCCTGCACACATAAAGAAATCAATTAGAATTGACAACCCAAGCCTTAATGATCTTGGGTTTTCCAGCAGTGTCTAAAATTGTTACTCCTTCATGAATCAGTCTTCAAGATTCAGTATTAATTTTAGTCTCAATTGATTTATTTTGTGTTGTTTGTGGTGAGGATGATTCTATTGAAGATGAGGTTGTTGAACTTGGTTCTGGTTTCTTAATTTCTTCTTCATTCACTTTGTATTTCTTTGTTTGTTGCTTTGGTTTTGACAATGAGCCTTGATTGTTGAAAGTTTCACCATCTTTTAATTTTGAGTGAGGTACATGAGTTCCCTTTTCAAAATTATCAAAGAAAGCATCATTAACATTTGACTCCTTTTCAGTCAAATCCACCTTTTTGTGAGGAGTTTTAGATTGGTAAGATGATGTTCTTTTCTTCAAAGGTTTACCATCAGCATACGTTTTCACCTTTGGCTTTGGATTTTGTTTTTGTTGCAGCTTCTTAGGTCTTAAATCTTGACTATCAGTGGATTGAGAGTCTGATTCAGCCATCTCAGATTCTGACTTCTTTGTGCTCTTTGTCTTCTTCTTTTTGTTAAAATAACATTCCTGATTTGAATGATTATTTTTGTTACATATAGCACAATGTTTGTTGAAGTAGAAATCAGAGGTCATGTGATTGTTCATATTACAAATAGAACAATAATTGCTGATGTAACAATCTTCAGTTTTGTGATTTTTCATATCACACTATTTTCAATACATTTCCTCTGATTCTTCATTAGGATTGATTACCTTCATTTTCTTATTCAGCTTTTGAGGCTTCAAATCCTTTTCTAATTTAGCAGATGATTTATCCTTGCTTTTCCTTGGTACACTGTCAAAAATTCTTGTTTACCCTTTGCTGATTTCTGCTGCTTGGAATTCACCACTTTCTGATTTGATTAGTTGGTTGTTTTTTTATGATCTTCTACTGATTTAGCTTTGGCTTTCCGCAGATCTTCTGCTGATTCAGTAGATTTGGTTTTCTGTAGATCTTCTACTGATTCAGTAGATTTGGTTTTCCGTAGATCTTCTACTGAAGGAAGTTTCTTCTTCCGTTGATGATCTGCTGATTGTTTCTTCTTTCTCTTATCTACGAAAGATGTGTGTACTTCCTCAATAGATGTGCACTGTTCAATTCCTTCTGTTGAAGGTTTTTGATACTGATGAAGCTTGAAGTCCTTCATTTAGCTGAGCTATTCTCTTGCAAATAGTCTTCAACATGTTTCTTTGTTTTGGAGGATATTGCAACTTTGTTTTTTCAAGTACATTGGGAGTGATTGTTTCAAACGCAACATTCTTACCAATGTTCAGTTGATCATTATCATGTTCATCAGAATCATCCAAGTCATCACACTCATCAAAGTTAAATTCTGAGTCATTTTGTTTAATATTTTATGATTCAGAAGACTCAGTTTCACTCACCTCAGTTTCATGGTCATTAATTTGTTGAAAAGATTTTGTTTCAAACTTGGTGCTTGGCACAAAATGAATTGACAAATTGTTTGTCATTGTTTCAGGTAAAGGTGTGTAGTTATCATTTATAGGAGGTGCAACAGCATTATATCCCAACCCATACCTGTTCTTTGATTCAATATAAGAATTTAACAATTTCTCATATTACTGAGATGAAAGTTGAAACTTCTGAAGTTTCACTTCAGTTGATGCATGATCAGCCATGGATTTAGTTAAGGAAGTGGTCAGATGCTCAACTTGTGCTTTTAAACTATAATTTTCTGAAACAAGTTTTTCTAAATCCTTTTGTAAAGAGTTAATTTTGATTTGATATAATTTATGTTCTCTTACATGAGATTCATTCAAAATCATTGTTTCTTTTACTTTATTAGCCAGTTGTTGAGCATGGACTCTATATCTTTCAACTTCCTCAACACATACTGATGAACACAGTCTTTCTCTTACCCTAGCCATGGGTGGAACTTTGTTCTCCATGTGGGCCATCAAAGCATGATTCTCTTCCAAGACTTCCTTCTCATACGTGCTCCAGTCAAAGGTTCCATCTTGGAGTATGATCAACCCAAATTCTTTAAAATTATTAGGTCATGCTGATTCATTTGTGGCTGGTGGGGATGAATTGGTTAGTTGTGGTTGTCTGAAAGATCTTTGAGATATTGATGGTTGATGAGACTGATGTTGCTAATGTTGTCTCAAGTCAGGATTTGATTGTTGATTACATTCTCTAGAGAAATGTCCATAGAGATTGCATTTGAAGCGTCTTACCTTTGACTTATCAACACCAATCTTTGATGTTTTGCTTGTGACTAGGTGTGAGAATGATGTTCTCTGTTGTTGTGAAACAACAAGGACCGAATATGATGATTGAGTCAGTGATTATATGGCGGAATCATACAAACACAGAACATTGAATGCAAGAAATACTCATAAATGCTTCTTTGTATTGATTAAGATGAACAGTTACAATAAATGCTAGGGTTTGAGCACTATGCAGTAACCGGACACCTTGGGGACAAAAGACTGATATTCAATTGTCTAAGGTTATCTAAAAGTATAGAGTCTAAAGTCACCTCACATACGAGGTTGTCTATTCTATTTATAGGCTGACAGGAAGCCTTTACAAAAGACTAAAATACCCCTATACATAATCTGGTCTAAGTACAAAAGGTCTTCATCAGCTTTGTTTTGTTCATCCGTATTGACTAATACGGATGTGTTGAACTTCATCAGCATTTGTTTTTCTTTAACCGCATTAGTGTTTGGTCATCAGCATTGACAAATGCGGATGAACAAACACTTAGCGCATTTGTTACTGAGCATCCGCATTAGTTAATGCGGATGAGTAAATCCTTTGGCAGCATTTGTTCGCTTGTCTGCATTTGTTAATGCGGAAGAACAAATACTTGTCAGCATTTGTTCTTTGGTCATCCGCATGTACAAATGCGGATAGCCGACACTTGTCTTCTTTTGTTGATGCAGATTCTTCATCCACATTGGTTCTTGGACTTGGGGTGATTTCACCAGAACAACCATCATCCACTACTTGAATTGGCATGTATGATCCTTTCAGGGTCCAACAATACTCCCCCTAAGGATTATACAACCAATGAACTTCAAGGTTTTGGTGGATGAGGTTAAGAGGATTCTGCTGGGTCTTGATCAGTAGGAGGAGATAAAGCAGGAGCTGGGTCTGTGTGTGAAGGATCCAGTATGGGTTTGATCATGTTGGAGAACTGTCTTGCATCAGCTAACTTCTCTCTGCTCAGTACATGGATCTTTATTTGGCTCATAGTATGAATGGCTTTAATGGGCAGCTTCTTCAAAGAGATAGGCTCCCATAATGACACAGTTGACATCCCATCTCTGTGAATCAATAGAGAGCCATCCACATCTACCTCTAGCTTCACAATGTTCCCAAATTGCAAAGAAGTCTTCTTCTTCCTCCTCTGCTCTCTCTTATGAAGTATTCTGTCATAGGCCATCTTCAGGAGTTTTATGCATTTGAGAAAGAATTGCATATCAGCTTCTCTAAGCTTGTTGCTGATATCTCTGAAGTGCCTTGTCTAAATGTAGTAGATATAGGATTCATCAAGCAGCCTTACCTCATATCCACTAGAAAGCCTAATTTCAGCCACTTCTTTTCCTCCCCATTTTCTTTCAATCTCCAACTCATATGTCTTCTCATCATAGTAAACATTTGAGATTGGGATGGAGGAATGAGTTCCAGCTACCATCTTTCTTTTCAAAGATTCAGTAGGCTTTACCTTGAGCTCAGGGAAAACTACTTCTTCAGCTGACTTGGTCTTTTTTTTCTCAAGTGGGTTAACAAAGGATCTATCTTTACACATACAGATAGCCTTGAGAGATTTGAAGTTGTCTGTCCTTTTGAACATCCTCAGAATGTCTTCAAACTCATAACCCCTAAACATAGCCTTATGATTGATCAATCGCAGATTGGCTAGTTCTTTTAGACCATGGATCTGCAGGGAGTTCACCAGAGCAGAGTACTCTATGAAAAATTGGACTAACCCTGAGATCCTCTTGACCATGAACATGTTCCAGTCACTGTCATACTTACAGGAAATTATCTTCAAATCAGTCTTGGCCTAGGGAGTAGACACACCTTTAATCATCTCTGCAATGGTGAGTCCTTCATGAAGCTCTATCTGTGAAGGCTCAGCAAACCACTTTGGATATCTATGGAGTATAGGTGCCAAAGAGTCATGATCTCTATTGGTGAGTTGCATGTCTTGTGCTGAAACTCTTGATCTAGGATGTTTTCTTGTTATTTCTTCTTCCATCTTCTTCAGCCTATCTTTCTTCTCATTAATCATTCTAAGGATAGCAGCCCTTAGAGAATTTGTCTTCATATTCCCTAATTTTCTCTTAGTGAATCCCTGTTCAGACAAATAGTCCTTCATTTCCCTATCAGTCATACTGTAAGGATCAGGATACAGTGATTGAGAAGAAGAAGTCTGCTTGGCTGCTGAAGATAATTTTAACACGGGAGCCTTGGGTTAATGAGACTTTTCATACTCAGTCTCATATGTAGGGTCCAGCAATTTGTTTAGCTTTTCTTCTTCTGCTATCATCCCCTTATAGGTCAACCCAAAAACCTCATCAGGATCATATCCATGGTCAATCCAGAATATGGCTTTTGCCATTAGATCATCTGACTTGGCTTTCTCCACTACCTCATGTACTGATGGCTTCTCATGTTTAGGGATTTCCTTAGCTATTGGTTCATCAACCACATAGCCCTCTTTATTTCTCCTTCTTCTAGATCAGTAACCTCAGCCTTCTTTTTCAGTTGAGCTTCAGCCTTTTCATGTTCTTCCAAAAATTCAGCAATGGCTGCAAGGCTACGAGGATCATCTTTTTGCTTTTTCTAGACCGGTTCTTCTTCTTCAACTGGTCTTTTTCCCTTGGCCTTTTCATCCAAGTATTTCCTCCTTCTGGTGTAAGTTGGCACTGTTGGATCAGAAGAGGATTCAGCTTGTTCTGCTTCTTTTGTCAGTGTTTCAGATTCTGCTTTTTCTTGTTCATCTACTGCAGTCGCAGCTGATTCTCTCTGCTATTGTTCTTCACATAACTTTCTGATTAGCTTTTTTTGTTCAACAGATAGGGACACAGCAGGTATAATTTGTAGACTCAATTCCTTCTCAATTGGGACAGGAGATTGAGGAATGATCACTATTGGTTCAGTACCTTCCTTCTGATTAACTATGAAGTCCCAAAAGTCATCTTCAATAATAAATTCTTCTATAGTGAAGAAGTCAAGAGCTGTGATCATGTCACTGAATTCAGCCTCTTCAGTGTGGGTTTCTATTTGTTCACTTGAATACACCACCATTTCCATGCTTGATTCATCTGGTTTAGTTCCACTAGTCTCAGCCTCCTTTTCAGACTCAATGAACTTCATCTTGTTTGGATTGTCAAGGTATCTAAGTGACCACTTACTTCATCCTTGGAGTGCTGAAGAGCTTCTTTTAATTTCTCAATCTCATCTTCCTTTTCTTTCTTCTCCACCTCATTCTTTCTCTTTATTTCTTTCAGCTCTTTTTCCTTTTCATCCATCTCCAGAAGTCTATCTTGAATGATACCAGATCTTCTTTTTAGGAGATTTTCCATCTTTCCTACTTTCTTCAGAAGCTCAGAGATCATTTCATCTTTCTCATATGGTTTATTAATCTCTGATTCAGCAAAGCTCTCAGAAGGAGCAGCTTCTAAAGTCACTTGCCTCACAGGCATAGGCATCTGATCATCCATATCATCAGATGACGATTTGGATTCATCTGAGGAGCTGGCAGAATCACCAAACTCAGCATGAGCAGCAGAGGGAGATAAAGGAATAGGAGATATAGGTGAGTGATGAATTGGTGAAATATGGGGTGAGTGAATGGGTGAAACATGAGGTGATTGTATGGGTGATATATGTGGTGAGATGATTGGTTGTGATTGTGGAAATAGGATTGGTGATCTTTGAGGAGATGGGGTTGGTGTAGGTACAAAAGGTGAGGCTATATCTGCTGCATGAATAGAAGATCCAGAATGAAGACCACCACCTACATTAACTTGTGGTGACACTTGCCTTTGTCCTTCTTCAGACATGCTAGCTTGCTCCTCAATATTGTGTTGACTTGGAGCAGCTTGCTCTTCTTCTGGAATAGGCTCATTCACAGCAGCCACCTGTCCTTGTTCCTCAATATTCTCATATGGGTTGATTTGTTGAAGCATTCACAGTAGTAGAGGAAAGAAAGTCCCACTGTAAAAATTCCTTGGATCTCTTTTCTTCAAGTAATTATAGGACTTAGCATTGTAGTGAGGAATATCCATCACTGGTCCTACAGGTACTATGTCTGGAAATGCTTCATTGGTAAAGCATTGAAGAAATCTGGGATACATTAGGAACATGTGTCTTCTACCCTCTTGGATGTTGGATACCAAATCATTGAAAACATAGGCTGACATGTTAAATGGTTGGATTGTGCATAGAGCACATATAGTTGATGACGTGGATACAAGAATATCATTCCAACCAGTCTTCCTTTTGGACAAACAATGTTGAAGATGTGGATCAGGAACCTCCATTGTAGGTCCACCAGCCCTTTAACTATTTACTTCCCCTCATATCCTCCTTTATAGCCAATGTTGGCAAAGAAGATCATAATCTCTTCATCATCCAGCTCTAATGGAGTATCAACATCATCCCCAAACTGTAGACACTGTCTCACAGTTTGCTCAGTAATCACTAAAGTGTGAACCTCAGTAATTCTTCCTGACAGAGTTCTTACCCCATCTATGTCTGTCACTTCAGCAGTTCCCCAGAAAGATCTGAGGAAGTTCTCATAGATAATCGGTCTGACAGTAATGGCATGTGCCACTGTAGTAGTTAGGATGAATCTGATCATGTCTCTTAAGCCTTCTGCCTCAGGAGCATCAGGGTCAAGATAACCACTGACATTATGGAGCTTGCTCCATGTAAAGTTTGTCATCAGATTCTGCACAAGATGCATATGTGTTAGATGTGAATCATTGCTTATCAATTACATTGATGAAATCAAGTTGATTATTTCATTTTGACTTTTTAATGGTCAAAATTAAGCAATCAAAGATACTGTTACATATAAATTTGACCTAATCTTGATTTGCAATGTATGATTTTGTTATTATGCTTTATATATTATTTTGATGTTTGTTTTCTGATTCAACTCCATTTTTGATTTCAAACATAAGTTTTGAGGTCAACATTTTCAGATTTGAAGATCCCTTGTTCATCCAAAGGATAATTAGGGTTTCAAAAATCAATTGTTTGTGTTGATTTTCAAGATCATATGTGTCCTTTAACTCAGAAATGCTTATCAATCCTTAGTTTATGGATGTTCTGAGATTCTTTTAGTTCTAGGGTTCTGAATTTTGAAATGAGTTCATCGACTATATCTGAGAATCACCTTGTTTTCAATACTACGATGGTATAGAATCGAAATGTAGGCACTATTAGATTTGATAAACACTGAATCTTTGATGATGGTGATGAATCTAATGATGGATGAAGAACAGTAGGAATGGTGTTTTTCGCTCGTCGCACTATAGAGTCTCTCAAATTTGAAAAGTATTAAATGAACTATAGTGATCTATTTATATAGTCCTTTTAATGACCTTTTAAATCTTACAAGTGTTAAAAACAAATGCGATCGACTACTGTAGTACATGCGAGTGGTGAAAAACAAATGTGGTCGACTACTTTAGTAAATGTGGAAGATTAAAACAATCAGCATTTGTTTACTGTAGCAAATGCGGAAGAGTAAATTCTATCAGCATTTGTGTACTGTAGCAAATGCGGAAGGTTTAAGTACAGACTTTTTAACACTGTAGCAAATGCGCATGCTTTAAGTTTGCATACGTCTTTGCACTGTAGCAAATGCGGATGTTTAACTTAGTCAGCATTTGTACACTGTAGTTAATACTGAAGAACACTTGTCTTCCTAAATTCACTTCAACAAATGCGGATGAACAACTGAGTTGTCCGCATTTCTTGAACTTCATACACATTGACAGAAGAGTGTGAGCACACTTCTAATTTGTGATAATGCAAATATATAACCAAGTTCAAGTATAGAATTTTAGCCATATTAGAGAAATGCGGCTGAGAAAAACAAATGCGGATGAACAAATTTCTATCCGCATTGGTATTCATACTTGAAAACTCTGTTAATATTTGTGGTGAGACTAATGCGGTAGAGTTAACTTATCCGCATTACTTTCACTTGTGTTTTTCATCTCCAAACTATTGCCCGCATTGGTTATTTGCATGAGTTACCTTCACCCGCATTAACCAATGCTCTTACCTGCATTAAGTTTTGAACTTGTCAACACTTAATGTTTCTGCTGAGGATGATTTTGGTTGATTTTGCTTTGATGCTTGAACTTTATAAAGATAAGTCTTTTGCTTGTTTATTATGAAGTTTTGTCTGTTTCTTGAGTTGTCAATTCTTGCTTGGATTGACTTGTTCATCAGAGGTGATACAAGTTTCCAAGTGTTGACTGATCTTGGACTTTTGTGCTTCAAAATGTTTGCAAGAAACTAAGATAATATGATATAACTTTTGCACCAACATAGTTAGATTTTCAGGTTTTTGAAACTATTTTTGATTTTTTATTTTATTTTAAGAAAAGGAACATCTGTACATTGATGATCAAAATTTTAATTACTCCCCCTAAAGTTTATATCTATATGGGATAGAAACTTTAAAGAGCTGAAATTTTTAAAAAGCAAATCTTTTTGTGATTTTTGTACAAGAAGTTAAGATATACTTTTCTTTAGAATATCAATCTTACCTTTCACAAGTGCAAGCAATTGTTAGTAAAACAGACATGTTCATGAACATATTGATTGAAGGTATGTTTTTCCTCTTAAACTCATACTTGGTTAATATTTTAATGCAAATGATCTTATCATGTTTTGAGTTAATTGGGTATTCAACATGTTGGGTTTGTTGGACCTAAACAATGTTGTTTAACCATTTTAAACTTGAAAACGCAGCGGATTAACATCAAACAAATATCATTTGAAATCTGAAAAATATGGTTCATTGCATGTCTACTACAAACCCAAGAATACAAGGATCTTATATATGTGTTTGAACTAGTTATGACCAATATATAACAACCCAAACAAGTGATACATACTACCTTTCATAAGCTGCTGAAATCGTGGATTGAATCAAGATAATGATGTTCTTGAGTGGCCAAAACACCAAGAGGAGGTGTTCTCAAGCAATCATACCCACAAGCCTTCAAGGAAACACCATTTTGCTAGGATTTTGTACACCAAATCCCGTCAAGAAGACTGCTGGATTCGACTTTCAGCCGTGAACAACCACAAAGCTGCTGGAACTTTGTTTCATCCATGAAATCCGTCTTCTAGATGAGAAACACAACTCTTGGTCATCGATTTTGCATGTGAGAGAAGTCTAGATCAGATGTGTGTGTGTTCTTAGAGAGGATCTTTGTTTCAAAAACAAGAAAAGGGAGAAGAAGGGCAAAGGCCCTTGCGGCCGTGAAAACCAACAACCCTTTTAGGGTTTTATCCCCTTTAAAAACCTCCTAAATTTTATTTAAAATGTTTTAATATAATTAACCTTTTAATTACACATAATATGCACACACACACTATTATTATTTGATGTTGCTTAACTAATTTAAACAACATAACAAATAATATCCATGAACAAACTATCCTCATAATTTGTTCTTTCTCACATACAATTTATTTAGAAAACCCATTTTCTAAATTGGTGTAATTATTTAATTGCATGATCATATCATCAATTAAATATTAATTAGTGTTTGCTAAGCTTGTTATTGGGTATGACCCGACTTGGATCACAACGTACTAACCACATCAATGTTCTATGTGTCTTGGGCATACAGAATCCAACAATCTCCCACTTGCACAAGATACATAGAAGATTGATGCAAGCAGTAAATACCGCCTAACAACGGTTTACTACCCTTAATACGCATGACTTAGAAGCCATTCAATAACATCATCCCCTTTAAGTATCCAACTTGAAATGATTTAGGTGAATCAATCATTTATCCTTTTGTTACAGATGTCATGTTAAATCCAAGGACACAGAATGATCATTCCTTGTTGATTTAACTTAATCAGGCCTTAGACATCATACTCTCAACGAATAAGAGGAACAAATCCCATCTTGACTACATACGTTTCTCACAATCACCTTATGTCATATCTGAACATAGTCTTATGTACTGACAATTATCTCATATCAGTGAAGAACTAGCTCAAGGTATAACACTTGGTGAATATCAAAACCCAATATGTATCTCAGGTCGGAGGATACCAAATGATATTCGCCTTTACTCAAATTTACTTATGATCAATCAATAAGATTCCATGTAGTAAGAATTGAGATGCGGGTCAGTCCAATATTCGTATCCCACGAATATCTATGAACCTTGGTAGCAACCAATTGCTCTATATTCATGCCTTATGAATATCCACCAATCCAAGTTCATAATAGTCTTACATTCATATTTGTTCCCACAAATATGATCGACTACGGACATTTAGAATAATAAAATTATTCATGGATGTAAACATGCTAAAAGGAACATGACTCAAGGTATCGTGAATATATAGATGAGTCAAGTATTACAATTGTTCCATATTATTAATATTAATACTAAACAGATCAATTCCAATCACTAGAATATCGAAGTCCTAAGGCATAAGTATGACTTTCATGCTTTGCCCTTTCAAGGAGCTTCGTGAGTGGATCCGCAATGTTTTGATCAAAGTGAACTTTGCGAATACATATCTTTCCCTTTTCAACTTCATCCCTTATGTAGTTGAATCTCCGCTCATTGTGCCTAATCTTTTGACGTGCACGGGGTTCCTTGATTTGAACAATCGCACCCTCATCATCACAAAGATTTCTAAGGAGTCTTGAATGGTAGAGACCATCCTTAGATTGGTGATAAACCTTTTTATCCATGCAGCTTCCCAAGCTGCTAATGAGGCGGCTATGTATTCGTATTCTGTAGTGGACAATGCTACACTATTCATAATGGAGACATACCCCGATTGTGATCGAGGATCATCTCGATCAGTTTGGAAACTAGCATCCGTGTAACCCTTTACAACTAGTTCCTCTTCATCAAATCCATATATTAGAAACATATCCTTAGTCCTCCTAAGGTATTCCAATATACATTCAACAACCATCCAATGGCTGTTACTTGGATTCTGCTGATATCTATTTGTCATGCTTAATGCGCATGACTCGTCCAGTCTAGTGCATATCATCGCATACATGATGGATCCTATAGCAGACGCATATGGGATGTCCTTCATACGATGTTGCTCATCGTTTGAGCTTGGACATTGAGATGCACTCAATGTTGTCCCTCTTTGAATAGGTACTATACCTTTCTTAGAGTTTACCATCTTGAACCTTTTCAAGGTTTTATTAATGTATGCACTTTGGTTTAACCTTATCAACCGCCTCGATCTATCCCTATAGATCTTTATTTCCAAAATATAGGTGGCTTTACCGAGATCCCTTTTGGAAAAACAATTTCCAAGTGTAGTATGTCATCAACATAAAATACTTAGAACGTAGTCACACTCCCACTAGCCCTTTGATACACACAAGCCTCATCAGCGTTCTTGATGAAACCCAATTTCTTGATCTTTTCATCAAAACGTTGATTACAACTTCTCGATGCTTGTCTCAATCCATAGACTGATCTCTTTAACTTGCATACTTTATCATGATGATTTGGATCGACAAAACCTTCAGGCTGAACCATATGGACAGTCTCTTCGAGGTGTCCATTAAGAAAAGCGGTTTTGACATCCATTTGCTTCTCATAATCATAATGAGCAGTTGTGGCAAACAATATCCTGATAGACTTTAGCATTGCCATTGGCGAGAAGGTTTTATCATAATCAACCCCTTGACTTAGAGTGAAACCTTTTGCTACAAGTCTTGCCTTGTAAGTATCCAAGTTTCCATGCATGTCAGTTTTCTTCTTGAAAACCCACTTGCATCCAACCGGTTTGGAGTTAAGTGAAGAGTCAACCAATTCCCAAACTTGGTTTTCATACATGGATTGCATCTCTACGTTCATGGCTCCTAGCCACTTGTCACAATCCGAATTGGACATTGCATCATGGTATGTAGTTGGCTCTTCGGAGTCAACAACGTAGCATCCATCTATGAAAAATCCACATCTTTCATGTGGAATGCTAACTTTACCAGATCTGCGAACGTTTTGTGTGTATTGATCAACCTCTTGATCATGATCAACAACCTCTTGTTGATTGCTAGTGTCAACCAAACGTGTATCGGCTTGTGGATCTTGATCTTCATCAAATTCCACTGTTCTATGCGTCATTCCTTCCATAAGGAACTTGGCTTCCAAGAACTCTGCCTTTTGAGCAATGAATACCTTTTGCTCTGTTGGATCAAAGAAGTAGTATCCTATACAGTCCTTTCGGATATCCAACAAATATACAATTAGTGAATCGACTTTTAGTTGGTTTGGGTGTTAAGCTTAACATAAGCTTCATAACCCATAATTTTAAATATGATAACGATGGAACTATTCCATTTCATATTTCAAAAGGCGTCGAATCCACTTTCTTGGTTTGGACCATATTCAAAATATGAGCCGCGGAGAGTAGTGTGAAACCCCAAAATTATAGAGGTAGTGAGCTTATAGCCATCATAGGTCGAACTATATCCAATAGGGTTCGATCTCCTTTCAGACGCATCATTATGTTATGGTGTTCTGTGAGGAGTAAGTTGTGAGACAATCTTACAACTTCCTAGATGATCCCTAAAAGTTTCACTTAGGTATTCACCTTCTCTATCTAAACGGAGAACTTTGGTAGTTCTATCGAGTTGATTTCCTACTTCATTCTTGAAGTTTTTGAACATTTCAAATTCTTCATGTCTATGTGCCATCAAGTACACATAACCATAGCGACTATAATCGTCGGTTAAGGTAATGAAGTAAGTTTCACCATACCTTGTCATTCTCTTAAAAGGACCACATACATCCAAATGTATGACTCCTAATAAGTCTTTTGCCCTCTCATTAGTACCACTAAAGGGCGTGTTGGTCATCTTACCTTGTAAACAAGATTCACACTTATCTAATGAACAATTTTCATTTGTTTTTAAAAGACCATTCTTTTAAAGTGTTTAAATCCAATTCTTGTTTATGTAACCAAGATGACAATGACAAAATTAAGAGTCACTTAAACCATTTTAAGTCTCTTGGTGCATGATTGGTATAATATGTTATTATAGGATGAATTATCATGAACCAATTCATCAACATCATTAGAAGGCATAGCCTTGAAATAATATACATCATCCATATAAATATAAATACCATCATTTACTAACTTTAAATCATAACCATATCATTTTAAAAGGGAAACTTAAATCATGTTCCTACTCAAACTAGGAGCATATAACATGTTTTGAAGAAAAACTTCCAAACCCTTTTGAAAATTTCAAAACATAGTCTCCTTTCTTAAAGTGCTTATTTCTTTTGAACCCTTGCAACAAATTGCAATAGTGAGTTCCATATGAGGTATCCAATTACCCATATGCTTTAGGAAATAACACCTAAGTTAATATGGATTATGAAAGTTATACTTAAGGTTTGCCCAGCATCCCTTTTACTTCTCAACTCATTGAGATAGGTTGGATGAATCCCTTTCAAATGACCTATCTCACCATACTCAAAGCATGGATCGTTTTCGGTTACCTTAAGCTTCATAAGCTTAGGTTTTGGAGGTTCCGCTTTATCTACCCTTACCCATTACCTTTGATGTGCCCTTCTCCTTTGGCAACATTTGCCTTGGGATCGGGAATGGCCTTTCCTTATTGATCTAGAGAATAGGTAGAACCTTTCTACCCATCCCTGCCTTAGCTGTTGCGAGCATTGCGTGAAACTCACCAATGCTCTTGTCCTATCCATTCATATTGTAGTTCATTATGAATGTCTCAAACTTTTAGTTAGGCCATTAAGGATCAAATCCTTGGTCAACTCCTTTGAGACAGGACAGCTAAGCCTCTCGAGGCGGCCTTAACATCATCGGGGTCGGGTTGGTTAGGAATAGGATCGTCAAGGACATTTGCCTTTGCTCTTGCTTGAGAACAATTCTCAAGTTTCGAGATCAGTCCATAAGGTTATTATGGTAGAGACGATCCCTCTCTAAAATAGCTCTCAGTGATAGGGTATGGACGGTCGGGGTGGTAGCATTATTGTTTGCGGTCATTCTACAAATTTTACAAAGTTCTTTTTAGTATTTCTGAAAAATTTCATTTTAATTATTAATACCCTTTATGTCTCATAGACAATTAATAATTAAAATCTAGAATCCAACGTTACATTCAAATAATGGTTAGGTGACCTTTATCCCATTATTCAAATTAACAAGGTAGTCAACATTTGACAATTGCAACCTTTTGCAACTTCTAGCGGTATGGGATCGACTTTAAACATCATATGCAAAGTCGGCATGTTAATCCCATCAACACCATTTGGAAACCATATTTTAGGTGATCCATTCAACATGGTTTGCAAATCAAGTTACCCTACTTGCACACACATGTGAGTTTACCAACACAAGTGGTTAGGTGACCTTTATCCCACCAATGTGGTATTCCCACCTTAAGTCATAAGTTCCCTCAAAATGGTTAGGTGACCTTTATCCCATTAAGAGTTTCCAAATGACTTAAGTGTTGTGCAAAAGGACGGTGTTAAACTTGTTTGAAAAGGGATTTTTAGTTTTCATTGATTCTAGTTTGAAAACTCTATTTACCTTGTATTTGCATGCTTTCAAATGCAAGGTATCCTATGGTTCACTTTTAATAAAACCTCTTTTATTAAATCATTAATCCTTTTAATAACCTTTTATTAATCACTTAATGATTAGGAACCATAAAATTCAGCTTGTTAAGTTTGTTAATTAGTTTGTTATGCACATCCAAATGCCAAATAACAATCATACAACAAACAACCAAACAAGCACAATCATACAAACATATGTGCATAACTATAGCCACTAAGTTGACTACACTTGTTTGCCATCACAAGTGTTGTCATAAGGTCTTTCCTAAGGGTTGAACACAATCACAAATGATGAGGTCTCCAAAGACTCCCACTTGAACTTGCATCCAAATGCTTCAAGTCCATCCTTTGTGTCTTCCTTTTGTGCTTCCTTCCCGAGCATCTTCTTTTACAAAGTATATATATCCTAATACATATTTTCTAGTAAAAGAAAAATACTCCTAATCTATTTATTACATTGCCAAATGAATAAACAAATTACAACCCAAATAGAAACATCAAAAGGAATTATTACAACCCAAATAGAAAGAATACAACCAACATGACAATTCCACAATCAACCAAATCCAAAACATACATGGTCAAGGCTATGTTATGCACTAAAACATGTATCCATATACATCATTTCAAGAACTAAATGAACCCCATTTGACCCTAAATTTTCAGCCAACACAAACTAAGAATTTAGGGTCTTTTGTCCAAACAAAAAACATAATCAACCAATTTGATATCTTTCTTTCAAGATCCAATCATAAGCATGCATGATTACAACCTTGAAAGATTGGGGTATCATCAAATCATCACAAAACAGCCCTAATAAGGTTGTTAAAGCCTCATAAAACCAATTTTACAAGAACACATGAAACTAGTCATCCACATATCCGGCTCTAGATGCCATTGTTGGGTTTGTTGGACCTAAACAATGTTGTTTAACCATTTTAAACTTGAAAACGCAGCGGATTAACATCAAACAAATATCATTTGAAATCTAAAAATATGGTTCATTGCATGTCTACTACAAACCCAAGAATACAAGGATCTTATATATGTGTTTGAACTAGTTATGACCAATATATAACAACCCAAACAAGTGATACATACTACCTTTCATAAGCTGCTGAAATCGTGGATTGAATCAAGATAATGATGTTCTTGAGTGGCCAAAACACCAAGAGGAGGTGTTCTCAAGCAATCATACCCACAAGCCTTCAAGGAAACACCATTTTGCTAGGATTTTGTACACCAAATCCTGTCAAGAAGACTGCTGGATTCGACTTTCAGCCGTGAACAACCACAAAGCTGCTGGAACTTTGTTTCATCCATGAATCCGTCTTCTAGATGAGAAACACAACTCTTGGTCATCGATTTTGCATGTGAGAGAAGTCTAGATCAGATGTGTGTGTGTTCTTAGAGAGGATCTTTGTTTCAAAAACAAGAAAAGGGAGAAGAAGGGCAAAGGCCCTTGCGGCCGTGAAAACCAACAACCCTTTTAGGGTTTTATCCCCTTTAAAAACCTCCTAACTTTTATTTAAAATGTTTTAATATAATTAACCTTTTAATTACACATAATATGCACACACACACTATTATTATTTGATGTTGCTTAACTAATTTAAACAACATAACAAATAATATCCATGAACAAACTATCCTCATAATTTGTTCTTTCTCACATACAATTTATTTAGAAAACCCATTTTCTAAATTGGTGTAATTATTTAATTGCATGATCATATCATCAATTAAATATTAATTAGTGTTTGCTAAGCTTGTTATTGGGTATGACCCGACTTGGATCACAACGTACTAACCACATCAATGTTCTATGTGTCTTGGGCATACAGAATCCAACACAACATGTACCTCACACTCAAAAGCATGGGAAGGTTAACCATCTGCATGCAATGTATGGTAGAACTTTTAATATCTTACTTGACCAGGTTACTTAAAATGTGAAATCTCATTTTGCTTGATCCTCATTAGGATTCTTTTATTTTTGATCTTTTTATCAGTTTGATCCACATTGGGATTCTTTTCACTTCACTTTGGAAGGTGATCTCTTAGGATTCTTTTGTTTCATTCATTTAGAATGACTTTTATTCTTTTGTTTCATCTAATTGGATGTGTTCCTCATTGGAAATCTTGATGGATCATGACATCAGCACTATGTGCTTGTTTCTCTAGGTATTTGCTTAGCAAAATAGAAAAGAAACTAATGTTAGTAAAAGAGATTCATATGATATCATTACCTGGTGTGTTTAGGTTACTACACATAAACACATTTGGATAAGTTAAAACTTACACACACTTATGAGATGAGAGCTTCACAGTTGAATATAAGCTTTTAATTCATCACTGCATGTGTCTTCTTTTCCAAGTTGAGCCTACCCGCATATCAGATAAGTCATGTCAGTCATTCAAGATTTATAAGCACAGTGAATGATATAACGCCTGTAATTATATCATTTCCCATGTATAAACCATATACTTCTTTTTAATTTCTTTTTGTATTTTTTGTAATATTTAAATGTTTTTGTTTATTTTAAATTTTAATCAAGGTTAATCATGCCAATTGATTGAACTAAGAATTCAAATCTGGTTGGATCAAAAGCCTTAGTGAACAAATCAGGTAATTGATTATCATTGTGAACCTGTATCAATTTGATTAATCCTTTTTCAGCACAATCTCTCAAAAAGTGATATCTAATTTCAATGTGTTTAGTTTTTGAGTGTTGAACTGGATTATTTGTTATGAACATAGCTGTTATGTTGTCAATGTGAATTGGAGTGTGCAAGAAGTTAAAACCATAATCAAGCATCTGGTTTTAAATCCAGAGAACTTGAGAATAGCATGCTGATGCTGCTATATACTCAGCTTCAGCTATTGAAACAGATACGTTTGTCTACTTATTACACTGCCAGGAGACCAGTCTGGGACCAAGAAATTGACAACCACCAGAAGTGGATTTTCTATTGAAATTGCATCCCCCATAATCACTATCAGTGTATGCATAGAGATTGAAGTCTCCCTCCTTTGGATACCATAATCCAAGAGCAGGCTTGCCCTTAAGATATCTGAATATCCTCTTGACTGCATTCACATGGGATTCCTTAGGATCTACTTGATATCAGGCACACACACAAGCACCAAACATAATGTCAGGCCTACTGGCTGTTGGATACATAAGTGAGCCTATCATAGAATGATAGTGAGTCTGATCCACTGATTTGCCTTCAGGATCTGGACCAATCTTCACTTTAGTGTCAACAGGAGTTCTGATGGACTGACAATCACCAAACTTGAACTTCTTGAACATTGCTTTCACATATTTTGATTGATTAATGAAGATTCCATCTGTTGTTTCTTGGACTTGCGCTCCAAGAAAGAAAGTGAGTTCCGCCATAGCACTCGTTTGAAATTTTGAATGCATGAGTTCTTCAAAGTCTTTGCAGAGTAACTTGTTTGTTGAGCCAAAGATGATATCATCCACATATATCTGAACCAGCAACATGTCTTTTCCTTTTCTTTTTCTAAAGAGAGTCTGATCAATCTTTCCTCTTTCATATCCGTTTTCAAGAAGAAAGGATGATACTCGTACCACTTCCTTAGAGCTTGATGAAGACCATACAAGGCTTTGTTAAGCTTGTATACCCTGTGTGGAAAATCTGGGTCTTCAAATCCAGGAGGTTGACTCACATAGACTTCTTCAGCAATCTTTCCATATAGAAAAGCACATTTCACATCCATTTGATAAACAGTGAATTTCATGAATGCTGAATATGCTAGAAAGAGTCTTATTGCTTCTAGTCTGGCTACAGGAGCAAACACCTCATCATAATCAATTCCTTCTTCTTGAGTACCCCCTGAGCCATTAGTCTTGCTTTATTTTTAATGACAATTCCCCTGTCATCAGTTTTGTTCTTGTATAGCCACCTGGTACCGATAGGGTATTGTCCTTCGGGAAGATCTACCAGTTGCCATACTTTTTGTTTCTTGAATTGCAGCAACTCTTCCTGCATTGCCTCAATCCAACTATTGTCTTGAAGAGCTTCTTTGATATTTTTAGGTACTGTTTGACAAAGAAAGCAGGAGAACAAACAGATGTTTGCTATACTTGATTTGCTTCTTGTCACCCGCTCATTAAGTTCACCAATGATGCTATTTACTGGATGATTATTGTGTATTCTAGTGGTTGGAATTGACTCACCAGCAATGGTTACATCAAGATTGGAGACATTCTGATCATCTTGGTGCGAGGCAACATTATCTTGTACTGTAGGGGAGTTGTGAAAATAATCAAAGTCTGTTTCAGTTCTTGCTTCAGCGTCAGCAGCACTTTGATTACTTCCATCATTTGAAGTTCTTTCAGTTTCAACTGGTGGTGCAACATAATCTTGATTTTTGAATTCAGTGGATGGTTCTTCTGAAGGAGATGGTTGTATGCTTGGACCATCCTCAGTTGCAACACTTTGATTTTGAACTGATTGTCTGACAGGATCAGCTTGCAGTGGCACATCTTCATTAAGTTGCTCAGTAGTAGTTAGAGGAATCATCGGAAGTCATTCTTTCTTTCTACTAATGATGAAGATTCAGCTGATTGTAGGTTTCCTGTATCAAACAAGTGAAATTGATCAAACAATTTTGTAAAGGAGTCAATATCAACAACCAGTCAGGACCATTTATAGATTTGGGAAAAGAATGTTCCTTGAATTGAACATTTGTTGATTCATCAATTATGTTTAATCAAGGATTAAACACTCTATAAGCCTTTGAGGCAGAAGAATAACTTACAAAGAATCCTTCATCAGACTTGGATGAAAACTTTCCTAAATGGTCTCGGGTGTTTAATATTGAGACAGGACAGCAAATGACTTAAAAATCCAATAAATGGTTTTCTTTGAAAGATAAGTTCATAAGGAGTCTTGTTGCTTTCTTACAATCAAAGTTCTATTTTGTACAAAGCACGATGTGTTAACTACTTCTGCCCAAAAGGTAACTGGCAGTTTAGCATCAGCTAGCATGGTTCTTGCTGTTTCAATTAGTGTTCTATTTCGCCTTTTAGCTACCCCATTTTGTTGAGGAGTTCTAGCTGCACTAAATTGATGAGTGATGCCTTTGGTTGTACAAAATGAACTCATGTCTTCATTCTTAAATTCTATCCTATTATCATTTCTAATTGTTTTAACTTTATGATCAAGTCGGTTTTCAATTTTTGTGATAAAATCTTTTATTAGTTGGGACGCTTCATTTTTATGAAGTAGGAAGAAGACCCAAGTAAATCTGGAAAAGTCATCTATAATCACCAAACAATACTGTTTCTTTCTAATACTCATAACATGAGTTGGTCCGAAAAGATCCATATGAAGTAACTTCAATGAAGAATCGTTTGTGTTCACTAGCTTTGGCTTGTGGGAAGATTTATGTTGTTTTCCTTTGAGACATGCTGAACAGTGGTCAATAAAGTGAAATTCTTTCTGGGGCAAACCAATGACATGATTTCCCTTGACCATTTGTTCTTGTTTTGAATTTGTTTGTGTCCCAAATGTCTGTGCCAAAGCTGTGACTCATCAAAAGATGCTTTTGATAGTAGACATGTTTCTTCTTTTGGTAAAGCAGAATTGAGGTTTAAGACATAGGTGTTATTCTTGCTCGGGGTCTTCAAGACAACCCATTCTTCAGGAATTTGGAATCCTGGTTTCAGAATGTAGCAATAAGTGTCAGTGAAGTGAGTGGAATATTTCTTGTCATAGATCTGAGACACGCTGAGCAGATTGAAATTCAGTTGTTCACAGTAGTTCACTCTATCAAAGCTCAACATCCCATTTGTTACAAATCCTTCATCAGTAATTCTACCACCTTATGAATCTCCACCAAATGCCACAGTTGTTCCTTGAATATGCTTGAAGTCATGAAGGAGGGAATGATCTCCAGTCATGTGTCGGGAGCACCCACTGTCCATACCATAAACTACTGGATCTGTATGAGTGACCCTGCAAGCACAAAAAGAACTAATTATATTGTGGAACCCAAGCCATGATGGTCTTGGGTTTCCCGTTCCTATCCATGATAGTAACTTTTTAGTACTTTCCTCTAAATTATGACTTGGCGGATGTGATTAATTTCTATTTATACCTTGGGTGTTTCATCACATCTGTATCAACTGAAGAGTCAGAAGAGTATTCAAACCTTTGATCCCTATTTCTCTTCAAAAATTGAACCTGTTTTTGGGTATCAAACTTTGTTTTTGGATTATGAAAATGTTGAGTTTGTCTGAAGTTATATTTTATATTTCTTTGACCTCTTTTTAACTCTTTCAGATTACTCAAATCATCATTAGACCTGGAAGTCTTGAACAGTTTATTGTGAAAATGACTGTTGATTTTGGGTCTTGCAGATATGCTTGGTGAAATGGGCTTATTTTCAGGAATTCTCAGTCCCTTTTGTTTGAAGAAACAATCAGATGTGTTGTGGTTGGTCATATCACAGACAGAACAATATTTGTTAAAATAACAATTTTTGGTGGAATGATTGTTCATGTCACAGATTGAGCAATATTGATTGAAAAAGCACTAATCTGTTATGTGATTTGGCAATTTCCACTGAGTGAGTATCTGATGGAAATTTATATGCTTCAACAACTCTAGGTCCACTAAGGTTCCTGCTCCTTTCATCAAGTTCAAGAGCTTCAATTTTGGCTATCATGATGTCCAAGGTGGTACTATCTAGATCAAGAGTGTTCTTAAGCATGGTAACATTTTGTTTCCAGCTTTCAGGAAGGCTGTGAAGCATTTTCTTGTTCAACTCTTTGACTTTATATGTAATCCCCACAATCTCTAAATCATTCACCAGCTGCACAAATCTATGCAATTGTTTAGAGATTGACTCCCCCTTGGAGTGATGAAAGGTTTCATATTGATTAACAAGTTTGTCTTTGTTAATTTTAGCTACTTCACTGCTTTCTTCACACATAATCAGCAGTGCATCCCAGACAGCTTTAGCTGTTCCATACTTCTTAAGCCTTTTCAGCACATCCATTTTAAGTGCTTGAGTTAGAATGGAATAAGCTTTTGAGATCAATCTTTATCTTTTTGTAATCATTATCATCAAGAGTTAGATCCTCTATGGGTATTCTTAAGGTTTTGTATAAAGCATCCTAATCAGCAGAAAGTGTCACTGGAATGTGAGGCCCTTTGGATATGGAAATCCAATAGTCCGGATCTACACCTATAATGTAATTCATAAACCTAATCTTCCATTGCTTAAACTCAGATTTGTGTTTAAACATAGAAGGTTTAGGAGTATGACCAAGTTCAGAGAAATTATGTGAATCCATGTTAATAAGCTATTTTTAACTTGTTTAAGTACTGATTAGGTTGATTATTAAGTCCTCCTAGTCCAGTAAGTCTAAAAACAGTCTTATTCAACCAGATCTGCTTAATGAAGAGCAGAATTTGTTAGAATTTCTTTTGTTAAGTTTCTGATTTAGTTTCTGGTATGATTTTATGTTGAATCTACTATTCACAGATTTGTTTTTAGAGGTTGATGATGAATGAACAACGATTGTCGAAGTATTTCAGCAGATATTCAACTTGTATACTTAATAGAGGTAGTTGAACACTCTATCAGCAACTGAATCACCAGATCAATTGAGTTCAACTTAGATCTATGCAGATCTGAAGAAGAACCGAGAGCCAAAGCTCTGATACCAATTGACTGGGTGTGAGAATGATGTTCTTTGTTGTTATGAAACCACAAGGACTGAATATGATGATTGAGTCAGTGATTATATGGCAGAATCATACAAACACCGAACATTGAATGCAAGAAATACTCATAAATGCTTCTTTGTAATGATTAAGATGAACAGTTACAATAAATGCTAGGGTTTGAGCACTATGCAGTAACCGGACACCTTGGGGACAAAAGACTGATATTCTGATTGTCTAAGGTTATCTAAAAGTCTAGAGTCTAAAGTCACCTCACATACGAGGTTGTCTATTCTATTTATAGGCTGACAAGAAGCCTTTACAAAAGACTAAAATACCCCTATGCATAATCTAGTCTAAGTACAAAAGGTCTTCATCAGCATTTGTTTTATTTATCCGTATTGACTAATGCGGATGTGTTGAACTTCATCAGCATTTGTTTTTCTTCAACCGCATAGTGTTTGGTCATCAGCATTGACAAATACGGATGAACAAACACTTAGCTCATTTGTTGCTGAGCATCCGCATTAGTTAATGCGGATGAGTAAATCCTTTGGCAACATTTGTTCGGATGTCCGCATTTATTAATATGGAAGAACAAATATTTGTCAGCATTTGTTCTTTGGTCATCCGCATGTACAAATGCGGATAACCGATACTTGTCTTCTTTTGTTGATGCAGATTCTTTATCCGCATTGGTTCTTGGACTTGGTGAGATTTTAGCAGAACAACCATCATCCACTACTTGAATTGGCATGTATGATCCTTTTAGGGTCCAACAACTTATAGCAGCTGTAAAACACACATTATGTATAATCATAAATCAACGCAGCGGAAATGATAAAATATATACATTCTCATTCATTCATAAAAGTCATTACATCATTGACTCGATTACAAAATACAACTTTCTCTACTCTGTCTCTCCCCATAGGATCATACAGCGACCTCTAGAGGAGATATTAAGTTCAAAACATATTTTCTTTCGTAACAGATTTCTTAAATAATCATGTTTATCAGGATTATCAAGAAATCTTGCACTTGCATGCAACATAATGTGTTGCGCGCATTACGGCCCATAACACATGATGTGGCTGCATAATCAAAAAGTGAATGCCATCCCAAAAGAGCTGAGTAGCCGCCTCGTGCCATCCTCAGCAACACTACCTGCGAACTGGAAAACACATAAAAGTCAGCGTTGCTGAGTGAGTTCTAGTTTTATAATAAAACATACTTTCATTCTCATTAACTGCTCTTTTCTACATGTGTTCACACATCATACGTACACGTAGATAATATTATTATCTCATCATTCATTACTTACTTTCATTCGTGTACACTTCATCATTCTCATTTACTTTCATACATACATACTTTACATACCTTACATACTTTCGTATGTCTTACTTTCATTCATACTTTACATACTTTCGCATGTCTTTACTTTCATTCATATTTTACATACTTCGCATGTCTTTACTTTCATCATACTTTACATACTTTCGTATGTCTTTACTTTCATTCATACTTTCACTTCCTACGTTCGAACCTTCATTTTATTCATTCATTCATTTATTACTTTCGTTCGAACGTTCATTACATTCGGTGACATGTACAATACCCCTTTTCATCATATATACTACTGGTGCTGGACCTGTGGTGGTTAGCCACGAACGTTGTGCACAAATGCTGATCCAGTCACCTGGGGTAGGTACTTGCACCACTTATCTTTCACTTTACTTCTGGATCAATGCCATATGCTATACCCCGAACGTTGTGCACAAATGCTGGTGCTGGACCTGTGATGATCAATCACGAACGTTGTGCACTAATGCTGATCCAGTCACCTAGGGTAAGCGGCAAGGATCCCATACATACTTCTGGTCAATCACAAAGACTGACCCCGATGTACATCCTTCGGGGTAGCTAACCCGTACACCGTTGAGCTAACACCTGCCAGGGGTGTGCACCTCCTTCATTTTGCTTGCAAGCCTTTATTACATTCATTCATTCGTTAATGCATGCATTTATTCATCATGTTCCTTCTTTCATTATCTTTCACTTTACGTTCTTAATACATTCATTATACTCGTTCATTCATTCACGTAAAGTCATTAAAGATAAGACACATATACATAAGGAACATACACATAACATTCATTCATCATCATACAAGGCATCATTCATATATGGCATACAACAGGTACAACCATGCAACATCATCATCACTAACATGCCTATGTTACTCACTTTCCTCAAATTAATCAGATCTTACTAAGCCTGATCCGCATTTCACATTCTGGTTCATCCGCATTAGTCCGCATTAGTCAATGCGGATGAGGAATGCCTTATCCGCATTTCATGATCTACCCGCATTAGTCCATGCGGCTGAGAAATGCCTTAACGCATTTCCGGACTTGTCCGCATTGGTCAATGCGGCAGTCAATTGCCACAGCCGCATTCCTTTCATTCGTCCGCATTAGTCAATGCGGCTGTGAAATGCCTTGCCGCATTCTTTTATCCGTCCGCGTTAGTTGATGCGGGTGAGCAAATGCCTTAACCGCATTTCATTGAATGCCCGCATTAATTAATGCGGTTGCCCAATGCCTTGGCCGCATTTCCCTTGGTCATCCGCATTAGTCCATGCGGATGAGCAGTTTACCCTGCAACTCGACCTATGCTGTTCCTCAGGTCTTAATCGTCATCTCAACATACATTAGCATAGATCTATCATAATACACGCTTAGAACAGCTAAACATCAAACATATCACAGGAAAGACTTATAAAACACATCAACAGTATGCATACGAACAACATGCTGTAATCCATATCTCGGTCCTAGAAATCTTATATACAGTAGGCATAGTAGCCCTAACGGACCATATACACATATACTCGTACATACATACACGGATTAACACCCAATCTCGAAAACAGTTTGCAGATGTGTTCCAGCCCCAAAACCGTTCAAAAATGCGTAAAAGAGGGGTCTTAGAACTCACCTTGTGTTGCTGAGTAAGGCTTCTTCAAAACCCGTTGTCGTGCGACCTCGTACCTCGAATCAGTCTTCTTCTTCTTCTTGTTCTTCCTTCAAATTCCTGTAGTCTGCTCTTTCTCTCTCTAAAATACTCGAAGATTTGGGGTTGTGAGAAAAGAGTGGGCAGCCATCCCTATGTATATCAGATATTTTCTTTTCTTTGTACTTTTACACAAAACCCCCTTCTACTTTCTATTTCTTTCCTTTTCCTTCAAAATTCTTTCTTTTCTTTTCTTCTTATTATTTCTCTTTGTCTAATCAAAATTGCGGGTGTTACAGCAGCCAAGTTTTTATTTCTTCTCAGGTGTTGTTTGGCTCTATAAGCAATCATTGCCATTTGCCATTGAAGATCTATCTCCTCTACTACATCTGGATGTAATTCTTCCAAGTCTTGCTAACAAATGTTGGCTTATGTTAAAGAGCTTCCCAAGTAGGCTTGAAAACTTGAACTAAAGCTGCAAAGGCTGCCTTTTGTTCTTCAGAGTCCAGAATCACAGTGATGGGCTCTGCTTGGTTGTTATATAATGAAGACTTTGCTGAAGATGTAGATGCATCTCTTCTATCAGCATTCTTCCCTTTTCCTTTCCTGATTTACTTTGTGAAGATTTCTTTGAAGGCTTTGATGCATAAAAACTCACTTCTTCTTCATCTTCACTTAAAGTACAAGAGTTGTCACTATCATTGTTAGAAATAAAGGCACTTCTAGCACTTTTTGTTTCTTTAAAATGATAGGGTGTGACATGTGTTCTCACACTCTTGTTTCTTGATTTTTCATCCATTTAAAGAGCTTACACTTTAGCTACCAATGTATCTAAACCAGTTGTTTTAAGGTCTATGGTGTTCTTGAACATGGACACAGCTTGCTTCCAACTTTCAGGCAAAGTATGGAGCATCTTTTTGTTTAATTCCTTATTTGTATACTTCAACTCCAGGATGTTCATTTCTATTACAAGTTGCATAAATCTATGGAGTTGTTGAGAATTGATTCACCCCTCAATATGATGAAAGGTTTCATATTATGAACAAAGGGTGTCCTTCCTAATGCTTTGATTTCATCACTCCCTTCACAGAGTGTATAAAGTATCTTCCACAAGGAATTTCCAGTTTTATAATTCTCACACCTAATTAAAATTTCTTCAGGTAAAGCCATACTAAGCAGACTGTATGCTTAATATCGACTTTGACCTTCTTAACATCATCAGGTGACAGATCTTTTTTACTTATGGGTTGATTTTGTCATTATAATCCGGCCCAAGAGTGGGTGGAATATATGGACCTTCAGTTATCGATTCCCATAAGTCAAAATCAGTATAATTCACATGGTTCCTGAACTTCATTTTCCAGGATTTAAAATCCACTTTTGTTTCCAATTTTGGATGTTGGTATGATCCACCAAAGTTACTCATTTTTAGTTAAAGTCTAAGAATTTAACTATACAGAGTTTCTGTTAAGTAATGAACTAATTGTAGGATTCTATGTGCCCAAGACACTTAACGCATTTCCGGACTTGTCCGCATTGGTCAATGCGGCAGTCAATTGCCACAGCCGCATTCCTTTCATTCGTCCGCATTAGTCAATGCGGCTGTGAAATGCCTTGCCGCATTCTTTTATCCGTCCGCATTAGTTGATGCGGGTGAGCAAATGCCTTAACCGCATTCATTGAATGCCCGCATTAATTAATGCGGTTGCCCAATGCCTTGGCCGCATTTCCCTTGGTCATCCGCATTAGTCCATGCGGATGAGCAGTTTACCCTGCAACTCGACCTATGCTGTTCCTCAGGTCTTAATCGTCATCTCAACATACATTAGCATAGATCTATCATAATACACGCTTAGAACAGCTAAACATCAAACATATCACAGGAAAGACTTATAAAACATACATCAACAGTATGCATACGAACAACATGTTGTAATCCATATCTCGGTCCTAGAAATCTTATATACAGTAGGCATAGTAGCCCTAACGGACCATATACACATATACTCGTACATACATACCGGATTAACACCCAATCTCGAAAACAGTTTGCAGATGTGTTCCAGCCCCAAAACGTTCAAAATGCGTAAAAGAGGGGTCTTAGAACTCACCTTGTGTTGCTGAGTAAGGCTTCTTCAAAACCCGTTGTCGTGCGACCTCGTACCTCGAATCAGTCTTCTTCTTCTTCTTGTTCTTCCTTCAAATTCCTGTAGTCTGCTCTTTCTCTCTCTAAAATACTCGAAGATTTGGGGTTGTGAGAAAAGAGTGGGCAGCCACCCTATGTATATCAGATATTTCTCTTTTCTTTGTACTTTTACACAAACCCCCTTCTACTTTCTATTTCTTTTCCTTTTCCTTCAAAATTCTTTCTTTCTTTTCTTCTTATTATTTCTCTTTGTCTAATCAAAATTGCGGGTGTTACAAGTCCCCCCCCTTATTTTAGGTTTCGTCCCCGAAAACCTGTCATTCCTCGAACAGTCGTGGGTAATGCTGCCTCATTCTTCTTCAGTTTCCCACGTCGACTCGGATCCCTTCCTGTGTGCCACTGTACACGCACAAGGGGAACCACTTTATTTCTCAACCTCTTTTCTTTGCGATCTATGATCGCCACTGGTTGCTCTACATAATTGAGCTTTTCGTCTACCTCGATATCATCCAGTGGAACGACCATGTCTTCGTCCGCCAAACATTTCCTCAGATGAGACACGTGGAAAGTCGGGTGGATTCCACTTAGTTCATCTGGCAGTTCCAACCTATAAGCCACCTCCCCCACTCGAGCAACAATTCGGAAAGGGCCTATATATCGCGGACTCAACTTACCCCGCTTCCGGAATCGAATGATCCCTTTCCAAGGTGAGACCTTCACATAACCCGGTCTCCCACTTGGAACTCAATTGGCCTGCGTCGTTTGTCAGCATACGACTTCTGTCGGTCTTTGGCCGCCTTCATATATGCTTTAATTCTTTCGAGCTTTTCAGTCGTAGCCTCTACCACTTCGACGCTTCCCAATTCTTTCTGACCAATTTCACCACAACAGACGGGGGTCCTGCATCTTCTACCGTATAACATCTCGTAGGGTGGCATGCCAATACTAGCATGATAACTGTTGTTGTACGAGAACTCGGCTAACGGTAGATGGTCATCCCAACTTCCCCCGAAATCAATAACACATGCCCGAAGCATGTCCTCCAAGGTCTGAATGGTCCTTTCTGACTGACCATCAGTTTGAGGATGATAAGCCGTGCTAATATGCAACCTCGTTCCCATGGCATCGTGGAATTTCTTCAGAATTTGGATGTAAACCGGGTGTCGCGGTCAGATACAATCGACACCGGTACACCATGACGAGTCACGATCTCTTTGATGAAAAGATCGGCCAACCTTTCGGACGAATATGTTCACGCATCGGTAAGAAGTGAGCACTCTTCGTCAATCGATCCACAATCACCCAGATCGTATCATACCCTTTCGGGGTACGTGGCAACTTTGTGATAAAATCCATGGTGATGTGCTCCCACTTCCATTCCGGTATGTCCAACGGCTGAATCTTTCCATACGGCTTCTGGTGCTCCGCCTTTACTTGCAAACACGTGAGGCATTTACTCACATACTCCACCACATCACGTTTCATACCCGGCCACCATAATCTTTCTTCATGTCTTGGTACATCTTGGTGGCGCCGGGATGAATGGAGTATCGAGACTTATGAGCTTCATCCAAAATCTTCATTCGTAGATCCCCGAGACGAGGAATCCACATACGCCCAAACCGGGTTTTAACGCCCGTCGTGTTTTACTAGCTCCGCTACCAGTCCTCTCATTCGTTCAGAGTTAAGATGTTCATCTTTCAATGCTTCATCCTGGAACTCTCTGACTTGTTTCATCATGTCTGAGGTCATGATTAGTTGGTACGCTTTCACCCGAATCGGCTCGGGCCTCTCTTTTCGGCTAAGGGCATCAGCCACCACGTTAGCTTTGCCGGGTGGTAATGGATTTCACAATCGTAGTCTTTTATTAGTTCCAACCACCGTCTCTGCCTCATATTCAGATCTTTCTGCTCGAAGAAGTACTTTAAGCTTTTGTGGTCCGTGAAGATGGTGCACTTCGTCCCGTACAAATAGTGCCGCCAAATCTTCAACGCGAAAACCACAGCTGCTAGCTCCAAGTCATGAGTAGGGTAATTAACCTCATGAACTTTCAGCTGTCGGGATGCATAAGCTATCACCTTTTCCCTCTGCATCAATACACATCCCAGCCCCGAGTAGGAGGCATCAGAATAAACTACCAAGTCTTCACTCCCATCGGGCAGTGCCAAACTGGAGCTTGGGTCAATCTTGTCTTCAGTTCTTCGAATGCCTTCTCTTGTGCTTGACCCCATTCAATTTCACATCTTTCCGGGTCAACTTGGTCAGTGGAGAAGCAATTTTGGAAAAGTCTTGGATGAACCTTCGGTAGTAACCCGCCAAACCCAAGAAACTACGGATCTCGGATGGCGTTTTTGGAGACTTCCATTGCATTACTGCTTCCACCTTTGCCGGATCGACCAGAATCCCATCCGGATTTACCACGTGACCCAAAAACTGAACCTCACGCAACCAAAATGCGCACTTGGAGAATTTTGCATACAACTTCTCCCTTCTCAGCGTCTCCATAACCTCCCGAATGTGACCGGCATGCTCAGTCTCGCTCTTTGAATAAATCAAGATGTCATCAATGAATACAATCACTGATTTATCCAACATCGGCCGGCACACCCTGTTCATCAGATCCATAAAAGCAGCTGGCGCGTGGTCAAACCGAAAGACATGACAAGAAACTCATAATGACCGTAGCGCGTACGAAAAGCTGTTTTAGGGATATCCTGTTCCTTCACCTTCAGTTGATGGTATCCTGATCGAAGATCTATACGTGAAAACCAACTAGCACCTTGAAGTTGGTCAAACAAGTCATCGATCCTGGCAAGGGGTATCTGTTCTTCACTGTCAGCTTATTCAACTCACGGTAGTCGATGCACATCCTCATGCTACCGTCCTTCTTCTTTACAAACAGGACTGGAGCACCCAAGGTGAGATACTCGGTCGAATAAACCCCTTATCCAGTAGCTCTTGTAACTGTTCCATCAACTCTTTCATCTCCGTAGGGGCCAATCGATATGGTGCCTTGGCAACAGGTTGGGCGCCTGGTACTAAATCAATCTGGAACTCGATCTCTCTGTCAGGTGGCAATCCCGACAAGTCTTCCGGGAACACGTCTGGGAACTCGCACACAACTGGAACATCAGACAGTTGTGGTGCTGGCTTCTCTACATCCTTTACATAACATAAATAGGCGTTACATCCACGCCTCATACATTTCCCCGCCACTGCCATTGAGATCACCTTCGGAATCATAGTAACCCGATCCCCATATACTGTCACTGGACTACCGTCGGGCGCTGTCAGACTGATCATCTTCTTGCGACACACAATGTTCGCCTCAAAATCTGCCAACCAATCCATTCCAAGCACCAAATCGAAACCGCCTAACGTCATCGCAAAGGGCTTAACTGGGAATTTGTGACCCTCCAGTTCTACATCGCAACCCTCAATTACCTCAGAAATCCTGGTGGTTTTACCTATAGCAGTCTCTACATCAAACGGCACATCCACACGCCTACTACTAACAGGCAATTTGGCCCTAAAAGCAAAGAAATAAAACTCCTACTAGCACCTGAATCAAATATACGGAGGCTAGAGTTTGGTTCACCAGAAACGTACCGGACACTACATCAGGGTCCGTCCTAGCCTCTTCCTGCGTCATCGTGAATGCTCTGGCGCTTGCCTTCGACCCTTCACCCACTGCCTTCTTCCGCCGGAACCCCCAGGCCTCGGCTTTTTGCAATCCTTGTTCATATGACCACTTTCCCCGCAGTTAAAGCACCTCATTACCCTACACTCCTTAGCCATATGACCAGGCTTTCCACACTTAAAACATACATTCAGCCCCCATCTGCATTCGCCACCGTGCTCTCGCCCACACTTCCCACACTTTCGCGACCCTGCACTTGTCACGACCACACGGCGATCATCAACCCGTGCCTTCTTACTACTTGTCGAAGTATCACCCCGACCAAACCTCTTTCCCTGCCACTTCCTCTCCTCGCTTCCTTCTTACTGCCTTCAGATTTCACCAAATCAGCTCGTTCATCATACAACCTCCCAGCTAAATCTACCGCCGACCTGAAAGTACTGGGTCGGGCGGAAATCAAATGCCAACGAATTTCGGCTGGCAACCCCTGAATATACCGGTTAATCTTGCGAGACACCGGCGTCACTTGCTCTGGCACCAACCGTGCCATGTCGTTGAACTTGGTCGTGTATTGTTGGTGGGTCATCGTTCCCGCTTCCAACTGCAGGAACTCTCTCTCAACTCTGTCCATCTCTCGACGAGGACTAAACTCCTCGATCACCATTCTCTTCAATTCAGACCACTTCATCTTCCCAATGGCCCTGCTACCCTCAGCCTGGACAATATTGTCCACCAGCACAATGCCGTCCCCGTAAACGAGTGGGTAGCAAACTTCACCTTTTTATCCTCCTGGCAGTCACTGATATCAAGGACCGCCTCCATCTCTCTCACCCATTGGTGAGCATCAGCAGCCGTACCTGAACCATCAAAGTCGGAGGCTTGCATCTCATAAATTTCCTGTAATCACAACCCCGGGCTGTCCCCCTAACCTGCTCTTCCTCCTCTTCCTCTTCGTCATCAGACAATACCGTTTCTGCCTCTGTCTGTTGCTGTCTACCGGAGGACCGTCTCCTCCCTCGTCTATCCTCCTCTCGTACTGCCTTTATCGCTTCGGTCATTACAGTCGGTAAAATCGTCTGCATAACCTGGTGCACTTCCTCAATCACTACCTCTTTTACCGAGGCTCTCAACTTGGCGCTTTCGTCCGTCTCTTCCTGGTGAGGAATCTCGTTCTCTCACGAACTACTTTCTCTTTCCTAAGTCTTCCTCACGTGATACGCGGCTCATCACCACGTTCACCATCACGGGAAGCATCAGATGATCTATCACCGACCATCTTCTATCACACTGAAAGATTTAAAACACCAACACGGTCATTCAAGGAAATAGCTCAGTTTATGCTAAGTACAGTAAGTCCCTAATTACAGTGGCCAGTTGTGATTAGCCACTTACTCTACTCTTCGTACCCGAGCATCACCTATCCTGACTACATTAGTATCTCAGTCTAACAGTACACATCATTCACATAACAAGCGCACATAATAGCCAGTTAATCCTTAAGAAAATACCTGATGGCACGCGACTACTCAGATGGCATTCTCATTCTCCCTGTCCCATTCTCAGTTTAAGTTTAGGTTTATTATGAAAATTTACCCATTTTACTTAAACTCTTGCTCTGATACCAACTTGTAAGGCCCCGATCCGGGCACCTTACGGTTGGTCATCATCACACGTAAACATACATTATGTATATAATCATAAATCAACGCAGCGGAAATGATAAAATATATACATTCTCATTCATTCATAAAAGTCATTACTGATGGGTTGTTGGACTTTAACAATGTTGTTTAACCATTTTAAACAAGAAAACGCAGCGGAATATGAACTTAATTTCATATTCTATAATCTGAAAATTAAAGTTCATAATATTGTTTCAACAAACCCAAAGACAAAGGATCATATATGTGAATAGATTAGTTATCAAGATGCAAACAAAACAACCAAATCAACACAATGAACTACCTCATTCATGCTGTCAAAACCATGATGCATGCTGTTAAAACCGTGGATGTACCATGAAGATAAGGCTGCCTTTGGATGGGCAAAACGTCAACAATAGATGTCATATTTCATGTCATCTATTAACTTTTGTATGCTGTCAAATGTGGCTAAAAGCCAACATCCAAGCTGCTGAAAACGTGGCTTTAGAGGCTGCCAAAAATGAAACACATCCAAAGACTTATAAGCTGTCAAAATGTGGATGAAACATCATCCAAAGAAAGCTGAAAAATGTAGACTTATCTGAAGATAAAGCTGCCATTGAATGACAAAAACACCAAGAGAAGGTGTTCTCAAGTGTTCATACCCACAAGCCTCAAAGCAACACCCTTTTGCTAGGATTTGTAACACCAAAAACCGCAAAGAAGAAGCTGCTGGAACAAGCTTCCAGCCGTGATTTTCAGCTTCTGGAACAAGCTTCCAGCCGTGATCATCATCAAGAGAAGATCTTGCTTTCAACCGTGATTATCATCAAGAGAAGATCTTGTTTCTTCAAGCACCAAATCGACCAAGAAGGCTGCTGCTGGAACAATTCCAGCCGTGAGGTTTTCTTCAAAGAAAGGAGAGATTTGAGCTTCAAAAAGCTTGAAGATGGCTGCTGGAACAAGTCCAGCCGTGAGTGCCTTCAAGAAAAGAGAGAGAGAGCCTTCTTCTTTCATTTGGTCATTGCATGTATGTTTCTAAGAGAGAGTGAGTCAAAAAGCCTTTTCTTGTAATGGAGTGTTGTAGTTTCAAGAAAGCAAAAGGAATCTTGAACCCCACATGGGGTGGTCGATTTTTTTTAAACATTCAAGGGGTTTTCCCCCCAAAAACTTAAACACCCATTTTATTTGTTATTTGTAAGAGTTATAAAATTAACCTATTAATTTTATATAACCCTTACACACTCTCTTATTATTGATGTCATTTGATTAAAACAAATAACATTACAAATAATACTCATGGATAAAATATCCCAATAAGTTGTTCCATCTCACATGCAATTTTATTTAGAAAACCCATTTTCTAAATTGGTGTAAATATTTAATTGCATGATCATATCATCAATTAAATATGGTTGGTGTTTGCTAAGCTTGTTATTGGGTATGACCCGACTTGGATCATGACGTACTAACCACATCAATAATCTATGTATCTTGGGCATATAGAATCCAACAATCTCCCACTTGCACAAGATTCATAGAAGATTGATGCAAGCAGTAAATACCGCCTAACAACGGTTTACTACCCTTAATACGCATGACTTAGAAGCCATTCAATAACATCATCCCCTTCAAGTATCCAACTTGAAATGATTTAGGTGAATCAATCATTTATCCTTTTGTTACAGATGTCATGTTAAATCCAAGGACACAGAATGATCATTCCTTGTTGATTTAACTTAATCAGGCCTTGGACATCGTACTCTCAACGAATAAGAGGAACAAATCCCATCTTGACTACATACGTTTCTCACAATCACCTTATGTCATATCTGAACATAGCCTTATGTACTGACAATTATCTCATATCAGTGAAGAACTAGCTCAAGGTATAACACTTGGTGAATATCAAAACCCAATATGTATCTCAGGTCAGAGGATACCAAATGATATTCGCCTTTACTCAAATTTACTTATGATCAATCAATAGGATTCCATGTAGTAAGATTTGAGATGCGGGTCAGTCCAATATTCGTATCCCACGAATATCTATGAACCTTGGTAGCAACCAATTGCTCTATATTCATGCCTTATGAATATCCACCAATCCAAGTTCATAATAGTCTTATATTCATATTTGTTCCCACAAATATGACCGACTACGGACATTTAGAATAATAAAATTATTCATGGATGTTAACATGCTAAAAGGAACATGACAAGGTATCGTGAATATATAGATGAGTCAGGTATTACAATTGTTCCATATTGTTAATATTAATACTAAACAGATCAATTCCAATCACTAGAATATCGAAGTCCTAAGGCACAAGTATGACTTTCATGCTTTGCCCTTTCAAGGAACTTCGTGAGTGGATCCGCAATGTTTTGATCAAAGCGAACTTTGCGAATACATATCTTTCCCTTTTCAACTTCATTCCTTATGTAGTTGAATCTCTGCTCATTGTGCCTAATCTTTTGATGTGCACGGGGTTCCTTGATTTGAACAATCGCACCCTCGTCATCACAAAGATTTCTAAGGAGTCTTGAATGGTAGAGACCATCCTTAGACTGGTGATAAACCTTTTATCCATGCAGCTTCCCAAGCTGCTAATGAGGCGGCTATGTATTCGAATTCTGTAGTGGACAATGCTACCCTATTCATAATGGAGATGTACCCCGATTGTGATCGAGGATCATCTCGATCAGTTTGGAAACTAGCATTCGTGTAACCCTTCACAACCAGTTCCTCTTCATCAGATCCATATATTAGAAACATATCCTTAGTCCTCCTAAGGTATTCCAATATACATTCAACAACCATCCAATGGCTGTTACTTGGATTCTGCTGATATCTATTTGTCATGCTTAACGCGCATGACTCGTCCAGTCTAGTGCATATCATTGCATACATGATGGATCCTATAGCAGACGCATATGGGATGTCCTTCATACGATGTTGCTCATCGTTTGAGCTTGGACATTGAGATGCACTCAATGTTGTCCCTCTTTGAATAGGTACTATACCTTTCTTAGAGTTTACCATCTTGAACCTTTTCAAGATTTTATCAATGTATGCACTTTGGTTTAACCCCTATCAACCGCCTCGATCTATCCCTATAGATCTTTATTTCTAACATAGAGACGGCTTCACGGAGATCCCTTTTGGAAAGATAATTTCCAAGTGTAGTATGTCATCAACATACAATACTAAGAACGTAATTGTACTCCCACTAGCCCCTTGATACACACAATCCTTGTTAGCGTTCTTGATGAAACCCAATTTCTTGATCTTTCATCAAAACGTTGATTCCAATTTCTCGATGCTGGTCTCAATCCATAGATTGATATTTTTAACTTGCATACTTTATCAGGATGACTTTAGCATTGCCATTGGCGAGAAGGTTTCATCATAATGAACCCTTTGACTTAAAGTAAAACCTTTTGCTACAAGTCTTGCTTTGTAAGTATCCAAGTTTCATGCATGTCAGTTTTCTTCTTGAAAACCCACTTGCATCCAACCGGTTTGGAGTTAAGTGAGGGGTCAACCAATTCCCAAACTTGGTTGTCATACATGAATTGCATCTTTACGTTCATGGCTCCTAGCCACATATCACAATCCGAATTGGACATTGTATCATGGTATGTAGTTGGCTCTTCGGAGTCAACAACGTAGCATCCATCTATGAAAAATCCACATCTTTCATGTGAAATGCTAACTTTACCAGATCAGCGAACGTTTTGTGTGTATTGATCAACCTCTTGATCATGATCAACAACCTCTTATTGATTGCTAGTGTCAACCAAACGTGTATCGGCTTGTGGATCTTGATCCTCATCAAATTCCACTGTTCTATGCGTCATTCCTTCCATAAGGAACTTGGCTTCCAAGAACTCTGCCTTTTGAGCAATGAATACTTTTTGCTCTGTTGGATCAAAGAAATAGTATCCTATACAATCCTTTTATATATCCAACAAATATACACTTAGTGAATCGACTTGCAGTTGGTTTGGGTGTTAAGCTTAACATAAGCTTCATAACCCATAATTTAAATATGGTAGCGATGGAACTATTCCATTTCATATTTCAAGAGGCGTCGAATCCACTTTCTTGGTTTGGACCATATTCAAAATATGAGTCGGGGAGAGTAGTGCGAAACCCCAAAATTATAGAGGTAGTGAGCTTATAGTCATCATAGGTCGAACCATATCCAATAGGGTTCGATCTCCTTTCAGACACATCATTATGTTATGGTGTTCTGTGAGGAGTAAGTTGTGAGACAATCTTACAACTTCCTAGATGATCCCCAAAAGTCTCACTTAGGTATTCACCTTCTCTATCTAAACGGAGAACTTTGGTAGTTCTATCGAGTTGATTTCCTACTTCATTCTTGAAGTTTTGAACATTTCAAATTCTTCATGTTTATGTGCCATCAAGTACACATAACCATAGCGACTATAATCGTCGGTTAAGGTAATGAAGTAAGTTTCACCATACCTTGTCATTGTATTAAAAGGAGCACATACATTCAAATGTATGATTCCTAATAAGTCTTTTTGCCCTCTCATTAGTACCACTAAAGGGCGTGTTGGTCGTCTTACCTTGTAAACAAGATTCACACTTATCAAATGAACAATTTTCATTTGTTTTCAAAAGACCATTCTTTTAAAGTGTTTAAATCCGATTCTTGTTTATGTAACCAAGATGACAATGACAAGAATAAGAGTTACTTAAACCATTTTAAGTCTCTTGGTGCATGATAGGTATAATGTGTTATTATAGGACGAATCATTATGAACCAATTCACAAATATCATTAGAAGGCATGGCCTTGAAATAATATATATCATCCATATAAATATATATGTACCATCATTTACTAACTTTAAATCATAACCATATTGCTTTAAAAGGGAAACTTAAATCATGTTCCTAGTCAAACTAGGAGCATATAGACATGTTTTGACGAACAACTTCCAAACCTTTTGAAAGTTTCAAAACATAGTCTCCTTTCTTAAGGTGCTTATTTCTTTTAAACCCTTGCAACAAATTGCAATAGTGAGTTCCATATGAGGTATCCAATTACCCATGTTCTTTTAGGAAATAACACCTAAGTTAATATGGATTATGAAAGTTGTGCTTGAGGTTTGCCCAGTATCCCTCTTATTTCTCAACTCATTGAGATAGGTTGGATGAATCCCTTTCAAATGACCTATCTCACCATACATAAAGCATGGATCGTTTTCGGTTACCTTAAGCTTCATAAGCTTAGGTTTTGGAGGTTCCGCTTTGATCTACCCTTACCCATTGCCTTTGATGTGCCATTCTCCTTTGGCAACATTTGCCTTAGGATCGGGAATGGCCTCAACATCGTCGGGGTCGGGTTGGTTAGGTGTAGGATCGTCAAGGACATATGCCTTTGCTCTTGCTTAAGAACAATTCTTAAGTTTCGAGACTAGTCCATAAGGTTATTATGGTAGAGACGATCCCTCTCTAAAATAGTTCTCGGTGATAGGGTATGGACGGTCGGGGTGGTAGCATTATTGTTTGCGGTCATTCTACAAATTTTACAAAGTTCTTTTTAGTATTTCAAAAAATTTCATTTTTAATTATTAATACCCTTTATGTCTCATAGACAATTAATAATTAAAATCTAGAATCCAACGTTACATTCAAATAATGGTTAGGTGACCTTTATCCCATTATTCAAATTAACAAGGTAGTCAATATTTGACAATTGCAACCCTTTGCAACTTCTAGCGGTATGGGATCGACTTTAAACGTCATATGCAAAGTCGACATGTTAATCCCATCAACACCATTTGGAAACCATATTTTAGGTGATCCATTCAACATGGTTTGCAAATCAAGTTACCCTACTTGCACACACATGTGAGTTTACCAACATAAGTGGTTAGGTGACCTTTATCCCACCAATGTGGTATTCTCACCTTAAGTCATAAGTTCCCTCAAAATGGTTAGGTGACCTTTATCCCATTAAGAGTTTCCAAATGACTTAGTGTTGTGCAAAAGGACGGTGTTAAACTTGTTTGAAAAAGGGATTTTTAGTTTTCATTGATTCTAGTTTGAAAACTCTATTTACCTTGTATTTGCATGCTTTCAAATGCAAGGTATCCTATGGTTCACTTTTAATAAAACCTCTTTTATTAAATCATTAATCCTTTTAATAACCTTTTATTAATCACTTAATGATTAGGAACCATAAAATTCAGCTTGTTAAGTTTGTTAATTAGTTTGTTATGCACATCCAAATGTCAAATAACAATCACACAACAAACAACCAAACAAGTACAATCATACAAGCATATGTGCATAACTATAGCCACTAAGTTGACTACACTTGTTTGCCATCACAAGTGTTGTCATAAGGTCTTTCCTAAGGGTTCAACACAACACAAATGATGAGGTCTTCAAAGACTCCCACTTGAACTTGCATCCAAATGCTTCAAGTCCATCCTTTGTGTCTTCCTTTTGTGCTCCTTCCCGAGCATCTTCTTTTACAAAATATATATCCTAATACATATTTTCTAGTAAAAGAAAAAATACTCCTAATCTATTTATTACATGCCAAATGAATAAATAAATTACAACCCAAATAGAAACACCAAAGGATTATTACAACCCATAAAGAATGAATACAACCAACATGACAAGATTACAATCAACCAAATCCAAAACACACATGGTCAAGGCTATGTTATGCACTAATATATGTATCCACATACATAATTTCAAGAACCAAAATGAACCCCATTTGACCCTAAATTTTCAGCCAACACAAACTAAGAATTTAGGGTCTATTGTCCAAACAAAACACAATCAATCAATTTGATATCTTTCCTTTCAAGATCCAATCATAAGCATGCATGATTACAACCTTGAAAGGTTGGGGTATCATCAAATCATCACAAAACAGCCCTAATAAGGTTGTTAAAGCCTTATAAAACCAATTTTACAAGAACACAAGAAACTAGTCATCCACATATCCGGCTCTAGATGCCATTGATGGGTTTGTTGGACTTTAACAATGTTGTTTAACCATTTTAAACAAGAAAACGCAGCGGAATATGAACTTAATTTCATATTCTATAATCTGAAAATTAAAGTTCATAATATTGTTTCAACAAACCCAAAGACAAAGGATCATATATATGTGAATAGATTAGTTATCAAGATGCAAACAAAACAACCAAATCAACACAATGAACTACCTCATTCATGCTGTCAAAACCATGATGCATGCTGTTAAAACCGTGGATGTACCATGAAGATAAGGCTGCCTTTGGATGGGCAAAACGTCAACAATAGATGTCATATTTCATGTCATCTATTAACTTTTGTATGCTGTCAAATGTGGCTAAAAGCCAACATCCAAGCTGCTGAAAACGTGGCTTTAGAGGCTGCCAAAAATGAAACACATCCAAAGACTTATAAGCTGTCAAAATGTGGATGAAACATCATCCAAAGAAAGCTGAAAAATGTAGACTTATCTGAAGATAAAGCTGCCATTGAATGACAAAAACACCAAGAGAAGGTGTTCTCAAGTGTTCATACCCACAAGCCTCAAAGCAACACCCTTTGCTAGGATTTGTAACACCAAAAACCGCAAAGAAGAAGCTGCTGGAACAAGCTTCCAGCCGTGATTTTCAGCTTCTGGAACAAGCTTCCAGCCGTGATCATCATCAAGAGAAGATCTTGCTTTCAACCGTGATTATCATCAAGAGAAGATCTTGTTTCTTCAAGCACCAAATCGACCAAGAAGGCTGCTGCTGGAACAATTCCAGCCGTGAGGTTTTCTTCAAAGAAAGGAGAGATTTGAGCTTCAAAAAGCTTGAAGATGGCTGCTGGAACAAGTCCAGCCGTGAGTGCCTTCAAAGAAAAGAGAGAGAGAGCCTTCTTCTTTCATTTGGTCATTGCATGTATGTTTCTAAGAGAGAGTGAGTCAAAAAGCCTTTTCTTGTAAATGGAGTGTTGTAGTTTCAAGAAAGCAAAAGGAATCTTGAACCCCACATGGGGTGGTCGATTTTTTTTTAAACATTCAAGGGGTTTTCCCCCAAAAACTTAAACACCCATTTTATTTGTTATTTGTAAGAGTTATAAAATTAACCTATTAATTTTATATAACCCTTACACACTCTCTTATTATTTGATGTCATTTGATTAAAACAAATAACATTACAAATAATACTCATGGATAAAATATCCCAATAAGTTGTTCCATCTCACATGCAATTTTATTTAGAAAACCCATTTTCTAAATTGGTGTAAATATTTAATTGCATGATCATATCATCAATTAAATATTGATTGGTGTTTGCTAAGCTTGTTATTGGGTATGACCCGACTTGGATCATGACGTACTAACCACATCAATAATCTATGTATCTTGGGCATATAGAATCCAACAATTACATCATTGACTCGATTACAAAATACAACTTTCTCTACTCTGTCTCTCCCCATAGGATCATACAGCGACCTCTAGAGGAGATATTAAGTTCAAAAACATATTTTCTTTCGTAACAAGATTTCTTAAATAATCATGTTTATCAGGATTATCAAGAAATCTTGCACTTGCATGCAACATAATGTGTTGCGCGCATTACGGGCCCATAACACATGATGTGGCTGCATAATCAAAAAGTGAATGCCATCCCAAAAGAGCTGAGTAGCCGCCTCGTGCCATCCTCAGCAACACTACCTGCGAACTAGAAAACACATAAAAGTCAGCGTTGCTGAGTGAGTTCTAGTTTTATAATAAAACATACTTTCATTCTCATTAACTGCTCTTTTCTACATGTGTTCACACATCATACGTACACGTAGATAATATTATTATCTCATCATTCATTACTTACTTTCATTCGTGTACACTTCATCATTCTCATTTACTTTCATACATACATACTTTACATACCTTACATACTTTCGTATGTCTTTACTTTCATTCATACTTTACATACTTTCGCATGTCTTTACTTTCATTCATATTTTACATACTTTCGCATGTCTTTACTTTCATTCATACTTTACATACTTTCGTATGTCTTTACTTTCATTCATACTTTCACTTCCTACGTTCGAACCTTCATTTTATTCATTCATTCATTTATTACTTTCGTTCGAACGTTCATTACATTCGGTGACATGTACAATACCCCCTTTTCATCATATATACTACTGGTGCTGGACCTGTGGTGGTTAGCCACGAACGTTGTGCACAAATGCTGATCCAGTCACCTGGGGTAGGTACTTGCACCACTTATCTTTCACTTTACTTCTGGATCAATGCCATATGCTATACCCCGAACGTTGTGCACAAATGCTGGTGCTGGACCTGTGATGATCAATCACGAACGTTGTGCACTAATGCTGATCCAGTCACCTAGGGTAAGCGGCAAGGATCCCATACATACTTCTGGTCAATCACAAAGACTGACCCCGATGTACATCCTTCGGGGTAGCTAACCCGTACACCGTTGAGCTAACACCTGCCAGGGGTGTGCACCTCCTTCATTTTGCTTGCAAGCCTTTATTACATTCATTCATTCGTTAATGCATGCATTTATTCATCATGTTCCTTCTTTCATTATCTTTCACTTTACGTTCTTAATACATTCATTATACTCGTTCATTCATTCACGTAAAGTCATTAAAGATAAGACACATATACATAAGGAACATACACATAACATTCATTCATCATCATACAAGGCATCATTCATATATGGCATACAACAGGTACAACCATGCAACATCATCATCACTAACATGCCTATGTTACTCACTTTCCTCAAATTAATCAGATCTTACTAAGCCTGATCCGCATTTCACATTCTGGTTCATCCGCATTAGTCCGCATTAGTCAATGCGGATGAGGAATGCCTTATCCGCATTTCATGATCTACCCGCATTAGTCCATGCGGCTGAGAAATGCCTTAACGCATTTCCGGACTTGTCCGCATTGGTCAATGCGGCAGTCAATTGCCACAGCCGCATTCCTTTCATTCGTCCGCATTAGTCAATGCGGCTGTGAAATGCCTTGCCGCATTCTTTTATCCGTCCGCGTTAGTTGATGCGGGTGAGCAAATGCCTTAACCGCATTTCATTGAATGCCCGCATTAATTAATGCGGTTGCCCAATGCCTTGGCCGCATTTCCCTTGGTCATCCGCATTAGTCCATGCGGATGAGCAGTTTACCCTGCAACTCGACCTATGCTGTTCCTCAGGTCTTAATCGTCATCTCAACATACATTAGCATAGATCTATCATAATACACGCTTAGAACAGCTAAACATCAAACATATCACAGGAAAGACTTATAAAACATACATCAACAGTATGCATACGAACAACATGCTGTAATCCATATCTCGGTCCTAGAAATCTTATATACAGTAGGCATAGTAGCCCTAACGGACCATATACACATATACTCGTACATACATACACGGATTAACACCCAATCTCGAAAACAGTTTGCAGATGTGTTCCAGCCCCAAAACCGTTCAAAAATGCGTAAAAGAGGGGTCTTAGAACTCACCTTGTGTTGCTGAGTAAGGCTTCTTCAAAACCCGTTGTCGTGCGACCTCGTACCTCGAATCAGTCTTCTTCTTCTTCTTGTTCTTCCTTCAAATTCCTGTAGTCTGCTCTTTCTCTCTCTAAAATACTCGAAGATTTGGGGTTGTGAGAAAAGAGTGGGCAGCCATCCCTATGTATATCAGATATTTCTCTTTTCTTTGTACTTTTACACAAAACCCCCTTCTACTTTCTATTTCTTTTCCTTTTCCTTCAAAATTCTTTCTTTTCTTTTCTTCTTATTATTTCTCTTTGTCTAATCAAAATTGCGGGTGTTACAGCAGCCAAGTTTTTATTTCTTCTCAGGTGTTGTTTGGCTCTATAAGCAATCATTGCCATTTGCCATTGAAGATCTATCTCCTCTACTACATCTGGATGTAATTCTTCCAAGTCTTGCTAACAAATGTTGGCTTATGTTAAAGAGCTTCCCAAGTAGGCTTGAAAACTTGAACTAAAAGCTGCAAAGGCTGCCTTTTGTTCTTCAGAGTCCAGAATCACAGTGATGGGCTCTGCTTGGTTGTTATATAATGAAGACTTTGCTGAAGATGTAGATGCATCTCTTCTATCAGCATTTCTTCCCTTTTCCTTTCCTGATTTACTTTGTGAAGATTTCTTTGAAGGCTTTGATGCATAAAAACTCACTTCTTCTTCATCTTCACTTAAAGTACAAGAGTTGTCACTATCATTGTTAGAAATAAAGGCACTTCTAGCACTTTTTGTTTCTTTAAATGATAGGGTGTGACATGTGTTCTCACACTCTTGTTTCTTGATTTTTCATCCATTTAAAGAGCTTACACTTTAGCTACCAATGTATCTAAACCAGTTGTTTTAAGGTCTATGGTGTTCTTGAACATGGACACAGCTTGCTTCCAACTTTCAGGCAAAGTATGGAGCATCTTTTTGTTTAATTCCTTATTTGTATACTTCAACTCCAGGATGTTCATTTCTATTACAAGTTGCATAAATCTATGGAGTTGTTGAGAAATTGATTCACCCTCAATATGATGAAAGGTTTCATATTATGAACAAAGGGTGTCCTTCCTAATGCTTTTGATTTCATCACTCCCTTCACAGAGTGTATAAAGTATCTTCCACAAGGAATTTCCAGTTTTATAATTCTCACACCTAATTAAAATTTCTTCACGTAAAGCCATACTAAGCAGACTGTATGCTTTAATATCGACTTTGACCTTCTTAACATCATCAGGTGACAGATCTTTTTTACTTATGGGTTGATTTTGTCATTATAATCCGGCCCAAGAGTGGGTGGAATATATGGACCTTCAGTTATCGATTCCCATAAGTCAAAATCAGTATAATTCACATGGTTCCTGAACTTCATTTTCCAGGATTTAAAATCCACTTTTGTTTCCAATTTTGGATGTTGGTATGATCCACCAAAGTTACTCATTTTTAGTTAAAGTCTAAGAATTTAACTATAACAGAGTTTCTGTTAAGTAATGAACTAATTGTAGGATTCTATGTGCCCAAGACACTTAGAATATTGATGTGGTTAGTACGTTATGATCCAAGTCGGGTTATACCCAATAACAAGCTTAGCAAACATCAATTAATATTTAATTGATGATATGATCATGCAATTAAATATTTACACCAAATTAGAAAATGGGTTTTCTAAATAAGTTGCATATGAGATGGAACAATTTATTTGGATATTTTGTTCAATAATATTATTTGAAGTGTTATTTAAATTAGTTGTATAACACCAAATAATAATGAGAGTATACTACTTAAACAATTAAATGGTTAATTGTTATAAGACTAGACATGTGTGTATGTGTATGTTTTAATTAAAAGGCAAAAGAAAACCACCTTTGTTTTCTTCTTCAAAACCGTCCCATTGAGGTCTTGCATGTGGGAGACACACATGCAAAGATTCCACAACATTTGCCTTAAAAGCACACACCCACTAACTTGGTCTTTGATAGCTTTCTCTCTATTCAATCCCATAAGCATGCAAGACACAAAAAAATTCTTCTTCCTCTCTCTTTAAGTTACGGAACTCAGCAGCAGAATTAGAGGTTTTTGAAGAACATTTTGTGTTCATCTTGGTGATATCTTCACATACATGCAAACAAGAAACAATTTCAGCTCTATCTCTCTCTCATCTTACGATTTTTCAGCAGCCTTTTAAGAGAGTGATGAGAGCTGATTTTGAGCAGTGTTTTTCATGTTCTTGGTGTGAAGTTCTTGCATTCCATGATGATGATTCTCATTTGCATGGAACACAACAAAAGAGATCCTCCTCTTCTCTCTAAGAGCTACGAATTTTCAGCAAGAAAAAGAGGGTTTTTCTGCAGAAAATTAGAGGGTTTTTCATGTTGTTCTTGGTGTATTCTACCTAACAAGAAGGTGTGTTTGCAAGGAGCTTGGGGTATAGACACTTGAGGACCTCTACACTTGAGTTCTTGGCCATTTCAAACATCCAAAAGCTTTCATCTTGGTCGACTTTTCTGCTGGAGAAAGGTAGCAAATCACAGCTTCATATAGCTGTGATTTTATGTACATTTGTGTATGTTCATAGCTTGTCCATTCACATATTTAAGATCCTATTGTTTTGGGTTTTGTTTTACATCTCAAAACTACATTTAGAACACAAAATTTTCAGATTATAAACTTGTTATAATCCTTAACATCCACTGCGTTTTCTGAAAGTTTAAAAGGTTAAACTATGTTTTAGTGTTCTAACAAACCCAACAATGGCATCAAGAGCCGGTTATGTGGATGACTTGCTTGTTTTATCTTTTGAAATTGGTTTTAAAAGATGTTATTAGACATGTTATAGGCTGTTTTTGGGCTGGAATATTATGTCTTGTTGAAACCCCAACTTTCAAGGTTACATTACACATGCTTGTGATTAAACCTTGAAAGATATGTATGTTGATATGTTGATTGTTTGGACAATATTTAAAACCAAAATTTCAGTTTATGTTGGCTGAAATTTGAAGGTTTTAAGTGGGGTTTCATTATATATTTTGATGATTTGATCATTGGATGTTTTAGTGCATAACCTAGCCATTGACCTTGTGATTGTTTGGATATTTGTGATGGTTGTATTCATTCATTCAATTGGGTTGTATTATTTGTTATTTGTGCTTTATTTCAAATGTAATTTATTTATTATTGGGTTGTAATAAATAGATTAGGTGTATTTTCATTTTACTAGATATCTTGTATTAGGACTTTATATCTTGTAATATGAAGACATACACATTGGAAGCACAAAGGAAGGTCACAAGAGAAACATGGAGCATTTTGGATGCGGTTTCAAGTGGGAGGCTTTTGGAAGCTTTCCATATGATTGTTTGTGATCCTTAGGAAAGACCTATGGACCACACTTGTGATGGCAAACAAGTGTGGACCACTTTAGATGCTATGGTTATGCACATATGCACATATGCACATATGCACATATGCACATATGCACATTGTGGTTGTTTATATTATGCTTGTTTGGTTGTTTGTTGTATGATTGTTGTTTGATATTTGGATATGCATAACAAACTCATTAGCAAACTTAACAAGCTGAAAATTTATGGTTTCTAATCATTAAGTGGTTAATAAGAGGTTATTAAAGAGGTTTTATTAAAAATAAACCATAAGATACCTTGCATCTATGGTTCTTAATCATTAAGTGATTAATAAGAGGTTATTAAAAGGATTGATGATTTAATAAAAGAGGTTTTATTAAAAATGAACCATAGGATACCTTCTATTTGAAAGCATGCAAATACAAGGTAAATAGAGTTTTCAAACTAGAATCAATGAAAACTAAAAATCCCTTTTCAAACAAGTTTAACACCGTCCTTTTGCACAACACTTAAGTCATTTGGAAACTCTTAATGGGATAAAGGTCACCTAACCATTTTGAGGGAACTTATGACTTAAGGTGGGAATACCACATTGGTGGGATAAAGGTCACCTAACCACTTGTGTTGGTAAACTCACATGTGTGTGCAAGTAGGGTAACTTGATTTGCAAACCATGTTGAATGGATCACCTAAAATATGGTTTCCAAATGGTGTTGATGGGATTAACATGCCGACTTTGCATATGATGTTTAAAGTCGATCCCATACCGCTAGAAGTTGCAAAAGGTTGCAATTGTCAAATGTGACTACCTTGTTAATTTGAATAATGGGATAAAGGTCACCTAACCATTATTTGAATGTAACGTTGGATTCTAGATTTTAATTATTAATTGTCTATGAGACATAAGAGGGTATTAATAATTAAAATAAAATTTTAAGAAATACTAATAAGAACTTTGTAAAATTTATAGAATGACCGCAAACAATAATGCTACCACCCCGACCGTCTATACCCTATCACTAAGAACTATTTTAGAGAAGGATCGTCTGAACCATAATAACCTTATGGACTAGTCTCGAAACTTAAGAATTGTTCTCAAGCAAGAGCAAAGGCAAATGTCCTTGACGATCCTATTCCTAACCAACCCGACCCCGACGATGTTGAGGCCATTCCCGATCCCAAGGCAAATGTTGCCAAAGGAGGAGGGCATGTCAAAGGCAAAGGGGAAGGGAAGATCAAAGCGGAACCTCCAAAACCTAAGCTTATGAGGCCTAAGGTAACCGAAAACGATCCATGTTTTGAGTATGGTGAGATAGGTCATTTGAAAGGGAATTGTCCAACCTATCTCAATGAGTTGAGAAATAAGAGGGATGCTGGGCAAACCTCAAGCACAACTTTCATAATCCATATTGACTTAAATGTTATTTCCTCAAAGCACATGGGTAATTGGATACCACATGTGGAACTCACTATTGCAATCTGTTGCAAGGATTAAAAAGAAATAAGCACTTTAAGAAAGGAGACTATGTTTTGAAACTTTCAAAAGGTTTGGAAGTTGTTCTTCAAAACATGTTATATGCTCCTAGTCTGACTAGGAACATGATTTAAGTTTCCCTTTTAAAATGATATGGTTATGATTTAAGGTAAATGATGGTATTTATGTTTATATGGATGATGTATATTATTTCAAGGCTATGCCTTCTAATGATATTTATGAATTGGTTCATGATGATTCGTCCTATAATAACACATTATACCTATCATACACCAAGAGACTTAAAATGGTTTAAGTGACTCTTATTCTTGTCATTGTCATCTTAGTCACATAAACAAGAAACGGACTTAAACACCTTAAAAGAATGGTCTTTTAAAAGCAAATGAAAATTGTTCATTTGATAAGTGTGAATCTTGTTTACAAGGTAAGATGACCAACACGCCCTTTAGTGGTACTAATGAGAGGGCAAAAAGACTTATTAGGAATCATACATTTGGATGTATGTGGTCCTTTTAATACAATGACAAGGTATGGTGAAACTTACTTCATTACCTTAACCGACGATTATAGTCGCTATGGTTATGTGTACTTGATGGCACATAAACATGAAGAATTTGAAATGTTCAAAAACTTCAAGAATGAAGTTGAAAATCAACTCGATAGAATTACCAAAGTTCTCCGTTTAGATAGAGAAGGTGAATACCTAAGTGAGACTTTTGGGGATCATCTAGGAAGTTGTAAGATTGTCTCACAACTTACTCCTCACAGAACACCATAACATAATGATGTGTCTGAAAGGAGTTCGAACCCTATTGGATATGGTTCGACCTATGATGCCTATAAGCTCACTACCTCTATAATTTTGGGGTTTCGCACTACTCTCCAAGGCTCGTATTTTGAATATGGCCCAAACCAAGAAAGTGGATTCGACGCCTTTTGAAATATGAAATGGAATAGTTCCATCGCCATCATATTTAAAAGTATGGGTTATGAAGCTTATGTTAAGCTTAACACCCAAACCAACTGAAAGTCGATTCACAAAGTGTATATTTGTTGGATATCCAAAAGGACTGTATAGGATACTACTTCTTTGATCCAACAAAACAAAAGGTATTTATTGCTCAAAAGGCAGAGTTCTTGGAAGCCAAGTTCCTTATGGAAGGAATGACGCATAGAACAATGGAATTTGATGAAGATCAAGATCCACAAGCCGATACACGTTTGGTTGACACTAGCTGTCAATAAGAGGTTGTTGATGATGATCAAGAGGTTGATCAATACACACAAAACATTCATAGATCTGGTAGAGTTAGCATTTCACCTGAAATATATGGATTTTTCATGGATGGATGCTATGAGGTTGACTCCGATGAGCCAACTACATACCATGATGCAATGTCCAATTCGGATTGTGACAAATGGCTGGAAGCCATGAATGTAGAGATGCAATCCATGTATGACAACCAAGTTTAGGAATTGGTTGACACTCCACTTAACTCCAAACCGGTTGGATGCAAGTGGGTTTTGAGAAGAAAACAAATATGCATGGAAACTTGGATACTGACAAGGCTAGTGTGTATAAAAAGGCTAGTGGGAGTGTAATCACATTCCTAGTATTGTATGTTGATGACATAATACTATATGGAAAACACATTCCAACCATGGAAGGTGTTAAAACCTGGCTTGGAAATTGTTTTTCCATAAAAGATCTCGGTGAAACCGCCTATATTTTGGGAATAAAGATCTATAGGGATAGATCGAGGTGGTTGATAGGTTTAAACCAAAGTGCATATATTGATAAGATTTTGAAAAGGTTCAAGATGGTAAACTCTAAGAAAGGTATAGTACCTATTCAAAGAGGGACAATATTGAGTGCATCTCAATGTCCAAGCTCAAAGGATGAGCAAGATCGCATGAGGACATCCCATATGCGTCTGCTATAGGATCCATCATGTATGCGATGATATGCACTAGACTGGACATGTCATGCGCGTTAAGCATGACAAGTAGATATCAGCAGAATCCATGTAACACCCATTGGATGGCTGTTGAAAGTATATTGGAATACCTTAGGAGGACTAAGGATATGTTTCTAATATACGGATCTGATGAAGAGGAACTAGTTGTAAAGGGTTACACGAATGCTAGTTTCGAAACTAATCGAGATAATCCTCGATCACAATCGGGTTACGTCTCCATTATGAATAGGGTAGCATTGTCCACTACAGAATTCGAATACATAGCCGCCTCATTAGCAGCTTTGGAAGCTGCATGAATAAAAGGTTTATAGCCAATCTAAGGGTGGTCTCTACCATTCAAGACCCCTTAGAAATTTTTTGTGATAACGAGGGTGTGATTGCTCAAATCAAGGAACCCCGTGCACATCAAAAGATTAGGCACAATGAGCGGAGATTCAACTACATAAGGGATGAAGTTGAAAAGGGAAAGATATGTATTCGCAAAGTTCACTTTGATCAAAACATTGCGGATCCACTCATGAAGCTCCTTGAAAGGGCAAAGCATGAAAGTCATACCTATGCCTTAGGACTTCAATATTCTAGTGATTGGACTTGATCAAATTTTGTATTTGAATATGTGGAACTCTTTATTATTTGAGTAAAATTATTTGGTTATAATGTCTCAATTAATGTTCCGATTTAGCATGTTTAATCCATGAGTAAATTATTTACTCTAAATGTCCGTAGTCGTTCATACTTGTGGGAACAAGTATGAGGGTAAGACTATTATGAACTTGGATTGGTTGATATTCATAAGGATAAATATAGAGCAATGGGTTGCTACCAAGGTTCATAGATATTTGTGGGATACAAATATTGGACTAACCCGCATCTCAAATTTTACTACATGGAATCTTATCGATTGATCATAAGTAAATTTGAGTAAAGGCGAATATCATTTGGTATCCTCCGACCTGAGATACATATTGGGTTTTGATATTCACCAAGTTTTATACCTTGAGTTAGTTCTTCACTGATATGAAATAATTGTCAGTACATAAGGCTATGTTTAGGTATGACATAAGGTGATTGTGAGAAACGTATGTGGTCAAGATGGGATTTGTTCCTCTTATTCGTTGAGAGTATGATGTCTAAGGCCTGATTAAGTTAAATCAACAAGGAATGATCATTCTGTGTCCTTGGATTTAACATGACATCTGTAATAAAAGGATAGATGATTGATTCACCTAAATCATTTCAAGTAGGGTACTTGAAAGGGATGATGTTATTGAATGGCCATAAGTCATGCGTATTAAGGGTAGTAAACCGTTGTTAGGCGTTATTTACTGCTTGCATCAATCTTCTATGAATCTTGGGCAAGTGGGAGATTGTAGGATTCTATGTGCCCAAGACACTTAGAATATTGATGTGGTTAGTACGTTATGATCCAAGTCGGGTTATACCCAATAACAAGCTTAGCAAACACCAATTAATATTTAATTGATGATATGATCATGCAATTAAATATTTACACCAAATTAGAAAATGGGTTTTCTAAATAAGTTGCATATGAGATGGAACAATTTATTTGGATATTTGTTCAATAATATTATTTGAAGTGTTATTAAATTAGTTGTATAACACCAAATAATAATGAGAGTATACTACTTAAACAATTAAATGGTTAATTGTTATAAGACTAGACATGTGTGTATGTGTATGTTTTAATTAAAAGGCAAAAGAAAACCACCTTTGTTTTCTTCTTCAAAACCGTCCCATTGAGGTCTTGCATGTGGGAGACACACATGCAAAGATTCCACAACATTTGCCTTAAAAGCACACACCCACTAACTTGGTCTTTGATAGCTTTCTCTCTATTCAATCCCATAAGCATGCAAGACACAAAAAAATTCTTCTTCCTCTCTCTCTAAGTTACGGAACTCAGCAGCAGAATTAGAGGTTTTTGAAGAACATTTTGTGTTCATCTTGGTGATATCTTCACATACATGCAAACAAGAAACAATTTCAGCTCTATCTCTCTCTCATCTTACGGTTTTTCAGCAGCCTTTTAAGAGAGTGATGAGAGCTGATTTTGAGCAGTGTTTTTCATGTTCTTGGTGTGAAGTTCTTGCATTCCATGATGATGATTCTCATTTGCATGGAACACAACAAAAGAGATCCTCCTCTTCTCTCTAAGAGCTACGAATTTTCAGCAAGAAAAAGAGGGTTTTTCTGCAGAAAATTAGAGGGTTTTCATGTTGTTCTTGGTGTATTCTACCTAACAAGAAGGTGTGTTTGCAAGGAGCTTGGGGTATAGACACTTGAGGACCTCTACACTTGAGTTCTTGGCCATTTCAAACATCCAAAAGCTTTCATCTTGGTCGACTTTTCTGCTGGAGAAAGGTAGCAAATCACAGCTTCATATAGCTGTGATTTTATGTACATTTGTGTATGTTCATAGCTTGTCCATTCACATATTTAAGATCCTATTGTTTTGGGTTTTGTTTTCCATCTCAAAACTACATTTAGAACACAAAATTTTCAGATTATAAACTTGTTATAATCCTTAACATCCGCTGCGTTTTCTGAAAGTTTAAAAGGTTAAACTATGTTTTAGTGTTCTAACAAACCCAACAACTAATTAGTGACAAAACTTAATTAATGATAATTAATTGATTGTAGTCATAAATCAGTCAATCCTTTTAATGATAATTAATTTTCAAATCAAGGATTTTATTTATTTATTTGTTCAATTTAATTTGAACAATTAATAAATATCAATCAATAACCCGGATCTACTATTCAATAAATGTGAATATAGATCTAATTTAACCGAGCAATGAAACAATGCTCGCTGAAAGACAAATCACTACTTTAATGTTTTAAGAAAATCGATTCACACTAAAACGATTTGCTCAAAAATAGTAGATCTAATCAGCAAAAACTGATAAATCTAATGAAACAAGCAAACAATTAAACAATTCTAACACCGATAGATCAATCGATCTAAATCAATGAGCACTTGGCTCTGATACCACCTGTGAATCCAAGGATCGCAATCAGGAATTATCAGTGTTGGAATGGAATCGAGTTAATGATTGCGGAATGTTCATTAACCATTGATTAATTGTTTTGTTTTATTAATAAATAAATATCAAGCACAATAAATATTGATTATGATGAACATAATGATATCAACACAATAATTAAACAAACAAGATTGGATTCAAAAGTATTTCATTAAAACTGATTAATGATTACAGATGAATAAGCAATGAATGTTATAAACAATGAATGCTTCAAACGTGTTGATGTTGATGATGTATTGATGTGATGGCTGCTAGGGTTTGTGATGTTTGATTGTGTGAATCGATGTGATGTTTTGTGTTTGCCATCGTATTGCTCTTGTGTTCTCTCTATTTTGATGTGAAACCTAGGACTCATATTTACAGACAATATGATTCTGTTAAGGAAACACCAGATCTCTTGGGATTTGAAATTGTCTTGATGACTTTGTCTTCTTCTTCTTCATGTTCAACAGCAGTCTCATCATCATTGACATCAGTAGGGGCTACACTTGCTGAGCTTGAGCTGGACTCAACAGCTTGATCTGCCTGCTCTTGATGTTGTTTTAGTTGTAGTTGTTGATGAAGATCAGTGGTTGGTGAAGCTGGTTCAGTTTGATTAGACAAGCTTGGTTTTTGAGAGTTGGTGATTGAGAGTGGGATAGTGCTAGCTTGAGAAACCAACTCAGTCTCATCAGTGTTGGTGATTGAGAGTGGGATGGTGCTAGCTTGAGATACCAACTCAGTCTTACCAGAGTGAACTGAGTTTTGAGACTAAGTGTCAGGGACAGGCTTAGTATGAACACTCTCAGGATATTGATGTTGAGAAGTTTCAGGTTGTTAAGCGTTAGTTGATTGAGTGAGAATTGGAGAGATTGGCTGGGTGTTTTGACTAGTTTATTAGGATTGTGGTCATTGATAATGTTGAATAGGTGAGATGGGCAGAGTGTTTATACTGGCTGGAGATTGATGTTGTTGAATGGGTGATTGATGGAGTGAATGTGGGGCTTGCACAGAGTCAGCTGACGAATTCTCTTGCAGGTCTACCCAAACCAGTTCTTGTGGGATGTTGGCATTAGCATCCACCACATGAGCAAACATTGGCATGTCTTCCCCTTGGTATGTACCGCTGATCTTGTTCAGCACAGATCTACCTAAATGTGCTTGCACAAACACATCACCATCTCTTTCTATCCCAGGCAGCTCAGCATTAATGATCAGTTGTAGGAACCTTGGGAACATATACATCTTATCATCCTTCTGTACTCTTATTTGGTCACACAGATAGTTAAAGATGTACTTTGAGTAGTTGTATGTCCTACCCTCAAAGATCCCTATTATTCCAGAAGAGATGTGCCTTGAGAATCTATCCAATCTGGATTTCCTGTTTGAGATACACTTAAGGTAAGTGTGACATAGGAACCGGTAAGGTTTGCACAATCTCTCCTTCTTGATCTCTCCTTTTTCAAAGTCACCATCATAACCCATCAGATAAAATATCTTCTCAATATATTCATGTTCAAAGATGTTTGGGTGGCCTATTTCCTGATCTCCCAACTCTAGTACCCTTTTGATGGTCTGTTCATCTATTCTTAAGTGTTCATTCCTAATTTCAGCATTAATCACTTCAGTTTCTCCTACGTTATCTGTTCTAGCCGAGTTCAAAAATCAACTACGTGTGACTGTACGATCACTGGATTCGCCGTCGGTTCATAGAAAATCTTGATCATCGCAAGAATCATGATGTCCCGACACCCTTGATGCATCTCTCTGCAAACCTATTTGACATCTGTACATAAAAGTGATGAAGATTAGGTTAGTATCAATGTTACAGACATACGAATACGAACAGTTTTAATGATAACCAGAATCAAACAGTTCATTATTGATAATTATGACATGTTTTACCTTTAAAACACTGATCTGAGATCAAGATTATGTGTTTGTTTGAGGTTTTGATTTGGTAATTTTGAATGTTTGTGAGAGGGGGAAAAAGGTTTGTTAAGTGCGCTTTTCTAGGTCTGAAAAGTGCTCTGAAAAAGTGAATAATGAACATTTAGGTCAAAAACATCATTTATATTCACTCGGACACATTAATTTCATTTATTTAATGAAGAGGGTCTGACTTCCCTTTTACCCTTCCGTGGAATTTAATTATTTTGCATATTTTTGTTCTTCCGCAGGACATCTACGGATGCATAACATTTGCAGATGCATAACATCTGCGGATGCTTAACCATCAAGAACTGAGATACAATTTGAAGTATAAGTTGATTATCCATAGATTACCACTCTATGAATATAGATTATACTTTTAAAATATTAACACATCCGTAGTTTACCAATTCTACGGATGGTCATATACTTTTTTTGGTTAAGTTTCGCACTATAGCTTCTGTTGATGCCAAAATTGCACTGTAGCTTCTACTGATGCTGAAATTGTACTGTAGCTTCTGCTGATGCTTAGAATGCACTATTTGAAACTTCTTTTAATTGTATGGTTCTAATCAAGTGATAGACCCATTTATTGCTCTCGGACCTTGTTGACTTTGTTTTCATGACAATTGTGCACAAGACCATTTATTGCTTTTGGACCTTGTTGACTTTGTTTTCATGACAATTGTGCATAAGAAGGTTTATATTTTGAAAAACTTCATATATCATGCAGCCTAGTTAGTGCTCAAGTTCCAATTCCTTCTTAGTTGGTTGATTAAAATTCAGATTTTATTGTTTTCATGCATTAACTACTCCCCCTAAATTTGTGATTAATGATAAGATGTTGCATTCATCATAAATTTATGTAGAAGAAAAGCATGAAAGACATATGACAGTCCAAAAGTTATGAAACCTACTAAGGTAAAAGAAATAAAACAAAAATAAAGAACTAGTATGTACATGCACTAAGTTTCCAATTTTAGAGGTTGGTATGATCCACCAAAGTTACTCATTTTTAGTTAAAGTCTAAGAATTTAACTATAATAGAGTTTCTCTTAAATAATGAACTAATTAGTGATAAAACTTAATTAATGAAAATTAAGTGATTGTGGTCATAAATCAGTCAATCCTTTTAATGATAATTAATTATCAAATCAAGGATTTTGTTTATTTATTTGTTCAATTTAATTTGAACAATTAATAAATATCAGTCAATAACCCAGATCTACTATCCAATAAATGTGAATATAGATCTAAGTTAACCGAGCAATGAAACAGTGCTCGCTGAAAGACAAATCACTACTTTAATGTTTTAAGGAAAATCGATTCACACTAAAACGATTTGCTCAAAAACAATAGATCTAATCAGCAAAAACTGATAAATCTAATAAAACAAGCAAACAATTAAACAATTCTAATACCGATAGATCAATCGATCTAAATCAAAAGCACTTGGCTCTGATACCACTTGTGAATCCAAGGATCGCAATCAGGAATTATCAGTGCTAGAATGTAATCGAGTTAATGATTGCGGTATGATCAATAACCGTTGATGTAAGGCCCCATTCCTGGGCACCTCACAGTTGGTCATTTATTGCACATAAACAAATTGATATACATTTCATTAAATATATAGCGGAATTATGTGAGCAAAAACCATTCTCTATTAGTTAAAAAGATACTGTTAAGCAATACAACAATGTTAAAGTTACAAAAGATTGTTTAATTGCATTACAAAACAACAATATCATGACTTCAGAATGGATGTCAGACTTTCCCTGCCGAGTAGCTCACCCTCGTGTCATCCTCAGCAATAATTACCTGCCAACTGAAAATGTATAAAAATCAGCGTTGCTGAGTGAGTTCTAGTTTTGTAAGTATTAAATATCTTATGTAATGTGTATATATGAAAATACTCTTTTTGTAAAAATACATCTCTTACTCTTGTAGAGGGCGGGCCTTGGCGCAGCGGTAAAAGCTGTTCCTAAGGGACCGAAGGTCTCAGGTTCGATCCGTGGAAACGGCCTCCCCACAAAATGTGGAGGAAAGACCGCGTACATCTTCCCTTAAATGGGACGGACCCTCCCTGGACCCTGCGAAAACGCGGGAGCTCTTTGCAGCACCAGGTACGCCCATCTCTTACTCTTGTACGTGAGCACACGTTAACTATACAATAAGGTAATGCTTTCTTTCTTTACTGTATGCCTTGTTCATTATGTACTCTTCTAACTTTATCTTTCACTGTCTATGTGGACCAAGGAGCAATAGCCTAAACTATGTGTGCGGAGAAAACTGGTGCTGGGCCCATCTACAGTCTATAGTCTGAATTACTGTATACAAGGCCGGTCCAGTCACCTAGGGCATGCTACAAAGGTCCGCCAATCTCAATTGATTGGCCCCGTGAGCATTAGGGGTAGCTAACCCGCATCACAGTTGAGCTAACGACAACATGGTCGTGCACCTCCTATAAACTTACAAGACTTGTTAACTCTTTAATTAAGTTCCACTTCTCTTTATCATTACTCTTTTACTTTGTTTAAGATAATACTTGCATTTATGATCATATGCACACCACATAGGTCACACAATAATAATTACTATGATCATAGAAACAACTCACAATATGCAAATATAATAACAATTAAAAACCCTAAGTCAAATTTAGGTCAACCCCTAATGATTCTGTTCTGCTCAAAATTGCAGAAAATACTCTAAGTGTTCTAGACGCATGGGCACTATGCAGGGCCCACGTAGACTCGGACCCCTTTCTGTGCCTCCACTGTACACGCACAAGAGGAACCACTTTATTTCTTAACCTCTTCTCCTTACGATCAATGATTGCCACTGGTTGCTCTACGTAATTGAGCCGTTCATCCACTTTGATGTCCTCCAGTGGTACAACCATATCTTCGTCTGCTACACACTTCCGTAGATGAGATACATGGAATGTCGGGTGAATTCCACTTAACTCATCGGGGTAGTTCTAACCTGTAGGCCACCTCTCCTACTTGAGCAATGATTCGGAAAGGTCCTATATACCTGGGGCTCAACTTGCCCCACTTTCTAAACCGAATGATATCTTTCCAGGGTGAGACTTTTAACATAGCCCTATCACCCACCTGGAACTCAATCGGTCTACGCCGCTTATCGGCATACGACTTTTGCCTATCTTTGGCTGCCTTCATAAAGGCTTTGATCTTTCGAGCTTCTCCGTCGTAGCCTCAATCACTTCCATACTCCCCAACTCTTTTTGACCAACATCACCCCAGCAAACGGGTGTCCTACATCTCCTACCGTATAGCATCTCGTATGGTGGCATGCCAATGTTGGCATGATAACTGTTGTACGAGAACTCTGCTAACGGCAGATGGTCATCCCAACTTCCTCCAAAATCGATCACGCACGCTCGAAGCATGTCCTCGAGTGTCTGGTCATAATTAGCTAATAGGCCTTCACCCGAATTGGCTCGGGTCTCTCCTTTCAGCTAAGGGCATCTGCCACCACGTTGGCCTTGCCAGGATGGTAATGGATCTCGCAATCATAATCCTTTATGAGCTCCAACCATCGTCTCTGCCTCATATTTAAGTCTTTCTGCTCGAAGAAGTACTTCAAGCTTTTGTGGTCAGTGAAGATTGTGCACTTCGTCCCGTATAAGTAGTGCCGCCAAATCTTCAACGCGAAAACCACCGCAGCTAGTTCTAGATCGTGCGTGGGATAGTTGACTTTGTGGGTTTTCAGCTGTCGGGATGCATAAGCTAATACCCTTCCGCGTTGCATCAGTACGCAACCTAGCCCAGAATAAGAAGCATCCGAATATACCACTAAGTTTTCACTACCCTCAGGTAATGTCAAGACGGGAGCTTGTGTTAATCTCGTCTTCAACTCCTCAAAAGCACACTCCTGTTCTTGACCCCACACGAACTTCACATCCTTACGAGTCAATTTGGTCAAAGGTGAGGCTATCTTGGAGAAGTCTTGAATAAATCTCCTGTAGTAGCCCGCCAACCCCAAGAAGCTACGAATCTCGGATGGCGTCTTTGGTGACTTCCATTGCATCATCACCTCAACCATTGTCGGGTCTACCATTATCCCTTCCGCATTAACAACATGACCCGAAAATTGAACCTCGCGCAACCAGAAAGCACACTTGGAGAATTTGGCATACAACTTCTCTCTCCTAAGTATCTCCAACACTTCGCGTATATGGCCGGCATGTTCTTCCTTACTCTTAGAATAAATCAGGATATCATCAATAAATACTATCACTGATTTATCTAGAATTGGTTGACATACTCGGTTCATCAAGTCCATAAAAGCAGCTGGTGTGTTAGTTAAACCAAAAGACATAACGAGAAACTCGTAGTGTCCATAACGTGTGTGAAAGGCTGTTTTAGGGATATCTTGCTCCTTCACCTTCAACTGATGGTAGCCAGATCGAAGATCTATCCTCGAGAACCAACTGGCACCTTGAAGCTGATCGAACAAGTCATCAATCCTCGGTAATGGATACCGATTCTTCACCGTCAACTTGTTCAATTCACAGTAGTCAATACACATCCTCATGCTACCGTCCTTCTTCTTTACAAACAAGACCGGAGCACCCCAAGGAGAGATACTCGGTCTGATAAAACCCTTATCATGCAACTCCTGCAGTTGCTCCATTAGCTTCTTCATCTCAGTCAGAGCCAACCGATACGGTGCCTTAGCGACAGGCTGAGCACTGGGTATCAAGTCGATTTGGAACTCGATTTCGCGATTCGGTGGCACGACGGGTAAATCTTCCGGGAATACATCCGGAAAGTCACACACAACCGGTGCATCAGATAGTTGTGGTGTTGACGTGTCTACATCCTTCATGTAGGCCAAATAGGCACTATATCCGCGTCTCATGCATTTTCCCACCAATGTCATCGAAATCACCCTTGGACTCGTAGTAACGCGGTCTCCATACACCGTCACTAAACTTCCATCGGGCGCAATTAGCCGAATCATCTTCTTGCGACATACGATATTTGCTTCATAGGTTGCTAACCAATCCATCCCTAGTACTACATCAAATCCTCCTAGGGCATCACATGTAATTTAGCAGCAAACCTATGACCTTCTAATTCTATGGAACAGTCCTCTATCACCTCAGTAACTCTAGTGGACTTATCGATAGCAGTTTCTACATCAAAAGGCTCACTAATACTCCTACTGCTAGCAGACAACTTAGCATAGAAGTTAGTAGAAATAGAACTCCTACTGGCACCAGAATCAAACAATAAAGAGGCATAAGTTTGATTTACTAGAAACATACCTGACACGACATCGGGATCCACTCTGGCTTCTTCCCAGGTCATGGTGTAAGCTCTAGCACTTGCCCTCTGCCCTTCTTCCTCCGGCTTCTTCCTCGCCCCAGAGCTCTCCGCCCTCGGCTTCTTGCAGTCTTTGGTCACATGGCCCTCCCTGCCACAGTTATAACTCAGCACCCTATAGAGTCTAGCGATGTGGTCAGGCTTGCCACACCTGAAGCATACATTCAACCCCATTCTACACTCTCCGGTATGCTCCCTTCCACATTTGCCACATTTCTTCAACCCTAAGCTTGACGACACCCTACGGTCATCCACCTTCATCCTCTTGTGGTTTGGAGTGAAACCATAACGTCCAAACCTCTTCCTACTCCAGCTTTTGTCACCACCACCCGTCCTCTTCACCTCTACCACTGTCTCCTCCCTTTCATCATACAGTCTGCCCGCCAAGTCCACCACCGATCGAAAGGTGCCTGGCCGAGCAGCGATCAGATGCCTGCGAATATCAGCCGGTAGTCCCTGGATGTACCTCTTGATCTTCCTTGACACCGGCATTACCTGATCCAGTACCAGCCTCGCTATTTCGTTGAATTTGGTAGTGTACTGCTGGTGGGTCATGGTTCCTGCCTCCAGTTGCAGGAACTCCCTCTCGATCCTGTCGAGTTCCCGGTGAGGACAAAATTCCTCGATCACTAGCTGTTTCAGCTCCTTTCATCGCATCTTCCCGATGGCCCTGGCACCCTCAGCTTGGACAATCTTGGACAATGTTGTCCCACTAACACAACGCTGAGTCAACAAAGGAGTGAGTTGCAAACTTCACCTTCTGGTCTTCACGACACTCACTGATTTCCAACACCGCCTCCATTTCTCTTACCCAGCGGTGAGCGGCAGCAGCATTGTCATTGCCATCAAAAGTCGGGGGCTTGCACCTTTGGAATGCCCGTAACTGCACCCCTTGGTCGTCACCCCTACTACATCATCTTCCTCTTCTTCAGACAATACAGTCTCAGGCTCTGGGCGTTCCTCCTCCCCTCTGCTCTCCTTTCCCGTTGATCTCTTCCTATTCTCCTTTTCCTTTCTCTCCTCGCTTCTCACCGCCCTAATGACTTCAGTCACCACAGATGGTAAAACTGTCTGCATGACCTGGTGCACCTCATCCGCAATCGCCTCCCTAGCTGAGGCGTTCAGGCTGGCATTCTCATTCTCCTCACTTCGGCCATGAATCTCAGGGTTCTCACGAGCCGTCTCAGGAACCTTAGCACTACTCCTAGTCACACGTGGCCGACCTCTGCCTCTTGAAGCCTTGGAGGACTTCTGTCTAGCCATTTCCTCGATGCTATAAGATTCAAACACTAACACAGTCATTCAAGGTAATAACTCAGTTTATGTCAAGTATAGTAAGTCTCTAATGACAGTGGCCAGTTGTGATTAACCACTTACTTTACTCTTCACACCCCAAGCATTTCCTATCCTGACTACATCAGTATCTAAATCTACTAAGAACACATAAATCAAATAGCACACGCACATAATACTGGTTAACGTTTATAAAAGACATACCTGATGGCACGTAGCTACTCGGGCTGACATCCCTCTAACTGTCCCATATTCAGTTTAGGTTTTTATTTTGAAAATATTTTACCCAATTCACTTAAACTATGGCTCTGATACCAACTTGTATGCCCCCGTTCCCGGGTACCTCACAGTTGGTCATTTATTGCACATAAACAAATGATATACATTTCATTAAATATATAGCGGAATTATGTGAGCAAAAACCATTCTCTATTAGTTAAAAAGATACTGCTGTTAAGCAATACAACAATGTTAAAGTAACAAAAGATTGTTTAATTGCATTACAAAACAATAATATCATGACTTCAAAATGGATGTCAGACTTTTCCTGCCGAGTAGCTTCACCCTCGTGCCATCCTCAGCAATAATTACCTGCCAACTAAAAATGTATAAAAGTCAGCGTTGCTGAGTGAGTTCTAGTTTTGTAAGTATTAAAAATATCTTGTGTAATGTGTATATATGAAAATACTCTTTTTATAAAAATACATCTCTTACTCTTGTACGTGAGCACACGTTAACTATACAACAAGGTAATGCTTTCTTTCTTTACTGTATGCCTTGTTCATTATGTACTCTTTTAACTTTATCTTTCACTGTCTATGTGGACCAAGGAGCAATACCCTAAACTATGTGCGCGGAGAAAACTGGTACTGGGCCCCTCTATAGTCTATAGTCTGAATTACTGTATACAAGGTCGGCCCAGTCACCTAGGGCATGCTACAAAGGTCCGCCAATCTCAATTGATTGGCCCCGTGAGCATTAGGGGTAGCTAACCCGTATCACAGTTGAGCTAATGACAACATGGTCGTGCACCTCCTATAAGTTTGCAAGACTTGTTAACTCTTAATTAAGTTCCACTTCTCTTTATCATTACTCTTTCACTTTGTTTAAGATAATACTTGCATTTATGATCATATGCACACCACATAGGTCACACAATAATAATTACTATGATCATAGAAACAACTCATAATATGCAAATATAATAACAATTAAAAACCCTAAGTCAAACTTGGGTCAAACCCTAATGATTCTGTTCTGCTCAAAATTTCAGAAAATACTCTAAGTGTTCTAGACGCATGAGCACTATGCAGGCACATGAGGCCTGTTCAGACGCATGGGCACTATTTAGGCGTTTCAACACTTTGACGTTTAGGGAATCCCAGACGCATGGGCACTATTCAGCCGTTTCAATATTTAGACGTTTGGGGAATCCCAGACGCATGTGTACTATTCAGACGGTTGGGCTTGCACAGAATTTTCTAAGGCTTTTCTAGACGTTGGGGTACTGTTCGGGCGGTTGGGCCCTGTTTAGCCATTTGGGCCTACTTAAAACTTTCTAAGGCAATTCTAGACGGTTAGGGGTATTGTTTAGGCGGTTGAACAACCTGTTTAACATGTTCTTAATATATTACAAATCCCAATCGTTTTCCTTACATGTTCCAGGCCTAATAACACTATTCTAAATAGAACTAACATATAACAACCATACAACATTATCATACACACATAGATACATACGGGTGTTCAACATGAACTTTTGTAAAAATAGTTTTGCACACATCTCAGCCCCAAAATGTTTTAAACAAGTAAAATACGGGGTCTAGAAACTCACCTTAGTTGTTTTCGAACTTAAACTCTTCTCTTGAACTTTCTCAGACGTTTCTAGCACCTAGAACCCACACACATATACAACCCGAACACACAATCACATTTATAGGCACATAAATGAAACTAGAAACATCTAAAATACCATAAATCTGAGAATTCTTACCAAAAACTTCAAACTTTCCTTCTTCTTCTACAAACCTCCGAGAATTCTCTGTTGTTTTCTCTCTCTAAAAATATCCGAATGTGTGTGTGAATAAGCAGCATGGGCGGCCATGTTGCTTTATTCACCAACTTTCAAACCTTTTGTCCTTTTGGACACTTTTAGCCCTTTAACTTGGGTTTTATTGCTTTTCCTTTTTCCTTTACTTTTATTCTTTCTTCATATCTAAAAAAATAAACGGGTATTACAGTTGATTAATTGTTTTGTTTTATTAATAAATAAATATCAAGCACAATAAATATTGATTATGACGAACACAATGATATCAACGCAATAATTAAACAAACAAGATTGGATTCAAAAGTATTTCATTAAAACTGATTAATGATTACAGATGAATAAGCAATGAATGTTATAAACAACGAATGCTTCAAACGTGTTGATGTTGATGATGTATTGATATGACGGCTGCTAGGGTTTGTGATGTTTGATTGTGTGAATCGATGTGATGTTTTGTGTTTGTCGTCGTATTGCTCTTGTGTGGTCTCTATTTTGATGTGAAACCTAGGACTCATATTTATAGACAATATGATTCTGTTAAGGAAACACGGATCTCTTAGGATTCGAAATTGTCTTGTTGACTTGTTGACTTGTAACACTTGTAAATGTAATTCCAAGTGTTTGGTCTTCTGCAGCTACTTTTGTCTTCCGCAACTACTTTTTTCTTCCGCAGCTACTTTTGTCTTCCGCCGGAATCTTGTTCTTCCGAAGGTAGTTTGTTCTTCCGAAGGAGTCTTCACTTATGTTTGATCAGTGAATACAGATGTTCATCCGTAGAAGATCTTCGGACGCTTGTCTTGTAAGAAACATATCTACGGAAGAACAAAGATGTTCATCTGTAGATGTTTCTTACACTTGGTCAGTTTCACAGATCGACCAAGTAAAATACTTTTACTTGCTATCATACACAAATCAACACACATATGGTTAACCTATATACATAATGCATACATCAAAATAATGAATTACAATCATTCATTACAAGTATTGATTAAAGTTCTAAGCCTATATAAGATGATCTAGACCTATTGTTCCTAGATCTAACACTGTGGCATAGTCTGGGTCATTGGTACGACCTTCTCTCTAAAGATGGTAATCTTTTCATCTTTGAGCTGGCCCCATCTGATCGTAGGTCTAATTCTCTTGGTTGGTTCGACAATTGCTCTCTTCATGCGTATATCCGCCACCAACATATGATGTTGAGTCACTACTGTCTCGCCCGGGATTACCTTACAGTCCTTCCACGAGCTACGGTCTTCTACTCTCATCAGCAAATAGTCTATCTGCGTGTGTTTCCCGCCGTTGCTAAACGTGATTATATGCGAGTCTTTTTTCTTGAAAAATGAATTTATAACGCCTAGGTCATGCGCTAATGCAAAGTCAAGAAGCTCATTGCCGCCGTCATTCCTAAGACCATACCCAAAGCCTCCATGTACCAAAGGGAAGTGATCATTATCCTTACCAATATGCCCATTAAAATCTCCTCCTATGTATATTTTTCTTCTCAAGGTTTGTCTCTCCTATAACTTGATCTAAACTCTCACAGAACTTCTTTCTTTCCGCTTCCCCTAATCCAACCTGTGGTGCATACGCACTAACTACTGCCACTACTTCATCCCCAATTACTATTCTTAACAGCATAAGTTTATTATCATATCTTCTCACCTCCACTACATTATCTTGAAGTTCTTTAGCAACTAGGAAACACAAACTAGTATGATTAAAATTAAATATTATACACAATATGTCACGGTTAAATCAAATCGTGACATATACATCACCAAAACCCTAAAAACCAAACTCTTAAAAAACGAAACACCCCCGTTACACCCCATTGCACCCCTTGCATCCCATTGCACCCCATTGCACCCCATTGCACCCCATTGCACCCCATTGCACCCCATTGCACCCCATTGCACCCCATTGCACCCATTGCACCCCATTACACCCTAATGATTACACCCTAATGATTACACCCAATGATTACACCCAATGATTACACCCCAATGATTACACCCCAATAATTAACCCGATCCCAAGAAATTCTGAATCATATTTGTCATGGTTAGTTCTCACCGCGATAGTTAGCATCTACATCCGACCTAACGGTCACGGTGAATCCGAATCGTGATGGTTAGAACGGGTCTATTCAAATTCGTGGGGTGTGTCAAGAATTTGCCAAAAGAATACATCTAGGAATCAACTATTCTAGGGGTTTTACCAAAACCTAGCGGAGGAAACCCAAGACCAAAAAATTTTCAGGTGGCGAATTATTATCTCCACTCAATCCAATCTGTTACTGCATTATCTACAGATCCCCTTTGTATCAAGCGAGAACAGCAGTAAGCTGCAGAATGCAATATCTCCAGAGAAAACTAACCACTAACAGGTCTTCATTCAAGCTAGTCAATCAAGTTCGTACCTTTGTAATCCCTTCAATATTGCTTGTTTCTCAACATTCATGATTGTTTGAAGATTGGATCATAGCCTACTGCTTGACTTTTTCTCTATTTCTTTCGTTTTCATGTAAAGATGCTTTGATGGAATAACTTATAATCAGTTCTTGCTGAACTATCTGACCATTTTCTTAACTTTTAGTCACACATGTTAATAGTTACAGTTAGAATCTGCTCAATGCTACATTAGCTGTAAATCAAGCACTTCTGAAGAGTATCACATGTTTGCGTCTTGCTGAATGCATAAACTGTGTTTAAAACTTATAAATTCTTTTTCATATTCATAGTCATATGGCTTTCATTTGTAGGTCCTACGCCGGCATTTTTATTCTTCAGGCAAGTTCTTTGATGCTGGACAGCCAACCCCAACTACCCATCCACAGGTATATTGGACGGGATAATTTACTGTCCTAAAGTTTTTTTATTAATTTTTTTTCTATTCACATCTACTAGCGTTATACGTTGTTTTCATGAGCAATCAGTAATTGCCTACGTAATCTTTCGTTTTGTGTGACAATATTGGTAGTTGCTAAAAGAAGGTGAAATTACACCTGGGGTCACATGTGATGAATATATATCAAGGAGGAAAAGATTATTGGAATTTCTTCCAGAACAGAGTGTGGCTATTGTTGCAGCTGCTCCTGTAAAGATGATGACTGATGTTGTTCCATACACTTTTCGCCAAGATGCTGATTATCTTTATATTACTGGATGTCAACAGCCTGGTGGGGTAGCTGTATTGGGTCACGATTTTGGTTTGTGCATGTTCATGCCTGAACCTTCCCCTCATGTATGCCTGAATCATCACTGTTATCAAAAATTACAAATCTCTAGTGGCTTAATAATTTCTGAAATGAATTCTAGGATATTACTTGGCAAGGACAGATTGCTGGAGTTGATGTTGCTACGGAATATTTCAAGGCTAATCAGTCATTTCCTATCAGCCAATTACATAAGGTAAGTGTTATACAACTTTTTTCTATGTTCATCTATCTTTTACTTATCATCATCTCTCCTTCAAATATACACATATTTTAGTATATATTTGAAGTGCATTTTATGATAACAAATGCTCTAATGTGGTGCTATTTCTTCTCCATGGCAAAATGTATAAGGATAATCAGATTTTTGGATCCATACCAAAGAGAGAAATACCCTTGAATTCACCAAGAATGTGAATCTGATAAAAGTAAGAAATGATTAAAACATTAGGCTCAAAAGAACATTTGACAGAAAAAGCCTTTTTCTTTAGGTAACTTTCGAGGAAGCGTTGTTTTGTCAGTTGAAGATTTTGGATGCTTCATCTTTTTGCAAGACTGTTTTGGCCTGTGATGTTCAGCATTTATAAACTTGATATTCTCCTCAAGTATTATGTTTTGTTTTTTAGTGGTATGGTACTGATTTCAGTTATTAGTTGTTGGTTTGTATAAGTGATAATAAGGACCAGATTTTGGAAAAGCAGAAAATACCTAATACAAGGCAAGGTATTATAATCTTAATACAAAGCAAGGGCCGAGGAGTATAAGCTTCTGCCTATAAATAGTTTGGATTTTATGTGAATTGCATTTTAGGTAACCTAAAGACTTGGAAGAACGAGGAGATACTGTCTGTTTTTTTTAATCATAACAGGAGTAGTGATATTATGTCAAAAGGGAATAGTGTTAGAATGTATATGACAATATTTCTTAGTATTTATCAGAAAAAGTTTTAGGAGTGTTTTTTCGCTTTTATTATCTTATATCTTTTCTATATTAATAGTTGTGCTTTAATATTAGTTTAGCCTTCTGTAGGCAGTTATCCCAAAATTCATGATTATATTGAATAGAATAGTGTGAGCTCGCTTTGGTTGTGTGATATGATCACCTTAGGTGAGGTGCTAGTTTTATTTTAGGTGCATAGTTTAGAGATTCCTGCATTTTATTAGTTTTAAAGCCTTAGCAATCTTTTTCTCTTTTAGTTAGTCCATATTTTGATGCAGGATCATCTAAAAGTTCGAATGTGAATATTTAATCAAATGAATTATCTTTTAGTTTATTTATTTAGTTTATGATTATCTGTAGTTGTTAGGATCTAGTATAAGTATTAGGGTTTGATAAACTTTATCATTAGTTTTTTGATTGAAATTAAATTATAAGAACCTTGTTCTTTGGCCGTTGGTTCTTTTTGAGACATTCGATTATCAATTGCTTATTGAGCCATTTGATAGACAACATACCAATTGAGGTGTGGAGGTGTCTAGGGGAAGGACTCCAATGGCTAACAGAGTTATTCAACACTATCTTCAAGACTGGGAAGATGCCGGATCAGTGGAGCAATAGCGCTATAGTTCCTTTATATAAGAAGAAAGGGGATGCTCAAGCTTGCATAAATTACAGGGGAATAAAGCTCCTGAGTCATACTATGAAACTTTGGGAAAGAGTTATCGACTCGAGGCTTCGAAGAGAAACTAAGGTAACGATAAATCAATTTGGATTTATGCCTGGGCGCTCTACAACGGAAGCCATACACATCATAAGGAGGGTAATGGAAAATATAGAGAAAAGAGGAAGGATCTCCATATGATCTTCGTCGACCTGGAAAAAGCCTATGGTAGTGTGCCACAAAAACTCATTTGGGAAAGTCTATGGGGTAGAAAGGTTTCAGAGAGATATATTACGTTAGTCAAAGATATGTATGAGGGGGCGAAAACGTGTGTACGCGCGCCGGTGGGTGACATATTTCTTTTCAGCAGAAGTGGGTCTCCACCAAGGATCTACATTAAGTCCATTTCTTTTCACGGTAGTTTTGGATGAGTTGTCCAAAACTATACAGGGGCCAGTTCCGTGGTGCATGTTATTTGCTGATGACATTGTGTTAATAGCAGAGAATAAAAGTACGCATAATGATAGGTTAGAAGAGTGGAGAACAGTATTAGAGCGCAAAGGTTTAAGGATAAGTCGCTAGAAAACGGAATACATGCATTGTAACTTCAGTGGGGTGAACGAAGATGACACCCAAATTAGTATTCTGGACTGGTGGTTCCACAAACGAGTAAATTCAAGTATCTTGGCTCCTATGTCCAGGAGGACGGAGAGATTCACAGTGATGTAGCCCGCCGTGTCCAAGCAGGATGGTGCACATGGAAAGCAGCGTCGGGGATTTTGTGTGACAAGAGGTTCCCAACAAAACTAAACGGAAAGTTCTATAGAATAGCAGTAAGACCTGCTATGTTATATGGAACGGATTGTTGGGCCATGAAGAAGTCACAAGGGCGGCAGATGGAGATCGCAAAGATGAGAATGCTGAGGTGGATGTGCGGTCACACAAGGATGGATCGGATAAGGAACGACGTGTTCCGACAGAGAGTAGGGGTGGCATGCATCACTAACAAAATTCGGGAGGGGAGATTGAGATGGTTTGGACAAACACAAACGAACGTAAACTAACACGCTATCGAACATTCACGAACGTAAATGAATGAACACAACCTCTGTTCATGTTTGTTTTGTTTAACAATGAACGTCGACTTTTCTATTTGACAACTATAGTCCTTGAATCCTATCATTTTTGCACCAACTTTCTTTTATTCATTTAAACTGAGATGTGGGGTGTTATAAGAAGTGAATTAGACTGGCACATGATAAATTGAATAACATGGTGTGTGTGAAATTCAAGTGTGCTTTGGAACATTCACATAGATTTGAGGGAGCCCCAATTGAATCGTGTTGGAAGACATTGACGAAAGCAATGAGTTGTTGATGGGGAACAAGGAATATGACGTTCATCATGATGATGATCCAGTTTTTGTTGGTGACGATTTAACATCGAATGACGTATGTAGAACTTTTGGGCAACGAATGATGACTCCAGGCTATGAAAAAGCAATAAAGGAAAACAATATGCTCTCACATTGTGCTTTTTTTAATTGTGTTTTTACCAAGTGTACATAGAAATAAAAATCTCACTAGAATAATTCGTATTTTTTGTATTATTACTTTTTGTATTTCATTTATTATTTATAAGTAGAAACCTAGAATCAAATCAGCAGAAACCCTAGAACGGGGTTTTCTTCTTCACATACGAATCACCTAGAATCAAATCAGTAGAAACCCTAGAACGGGGTTTTCTCCTTTACATACAAATCAAATCATACGCTTCCGGCGAAGCTTCCTCCGGCGGAGTTTCGATTTCTCTTCAGTAATCGACACCGGTGGAATTTCGGAGAAGCCTCCTCCGGCGAACTCGATCAGGTGACCATCGTTTGAATCAGGGTTGAGGTTTGAGCAAACGAAGGTGGCCTTCATTTTTTAAGGTTCAATTCTGTTGAGATCGTTTCATCTCTACATCTCTCATCTTTTTATTTTATTGAGTTTCTTTTTGATTTGATTTGATTGTGCGTCGCCTGTGTATTGTTGACCTTGTGTGAGTGACTGCTTTTAATTGGGCATTACTAGTGCTGCACTTCTATTTTATGGTGTTTTCCGTGAATTGTGGCTGTATTCTTGGACTTTGTCTAGTATTTTTTTGCTTACGGTGGGTTAGTGCGATAAAATAGATAGCAGGAGCCATTATGCTGCCCCGAGATCATGTTCGGTGACGAGAGGTGCAACTACAAGGAAAAAGGGTTATAGATTACGAGTGGCATCGTGGAATGTAGGAACCCTAACTAGTAAGTTATTAGAGTTAATTGATGTGGTGAAGAGACGCAGGGTTCATATAGCGTGTCTTCAGGAGACTAGATGGCGGGGTGGGAGAGCAAAAGAGTGCAATGGTTATAAACTATGGTATTCAAGGTCAGATGGAACAAAAAATGGAGTAGGTTTTCTAGTGGCTAAAGAACTTCAAGATAATGTAGTGGGGGTGAGAAGATACGATAATAGACTTATTGTTAAGAATAGTAATCGGGGATGAAGTAGTGGCAGTAGTTAGTGCGTATGCACCACATGTTGGATTAGGGGAAACGGAAAGAAAGAAGTTCTGGGAGAGTTTAGATCACGTTATGGGAGACATACCTAGAGAAGAAAAAATATGCATAGGAGGAGATTTTAATGGGTATATCGGTAAGGATAATGATCACTTCCCGTTGGTGCATGGAGGCTTTGGGTATGGTCTTAGGAATGATGGCAGTAAGGAGCTTCTTGACTTTGCATTAGCGCATGACCTAGGCATCATAAATTCGTTTTTTAAGAAAAGAGACTCACATCTAATCACGTTTAGCAGCGGCGGGAGACACACGCAAATAGACTATTTGCTGATGAGGGGAGAAGACCGTAGCTCGTGGAAGGACTGTAAGGCAATCCGGGAGAGACAGTAGTGACTCAACATCATATTTTGGTAGCGGATATACGCGTGAAGAGAGCAATTGTCCAACCAAGAGAATTAGACCTAAGATCAGATGGGGCCAGCTCAAAGACGAAAAGATTACCATCTTTAGAGATAAGGTCATACCAATGAGCCAGACTGGGCCACAGGAAGACGCAAACCAAAAGTGGGAGGCGATGGCAGCTAGAGTCATTCAAGCATCTAAAGAAACTCTTGGAGTTACAGTAAATAGGTTAGTAGGCCATAAGGAATCTTGGTGGTGGAACGAAAATGTACAGGAGAAGATAAGAATTAAACAACAAAGTTTTAGAGAGCTTTTACGTTATAATAATGAGGAAGAACGCGCAGAGCTAAAAGATAAATACAAGGAGGCTAAACGAGAGGCGAAAAAGTCTGTGTCAGAGGCAAAGAACACGGCGTATGAGAGGATGTATAAGCGATTAAAGACGAAAGAAGGAGAGCATGACATGTTTAAGATTGCTAAGGCAAGAGAAAGTAGAAGACAGGACTTGAGAATGGTGAAGTTTATAAAGGCTGCGGATGGAAAGGTCTTGGTGAAGGAGAAAGACATCAAGGTGAGATGGAAAACTTACTTCGATAACCTTTTCAACATAAGGAACCCTAATCAACAAACCGAGATCGATAAAACAACTTAAACAACACAACAAAACAAATGTTATTATAGAAGCATCACAGTCGACGAAGTTACGAGAGCTCTGAAGAAAATGGGAAGGACTAAGGCGGTGGGTCCAGACAACATACCGATTGAAGTATGGAAGTGCCTGGGAGATGAGGGCTTGCAATGGCTAACAGACTTATTTAACACTATCTTCAAGACCGGAAAGATGCCAGAGCAGTGGAGAAGCAGTGTCATAGTCCCCATATATAAGAAAAAATGAGATGTCCAATGTTGCGCAAACTACAGGGGAATAAAGCTATTGAGGCACACGATGAAACTATAGGAAAGAGTTATTGACACGAGAATTAGACGCGAAACTCAGATAGCGATAAATCAATTTGGATTTATGCCAGGGCGCTCTACAACAGAAGCCATACACGTCATAAGGAGGATAATGGAGAAATATAGAGAACAGAAAAGAGACCTCCATATGGTATTCATTGACCTAGAAAAAGCCTATGACAGTGTTCCGCGTCAACTCATTTGGGAAAGTCTACGACTTAGAAGGGTATGAGATAGGTATATCAAAATAATCAAGGGTACGTATGACGGGGCAAAAACGTGTGTGCGAGCACCAGTCGGAGACACAGACTTCTTCTCGGTGGAAGTAGGACTCCACCAAGGATCGGCATTGAGCCCATATCTCTTCACAGTAGTGTTGGATGAGATGACCAAGTCTATACAAGAGCCAGTCCCGTGGTGCATGCTGTTTGCGGATGATATTGTCTTAATATCAGAATCTAAAAGGATGCTTAACGATAGGCTAGAACAGTGGAGAGCAGTACTAGAGCGCAGAGGCTTAAGGATAAGTCGCTCTAAGACGGAATACATGCATTGTAATTTTAGCGGTGACGCTGAAGAGGACACCCAAATCAGTATCTAGGGTATGGCGGTCCCGAAGACGTCTAGGTTCAAATACCTGGGCTCGTACGTACAGGAGGACGGAGAGATACATAGCGATGTAGCCCACCGTGTTCAAGCCGGATGGTGCAAGTGGAGAGCAGCATCAGGGATTTTGTGTGATAAGAGGTTTCCAGCAAAACTAAAGGGAAAACTATACAGAGTGGTAGTACGCCCAGCTATGTTATACGGAACAGACTACTGGGCCATAAAGAAATCGCACGAGAGACAAATAGAGGTCGCGAATGGGAATGCGAATGCTGAGGTGGATGTGTGGACACACAAGACTGGATCGGATAAGAAACAACGTGTTTCGACAGAGGCTAGAGGTGGCTTGTATCACAGATAAAATACGAGAGAGAAGATTAAGATGGTTTGGGCACGTGAAGAGGAGACCGATGGCAGCACCTATTAGAGCAGTAGAGAACATCAACTTAGAGGGTAGGAGGAGTAGAGGAAGACCTAGGTTGACTTGGGACGAGATAATTAGGCGAGATATGGTACACTTGCACCTCTCTGAGCACATGATCGAGGATAAGAGTGCGTGGAGGCGTAGAATTAAAATTAAGGACTTTTAGTGGGATCTGTGGGTAGGAAGGGTAAATGAAGACAATGATGCAGGACCTCTCGCGTGATTGGTACGTATTCCACATCTGCCCTTTATAGATGAAACTTGCCGCTTAGTTGATGTATGCACTATCTAAATCTTTATGTTATATATACCTATGTACAGTATGGTATATATTATGCTTGCTTGCTATTGTTATTGCTTTTGTTATCGAGTCGGGGGTCTCTTTGGAAGCGGTCTCTCTATCTCCCAAGATAGAGGAAAGACTCGCTACCACCTACCCATCCCAGACCCTGCTTTTGAGTGGGATATGCTGGGTTTGTTTGTGTTGTATTATTATTTATTAGTAGGTAATTTGAGGATTAACAAGATAGAAAGTGTCATATAAAATTAATTTATAAGTATATTATTAATACCGGGTGCCTTGAGGCTGGTGCCTTCGCCTTGGTTTTAAGGACCCAAAGCTACTAGGACTTCCCAGTGTCTTTTAAAACCACGCCTCCAATCCTCCAGCAAAAAAAGAGGATGGAGAAAGTTAGATTTACTTGATAGTTGCTGAATTAAACATTTGAAAAGGTAAGTGGGAATTAACAAAATTTTCAATCCACTTTTCTCAACTTAGAGAAAGATTTTCTGGCATTATGTGTGTAATTGTATACTTGGAACAATTACCAGGAATTTAGAAAAGTTGTATTAAAATTTATTGGTTATATGTGTGTTAATGTAATCTAAAATGCAATAAATATACTCTCACTTGTTGGTTAGACTTGTAATCAGTTTGCAATGGTCTACCATTGTTATGGCCCAATTATCTACTTACTTTTCATTTATTTTATTGAAGGTCCTCCCAAACATGATAAAAAATTGTTCAAATTTATATCACAATGTGAAGACAGCTATCCCGACTTATACAGACTTGGAGGCATTCCAAAATGCTGCATATAATGGTAGAGTAGGTGATCTCTCTTTGTACACCCATGAAGCACGATGGGTAAAATCATCAGCTGAGCTTAATTTAATGAGAGAATCTGCTGCTATAGGTTGTCAGGTATCTATCTCTAAGGTGCACAATTAATTTTTGCTATTATGATTTTCTTAGTTAATATCAAGTTTTGTTTGCTGTTTATATCTGTAATGCATAATTCAAATGATAAAAACACATTTGATTTTACTTTCTGTTTTTGTGTTTCTCATAACCATTGATTTTTAGTTTGATTGCGCCAATACTTTATTACTTTATATTAACATATATTAATGTCTTGGATAGGCTCTTCTACAAACTATGCTGCACTCCAAAATATCTCCTTATGAGAGTATCTTATCTGCTAAAGTTGAATATGAGTGCCGAATGAGAGGCGCCCAGAGAATGGCGTAAGTTTTTATGACATGTTATTTCTCAGTTTGCTACACAATTATATGTATGCATATATGTGTACATTGCTTATGCTTATTGTCCAACGATGCACAAAGTCAGGGAAAACCTCTGAAATTTTTTCAATACTGTATCACAGGTTCAACCCTGTAGTTGGTGGTGGGCCTAATGGTAGTGTTATTCATTACTCTCGAAACGACCAGAAAGTGAGCTTGTTTGTTGTTTATAAAGATTAATTACTTGTATCGAAACATTTTTTTTAAGTTGACCATGATACTGATCTGATCAATAGGTCAAAGACGGAGACCTTGTTTTGATGGATATTGGGTGTGAATTACATGGCTATGTTAGTGACCTCACACGTACCTGGCCGCCATGTGGCAGTTTCTCTGATGTTCATGTATGTGGTGCCTTTACACTAACACTATTAGGAGGTAGAGTAGTTTCATTTCATTTCTTATTAAATTTTTTCTTTATTTATGCTAATAGCATACTGCTTTTATTTCAGAAAGAACTCTATGATCTAATTTTAAAGACCAACAAAGAATGTATTGAACTGTGCAAACTGGTACGAGCATCCAACGTATACACAGCTACTCGGTATAAACTTTTTAGTTTGCTTCTTTTTTCATCCTTTAAAATCTAATTGGCTAGTTCAGCTATATGTTATTGTTGGCTAAGAAATGCTCATGATTATTATAATTATTATCAGCATCATGTGTTGTGTAGGTTAATAAACTTTCTAGAGGGCTGAAGGAGATCGGAATATTGAAAGATAATTGGCTTCATAGCTACCACCTGTTGAATCCAACTAGCATAGGTCATTTCTTTATTTTTTAATTTCGTTTGAAAAATTAACTTTATGCTTTCATGTGGCTACCACGGAGTTGTGTTTCACCGTTTGGGGGTTAAACCCAAAAATCGTCACACGCATCCCGAACAAAAACATTTATTATTTTCTTTTGCATACTAATACTCTACAATTACAATATACGTTAGAAGCCAAATGGGGAAATAGTGCCAGCCAGCTGCTTGGCAGCTGGCCATTGGTTTTCTTTATGGAATATCACGGCTAATAATGTATTAAACACTATTGTTTTAGTGCTGTTAAACAAAAAACCATCAGGTCTTGTGTTAAGGAGCGGGGGGCTGCATTAAAACGGCACGGGTTCGATTCTGGGTCATAATTGTTTTCCTTTCTTTTTTTTTGTTTATTTGACCCTTTTTTTGGGTTTTGTTTTGGTATTTTTAGACTAAATCCACATGATTATGTAAACATAGCCATGTAACTTCTGTATTTGCATTTTGTGGTTTTGTTTTTTTTGGCTCAACAAAATAAATATGATACTTCACGACAGAATACACATTAGGGTTTTACTGCGGGCCAAAGCTGTTGCTTGTGTTTTTTTAACCTTTCTTGATGCCTTAAGGTTTTGTGTTGGAGTGACAATCGTTGCGACCTGTGGTATTTGGGATCGTGGTGGAATTCTTCGGGCAACACGCACCCGGGAAAACCTGGTTATAACAAGAAATATACATGTTGTTAGGTTGTGAAGGCTTTGGTTGACTCGGGCTGGGCTTGGGCCCAGGCCTGTTTTGAGGCTGAAAAATGGGCGACAGAAATAACAGATCAGCAGGCCCTTGTGGTTATCTAGTTAATTTTTGGAGCCCAAGTTATTGCCTTAATTACAACCCTAATCTAGCATTATAAAGACAGCCATTGATGTAATTGTATTCATGAGCACAATAATAATATAAACCCTGGTTGCAGAGTGGACATATGCCATCTTGACCAAACCAATATAATTTGTATGATATGTTTGTTTGATTGCTTCTGCAAGAACCTACTCCAATTGTGACACCCAACAATGGTATCATAGCTTAGGTTCGAAAAACACACTAGGTTTACACACTGAAATCACAGGAAGCTATTTGAGAGGGCTGTGGTGCTATCAATTGGTCGCGGTTTTTCTGAATGATTTGTTGGTGGCGAATTTGATCGCAAACATGAAGCAGAGCATAAATGCTGATTCTGTAGAATTTGTGATTTGGGGTTTGATTAAACTATTGGGTCGTTGCCATCCAGGAAGATCATAAGGCTATTTTTTGACATCTTTCGGGTGTTTTGTGTTTAGGTTTTCTGTTTTCAACCCTTAAATCGCCGGTTACCCTTGGTTTTCTGCAAGTGTAGTGCCGGTTCAAGTATTTTTTGGTTTTAGGGTTTTATTAGAGGTGTGCTTGGCTTCGGTTAGCTTTGGTTCTTTGGTTTTTCGTCAAAGGTTGATCTTTTCTTAAAGTGTTCATCAGCTGTGGTCTTCGTTTCGTGATTGTATTCGTTTCTCGTTTGCAATGGCCGAGGACGGGAAGCTTTGAATTGAAAATTTTAACGAGACTAATTTTGCTTGGTGAAAGATGCAAATAGAAGCATTGCTTGGTGAAAAAGATTTGAATGTAGTATTGGAAGAAAAGCCGGCTAGAATGGACAAAGCTGAAGAAGCGACTTGGAACTCAAAGGACAAGAAGGCTAGAGGGGCTATTATATTGGCTTTGATGAAAAGCGTTGCATTTAACGTTATGCACGAAACCACGGCTCGTGGTATGATGACGTCTTTGTCAAATATGTATGAAAAAGTCATCTGCTGCCGATAATGTGTTCTTGATTAGGGAGTTATTCATGACTCAAATCAACAAGGGAGCTTCAGTTACAAATCATATCAACGATCTCAACTCGATCATGTCCAGGTTAGCTTCTGTGGGCATGAAGTTTGATGATGAGACTCATGTGGTAATACTGTTGTTTTCTTTGTTTAATAGTTGGTCTTGAACTGCAACGCTTGTTACTAGTTTTGCGGGGACTGATGGGTTAACATCTGAAGGGGTTCGAGACATTGTGCTACGTGAGGAAATTCGCCGGAAAAGCACCGGTGGTGGATCATCTTCTGGTTTGTTATATACTGGAAGGGGAAGGGAAAATAATAGCAGTGGGAGTCGAGAAAGAAGTTTGTCTATAGCTTGGAAAACGAAGCTCGTCTAGAGCTTAGAAAACAAAGCTCGTCTAGAGCTCGGAAAACGAAGTTCGTCTAGAGCTCGAAAAACTGTGAAGTGCTGGAGTTGTGGTGAGATTGGGCATGTTAAGAGTCAATGTCCAAAGCGTAATCATGGAAAATCTGGTGAGGTAAACACTGTTGCTGTGATTGAAAAATGGGTGACAGAAATAACAAGGCAGTCGGCCGTAGGCTACTGTGGTTATTTAGTTAATTTTTGGAGCCTAAGTTATTGCCTTAATTACAACCCTAATCTAACATTATAAATACACCCATTGATGTAATTGTATTTTTGAGCACAATAATAGTATAAACCTTAGTTGCCGAGTGGACGTAGGTCATGTTGATCAAACCAGTATAATTCTCTCGTGTATATTTCTTTTCTATTGTGTGATTGTGTGCATTTGATTGCTTCCGCTAGAACTTACTCTAATTGTGATACCTAACACGTGTATAAAACAAGTATGTTAAACTATAAAACCTGCTGGCCATTTCTTTTTTAACTTCTAATTTTTGGCATAAAATCCCCGAGTTACGGCACAAGATTTTGTTAGAAAAGAATATAAAAATAAAGGGATTAGTTGAGATTGCTTTATTGTACGTGTTCTACAGGTCATTATCTAGGTATGGACGTGCATGATTGTTCTAATATCAGCTATGATCGCACTTTAAAGCCAGGTGTTGTAAGTTCTTTTTAGTTTGATGACCTACTAAATTTCAAATCTTTTTATCTGCATACATGATCAGCTTATTTGTGCACACTGTATTTGTACACAATGAATCTAACCTTTTCTTGATTTTGATAGTCATTTGTTTGACCAGCTTGTTTGACATTTTATGAGCAGGTGATAACAATTGAACCAGGAGTATATATCCCACCCCATTTCGACTGTCCACAGAGGTAACTATTGATTATGCAAAACAACATAGAATTAGAAACCCAAATCCAGAAATTCTTTTTTCAGGTAAAAGTACTGTTACACTCAGAAAGCAACTGACATGTTGGAAGTGTCTAATGCAGATACCAAGGCATTGGGATCAGGATTGAGGACGAAGTCCTCATTACAGAATCAGGTTGCGAGGTATAAGCGTAACTTTCATGTCTCATAAATATTAGAGCAAATTCTATTTTGGCTTGTTTATTAGGGATTTTAGGACGTTTAAGATCTTCGATAAATGGACTTTGTTTCTTCCTTTTTTTGGTAAACAGGTTCTTACAGGTTCCTTACCGAAAGAAATTAACCACATTGAAACCTTGTTGAACAACCACAGCTATGGAGTGGGAGCAGAGTAGCAACATTTCTACTTCTGGTTTTTGAATTGGACTAGTGCTCTAAGCAGTCGTTTGCACTTAGCCCCTGATATATATTTAATTACGTTTGCCATTGAATTTATATATTAATTATAATAAGTTAGTCGAAAAATATTAATTGAGTTGCAATTTTAATAAGAAATGAAACCCCGTATACCATTATTGTTTGATTGATTATGATTTGCCTCATGTGTGCTTGATCCCAGCCTGTCTGATGTTTGATTTGATGTTATTGGTCTTGTGAGGAAGTCGTTTTTTGTGGCAACTTCAACTTTAGACACGTCTGCATAATGCTGAGTTTACAAAAACTGAATATGATACCAGTCTTCTCATGAAATATAAGAATGGAACATACTCTTCAATTTAGATATTGAATAGAAACTCTTTTTCTCTAGAGTTTATGGTGGTGTTTGTTTTTTTACAAAAGAGTTTTTTAGGCTCTTTTGTCTTCACCAAGAAGAGGACACGCAGATATTTTAGATTTCAGACTGTTTGTTTTTGGAAGACATTTCTTTAAAAAATGTCTTCTCGTCATCTTCTTGGAGAGACCCAAACCCACCTCTTTTCTCCTCTTCCAACCTCTTCTTATTCAAAAATAACCTACACAACACATATCATCTCCCCCATCCTCATCCTCCAGCGCCCCCTCCTCCCATCGATGGCGACCTCTCCCTATCGTCGGCAACCTCCCCCCTCGCCGGCGACCTCCCCCTGCGACATCACCGCGACAACCGCCGCCTCTCCTACTCCTCCCCTCATCCTCCTGCTCGCCGGAGATTACGTCGGAGTGGGAGTTGAAGGTGGAGAAGGTCCATGGGGATTTTGAAAACGATGACGTTTGGTGGAACGGGGACATGAAGTAGTTGGCCGGAGAAGACCCCGGAGAGAATGAGGGAGATGGGACGGTGATGTTGCTCCGGCAGTCATCGGCACAGGCGATGACAGCGAGTTGCAGGTCTTGATCGGCAGTGTGTAGTACGTTGGGTTTGGAGCCGTGTAGAAGGGCTCCGAGCTTGGGTCGCCGGTGAGGGGAGTTTTTCGCCGGAATCAATGGAGGATTTAACCTGTTGTTCATCATGTTAAGTGATCGGAGAAGAAAGATTGACGGTGGTTGGTGGTGAAGAGTTGAGAGAAACAGATGATTAGATGAAGAAAGATATGTTGTGAAAGAGAGGAAAAATTAGGGATTTTGTAATAGTTCTGGTGTTGTTCTATAGCTCATGGTTTTTTAGATTTAACACCGTGTTCAATCAGGATGGTGCAAGTGGAGAGCAACATCATGGATTCTGTGTGATAAAAGGTTCCCAGCAAAACTAAAGGGAAAACTATATAGACTGGCAGTACGTCCAGTATGTTATACGAAACATACTGTTAGGCCATAAAAAAATCGTACGAGAGACAAATAGAGGCCGCGGAAATGCGAATGCTGAGGTGGATGTGTGGACACACAAGATTTGATCGAATTAGAAATGACGTGTTTCGACAGAGGTTAGAGGTGGCTTGTATCACAGATAAAATACGAGAGGGAAGATTAAGATGGTTTGGGCACGTGAAGAGGAGGCCGATGGCAGCACCTGTTAGAGCAGTAGAGAACATCAACTTAGAGGGTAGGAGGAGTAGAGGAAGACCTATGTTGACTTGGGACGAGATAATTAGACGAGATATGGTAGGCTTGCACCTCTCTGAACACATGATCGAGGATAGGAGTGCGTGAAGACGTAGAATTAAAATTAAGGACTTTTAGTGGGATCTGTGGGTAGGAAGAGTAGACAAAGACTTGATGTGGGACCCCTCGCGTGAGGTGTAGGTTTTTCACAATCTGCCCTTATAGGTGATACTTGCCGCTTATTTGATGTACGCACTTTCTAATTCTTTATGTGATTTATACCTATGTGCTGTATGCCTTATATTATGATCGCTATTATTATTGCTTTCGTTATCGAGTCTGGGGTCTCTTCGGAAGCGGTCTCTCTATCACCCAAGATAGAGGAAAGACTCGCCACCACCTACACCTCCCAGACCCTGCTCTTGAGTGGAATATACTGGGTATGTTTGTTTGTTTGTTTGTTTAAGTGAAGAATCTAAAATACAAGTGACGCTAAAGACTGAGATACTGGTGGAACCTTGACGGATTTTAGTAAACGAGTCACGTGAAACAAATGAGTGTTTGGTTTGGTTTAATAATATGACTTGAAGATTAATGTCTTTTATTGGAAGTATAACTGAGTTGCAAAGATCAAATGCTCAATTGTTGTCTAATAAATATATAATGAGTTGTTACTAATGTTTGCCTAGATTGTGTGTATCGTTTAAACGTGTGTTCATATTTGTATGACTTTTATTTATATTTTAATGTTAAAGTACTTTTAATGTTTAAAAAACATGTTTACTTTGATTACAGAATATTTTAACTGTCTGCAGATGTTAAAAAAACAAACAATCTTTATCTTGCAGACTGCATACGTTTGGTTCATCTCTTCTATCATTAAAGGTATTTTTTACGGGTATTTACATGCAATGAAGAGAGAGAAATATAAGATGGGAGGTTTTAGTCTAAATTCTAATTTGTTCTGGAGTTGTATCGAAGATAATGCCGCTTGAAGTTTAAACGGTGTCCCTCATCCTCATCTTTCAACTCTTTTTTCACATATGCATCATATTAGTCAACCCTCAACCAACCTTTAAGTGTGAAATATATATTCCACGATCCTCAACTCTTTTAATATCTAATATAATAAAAAAAACTTCAAGTTAATTTAATTTTTATGAAATAACAATATACATATTATTTCAAAACTAAATTACTTTTTTTCTTCTTAAACTACCATATTATTCTATATATTAGTTTATAAACAAAATGAACATTAGAGTGCATGTCCTTTTGAGTGTTGTACAACTTTTAATGCTAATGTTTTTTACTCCATCTGAAAACTAAGTGAAAGAAAATGTATTGGCTGGATGTGACCTTGGTTTTTGAGCGTAGGAATCATTTTATTTAGAAACTCAGTTGGGTCACACAACGACACTAGGTCTTGCTGGAGAAGCCCGTGAAATGGGCCTATCAACATTGGGTTTAGGCGCACATAAATACACACACCCAAATGGGTTTTCGCCCATCAAACCGTAACCGGACATTGGGCCCCAAGGCTTAATAGGCTTTGACCCACAGGACACTTATGGGCCAATGGGCCATCATACGATTACGGGGTAAGATAAATCAACCATAATAGGCCTCGGGCCCGATACCTTAGAAAACGAAAGTTACTAAATGATCCTTAGTTGATAATATAGCATGGGAGGGTCTCATACATGTTAGAATTATAAATCCTTAGCATCGGCCCGATAAACAAAAATAACTAAACAAATCCACAGCGTTTAATATAACTTAAGACCATCAACAAAATTTAACGAACATAATTATATAAATTATAAAATAATATTTAAATTAAATAATAAATATTAAACCCATAAATTATATGCGCGCACACAATATATATATACATACATAAAAGGCATAACTCTTTATAAAAATGTAAACAAATAAGTAAAACATGAATAAATAAAATCTATAAAATAACACACCAAATCATTTAAAATCTGGCTAGTTGACTCTATAATATCATATATTATCCTAATAAATCTTCTAATAAGACAAAACTAATAATAATATACTAGAAATGGCCCCCGCGCGTTGCAGCGGGAGACCCATATACATATAGAAGTAAAATTTATGTGCAATAATATCATATATATTTCCTCTAGCATTAAATATCTATGTAACACCACCATATACAATAACTATTGTATTAAATTAATTCAATAGACTCATATGAAGAAGGTAAGCTAAAACTTGTTTAAGGAGAATATGGCACGTATCGAGAGCTATTAGGTCAGCATGCAGTCTCTACTAATTGTAGCATTTTAAAAATATGAATGGAAAACCTAACATGCAGTCTCTACTAATAACATCATGCAATTCAATTCTGCACCAACAAAAAGGATGAAGTCCATAGAGAAAAATATTCATACCTTAAGTAGAAACCAGGCATAATTCCCTCACCAAACGAATTGCCAACGGAGACCAGCTGCAATTAACCAAAACAACAATCATCTTTATCCAATCTAGTGGCTGCATAGGTAGTTAATCAAAGCCATTAGTGCACACACCCTGACACCCCTTGCTAAGTTTGAGTGAATTAGTGAAACCATAGAAAGTAGCGTGATAACAAATAATTACATGTTTAAGGCATACTCATTAGCAAGAAGTTCTTTGTACAGGGTGCTCTTATTGATCTAATAAGTACACGATTGTGGTCTTTTAAAATTCTCATAAAATTGATGCGTATGGTTGTAAACACTTACTTTAGAAGTATCACCGTCACCTAATAATCTCTACTCATGAACAAAAGGCTAGTTTCAGTGAACCTTAGAAGTCGAAGGGGTATGACATGCGTATTTTTGAAATCAACCGAGGGAGCAGGTAATGGTACGACATATGAACCTATAAAATGCACACTCATGTACGGAGTGATACAAACTCTGTTGTAATAAATTAAACTTCAAATTGATCAAAATGTGCAAATGCAGTGTCTTGATACAAAACATACCAGGGATGCATCCACAGCTTCCAACTCCACCCAAAGCATAAACACAATATGCACGTACCTTCTCTATCATCTAGCTTTGGCGGATCCGCAAGGCATTGATCTGCAATGATTGCATCATCGCTAACATGATAATAATATCAGACATCTTCAAACACAATGTCGTTCAATATGGCAAACATGTAGGTTCTAATTAATTCATGAACAAAAATGATATCTCAATTCTATAGCTGTTGACATACATTTAGATCTAATCTGCTTGTCTTTCTGCAATATATATAGACCACAGAATATGATCAATGTTGTCACATAGTCACGTAACCTAGTTCTAAACATGTTGGACAGAAACATAACACCAGAAAACACTTGTTGTGATGTTACATTAATTATAAAACCATGATATAACATTCAGAATGAAGTATTAATGGTGAATGCTTCCTCAAATTAAATAAGAATGTATAACTTTAAAAACAAATTAAGTAAATGAAGGTACGTACCATTACTGTTAGACACATAAGAGAACACAGGTGATCAAAACCATAGATGGAAACAAAAGGATAAATGTGATGGATTTCTTTTCGAAACTTACTTCCAACCATGTAATCTTAAGTTAACTTAATGACATTATCATTGATATTACCCTGATTTTAATAAATGTCAAGCAGATTAAGAAAGAAATGCTTGGTTCTCAAACAAAACACAAACAAATCTAAGAGTGTATCAAAAGCTTACATCATTTCCATTGGTGTGAAAGTACGACGTGTCTATATTAGCTTTCTCAGTCACGTCAGCATCTTCTTCAGATCCTTCTCCGCTTTCAAGAGCACTTGCACTTGCAATTGGAGACTTTGGAGATGTTGGTCTATGTAAATGTCCTGTTCTCTTGGTTGTTCCACACTCAGATTTCTCTACATTAATATTAGCAAACTCAAGGTATATCAAGAATCAAGTATGCTCAAAGCTATAAAACAAATCAGACTATAGCATATGATATCTCCAGAATTAGACAGACAAATGTGCTCCTGAACATGATAACAAAAATATCATGCATAGAACGATGAGCACAAAAGAACCACACTTTACAGTGATCCATGGCAGGCAGTAGATATTCTGATTTGACTTTAAGTGGTGACTGTTACAGAAAACTAAACACACATATATGGCCCTAGATACAAGTCCAGTAAGCCATTACCACATGATGCCTATAACAATCCCTATTTCAAGTTCAATAACAACACGCTAAGTTGCAGAACATAGGTAAATGGTAATCTACATAAAAGATTACATACAACCATACAATTGGCAAACGCCTGCAACAATCAGAACATAAAGATCCAACTACCAAAAAAGAAACGCATCCTTCAATTATACTCCAATCAAAAGAACAACTACTAATCAATCAAAATCCCCCACATTTCATTACCTTCAAGAAGCGTACGGAGCCTAGGCAACCCAGCCGGAATAATATCCGCAACAGCACCACCACCGTGCACCACCGTGACGTCCGGCACCGACGTCGACAACCGGCGATCACCCCTCCCTTCTTCCTCTTATACCGATGCTTCTCCTCACCATTACACTTACGGTTGCCGCGGTTATGCGAGTTTTAACGTAACCCTAAATCAAAATCAAAATCAAAATGAAGATTCGAAACCACAAAATCAGCACTTGAAAAGTATTTCCTATAAAGAAATTAGGCGTCATTTAATATTAGCACCACCAATCACTTTTATTCTCTCAATCTCTGCATGTGAGTAAGAAGAAAGATTGTTGTTATATATTGAGTTCATTTGTTTCCATGTGTTTCTTACAAACAAATTGCAACATTACTGGGTGGTAGAGAAAGAACTTAAAATAAAAGTTACATATGAACTCTTGATACGAAACAATAATTCCTTCTAGTTATACTTTATAAAAAATGAGTACAAAAGGACTTACAATGTTTCAATGGTAATACAGACTGAATAAGATCAAAGCTAGAACTGATGTAGTAGACGGGTTGATCCCTGACACAATTAGAAATAAATCTAGTTGTAATATAACATTTGACTTGCACACTCAACAACTATTTAGCAAAATCAAGTTTAATAATTATGTGTTCAAGCAAAAATGCACTTCATCTGAACCAGTTTTCATTTACACACCTCTATCATAGATTATGCATAACACCCAACTGCTTTATAGGATTTAGGGAATAAACAGGGCATGCTAATAGTTCTTCAAAGTTAAAACTTGTGCTAAAGAAAAACACTAAAAGCATACAAAAATGAATTTGTTATCCTAAAAACTATAAATTACAAGATTAGCAGCTAATAACTAAGGTAACTATTAAACATTATAAAGTATTAAAATTTGGCTTCTAATCTTCTGTAACATTAAAAGACTTGTAATTTTTTTACGGATCTTGCTCATCCAAAGTTAAAAGAGATTAGTTTTTTATATGCATACATGAATACAATAACTACATTATTACAAAAGGACTCCATCTTTCTGCACCATAAGACCAATCATTAACCTGTTCATGGTAATCTAAAAAAAATCATACATATTCTAGCAACCTGTAAAGCCGTTAAAGTACAAAGTATGCATTGAAGATAATAAAGAAGTAAGACGTTGATCAATAATAAGGGTGCAGAACCAAACGTGTTAGCATTTGTTTGTCAATGTGGATCGGTAACCTGCATTTCAACTTGCAAGATTATTTACATGATGATTTTCAAATTCTACTTTAACTTTGATAACCAGGGAAATATTTCTAGCATGTCAACGGTATTTCCAACCAAATGAGGAGGTTGCTTACGTACAAAGTTTAATCTTCCGAGGTAAAGACCGAAACCAAGCGTAAAGAAAAAGTTCAATCTGCAAGAATATCAATTCCAAAGAGTTTAAAGCATACAGAACAAAATATAGTTCAGACATATATATTGTTGCCATGTTGTAGAAAAGATAAAATAGTTTAGATCTAAATAATTCCTGAATTTTAAAGACAAAAAACAAAAAACTAAATTATTCAATCTCAAAGTTCTCAAGTACCTTTCAATGTTACCTAAGTTATTTTTGAAAGCATGTAAATGCATTTTTAACTTAAAAAAGAGAAAATAAGTTACTATAAAACTCTAAAATCCAACATACACAGAGAGTTAAAATTCTAACATCATGATTAAAAAGAGATTTGATTCAAGCGATTTGATAGACATTACATGGGTCAAACACGACACATAGAAAGTTGATACTTCTTTTATCAAACATTAACATTAAATTATTCTGGACAAACTGGTCAAGCATTCTACTTTTCAGCAGATAAATCAAAGATTAAAAGATGTCTAAAACACAAGGTATATATGCATAGTAAATTAGATAAATGTTTGATTGTTAACTTAGCATGGTGAAGATAAGGTTAGAAGTTGATAATCGATGTTTACCAGGAAGGTTCTGGGATACAACTCCATCAAGAACAGTATCACCAACAGCCTTGATGAATTCAGGTCCCCCGGTCACTGCCCCTTCTTTCTGGCTGGTCACCAGTACCACTATCCCTTTGTTGTTTCCTTCTTCAAGTGTCGGGTACCAACGCTCCAATACTTGGTCTGCATACTCGAATGCATCAGCTTTGCTCTGGAAACACCATGTTCATTCCCCTTTCTTACTTTATTAAATTATCTATTTTGTTTTTTGTTTCTAGCAAAAATGCACTTCTATAAAAATAAAACGATAGAAAAATTCACTTCTATAAAGATAAAACGGTAAAAAGAACACTATATGAACATGGTTCTTGTCACACCCTATAAAAAATAAACACACCCTTTTCCTCAAAATCTAAGAGAAAAGAACCAAATAAGCTTAAAGTGTTTCAAACTTAGCAAACCATAAGTCCAAAACTTTATCTAAACTATAATTCTAGCTACCTCAAGTTACAACAATAAGTTTTTTGTGTTTGGTAAGAACCTGCTATAATTAATATATGCAATTGTTTCATCCCATAACTCCGGCATAACATTGTGATTAATGTAAAATTACCTAAACACATACAACTTAAACACCTATGTATTAGCTACGTACATATAGAAAGTAAAGAACTAAAGATTAATCATTCACAATAAAAATAAGTTCAAAACATTTTAGATAACTCATTATGAGCAACACATTGCAATTTAAACACCAAATAAATCTTTCTGCAGTTAGATTGACATTAGATCGAACAGTTGGTGTGCACTAACCGTGAGCTTGCGAACAGTAACGAAATCAATCCGAATCTTCTTCCTGTACTCCAAATCTGACAACAATTTCTTCAAATCAGATCGTGTTACCCTGCTAAGAACACCAGCATCATCCACCACATAAGTTTCTTTCGGAGGACCTTCATTGAGCACATCAAATTCCGAACAACAACCACAAAAAAAGATAAGAAATTCACCTGGAACTAACAGAGTTGGTGTTTCAAATCAAGAGAATCGAGTCACGACATGATTCAATTCATCCTCAGAATTCTCATATTTTCTTTTGGATGATCCATTGCAAATCCACCTCAAATCCTCCGCCGCAGCTTCAACAACTCCGGCGAGGGCACTCTGTAGCGCCACCTGGTTCGGCGCCTGGTGCAGGTGTCTCGGGCCAGAAGCAGACTTTATTTTCTTTTGGATGATCCATTGCAAATCCACCTCAAATCCTCCGCGGCAGCCTTCAACAACTCCGGCGAGGCGCCTGGTGCAGGTGTCTCGGGCCGGAAGCAGACTGTTAGGTGTGGGTTTGTGGGTTTAGGTGGAAGAGGAGGTTGGGGAAAAGAAAAAATCTACCAAATCACTGTATAAAAACACTGTAGCAAAATCACTGTAGCAGCAAGCAGCACCGACATAGGTCTTTAATATATATATATAATATCTCATATGAGGTTCCATTAAAAATATATTTTGTCTAAAAATGATAAGAAATGATCTTAGCCTTCTAATTTTTTAATCAATGACTAAAATGATAATGTTACAAAGAAAAAGTTGGAATAACATTTTGGGTATATAACCACTTTTATTGACTATTTTAACTTTCTCTTAATTTTTTAAAACGTTTAAAACTTTTTCATGCTAGTTATTATTTAAAACAAATTGCATCATAAAATCGATTGTAGGATCGGTGTTTGTTTCTCAACACAATATTTTCCTCATAAACTCACTAAGTCTCACTCGTTTGAGATGTAGAATCTCTAACTAAGTTGATGATAATATACTAAGTTAATGAACATAAAAAATGATTTTTTAAGATACTTGTATATATTACTTCTCAACTTAGTGTATACAAGACTCTTACAAAACATGCATAATAAGTTATATTGAGAAACTATATATACTACTATCTAATAAGACTCTTACAAATCTGGCTAGTTGACCCTATAATATCATATATTATCCTAATAAATCTTCTAATAAGATAAAACTAATAATAATATATATCTCATATGAGGTTTCATTAAAAATATATTTTGTTTAAAAAGGGTAAGAAATGATCTTAGCCTTCTATTTTTTAATCAATGACTAAAATGATAATTTACAAAGAAAAAGTTGGAATAACATTTTGGGTATATAACCACTTTTGTTGACTATTTTAACTTTCCCCTAATTTTTTAAAACGTTTATAACTTTTTCATGCTAGATTATTTTTTAAAACAAATTGCACCATAAAATCAATTGTAGGATCGGTGTTGGTCTCTCAACACAATATTTCCTCACAAACTCACTAAGTCTCACTCGTTTGATGATGCAGAATCTCTAACTAAGTTGATGATAATATACTAAGTTAATGAACACAAAAAATGGGGTTTTAAGATACTTGTATATATTACTTCTCAACTTAGTGCTTACAAGACTCTTACAAAGCATGCATAATGAGTTACATTGAGAAACTATATATACTACTATCTACAACCGGTTATAATTAGAAAACCAGGAACTTACATCTAAATAAATACTACATTGCTAGAAGTAAGGTACCTAAGATAAAATACTATTCTAGATTAGGTAGTCATGACATGTCCATGGCTTACCTTTTGTTACATACTAAAGTTGGTGAATGTACTAACTGATAAAAGATGAACACTGGAATAAAGTATGGTCAAGTACATGGGCGTGGGAAAACGTCATGCAATATATCAGACTTTACAGCATGTGTCAGTCAAACCATACTTATGTTCACTGGTCCATAGTTTATTCTTCCGAAGGTAAAATGGCTTTGGAAGAATAAGTTCTTCCGAGTCCAATTATACATCGGAAGAATCAACTTCTTCCGAGTCTTCTGCAAGTCTTCAGGACTTCATTCTTCGGAAGGATTTGCCTTGGATCTTCTAAGTTGAACACTTTGAAAGGAAAACTATTTAGTCTCAGAAGACTTAGTTTTCCTTCTGAAGCTCTTCTATGTTAGCTTAACAAGATGAAGGCCGCTTAGGTGATTTCTGATATGAGCAGCTACTTGGGAGTTTGAGGGATTGGAGAATGGCTTTTGTGCTAACTCAGCAATGTCGAATTGCTTAGGTGTAGTGGAGATGGTGTGTCAAGTCAGTTGACTTCACCATTCTCTCTTTCCATAACAAAGTAATGAGAAAATTCATCAAACTTCCACTGGACAGTTTTCTTTCTCGGAGTGGGGCATATTTGATAGTTTATCCCCTTTCCTGGTGTCTAGTAAAGTCACCAGTCATCTTCTCAGCTTCTTTTTTTCTTTGAGGGAGTTGGAGTTTGTAACCAATAGTTGAAGAGCTTGGTCCAGTGTTCCCCTGGGCAGATCAAGGAATGCATCTCTTAGAGGGAACAGGAAGAGCCATCAATGTATCTTAGTGTTATAGACTCTTCCTCATAAGAGATGTCGCTCAGGGTTGTGTAGTTAATAAGCTTTCCTTTGATCTTCTTGAACTCCTCTAAGGTTAGAGGCTTAGATGGTTTAGAGGATGGATTGGGTAATGGTTGGGTTTTGGGTTATGTCTTGGGTTTTAGGATGAGTAGTGGTGGTGGCTGTTAAGAAGCAGTTGGATGAGGGTGGTGATAGGATCAATTAGAGCAATCTGTAACAATTATATGAACAATTCAAAGCAAATACAATCTATTGTAATCAAATCATGCAAAATCAACAAAATTCATATTTCATTGATAGCAAAGACGATTACAAATGATAGAGAGCAGTTATCGTAAAAACATACAACTACTTCAATCTATACTACGACTAAGCTATTTATACTAGAACTAAGGAACTAAAATTACATAACTAGTCCCTATACTAGCATAAACTACAAAATAGACACTAAACAATAAAGACTAAATGTTAATCTTTTAAGGGACCTAACAATACTCCCCCTAAGATTTACATTGTCTTCAGTCTTCAGTTCAGCTCCATCCTTTCTTTTCTTCTTTTATCTTCAATCTTGTCTCTTCATTCTTCAATCTGCAAAGAAATCCTCAGGCTCTTCTTTTACTTTGAACATTGGCTTCTGCTTGTACATTTCAATTTCCTTCAATGCATTCTCAATCGCTGACTTGAATTTCTTTGCTAGAACAACTTGCTCTGGTTTAGATTCATTGGTTTTTATATCTAACTGCTTCATTCTTTCCAACGTGTTCTTTGACAAACATGCTATATCAACATTAGCATATAGTTCAATTGGAATTCGGCAGTCTTTTGTGTACAATTCAAGCACACCTTTCCTTGATATTCTCATAAACTCAATATCTGGAATATCTTTCTTCACGATGTTTGCATAAGCAAGAGCCTTTCTCAACGAAATTCGCTCCATTGCAGCATTCATCACATTGATAATTGAGATAAAGTATTTCTTATCTTGTTCTGCAATGTCAGGAATCACCTTCTCAAACTTTTGTACAGCCAAGAATGAAATATAACTTGGGTGAAGTAATTTTAGTTCAAAAGTACCAAACAATGAAATCATGTCCTCATCCCAGTTTGTGAGATTTCGAACCAACTTCAACTCAAAAGTTGAGGTGTTATAGAACCATCTCAAAATTGGTTTTGTCTTTTGATTTCCTTCAATAACCTTCAATCCCGGTGAAGTTACTTTCTCGAAATACTTATCAGAAAATTCAATCATAAAATGTTCTTCTTCTGTTTGTAAACCCCTTAACTTTTTGTTTTTCTTCAGCAAAGCAAAGTACTCCTTATCTTCTTGATCGCATCTTGTTTCAAGAAAGTTACTAGTCTTTGCTAATCCTCTTCTCAAGAGTTCTACAAACATTGATCCCCTTTTTGATTCAGTCGGGTTTATCAAGTCAAGCTTACTTAACTCTTTCAAATCTTGCACTGGAAGTTTAATGATGCTTGAGTAGAAGTGATATACATCACACACAGCATTTACTCGTTTTATCAAAAATGCATCAAAAATCTCATCATACTTCCATGCTACGATTTTAACTTGATTTGTAAAATCTGGAGCAATCATTGCATTTAAAAGCTCAGCAACTGATTGTCCTCTCTGTAAAACATTTCTCACTAGATCACCAGTTGATCTAGACTTATCAAAAATTTGAATTTGATCAGAAGAAGCTTTGTATACTTGTTTCTCTGTCTGTGGAAACATACTCATCAATTCTTTCCTCCTTTCAAGCATACTGGATTTTTGAGCCATCTGTTTGATTTCTTGGGGTTTCAAGATCCGAGTTCTTTTTGTAATGTCTAAATACTGAGGATTATCAGTATCTAGAATGATCATTTTGTTCGATTGTTTTTCAGTCAATTGAAAACTTTTTACTAAATTCCTCAAAGATTCTCCTTGTAATCTCTTTAATCTTTTCCATGGATAATTTCTAGCTTGCAACCATGATCGTAAAGCAGTTATGCTCATCTCATCTGGATCTGGATGGTGCAATTCAGAACTAGAAATTTCTTCAACATTTATGCTCTCCTGTCTTCTATCCCATTCACCATGTTCCAAGATTATTTCATTTGGATCCACAGGTGCAGAAGACTCAGCAGCTATACACTTCTCATATTCATCGTTGATCTGAGAAACAGTTAGCCCATCTAAGAACACTCTGTTGTATTTCATTTTCACCAAATAGTTATATCTTTCTTCAAAGTCTGTTGGAACATCATCATGACTTTGATCAAAATCTATTAAAGATGGATTTTCAATTTCCTCAATCACATCTTCATCATCCAATACTTCATTGTACCAGTCATCATTGTATTCATCTTCCAAATCTTCCAATGCACCAATTTTATCTTGAGCAATTGGATCTTGGCTCTCTTGAATACCTTCTTCAATAACATCTTCAACTCTTTGAACTTTAGAAGAAGTTTCAGGTACATGTTCAGCTTCTATTTCATCTATCTTTCGTTTCCCTTTCTCCATTTCAGCAGCTTTTTCTACATCAATTGGAATATGCTCTGAAATAATCGCAACTTCTGGAGACTTGGGTTTTTCTAATTCTTTCAATTTTATCAACTCTTCTTTCAAACCTTCATTGTCCTCAGTCAATTTCTTGAATTTTTCTTCAAGAAGATCATAGTCTTTTATCATCACCTCAAAATTTTAATCACATCTTCTTTGTCTTTAGCATAAGACACAATCTTTTCATCTTTGCTAATACTTTCTTCTTTCAATTTTCATTTCTATCTTCAACACATCAATCTCAGCCTTTAGATCAGCAATCTCCTTTTCTTTTGATTCATTTTCATCTTTCAGTCTTACAAGTTCATCAACATCAAGAATTTCCTCAGTTTGAACAGCCACATGGGTTGTAGAAACAGGTATATCTTGATTAATTTGGAACGTCTCAATGAACTCATAATCAAGAATTTGATCATCAACATTCATCTCTTGATCAGTCTCAAAGTGAGCCTGTTCCTCTTCATGTATCTCTTCATGAGCAGTTTCATCAATAATGAAAGCATCTGCATTATCAACTGCTTCATGCTCACTGTCCTGTTCATGAAATTCATCACCCACTATTTCTTCATCTTCATTTGAGCTTCATTTTCATGCTCAGAAATTGGTGGTTCATGACTTATATCCTGGTGTGTCTCAGCTACGCCACCATCATCATCATCATTATCATGAGCATCATTATCTTGATCATTATCATCTTGATCATTATCATCTTGATCACTTCCTCATCTTGATCATCTTCCTCTATAGGAAACTCATCTATCAGATCAGCAGGATCAATTGGTTCACCTTCTAACAAATGATAATGCTCTACAGTAATGTCAACTTCATCATTTGCTACATTTAACATGTAGTCAAACATAGGAACATTCTGAGCACCTGTTATCATTGTTAACTTCTTATATGTCATTTCAGACATATTTTCCCATTCCAATCGATCTCCACCAACACCATAAACATGTATATCTGGATATTCCTCATTGATGATCATTTGGAGGAATCTTGGATACATTAAGTATTTGTGCCTTGTTCCTTTTTCCAAATTAAAAGCAAATCCATTCAGTATCCATCTTGACATATTGAACCTTCTGTTTGTAGCTAAAGCAACAATAGGTGAAGCTATGTCCACAGGAAATGAATTCCATCCAGCACTCCTCTTGGATAAACAATGTTGGAAGATGTAACAAAGAAGCTTCCAGTGATTGTAGACCCTTGCTCTAAAGAATTGTTTCTTAGGAAACTGATCTGGGTGACCCATAGTCATGAAAATTTCTCTGCATTCATCAAATGAAAACTCACAGGGATCTTCTGGATCATTTTCACCCAGTCTTAGAGCATTTCTGATAGAATCTTCAGACACTTCTATCATTCTGTCTCTAGTCACAAATCCTCTTACCACTTTTCTTCCATTCTCTACTTCAACCTTTGCAGTGTTCCAAAACAGTCTAATAAGTCTATCATAGATTACAGTTTGGTAACACATTGCATAAACATATTTTGTTCTTAGAAGAAATCTGATCATTTCTTCATAAGATAAGGCATCTTGAGCTTCCTCATTCAAAAATGCAGCAATGTTATGCTTAGGTACAAACTTCAATTCTGCCATCTGCAAAATTTAAAAACAATGATGTTAGACACTGTGTATTTTGAAGCAAATGATTTATTTTGAATTTAAAATTATGATGATTTAAGATATTATAAACTGATGTGTTAAAATGATTTTGAATTTTAAAAACAACCTGAATTTTAATTTTAAGTGTAAACACTTAATTTTAATACAAGATGAATTTTCAAGATTGATTTTGATTAACAGTTTAACACTTCTGTTCATGTTATCTTAAATCAGTTTATTAATCACTCTTAAGTTCCTGATGTGATGTTTTTTATCAATTTTAATTTTATTTTGAATTTTGTTTTATTTTTATTAAAAATTTATGAATCTGTTCATCTTCTTCATTGAGAATGTTCATCAGAGACCATTAATCGAAATTTCAATCAAATATCAGATTAACACAAGTTTAACCTAACAACATGATCGAAATCATAAGATGAACAAGATTCAATCATCAATTTTTACATTTTTTTTCGATTTGAAGAATAATCTGTGATTTTGTAAGTGTTAGGGTTCATACGACCGTACAGGGATCGAACGACCATCAAAAAGTTTCATTTAAAATGAAATCAGTTGAATATGATTCATTCACTTACATTCACAATCACAAGAATACTATCAATAATCTAAAATTTTTGTTCGAAGTGGATTCAATCGATGAATGAGGGTTTTGGTTGAAGAAAGTTTGAGAGTTCGAGAGTTCATAGGGTTTTATGAGGGTTTTTGAATTGAGAATGAAATGAATATCACAAGTGTTCTATTTATACTAAGTATAAAATTTTTAGACTTATGAGCACTGTTGGTCGTTTTAGGATCGTTCAGACTCATTAGGTCAAAAATTTCACTAAGTATTGACACATATGAGCACTATACAGCCTTGTGAGTCCAGTCGTATTAGCACTGTTAGACACATTAGGTTAGCCGTATGAGAACTGTTTCAGACTTATGAGAACTGTTAGTAGCATAAGCACTGTTAGTAGCATAATAAATCTGAAATGCCCACACATCAACTAATCAGACATATAACAACTGTTTGTGCATTTTTGCACTTGGAATTTTCAAATCTTCCACCTGCACACTATTTAAACAAATTAGTAATATTTAATACTAATATTCAAACAATATTGCATATTTTTACATTTTGACCCTCAAAATTTCAAATTTACACTTTTGACCCTCAAAGTTTCAAATTTACACTTTTGACCCTCAAAGTTTCAAATTTACATTTTGACCCTCAAAGATTCAAATTTTCATTTAGGATCAATTAGAGCAATCTGTAACAATTATATGAACAATTCAAAGCAAAATACAATCTATTGTAATCAAATCATGCAAAATCAACAAAATTCATATTTCATTGATAGCAAAGACGATTACAAATGATAGAGAGCAGTTATCGTAAAAACATACAACTACTTCAATCTATACTACGACTAAGCTATTTATACTAGAACTAAGGAACTAAAATTACATAACTAGTCCCTATACTAGCATAAACTACAAAATAGACACTAAACAATAAAGACTAAATGTTAATCTTTTAAGGGACCTAACAGGTGGGGTTAAGGCTGATGGGATAGGTTCAGGAGTGTAAGGTTCAGTAACGGGTTCGTTTTATAGGAAAGGGAAGAGATGTGGGCTCAGGTTTTATTGGTTGTGGTTTGGGTGTTGGTTTGGGTACCATCCTCTATACACCTTGAGTTTGGTATACCTCTTTCTTCTTCCTAAGCGAATGTCAGTTGTGATATCACTGACATGTCGCTGTAGGGTCTTTTCAGACATGGGTCCTATTTGCCTGCCTGTGAAGCCGTGGGCCCTGAGATAAGCCTTTATCCAGGCTTTGTCTCCCACCTTCTTGGTAGCTACAAGTTTGGCCTCCTCCTCCCGCTTCTTCTTCTCCTTCACCTTCTCTCTAGCAACTTTCTTCCTCTCCTTATTGATATGATCTTGTTCTTTGTTAAAAAGGAACAAGATTGTCTCATTTTCATAAGGAGTCAGCTCCTCCTGAGAATAGCCCATTAAGCATAGAAAGGCTATCCTCCACAACCTCTGCTTTTGTTCATCTTCTTCTTTCTTTCTCCTCTTCTCTTCCACTTCGGCCAACCTTGCTGCTTCCTCCTTCTCCTTTTGCAGTAAAGTTGCCTTTTCCAGTTTTATAAGCTTATCAAGTAGGAGTAAGAGCATTTCTTCATTATCCACTCGTAGATTGATAAACCTATCTATCACCTCCACTCTTCTTTTGTTATTGATAGACTCTTGAGCTGCTGCTGCCTTGCTGCTTGTAGCCATCAGCTTCCCAGTGTTGAGTCTACCTTTTCTTTTTAGCTTTACAAACCTTTCTCCTTCAAGAATCTCTTTAGCAATCATTTTCCTTTTTCCTTTGGGATCTGAGGAAGATTAAGCTTTTGGAGATTCTAGCTTGGATGATTCAGGTTGGGGAGAGTAGGGCTGAACTTATGGTGTTGAAGGGAGAGGAAGTTTGAGAAAGTCCTTATTGTTTACTTCATCAAGGATAGCCTCTGTGATAACTAGATCATCAGACAATGATAACAGTTCAATAACCCCTTCCGCAGCTTGAACTTCAGCTTTGGAAGAGATTGGAATATCACTACCTATCCTAACTGATTCAGTTGCTGGGCCATGAGTCCTTATTTCCCCTTCGAAGTCAATCTCAGGTTCAATAGGTACCTTAGGTTGACTAACTTCTTTCTTAGTGGTAGGTGGTGCACTCTACTTTAAAGCTCTTTAGTTCCAAAGTATGCTACTGCAAATCAGGTGAGGGTTGTTCAAGTGAGGAGCTTATGAGATACTTGATTAAGAATCTGTAAAGATCAATAAGTATCCTAGGATCCACTTGAATTGCAATGGGAGGTGGTTGAGGGAAGATGGTTGTGGAGTATTGTGGTGTAGGATAAGTTGAAGATGGAGTTAAGATGGCAGGGGTAAGATCCTCATGACTTTGACTCTGTACATTCTCTCCCTTTTTAGTTGTATCATCTTGAGAAGTATGAGCTAAAGGAAGAACAGAAAGAGACTTGGCTAGGTACATGCCTAACAGACTTCTCAATCTATGTCTCAGTTAGTTTGGCTTTGAGATTTCTAATCTCAAGTTACTGAGTGGCAGACCTATCTTCTAAAGTCCTAACCTTCAATTCAAGGTTTGAGACTTTAGAAAGCAGGTACTGAATGGTGAGTTGCAGACTTCCCTCATCTTCCTTTAAAGAATCATAGGGAGATGAGATAACATACCTTGTATGTTCATATTTATCACCAGATATGGTTTCTTGGCACCCTGGTTTCCCTTGCAGACTGATTTCTTTTTTAGAGATATCAATTGGCAAGGTTGCTGTAGACTTAGTCTCAGCTATGTAACCACTGTTTTTTAAGGTCAGGCAGCTGAGTCTACATGAGTCCCCTCCACACCTGTGGGACTCACCTTAGTTTGCTTAACAGATGTAGGCTAGAAATCAGAGGTTCCTAGGGGCTCAGTAGATCTGGAGAGTGGTGTGGTAGATTAACATCATAAACATGAGGAAACATGAGATCCTCATGAGATTGGGTTAATAGGCCAGTGAAGGATATAGAAGTTATACCTAATGACCCAGAACCTTGGTCAACATCTAGTGGCATTAAGCCAGTGATGTGGGTGTCTTTTTTTGGCTGCCCAGGGGAGTGTTGGGACTCACCCTGAGGGCTTGAAGCTTCAGCAATGGGCTCATCAGGTTGAGACAGAGGAGACTCAACACTGATATTGAGGTCAATTATGGAGGATGGTTAGACCTCTAGTTGAGTGGGAGCCCTTTGTTCCACTCTAGCCTTTTTGGCTTGAACAGAGGGGACTTGTTCAATCAGAGTAGATTGAACAAGGGTTCGTTTGGGGCGTCTATGATAGGTGAACCTGATATGGTAGGAAGAAGTGATTGGCTGTGAAGTGGTGGTGTCTGGTGTGGGTTCATCACCTTCTAGGTCTGTAGGGATGTCACCAGGAGCCATTGGCTTAAGCATACTTGGAAGGAGGTTAGTGAACCTTCTAGTAAAGTTGAAGGATATCTTCTTCAACAACTTGAAGATACCCTGCCTCATTTGAGGAGCAGCTAGAATATCTGGATATTCTAGCTTATCCTGGTCTAACTCACAATTGATTATATGCTGGATATACCTAGGATACATGTAAAATGTGTTCCTACTGAGATTACCTTTAAGTTATTCAGCATAAACCTAGAGTAGTTGAATCTAAGGCCCTGTACCAACCCATGGACTAGGCAGCTCAGATTATAAGCGATTTGATCCCAACCCCTTGACTTGTTGGACAAGCTGTGCAGGATGACATTAGCAAGAACTTCCAGTTGTAAGAGATGTTAAACTTGTAGACTGTGGACTTGCTGACGTCTCCTCTATATTCCATTTAGGTATATGTGTCTTCCAAATCTTGCTTGGGAACTCAGTGGGGGCGCCTTCATCATAAAGCTCCAAATGCTCCCTGATAGTGGTTTCACTGACACTAATCTCCTGTCTACATACTCTAGACCTGATAACCCTTTGACCGTTAAACATGTTGTTTTAACCATTGGCCTAGAATTCGACCATATGATTTGAGTAAATGGTGGGGTTAACGGTCAGAGTAGTAAAATATGCTGATGGGGTTAGGAATTGGATGATTGGGGTAAAATCAGCATCCGTGGAAGAGTCAAGGACGGCCAGCTGGTTATGCTGGGGATTCAAGGCCATTGTTTGGTAAAGATAATGTTCGAAGGAGTTTGAGTGTAGTAATTTGAGAGTGAGTGAAGATGATAATGGAAATTTTAGGGATTTTATAGTGGTAAAGTAAGTAAAGAAAGAAGGTCGGAAATATTCAAATGGTGGTGAAAAATCAAACTAATAAGGTGAAAGGATGTTTTGGGTTCCGATTTGACAGGGGCGGTAAGAAAGACCTTTTAAAATATGCTGATAATTATCAATAAAATCTTACTTTTTTTGCAGAGTGGGGCCTAAAGATTTCCATTACAGTAAAGTTTTCTTCAGAGAGTAAAATTGCTTCCGAGAGAACACTTGTGTTTCTCTTTTTGGATTGTCTTCCGAAGCCACTTTATCCTCCAAAGCCACTTTATTCCGAAGCAAATTATGTCTTGAAGACAAATTTGCTTCTGAGAATAAAGTGTTCTTCTGACAGAAAAAGTTAGTAGCCTTCAGAAGGAAAGTTGATCTATGATCAAATAATCTTCCGAGGCTAAAAACTCTTCAAAAGAGAATACTTGTGCAGAGGAATTTGCATTCGGAAGATGAATAAGGATTTCTTCCGAGGGTAAATTTCTCTTTGGAATAATTTATACTTAGAGAATTTCGGATAAAACCTTTTGTAATAGGGCTTAGATTGTAAATAGACAACTTAGACATGACCTATTTTCAAAAGGTTTTCAAAGGAGATTTGCTAATCAATGTTGATCATCCCAATAGCCGTAATTAAATACTTAAATCTTTGTTCATCAAAGGCTTTGGTGAACAAATCAACATATTGTTCATTTGAATCAACTTTGACTAGTTTGATCAAGTTTTCTCATTTATATCTCGAATAAAATGATATCTGATGTCAATATGTTTTGTCTTGGAGTGCTTAACCGGATTTTGCGATAGAAATAGCACTCTTATTGTCTATGTGAATAGGAGTCTCTATGAAGTTGAAATCATAGTCTAACATCTGATTCTAAATCCATAACAGTTGAGCGCAGCAACTTGCAGCAACAATGTATTCAGCTTCGCAGTTGATGTAGAGACACATGATTGCTTCTTGCATTGCCAAGGGATGATCTTTCCACCAAAAAATTGACATCCTCCTGATGTGGGTTCTTGCTAATGTTGCAGCCACCATAATCACTGTCAGTGTAACCGTAAAGATTGAAATCCTTGTTCTTAGGATACCAAAGGCCCAATTTGGGAGCTCCTTTAAGATATCTACGAATTTTCTTGATAGCAATTAGGTGAGACACCTGGGAGTAGCCTGATATCTTGCACAGATAAGGTTGCATACATGATATCAGGTCTGCTTGCAGTAAGATACATTAGAGATCCAATAAGTGCCCTATACTGATGCTGATCAGTGTCCTCTCCCTTGGAATCAGGGCAAAGATTTTGATTTCTTTGTATAGGTGTCTTGGCTGGCTTACAATCTTTTATATCAAATCTTTCTAAGATATCTTTGACATACTTAGATTAATTGATAAAGAACCCTTCTTCCATCTGTTTCACTTGAAAACCTAGGAAGAAATCCATCTTTCCATTTGAACTCATTTCAAATTTCTTCCTCATAATACTTTCAAAGTCTTTGCACATTTGCTTATAGATGAACCAAATATGATGTCATCACATAGACTTGTACAAGAAACATGTCCTTCCCAGATTTCTTTATGAATAATGTCTTATCTATGGTGCGTCTGGTGTATCCATTCTTCAGAAGAAACCGAGACGATGTCTCATACCACAGCCTAGGTGCTTGGTGTAACCCATAAAGAGCTTTATCCAGTTTGCACACATAGTTGGGGTGCTGTGGGTCTTCAAATCCTGGTGACTGGCACACTTAGATTTCTCGATCGATATCCTTATACAGAAATGCACATTTCACATCAAGTTGATGGACTGTGAAGTTCTTGGATGCTGCAAATCAAGGAAGATTCTCACAGCCTCAAGTCTTGCAACAAGTGCAAAGACATCAGTGTAATCTATCCCTTCCCCTTGTGTGTTTCCTTGAACTACAAGTCTAGCCTTATTCTCGATGATCAAACCTCTATCATCTCTTTTATTCCTGAACACCCACTTGGTGCCAATAGGGACTTGACAATATGGCAATGGACATAGTTTCCATACTTTTTGCCTCTTGAATTGAAGCAACTCCTCTTGCATTGCTTCAACCCAACTATTGTCCTTGAGAGCTTCTTCCACCTTCTTGGGTTCTAACTGGGAGAGAAAGCATGAGTATAAGCAGACATTCCCATTATGAGTCTGTCTTCTAGTCCTCATGACATCCCCAATGATGTTCTTAGCTAGATGAGTGTTATGAATCCTGAGTCTTAGAATCACATCTAGTTGCATAGATAGATCCATGTTTGAAGAGTTTTCTTAGGATTTTGAATATTGATTCCAGCTGATATCTCACACTCATTCAATGAGGACTGATTGAATGAATGAGTGATAACATTAATGGTGTTTTGCTGTGAAGCAGTATTAACAGCTTCCTATTCCTCCTGATTATTGTCTTCATCAGCTTGGTGTTAAGAGTTAGAGTTGTTAGCTGATGTGTTTTGAGACTCAATTGACTGAAAACTTGTTAAAGCTCCAGTGTTTCCTGTGATATTCAAGCTTTTAGGAATTGCATTAGTGGGAGCTTGCTCTTCATATCTTCTTAGAGAAATTGGAATAGGTCTGGGTAACTAAAACATTGATCATCCGAGGAGTCATTTTGAGTACCTGTTCTAGCTGAAATATTCTCACAAGATGGTTTAGAATACTTGGAAAACAATTCTAAGTCAAAGATATGGTTAGGGCCATTCCCTTTAACACAAGGAGTATGCTTATTTACAACAATGCTGGATGATTCCTCAAATTGTTGATTCTTAATATTGTATACTCTATAGGCTATAGAGCTTGAGGAATACCCAACAAAGATAGCATCATTTGACTTTTCAGAAAATTTTGCTAAATTGTCCTATGTGTTAAGTATGGTACACCTGCTACCAAAGGACCTTAGAAAGCCAATGAACGGTGGCCTCTTGTTCCATAACTCAAGGGGTTTTCCATGGGGCTTAACAATGAGAACCCTGTTCTGCATATAGCATGTAGTGCTGACTGCCTCTACCCAGAAAGTTAGAGGCAACTTTGAATCAACTAACATGGTTTTTGCAGTCTCAATAAGTGTCATGTTCCTCCTTTCAGTACACCATTATGTTAGGATATCTAGGAACACTATATTGTCTGATAATCCCTTTTGAGTTACAGAATGAGTCAAGAACTTGATTCCTAAACTCAGTCCCTTGATCACTTCTAATTGTTTTCACCTTGTGATTAATTTGATTTTCTATTCTAAGAATAAAAGATTTTAAGGTTTTAGCAATTTCATCCTTAGTTCTTAAAAAGACACCCATGTGAATCTTGTAAAATCATAAACTATCAGAAGGCAATATGATTTCTTTCCAATGCTCATTATACTTGTGGGACCAAATAGATCAATGTATAATAAGTGTAATGGAGTGGTGATGGAATTGACTTCTTTGGTTTTATGGGTTGCCTTATGTTTCTTTCCTTTAAGACAAGCAACACAGTTGTCTTTGAAGAAAAACTCCTTTTTAGGCACTCCATGTACTAAGTTACTTTTAACAAGCTTATTCATGGTTTTAAAATTAACATGACATATTCTTTTATGTCAAAGAGTTGATTCATCACCATTTGCTTTGGAAAGAAAGCATGAAACTTCACCCAGTGGGAAAGAATTGTTCATATCTAGCTTGTACATATCCCCTCTCCTAGGAGATCTAAGAAGCACTAATCCTGAGGAATTGTCATCCTAGTTTTGAGGATAATGCACTCATGCTCTGTGAAAAGCATTCGGTTTTTTGATCACAGAACTAGAAACACTTAAGAGATTGTGTTCAAACTATTTGACAAAGTGTACTTTATCCACTTTTAACTTACCATTGGATACATTACCACTACCAGAAATGTATCCTCCAGCTTCACCTCAAATTTAACAAGACCTCCAAAAAAAATGTTGTTGTTCTGGGAGTCTGCCCTGTCTATTGTTCCTATTTTCGGAAGAATGAGTTTCTTCCGGAAGCAACTTGGCTTCGGAAACAAGCTTTCCTTTCTTTAACACTTGAACCATATGGTAAGGTCCAAATTTGAAACCTTCCTTGACTCTTTCTTTCTTAACATTATTTGCGTAATGTGTATTTGCTGGATTTTAGTAACAATCTTTTGCCATGTGATTATGCAAGCCACAGATTATGCACTCAATGTTAACTTTAAAAGGGCATGAGGGCTGTCGTTTCTTGCACTTCTTGTCTTCTTCAATGGCCTTCTCCTTTAACTTCTGATTCTTCAGTTGGACAGGAGTACCGGTACTACACTCCTTTCTTGAATCAGAGTTTTCAGCCACTTGGAATCCAGTTGAGATGAATACACCCTTTTGCCTCGGGTCTATTTTCATCATAGACTAAGTGTAACACCCGGAAATTTTGTCTAAATGGAAGAAAGAAAAATTATAAGAAAAGAAAAGAAAAGTATCTTGTAAGAAAGGAAAAACAGCCAAAGTGGAGGGGGCTAAGTGTAAAAAGGTACAAAATCTTATAATTTTATAATATAAAGATCTTGGCCGCCCATATCAACCACTTCACATCTGCTTTTCGATTGAAAAAGAAAGAAAAAGAAAGAAAAGAAAGAAAAGAAAAAGGTGAAGCTTCTCTCGGGGTTTCAAGGAAAAAGGGGCTAAAATCAAAGTTGGTAAGTACTTATGGGTTTTTGGTTTGGTTTTATAGATTTCTTGACCATGTAACCGAATTATACATGTTCTTATGTGTATATGTGCTCGGTTGGATGTCTTAGCATGTCTAGGTGTTAAGAAACCTTTGAAAGTTTGAGTTCAAAGAGTTTGAGCCTTGAAAGCAGCTAAGGTGAGTCTCTAGACCCCATGTTTTACTTGTTTTACAACTTTTTTAGGACTGAAAATGCATGTAAATGATTTTTATAAAAATGTTATATCTATGACCGTATGAATATATGCTTGTATGTTGGTAGTTTGTTATTGTACGTGTTGTGTTAGGGCTAGAATGGTCATGTAAGGCTTAGAACATGCTAAGACATTGTTTGGGACTGAAAAATATGTTAGAAACATATGAGATGGTGTTCGTGCGCCCAAATAGGGCCCATGCGCCTGAAAAATAGGCTTAAAAGTCTAAGTATGAGATGATGCTCCCAAACAGTAGCTCATGCACCTAGATTTTCCCTAGAATTTCTAAATGTAAGTTCATGCGCCTGAACAGTAGTTCATGCGCCTGAGTTTTGGCTGAAACGCCTAAGTATCTGGTCATGCGCCCAAATAGTGCCTATGCGCCCAAGAGGCTCATGCGCCTAAGGGTTGAAATGGTTAGTATAGGCTCATGCGCTATGTTAAGTATAGGCTCAAGCGCCTGCATAGTGGAGAAATGCCCAAACAGGGCTAATGCACCCAAATAGTTCCCATGCGCCCAACACTTAGAAATCTTTCTGAGATTTTGAGAAAAATAGAATTTTAGGGTTTGACCCTAGTTTGACTTGTGGCCTGTTTTGGACTATTCTAAGCATGAATAAGTGAGGATATATGAATAGTATATGCATGGTGTTATGATGAGTGTATGATATGCATATGTGTATGAGATGTTATCTTTTATTAGTTTTCAAAACATGTTTATATTGTAGTATAATATACGTTAAGTATTATGTTATTACTTTACGTAGTATGATGAATGTGTGAATGAATGTAAAGTATAACGTAATGAAGAGAAAGATAACAAAGATGAAAAATGAAACGTAATGAAAACAAGAAAAGGCTTGCAAGCAGATTTAAAGGAGGATTATGATTCTTTATGAGTTGATAGCTCAACCGTGTGTTTTATAACATGTGATTTTAAACCATGAGGGTTCACACACAGGGGATCATTCTAGGTGACTGAACCCATAGTACGAAATGGGATCCTTGTCATTTGACCCTGGGCTTTGTGCCAAGATATGATACGGCTTTGTGCCAGTTAGAAATGGGGCTTTGTGCCTAGAATGGTGGCTTCAGGACACGGGCTTCGTGCCAATTAGTAATGGAGCTTTATGGTTAGAATGGTGGTTTTGGACCAGGATAGGGGAAAAGCCTGACAGGATCTAGAATCAGTACGAAACGAGCGAAGTAACGAAGTATTAACGAGAAAGTACGAAACGAACGGTAACAAAAGATAAGGATAAATATGAAACGAGTGATGATGAATGAAATGATAAAGTATGAAACGAACGAACATGTGCGATAACGAATGAACATGTGTGAAAGTAAAGAAAGTGTTTTATGGAAAAGAGTATTTTTATGTATGAAACGTATAAAGTATTTTGATACTTATAAAACTAGAACTCACTCAGCAATGCTGACTTTTATGCATTTTCAGTTGGCAGGTAAAGGTTGCTGAGGATGGCACACATGGAGGCTACTTGGCAGGGCAAGATTGGCATCCATTCATGCATATTATTATTGTTGTTTCATAATGCAATCAGTGAATGTTTCTTTTGTAGTTGAACAGTGTTGTATTGCATAACAACAGTAATTATTAATAAAATGAATGGTTTTGTTAATGACTTCCATTGTGATATTTTATGAAATGTATAATAATATGTATATTAAGCTCTATGAATGACCAACTGTGAGGTGCCTGGGAACGGGGCATTACAAGTTGGTATCAGAGCCAAAGTTTAAGTGAATTGGGTAAAATATTTTCAAAACCTAATCTTAAACTGAGAATGGGATAAAAGGAAAGGGATGCCAGCCCGAGTAGTAACGTGCCATCAGGTATTTCTTTTCTTGAAGTTAACCAATATTATGTGCGTGTGCTGTTTGACTTATGTGTTCTTAGTAGATTTAGATACTGATGTAGTCAGGATAAGAAATGCTTAGGGTGTGAAGAGTAAAGTAAGTAGCCAATCATAACTGACCACTATAATCAGGGACTTACTATACTTAACATAAACTGAGCTATCCCTTGAATGACCATTTAGTGTTTAATCTTATAGTGATTAGAGAATGGCTGGAGGTAGATCATCTAAGGCCTCTAGGGGTGGAGCACAAGGAGGATGTGGTGCTAAACCGTGAGTTACTAGGAACTAGGCTAAGACTACTAAGAGGGCCTGTGAAGAGCCCGAGATGCATCACCAGGAAGGTGGTGATGAAAGTACGAATTTAAGGGCCTCGGTAAAAGAGGCGGTGGTAGAGGAAATGCACCAGGTCATGCAGATGATACTGCCGTCTGTGGTGACTGAAGTTATTAAGGCGATGAGAGAGGATGAGAAGAAAAAGAGTAGAAGGACCACAGGAAGGGAAGAGAGGGAACGATCAGAGATCGAGACGATTGTCTCGAGTGAGGAGGAGGAGGAAGAAGCGGTGCAGGAAACTACACGTGGTTGTAACTTTAGGGCATTTCAGAGGTGCAAGCCCCTAACATTTGATAGGAATGGCACTGCTACTGCTGCTCACTGATGGGTGAGGGAAATGGAGGCGGTACTTGATATTAGCGAGGCTGAAAAGGTCAAAAAGTGATGTTTGCTACCCACTCATTTATGGACACGACCTTATGTTGGTGGGACAATATTATCCAGGCTGAGGGTAGCAGGGCCATTAGCTGGTGGTCAGAGTTGAAGAAGCTGGTGATCGAGGAATTCTGTCCTCACCGGGAACTCGATAAGATAGAGAGGGAGTTCTAGTAGCTGGAGGCTGGTACCATCACATACCAGCTATACACCACCAAATTTGATGAGATGGCAAGGTTGCTGCCGGATCAGGTGACGCCGGTGTCGAGAAAGATCAAGAAGTACATCCAGAGATTGCCAGCTGACGTACGCAGGCATTTGATCGCTGTCCGGCGGGGTACCTTTCGATCGGTGGTGGACCTGGCGGGTAGGTTGTATGATGAAAGGGAGGTGGCGGTAGTCGAGGTGAGGAAGACGGGTGATGGTGATAAGAGCTGGGGAAAGAAGAGGTTTGGACGTGGTGGTTTCACTCCAAACAACAAAAGGAGGAAAGTGGATGACCGAAGGATGGTGTCCTCAAGTTGCAATAAAGAAGTGTGGTAAATATGGAAGAGAGCATGTTGGTGAGTGCAAGTAGGGGATGAATGTGTGCTTTAAGTGTGGGATGCCCGACCATGTGGTGAAGGTGTGTGGACTTATACAGTGTAAGAAGCCAAGGGCTGAAGGTTCAGGAACAAAGAAAAAGCCAGAGGAAGGAGGACAGAGGGCAACTGCTAGAGCCTTCACGATGACTCGGGAGGAGGCCGAAGAGGATCCAGATGTCGTGTCAGGTATGTTTCTAGTAAACCAAATTTGTGCCTTTGTGTTGTTTGATTCTGGTGCTAGTAAGAGTTTTATTTCTACTGCTTTCTGTGATAAGTTATCTGTTAGTAGTAGAAGTATTAATGAGCCATTTGATGTAGAATCTGCTATTGGTAAGTCCACTAGAATTACTGAAGTGATAGAGGACTGTGCCATAGAATTAGAAGGTCATAGGTTTTTTGCTAAGTTACATGTGATGCCCCTAGGTGGATTTGATATAGTACTAGGGATGGATTGGTTAGCAACCTATAAGGCAAACATTATGTGTCGCAAGAAGATGATTCGATTAGTTACGCCCGATGGAAGATCGGTGACGGTATACGGTGATCGTGTCACTACGGTTCCAAAGGTGATCTCGATGGCGGTGGCAGGAAAGTATGTAAGGCGTGGATGTAGTGCCTACCTGGCCTACGTGAAAGTTATGGACGCGTCGGTACCACAACTGTCCGATGTGCCAATGGTATGTGACTTTCCAGACGTGTTTCTAGAAGACTTACCAGGTGTGCCACTGGACCGGTGTCACACCCCGGGCCCAAGGAGGGTGGGACGTCACAGACTAGCAACGGATGTGGCAGCGGAAACAAACCATCATAAGAGCACACAAGTAGAGATAATCATATGGCAGTATAATAACTAAAATGAAATCCGGGACTAAGTGGCTTAGCCCGGTTATATCCATTGTTTCATGTCAACAGTACATAATTCAAAGTATCATTCACTACAATTGTTCAAAGTTCTAAGCAAAGTCTGTAATGCCATGAGGTCAGGGTGCTAAGTCATCCATGCATCTTCCAAATCAACTAGGCCTTCATCAAAGGTTACCTGAAACATGCTCAAAATAAATTGTGTCAACTAAAAGTTGGTGAGTTCAAGTGGTTTTGTTTCAGAAAATAAAAGGGACCCATAAGGTCCATGTATTGAAGTATTGTATCTAGTATAGCTGTTGTGGGGTCACAATCAACCCTGCACTCAGTCCCGGCTTGCCTCTTCTAAAGTTGTGTTGAACCGATTAACCCCAAAGGGGAGAATCTGAGCCTCATAGCAGTGGACCCACCTGCCGGATGGTCCACCTTTGTATCTCATATAAACTTGTTACATGCCACATACGACCCCTCAGGATCTCGGTGGGGTACCTCCCTGTAGCGGGAGCCACCGTGTGTGGGGGATTCCCCAAATAGATCTATCCATATAAAGCAAGCGGTTCACAAAAGAATTAATGATCATGATTCATGTATCAGCAGGTATCATCAAAATCCACAACATAAGCATAATATTGTATCACAGATAATAGTTTCAGTTTAAAATAGAGCATGCTTCATCCCCAAAACAGTAAGTAAAAAAGGGGACACGAGAACTCACCTTGATATCGGTCAGGTTCCACAAACAGATAGTTTCAAGTCCTAGCACCCTATAATCATAATTCAAGTAATAAGCTATAGATTCCTAACATAATTTATCATTTTATAGTGAGGGTGTGCGTGACTTTGTTTCTTAGAGGTTTGCGTCAAAAGTTTCCTTTTTAGGAAAGTTAGGGTTTTAGCGTGTGTTCATCAAGTTTTATGGTTCTTATAATTTATTATCATATGAATGAGCCTAATATTAGTTTCGGGTCATAAGGTTGCTGAAATTCTGCAAAAATGCAGAATTTACACTTTTGGCCCCTGAAGTATCAAAATTGACATTTCTACCCCAAAGTTTGTCTCTTTACCATTTTTGACCCCTAATATTTTCTTAAGCTTTTTAATGTCCATTTGAATCTGTTTGAACCCCAAAATATCAGATCCTACTTGGTGATGTCTAAAACACAAGTTTCTAGTTATCGGTTTTGCTCACTTTTGTTAAATAAATTCGTAGAAATTGTCTATTAACTCGAAAATTCACCAAATTTGATCCCTATTACTAAATAATTATTTTAAGGCCTGAAAAATTCTTAGAGTCTAAGTTGTTCATGTTATGGCTCGTTTCTTGGGTTATTTCCATATTTCGGGTCACCGAACTAATGTATCATACACATACCATCTCTTACTAAATTTTCCCAGCCAGCAAAATCATATTTTTCCAGTATTCTAAGTCCTAACTTACTGGAAATCTATCCTCAAGTCCCGGTTTTACAAGGATACTACTAAAATCGGGTGTTTTTGCACTATTTACGCTAGTGTCGACATTATATGTATACTTCTATCATTATTATATCTTGTGTAACCTCAAACCCAGATTGTAAATATGTTTATTTCACTGTTTTTAGATAGATTTTTAAGTTTTAATCATAGAAACTTACGGTTAAGTGTGGCTTAAACACATAGTATGAGGATATACAAGGTAAAATCCTTGTATATCGACCTTAGGCTCGTGGGTTTACGGGAGTGTACCTCGGACGCAGATTGAGTTCCAAAGAGGATGAGGTTCGGGGCTGAAAATCTCCTGTTAGACAGTGAGAATGATGTTTGGAGTAAGATGGAGGTGAAAATATTATAATTTCAAAGATGGGAGTTCATTAATACTTACCAAATAACCGGTTAGAAGGTTAGGGTGAGCATAAGATCTTCGAAGAGCTGAAACTCTTGTTCTTGCTAGAGAAAGAGAGAGATATGTGTGAGTGTTCTCGGATGAGAGAATGAAAGTGAGTGGGAGTAGAGAGAGATAGCCCGAGAGATGAAGGATGTGAGATATGGAGTTGTAAAAATTACAAATGGGGTCTTGCATGTATAGAAAGGAGTGAATGGTGGAGTGTGAAGGTGGGTTTTGCAGATTGTATTTGATTAGTGGTTCAGTGGGCGGCCATGCAAAGATTTATTGGCATTTTATTATTATTGTTATTTTGTTAAGCCGCAGTGTGGACGGGTATATTTTTGCCCGAGTTTGTCTAAGTGTTGAAACACTTTATTTGTTTCTAATATTCATTCAAATGATTGTTTCTATATAGGAATAAGTTTCCATATTGTAAAATATCCATAATAGATGTAAAATAAGTGTGGAAAAATAATCAGAAGTTAAATATATACACGAAAACACAGGAAAAATTCCAGGCGTATTACCACTGTTTAGGCGTATGATAACTGTTTGGGCGTAAGACACTGTGCGGGCGTAAGACAACTGTTCAGGCTCATGACAACTGTGCGCGTGTATTAGGGCTGCTGAAACGACCAGGACTTATTCGCGGGGGCATTTTTCCAGGCTTATAAGTACTGTTCGGGCTTATGAGTCCTATTCAGGCATATTAGCACTTAGCCATTTTCCAGCAAACTCCTAGATACATGAGCACTGTTCAGGCACATGAGCACTGTCAGGCTCATGAGCACTGTTCATGCGTATGACTTAGAAAAATTTCCACATCTTTTGTAAGGGTCGAGGAGGGGTTGTTACATTCTCCCACCGTTTAGAGAATTTCGTCCTGAAATTTTTGTTTCTGTTGAGTCTCTGCACGGTTAGGTTTTAAAGAGGTATGGGTATTCCCTTCTCATCTCATCTTCCCGCTCCCAAGTAAACTCAGGTCCTCTTTTAGAGTTCCATCTTAATTTCACCTTGGGTATGCGTCTTCGCCTAAGTTTCTGAACCAATCGATCAGAAATCTCTATGGGTTCCTCAACAAAGTTCAATTTGTTATTTATTCTTGCTTCCTTCAATGGCAATTCCAAGGTTTTGTTAACCAGACACTTCTTCAAATTTGACACATGGAAAGTGTTATGTATGTAGCTCAGCTCCTCAGGTAGACTGAGCTGGTATGCCACTAGACCAACTCTTGCCAGTATTTCAAATGGTCCAATATACCTTGGGCTTAGCTTGCCCTTCTTGCCAAATCTCACAGCTCCTTTCCATGGTGCGACCTTCAACATCACTTTATCACCTACTTGAAATTCAAGAGGTTTTCATCTTCTGTCTGCATACTTCTTTTGACGGTCTCTGGTGTTTTCAGTCATTCCTTAATCTTTGCTATTTTCTCAGTGGTCTCCATCATAATATCGGGTCCCATCACTTGGCTATCACCTATCTCATTCCAACTCAATGGCGACCGACATTTCCTACCGTACAAGGCATCATATGGGGTAGCTTTTATGCTGGCGTGGTAACTATTATTATAGGAGAATTCCACTAGTGGAAGGTGGCGATCCCAGCTTCCACCAAAGTCGATCACGCACGCTCTTAGCATGTCTTCCAAGGTCTGAATAGTTCTTTCACTCTGCCCGTCGGTTTGAGGGTGATATGCCGTGCTTATGTCAAGACGAGTCCCTAAAGCTTGTTGGAGAGATCTCCAGAATCGTGACGTGAAACGACTATCACGATCAGAGATGATCGAGAGCGGCACTCCATGCCGAGTCACTATTTCGTCAATGTATATTCGGGCTAACTTTGACATCTCATAGTCTTCTTGAATTGGTAAGAAATGGGCTGATTTGGTAAGCCTGTCCACAACTACCCAAATAGTGTCGTGACCGCGAGACGTTCTTGGTAGTTTTGTGACAAAATCCATGGTGATGTTATCCCATTTCCATTCCGGGATTTCGGGCTGCTGTAAGGTTCCTGATGGTTTCTGGTTTTCAGCCTTTACCATTGCACAGGTTAAACATTTGCTCACATTGGTGGCGATAGATTTCTTTAGTCCAGGCCACCAGAAAAGTGCCTTTAGGTCCTGATACATCTTATCACTCCCCGGGTGAATCGAATATCTAGACTTGTGAGCTTCGTCCAAGACTATAGTCCTAGCCCCGCCATGATTAGGTATCCATGTCCTTCCTTCGCATTTGTATAGCCCATCATTGTCTATTTCCAAACGCTTCTCCATCCCTGTTAACATTTCTCCCGTCAGGTTATTCTCATTGAGGGCTTGCCTTTGTGCTTCCTTAATCCTAGCAACGAGGCTAGTGTACACGCTCATCCTTAGAGCACGAACGCGAAGAGGTTTCTCCCGTTCCTTTCTACTCAAGGCATCAGCTACCACATTTGCCTTGCCAGGATGATAGCGGATCTCACATTCATAATCGCTTAGTAACTCTACCCATCTCCTTTGGCGCATGTTTAACATTTTCTGATTGAGGATGTGCTGCAGGCTTTTATGATCGGTATAGATGATACACTTAGTACCATAGAGGTAGTGTCTCTATATTTTGAGCGCAAACACCACGGCACCCAGTTCTAGATCATGTGTCGTATAATTCCTTTCGTGCTCGTTCAGCAATCTGGATGCATACGCGATCACTTTCTCCCGCTGCATTAACACGCAGCCAAACCCTTGACGCGAGGCGTCGCAATAAACTACGAAGTCATCGGTTCCCTCGGGTAGGGTAAGGATAGGCGCGCTACATAGTTTTTCTTTTAATAGATTAAAAGGCTTCATCCTGTTCCCATCCCCATTCGTAGATCACATCCTTCTTGGTTAGCGTGGTTAGAGGCTGCACTGTTCGAGAGAAGTCCTTGATAAACCTCCTATAGTAACCGGCCAAGCCAAGAAATTGTCTAATCTCGGTAGGAGTTTCGGGGACTTTCCAGTTTTTAATAGCCTCTATCTTTGATGGATCCACCTGGATTCCATCCTTATTCACTATGTGACCAAGAAATTGAATTTCACGCATCCAAAACTCGCATTTGGAATATTTTGCATATAATTGCTCGTTCTTGAGTAGTTCAAGGATTAATTGGAAATGTTTCTCGTGCTCTTCTTTACTCCGAGAGTAGATCAAAATGTCGTCAATAAAGACGATCACGAACTTGTCTAAGTACGGGCGGCACACACGGTTCATGAGATCCATAAATGCCTTAGTCAACCCAAAAGGCATGACTAGGTATTCATAGTGACCATATCGGGTTCTGAAAGCTGTGTTTGGAACGTCCTCTTCCTTTATTTTTAGTTGGTGATACCCTGATTGCAGGTCTATTTTCGAGAAGTAATTTGCTCCCTGCAATTGATCGAATAGGTCGTCAATTCTGGGAAGAGGGTATCGGTTCTTTACAGTAAGCTTGTTCAGTTCCCTATAGTCGATACACATTCGTAGTGTTCCGTCCTTCTTTTTAACAAATAGCACCGGAGCACTCCAAGGTGAGACACTGGGTCGTATGAACCCTTTGTCAAGCAATTCTTGGATTTGTAGCATCAGCTCTTTGATTTCAGGCGAAGCGAGTCGGTAAGGAGCTTTGGCCACCGGTGCGGCGCCAGGTATTAGGTCAATTTGAAATTCGACTTGTCGGGCTGGAGGGAGTCCTGGTAAGTCTTCTGGAAATACTTCTAAGTATTCAGACACCACAGGTATGTATTCAATCTTCTTTTCCCTTTTTGCCTTTATCACATATATTATAAAGGCTTCATGTCCTTTCTTAAGGCTTTGAGTAGCCCTCATGTGGGATAACATAAGACACAGTGGGTGGTTTCTTTCCCCATGGACTACTAGCATCTCTCCGCTGGCTATGGGTATCTTAAGCAAGCGCTCATCACATATAATTTTAGCCCTATTTTTAGCCAGCCAATCCATTCCTACTACTACATCGAAACCTCCTAATCTAATAGGCATCAAATCAATATCAAAGGAATTACCTTCTAGAATCAACTTACAATCTTTGATGATTTCGTTAGTTTCTATTATATTACCGTCAGCTAGTTCTACGGTGTACGTTTCAGTCAAGATGCAAGCAGTCAAATCAATCAAAGACCTAAAAGTAGTAGAAACAAAACTGGCGGTTGCTCCAGTATCAAACAATACAGTAGCAGGATGATTGTTTACAAGAAACGCACCGTTCACCACGTCGGGCTCCTTACGGGCACCATTTGGATCCATCACAAACGCTCTTCCCGTGGGTTTGTTGGGTTGAGTGTCTTTGTCTCTTGCTAGCTTGGGGGCATTTGTTCCTCATATGACGTGGGTCTCCGCACTCATAGCATTGCTTTCCAGGCTTGTAGGTACAGCCCTTAATCAGGTGGCCATGTCTCTTGCACCGGAAGCAAGGCATGGGGTTGCACTCCCCCTGGTGATGAAGCTTGCATTTATTGCAGAAGGGGCTTGTGCCTTGGTACAATCTCCCGGCCTTTCCACCATGGTCACTTCGTCTTGCTTCTTCCCTGGGTCGCTTGCTTGAACCACTACTGCTGCCGACCATCTTCCTGGTATCGAACCACTTCCTCTTTTCTTCCACAACCTTCTTCTTATTCTCAGTTTCCTCGTGCTCAATCCACCCAGCTCTCACTAGGTCGTCAGTCAGACTACTAGTAACATCGACTGTAGCCTGTAGAGTAGTAGGCCGGAAGACCTAACCATGCCCCTCACCCTTGGGTGTAACCCCAGATGAAACGGGCTACGCCCTTGGATTCTGGCATCACCAAGTGTGGTACCAGTCGGGACAATGCAAGGAATCGGTTGATGTACTCGGTGTAGTTCGGCCTTTCATCTCCAGATTCAGAAATTTATCCTCCAGTCTCTCTAGCTGGTTGATCGGGCAGTACTTGCCGGTGATTAGCTCCCGGAATTCAGACCAGTTCATCCTACCTAGAGCATCTCGACCTCGAGGCCGAATGATGGTTTTCACCATTCAAGTGCTGGTCCCTTGAGAGATTGAGAGGCAAATCTCACCATATGCTCCAGCTTACACTCGCTTATGTCCAACACAGCTTTGATTTCATCCAGCCACCTATATGTTTCAATTGCACCCTTGGTGCCATAGAAGTCCTTTGGTTTGCAAGCCATGAAGGTTTTATAAGAGCACCCATTCCTGATAGCTTCGGCTTCCTCACGGTTGCCTTCATCGTTATTGGGTCCGTTAGTCTCGTTGGTATTTCCCCGATCGGCGTTGATCTGGGCAATGATCGTTGGGATAGCATTGGCGATCTGCTGTGCCACCAGGTTGGCAATCCTTTCGTCATTCTCCTGGTGGGCGTTTCCCCCAGGTGGTGTTCCTGGTGGAGTAGGTGGTTGGTTCCTACCTTGGGTAGCACCTCTCCTTCCCATACGAATTCCACATCGTGGCGGTATTATGATAGTATCATAGATATGTTTGTTTAGTATCTCATACATTTTGTTTCTAGTATCACATTGTTTCTCATAATTCCTACTACGCACTACAATCACACGCTTAAGTTTCATCCAAAGCATACAATGATAATTATCAATAAAGAAAAATATCAATCATACATCACAGGGATTCTCACGTTTAAATAGCATTGCCCTGCAAAAGTTGGTGTCATCAATCAATTGTTTCATAGATAATCTCAAGCATAGGTCAACCATACATAATCAATAGTGCCATTGTTTCACAAATTGGAAGGTGTCATCACCCTTATAAATAGAAATAGTTTCTGAAATAGATAGATAGATTGTTTCTCAGATAGTTTTGGCAGACTACTGCCACGCATCCCAAATATCAGCTACATCACCCCTGCCATTTTTTCTTCAACCAGCCAAACCGTCCCGAGCTTTTCTTCTTTTGCTCCTGCTCCAGGCGCTGGACATTGTGAGTCGCCATCATTGCTTGGAATTGGGCAGATTGGGAGGTCTGCGTGGCGTGTTGTAAGGTCAGCTCATGACGCTGGTTAGTCCTCAATATCTCACTCAAGGTAGGGTCTGATGGGCCAAAGTCACTAGCCCACCGGCTAGACTGGGAGTGCTGGTCTCCAGCGAACACGCTAGGGCCATCATGCATGCTATGCCTGGGTGGCATCCAGTACTCGTCATGAGACAGACGTCTAGGTGGCGCGAGCATAGCAGGTGCTGGTGTTGGGGTTCTGGTATGAGGAGGTGGAGGAGGAGGCATCGTAAAAGAAACAGAAGGTCCTGGCCTACCACTCTTCCTAGGCCGAGTGACTATACGTGCACCCATAGTCCTAATAGGTGGAATAGGTGAGAGAGTGGGAGCTACTACATGCGGTGATTTGGAGCGCGTTCAGCTCCTAGAAGGTGATGTAGGTGATGACTCCTCAGATGGCTCAGTGTCGTCAGAGGTCGTGGATAACCAGCCAGGGTGTCCGTATCTCTGCAAGTATGCCTCGTATTTGGTTTGTGGCTTCACCCTCCTCAGTGTCCCAACAGGAGCAGTCTCATCAACGGGATGTGCGGGTGCTTTACCTCTTTCCGCCATAATATGATTATCCTGTAAAAATAGTCATGATCATAGTAATAGTACTAGTAATAGTAGTGATGACAGTTGTTTCTCATAGAGTTAGTATCTATTAGTAATTGCATCTGTAAGCAGTAGTATCCCATAGAGGTTGTATCCATTAAAATAGTATCAGTAAGCAGTAACATCTCATAGAAGTTCAATTAAGATTTAATTTTTGACTATGTTAAAAGAATTCCTCGAGTCATCAAATCCAAAGGTCACACTTAGGCTTCGTGCTGGAATTTACGCGTCCGATAAATTCATGATTACGTTGATCAAGTGTAATCATCAATTTATCCAACCCGCTTACCCCAACATTTACCCAAGCAAGGACAGCCTACAGTCTCAGGGTTGTAGCCTAGGGTCTACTAAGGTATTCCCGATTTCTCTACAACCTGTGGCTCTGATACCAATCTGTCACACCCAGGGCCCAAGGAGGGTGGGACGTCACAGACTAGCAACGAATGTGGTAGCGGAAACAAACCATCATAAGAGCACACAAGTAGAGATAATCACATGGCAGTATAATAACTAAAATGAAATCCGGGACTAAGTGGCTTAGCCCGGTTACATCCATTGTTTCATGTCAACAGTACATAATTCAATGTATCATTCACTACAATTGTTCAAAGTTCTAAGCAAAGTCTGTAATACCATAAGGTCAGGGTGCTAAGTCATCCATGCATCTTCCAAATCAACTAGGCCTTCATCAAAGGTTACCTGAAACATGCTCAAAATAAATTGTGTCAACTAAAAAGTTGGTGAGTTCAAGTGGTTTTGTTTCAAAAAATAAAAGGGACCCATAAGGTCCATGTATTGAAGTATTGTATCTAGTATAGCTGTTGTGGGGTCACAATCAACCTTGCACTGAGTCCTGGCTTGCCTCTTCTAAAGTTGTGTTGAACCGGTTAACCCCAAAGGGGAGAATCTGAGCCTTATAGCAGTGGACCCACCTGCCGGATGGTCCACCTTTGTATCTCATATAAACTTGTTACATGCCACATACGACCCCTCAGGATCTCGGTGGGGTACCTCCCTGTAGCGGGAGCCACCGTGTGTAGGGGATTCCACAAATAGATCTATCCATATAAAGCAAGCGGTTCACAAAAGAATTAATGATCGTGATTCATGTATTAGCAGGTATCATCAAAATCCACAACATAAGCATAATATTGTATCACAGATAATAGTTTCAGTTTAAAATAGAGCATGCTTCATCCCCAAAACAGTAAGCAAAAAGGGGGACACGAGAACTCACCTTGATATCGGTCAGGTTCCACAAACAGATAGTTTCAAGTCCTAGCACCCTATAATCATAATTCAAGTAATAAGCTATAGATTCCTAACATAATTTATCATTTTATAGTGAGGGTGTGCGTGACTTTGTTTCTTAGAGGTTTGCGTCAAAAGTTTCCTTTTTAGGAAAGTTAGGGTTTTAGCGTGTGTTCATCAAGTTTTATGGTTCTTATAATTTATTATCATATGAATGAGCCTAATATTAGTTTCGGGTCATAAGGTTGCTGAAATTCTGCAAAAATGCAGAATTTACACTTTTGGCCCCTCAAGTTTCAAAATTGACATTTTCTACCCAAAGTTTGTCTCTTTACCATATTTGACCCTAATATTTTCTTAAGCTTTTTAATGTCTATTTGAATCTGTTTGAACCCCAAAATATCAGATCCTACTTGGTGATGTCTAAAACACAAGTTTCTAGTTATCGGTTTTGCTCACTTTTGTTAAATAAATTCGTAGAAATTACCTATTAACTCGAAAATTCACCAAATTTGATCCCTATTACTAAATAATTATTTTAAGGCCTGAAAATTCTTAGAGTCTAAGTTGTTCATGTTATGGCTCGTTTCTTGGGTTATTTCCATATTTCGGGTCACCGAACTAATGTATCATAGACATACCATCTCTTACTAAATTTTCCCAGCCAGCAAAATCATATTTTTCAAGCATTCTAAGTCCTAACTTACAGGAAATCTATCCTCAAGTCCCGGTTTTACAAGGATACTACTAAAATCGGGTGTTTTTGCACTATTTACACTAGTGTCGACATTATATGTATACTTCTATCATTATTATATCTTGTGTAACCTCAAACCCAGATTGTAAATATGTTTATTTCACTGTTTTTAGACAGATTTTTAAGGTTTAATCATAGAAACTTAAGGTTAAGTGTGGCTTAAACACATAGTATGAGGATATACAAGGTAAAATCCTTGTATATCGACCTTAGGCTCGTGGGTTTACGGGAGTGTACCTTGGACGCAGATTGAGTTCCAAAGAGGATGAGGTTCGGGGCTGAAAATCTCCTGTTAGACAGTGAGAATGATGTTTGGAGTAAGATGGAGGTGAAAATATTATAATTTCGAAGATGGGAGTTCATTAATACTTACCAAATAACCGGTTAGAAGGTTAGGGTGAGCACAAGATCTTCGAAGAGCTGAAACTCTTGTTCTTGCTAGAGAAAGGGAGATATGTGTGAGTGTTCTCGGATGAGAGAATGAAAGTGAGTGGGAGTAGAGAGAGATAGCCCGAGAGATGAAGGATGTGAGATATGGAGTTGTAAAAATTACAAATGGGGTCTTTCATGTATAGAAAGGAGTGAATGGTGGAGTGTGAAGGTGGGTTTTGCAGATTGTATTTGATTGGTGCTTCAATGGACGGCCATGCAAAGATTTATTGGCATTTTATTATTATTGTTATTTTGTTAAGCCGCAGTGTGGACGGGTATATTTTTGCCCGAGTTTGTCCAAGTGTTGAAACACTTTATTTGTTTCTAATATTCATTCAAATGATTGTTTCTATATAGGAATAAGTTTCCATATTATAAAATATCCATAATAGATGTAAAATAAGTGTGGAAAAATAATCAGAAGTTAAATATATACACGAAAACACAGGAAAAATTCCAGGCGTATTACCACTGTTTAGGCGTATGACAACTGTTTGGGCGTAAGACACTGTGCGGGCGTAAGACAACTGTTCAGGCTCATGACAACTGTGCGCGCGTATTAGGGCTGCTGAAACGACCAGGACTTAGTCGCGGGGGCATTTTTCCAGGCTTATAAGTACTATTCGGGCTTATGTGTCCTATTCAGGCATATTAGCACTTAGCCATTTTTCAGCAAACTCCTAGACACATGAGCACTGTTCAGGCACATGAGCACTGTTCAGGCTCATGAGCACTGTTCATGCGTATGACTCAGAAAAATTTCCACATCTTTTGTAAGGGTCGAGGAGGGGTTGTTACAACTGGAGATCAAGTTCCAAATTGATCTGGTACCCGGTGCTCAACCTGTTGCGAAAGCACCGTATCGATTAGCTCCTACCGAGATGAAGGAACTAATTGAGCAACTGCAGGAGTTGATGGATAAAAGGTTTATCCGACCGAGCATCTCTCTTTGGGGTGCTCTGGTATTGTTTGTGAAGAAGAAGGATGGTAGCATGCGGATGTGCATCGACTACAGGGAGTTGAATAAGCTGACGGTGAAGAATCGGTATCCGTTACCAAGGATTAACGACTTGTTTGATCAGCTGCAAGGTGCCAGTTGGTTTTCGAGGATAGACCTCCGATCTGGCTATCATCAATTGAAGGTGAAAGAGCAAGATATCCCTAAGACAACTTTTCGTACACGTTATGGACCCTACGAGTTTCTCGTTATGTCTTTCGGTTTGACTAACGCGCCAACTGCCTTTATGGATTTAATGAACCAAGTGTGTTGGCCAATGTTAGATAAATCAGTGATCGTATTTATTGATGATATCCTGATTTATTCAAGAAGTGAGGAGGAACATGCCGGCCACATACTTGAGGTATTGGAGACACTGAGAAAAGAGAAGTTATACGCTAAATTCTCTAAGTGTGCTTTTTGGTTGCATGAGATGCAATTTTTGGGTCACGTGGTGAATGCCGAAGGCATTATGGTAGACCCGACAAAGGTTGAGGCAGTGATCAATGGAAGTCTCCAAAGACGTCGTCCGAGATCGGTAGTTTCTTAGGTTTGGCGGGTTATTATAGGAGGTTCATCCAGGACTTTTCCAAGATAGCCTTTTTGACTAAATTGACTCGCAAGGATGTGAAGTTTGTGTGGGGTCGAGAGCAGAATGTGCTTTTGAGGAGTTGAAGATGAGATTGACTCAAGCTCCTGTCTTGACATTACCCGAGGGGAGTGAGACTTAGTGGTGTATTCGGATGCATCTTATTCAGGGCTAGGTTGCGTGTTAATGCTACGTTGAAGGGTAATAGCCTATGTATCTCGACAGTTGAAAACCCATGAAGTCAACTACCCTACACAAGATTTGGAGTTAGCGGCTGTGGTTTTCGCACTGAAGATTTGGAGGCGCTACTTATACGGGATGAAGTGCACCATCTTCACGGACCATAAGAGCTTGAAGTATTTCTTCGAGCAAAAGGATCTCAACATGAGACAGAGGAGATGGTTAGAGCTCATCAAAGATTATGACTATGAGATCCATTATCATTCGGGTAAGGCCAACGTTGTGGCCGATGTCCTTAGTTGAAAGGAGAGACCCGAGCCGATTCAGGTGAAGGCTTACCAGTTGGCTATGACCGCTAATGTTATGACCCAAGTGAAAGGATTTCAAGAAAAGGCATTGGAAGAGGATCACCTAAATTCTAAACGAATAACAGATCTAACCGTAGAATTGGGTGAGAACACTTTCGGTGTTAGGACCCGAAGTGGACAGATATGGATCCCTTGTTATGGAGATCTACGAGGGAAAATTATGAATGAAGCTCATAAGACTAGATACTCGATTCATCCCGGTGCCATGAAGATGTATCAAGACATGAAGAAAAATTATGGTGGCCGGGTATGAAGCATGATGTGTGTGGAGTATGTGGAAGTGGGAGTACAAACATTACGGGATCAATGGTAGTACTTTAGTTAGTACATACCATGGTACAAGCTAGGGCACGTGAGGGCGAGACCATATGGGTGATTGTTGATCGACTGACTAAGAGTGATCACTTCCTACCGATCCAGAGATGTATTCCTCAGAAAGGTTAGAGGTGTAGGATTCTGTGTGCCCAAGACACTTAGAATATTAATGTGGTTAGTACGTTATGATCCAAGTCGGGTTATACCCAATAACAAGCTTAGCAAACACCAATTAATATTTAATTGATGATATGATCATGCAATTAAATATTTACACCAATTTAGAAAATGGGTTTTCTAAATGAATTGCATATGAGATGTAACAACTTATTAGGATATCTTGTTCAATGATATTATTGTAATGTTATTTAAGTGAGTTGGATAACATCACAAATTAATAAAAGGGAGTGTATATACAATACAATTAAAAGGTTAATTGTATTTTCTAAGGACAAAGACTAGTTAACTTATTAATGTGTGATATTTTAGGAGGGAAGCCAATTTCAAATGCATTTGGCCATCCCCCCTCAAGCACATGATTGGACCAAAATTTTGCCTTGAAAAGTAACACATTAACTAGTCTTGTCTATTCTCTCTCACACACACTTCTCATTTTTACATGCAAAAGAAAAAGCTCTCATCTCTTCTTCCTGGTCCACGGTTTTGGCAGCTGAAAAGGGGGGTTCAAGAAGCTTTTTCTTGTGGTGTTCTCATCCTAACAAGAGGGTGTATTGCAAGAGCTTGGGGTATAGACACTTGAGGAGTCCTCCTTTGGGTTCTTAGCCGTTTATGTGACATCCAAGCTCATCTACAAGCTGCTGAAAGTCCATGTTTTGGAAAGTGTTCTGGCAGCTTATATCTTGGTGTTCTAATGTCTAAATCCAAGCAAGTGTGAGGCTTACTTGGAGCTTTGTGGGAGCCAACGTTCAAAGACATTCCACCTTGAAGTTTTGGCCATCTTGGAGCATCTAACAACTCCTCTTTGGTCGATTTCTTGCTGCTCAAAAGGTAGAAATCACAGCTCATTGTGGCTGTGATTTTATGTACGTTTTTGCATGTTCATAGCTTGTTTTATCCACATAAATGATCCTTATTGTTATGGGTTTGTTTTCATAGTGAATGAACATATAGAACATAAGATTTTCAGCTCTAAAAATTGGTTTTAAAGCCATGTATCCGCTGTGTTTTTTTCAGAATGCTTAAAAGGTTAAACATGGATTTTGTGTTCTAGGAAACCCAACAATGGCATCAAGAGCCGGTTATGTGGATGGCTTGCTTGATTTATCTTTTGAAATTGGTTTTAAAAGATGATTTTAGACATGTTATAGGCTGTTTTGGGCTGGTATATTATGTCTTGTTGAATACCCCAACCTTCAAGGTTATATCTTGCATGCTTAGATTAAATCTTGAATGGAATGATGTCAAATTGGTTGATTGTGTTTTGTTTGGACAAAAGACCCTAAATTCTTAGTTTGTGTTGGCTGAAAATTTGGGTCAAATGGGGTTCATTTAGTTCTTGAAATGATGTATATGGATACATGTTTTAGTACATAACATAGCCTTGACCATGTATGTTTTGGATTTGGTTGATTATGGAATTGTCATGTTGGTTGTATTCTTTCTATTTGGGTTGTAATAATTCCTTTTGGTGTTTCTATTTGGGTTGTATTTATTTATTCATTTGGCAATGTAATAAATAGATTAGGAGTATTTTTCTTTTACTAGAAAATATGTATTAGGATATATATTTGTAAAAGAAGATGCTTATGGAAGGAAGCACAAAAGGAAGACACAAAGGATGAACTTGAAGCATTTGGATGCAAGTTCAAGTGGGAGTCTTTGGAGACCTCATCATTTGTATTATGTTCAACCCTTAGGAAAGACCTTATGACAACACTTGTGATGGCAAACAAGTGTAGTCAACTTAGTGGCTATAGTTATGCACATATGTTTGTATGATTGTGCTTGTTTGGTTGTTTGTTGTATGATTGTTATTTGATATTTGGATATGCATAACAAACTAATTAACAAACTTAACAAGCTGAATTTTATGGTTCTTAATCATTAAGTGATTAATAAGAGGTTATTAAAGGATTAATGATTTAATAAAAGAGGTTTTATTAAAATGAACCATAGGATACCTTGTATTTGAAAGCATGCAAATACAAGGTAAATAGAGTTTTCAAACTAGAATCAATGAAAACTAAAAATCCCTTTTTCAAACAAGTTTAACACCGTCCTTTTGCACAACACTTAAGCCATTTGGAAACTCTTAATGGGATAAAGGTCACCTAACCATTTTGAGGGAACTTATGACTTAAGGTGGGAATACCACATTGGTGGGATAAAGGTCACCTAACCACTTGTGTTGGTAAACTCACATGTGTGTGCAAGTAGGGTAACTTGATTTGCAAACCATGTTGAATGGATCACCTAAAATATGGTTTCCAAATGGTGTTGATGGGATTAACATGCCGACCTTGCATATGATGTTTAAAGTCGATCCCATACCGCTAGAAGTTGCAAAAGGTTGCAATTGTCAAACGTTGACTACCTTGTTAATTTGAATAATGGGATAAAGGTCACCTAACCATTATTAGAATGTAACATTGGATTCTAGATTTTAATTATTAATTGTCTATGAGACATAAAAGGGTATTAATAATTAAAATGAAATTTTTCAGAAATACTAAAAAGAACTTTGTAAAAATTTATAGAATGACCGCAAACAATAATGCTACCACCCCGACCGTCCATACCCTATCACTGAGAACTATTTTAGAGAGGGATCGTCTGTACCATAATAACCTTATGGACTGGTCTCGAAACTTGAGAATTGTTCTCAAGCAAGAGCAAAGGCAAATGTCCTTGACGATCCTATTCCTAACCAACCCGACCCCGACGATGTTTAGCCGCCTCGAGAGGCTTAGCGTCCTGTCTCAAAGAGTTGGCCAAGGATTTGATCCTTATGGCCTAACTAAAAGTTGAGACATTCATAATGAATTGCAATATGAATGGATAGGACAAGAGCATTGGTGAGTTTCACGCAATGCTCGCAACAGCTAAGGCAGGGATGGGTAGAAAGGTTCTACCTATTCTCTAGATCAATAAGGAAAGGCAATTCCTGATCCCAAGGCAAATGTTGCCAAAGGAGAAAGGGCACATCAAAGGCAATGGGTAAGGGTAGATCAAAGCGGAACCTCCAAAACCTGAGCTTATGAAGCTTAAGGTAACCGAAAACGATCCATGCTTTGAGTATGGTGAGATAGGTCAGTTGAAAGGGATTCATCCAACCTATCTCAATGAGTTGAGAAATAAGAGGGATGCTGGGCAAACCTCAAGCACAACTTTCATAATCCATATTGACTTAAATTTATTTCTCAAAGCACATGGGTAATTGGATACCACATGTGGAACTCACTATGCAATCTGTTGCAAGGGTTCAAAAGAAATAAGTACTTTAAAGGAGACTATGTTTTGAAACTTTCAAAAGGTTTGGAAGTTGTTCTTCAAAACTTGTTATATGCTCCTAGTTTGACTAGGAACATGATTTAAGTTCCCCTTTAAAACGATATGGTTTAATTTAAAGTTAGTAAATGATGGTATTTATATTATATGGATGATGTATATTTTTTCAAGGCTATGCCTTCTAATGATGATGATGAATTGGTTCATGATGATTCATCCTATAATAACACATTATACCTATCATGCACCAGAGACTTAAAATGGTTTAAGTGACTCTTATTCTTGTCATTGTCATCTTGGTACATAAACAAGAATCGGATTTAAACACTTTAAAGAATGGTCTTTTGAAAACAAATGAAATTGTTCATTTGATAAGTGTGAATCTTGTTTACAAGGTAGATGACCAACACGCCCCTTTAGTGGTACTAATAAGAGGGCAAAAGACTTATTAGGAGTCATACATTTGGATGTATGTGGTCCTTTTAAGAGAATGACAAGGTATGATGAAACTTACTTCATTACCTAACCGACGATTATAGTCACTATGTTATGTGTACTTGATGGCACATAACATGAAGATTTGAAATGTTCAAAAACTTCAAGAATGAAGTAGGAAATCAACTCGATAGAACTACCCAAAGTTCTCCGTTTAGATAGAGAAGGTGAATACATAAGAGACTTTTAGGGATCATCTAGGAAGTTGTAAGATTGTCTCACAACTTACCCTCACAGAACACCATAACATAAGGGTTTCTGTAAGGAGACGAACCTATTGGATATAGTTCGACCTATGATGGATATAAGCTCACTACCTCTATAATTTTGGGGTTTTCGCACTACTCTCCGCGACTTCAATTTTGAATATGGTCCAAACCAAGAAAGTGGATTCGACACCTTTTGAAATATGAAATGAAGTTCCATCGCTATCATATTTAAAATTTGGGTTATGAAGCTTATGTTAAGCTTAACACCCAAACCAAACTGAAAGTCGATTCACTAAGTGTATATTTGTTGGATATCCAAAAGGACTGTTAGGATACACTTCTTTGATCCAACAGCAAAAGGTATTATTGCTCAAAAGGCAGTTCCTGAAGCCAAGTTCCTTATGGAAGGGATGACGCATAGAACAGTGGATTTGATAAAGATCAAGATCCACAAGCCGATACACGTTTGGTTAACACTAGAAATCAACAAGAGGTGTTGATCATGATCAAGAGGTTGATCATTACACACAAAACATTCACAGATCTGGTAAAGTTAGCATTCCACATGAAAGATGTGATTTTTCATAGATGGTGCTACGTTGTTGACTCGAAGAGCCAACTACATACCATGATGCAATGTCCAATTCGGATTGTGACATGTGGCTAGGAGCCATGAACGTAGAGATGCATCCATCTGACAACCAGTTGGGAATTGGTTGACTCTTCACTTAACTCCAAACCGGTTGGATGCAAGTGGGTTTTCAAGAAGAAAACTGACATGCATGGAAACTTGGATACTTACAAGGCAAGACTTGTAGCAAAAGGTTTCACTCTAAGTCAAAGGGTTGATTATGATGAAACCTTCTCGCCAATCGCAATGCTAAAGTCATCCTGATAAAGTATGCAAGTTAAAGATATCAGTCTATGGATTGAGACAAGCATCGAGAAGTTGGAATCAACGTTTTGATGAAAAGATCAAGAAATGGGTTTCATCAAGAACGCTGACGAAGATTGTGTGTATCAAGGGCTAGTGGGAGTGTAATTACGTTCTTAGTATTGTATGTTGATGACATACTACACTTGGAAATTGTTTTTCCAAAAGGGATCTCCGTGAAGCCGTCTATTTTTGGAAATAAAGATCTGTAGGGATATCGAGGCGGTTGATAGGGTTAAACAAAGTGCATACATTGATAAAATCTTGAAAGGTTCAAGATGGTAAACTCTAAGAAAGGTATAGTACCTATTCAAAGAGGACAATATGAGTTCATCTCAATGTCCAAGCTCAAAGGATGAGCAAAGTCGTATGAAGGACATCCCATATACGTTGCTATAGGAGCCATCACGTATGCCAGATAATCAATGGACGTGTCATGCGCGTTAAGCATGACAAGTAGATATCAGCAGAATCCAAGTAATAGCCACTGGATGGCTGTTGAAAGTATATTGAATACCTTAGGAGGACTAGGATAGGTTCTAATATTGGATCTATGAAGGACCAGTTGTAAAGGTTACACGAATGCTAGTTTCCAACTGATCGAGATGATCCTCGATCACAATCGGGGTACGTCTCCATTATGAATAGGGTAGCATTGTCCCCTATAGAATTCGAATACATAGCCCCTCATTAGCAGCTTGGGAAGCTACATGGATAAAAGGTTTATCACCAATCTAAGGATGGTCCTCTACCATTCAAGACCCCTTAGAAACTTTTGTCATGACGAGGGTGCGATTGTTCAATCAAGGAACCCCTGTACATCAAAAGATTAGGTACAATGAGCGAAGATTCAACTACATAAGGGATGAAGTTGAAAAAGGGAAATACATGTATTCGCAAAGTTCACTTTGATCAACACATTGCGGATCCACTCACGAAGCTCCTTGAAAGGGCAAAGCATGAAAGTCATACTTGTGCCTTAGGACTTCGATATTCTAGTGATTGGAATTGATCTGTTTAGTATTAATATTATTAATATGGAACAAATTGTAATACTTAACTTATCTATGTATTTACGAAATTTTAAGTGATGTTCCTTTTAGCATGTTTACATCCATGAGTAAAATGTTTACTCTAAATGTCCGTAGTCGTTTCACACTTGTGGGAACAAGTTTGAAGGTAAGACTATTATGAACTTGGATTGGTGATATTCATAGGATGAATATAGCAATGGGTTGCTACCAAGGTTCATAGATATTTATGGGATACAAATATTGGACTACCCGCATCTCAAATTTTACTACATGGAATCTTATTGATTGATCATAAGTAAATTTGAGTAAAGGTGAATATCATTTTGGTATCCTCCGACCTGAGATACATATTGGTTTTGATATTCACCAAGTATTATACCTTGAGCCTATTCTTCACTGTCCTGAAATAGTGGATAGTACATAAGGATATGTTCAGGTATAACACGAGGTGTTTGTGAGAAACGTATGTAGTCAAGATGGAATTTGTTCCTCTTATTTCGTTGAGAGTTAGATGTCAAGGCCTGATTAAGTTAAATCACAAGGAATGATCATTCTATGTCCTGGATTTAGCATGACATCTGTAACAAAAGGATAGATGATTGATTCACCTAAATCATTTCAAGTAGGGTACTTGAAAGTGATGTTATTGAATGGCTATAAGTCATGCGTATATAAGGGTAGTAAAACGTTGTTAGGCGGTATTTACGCTTGCATCAATCTTCTATGAATCTTGGGCAAGTGGGAGATTGTAGGATTCTGTGTGCCCAGACACTTAGAATATTGATGTGGTAGTACGTTATGATCCAGTCGGTTATACCCAATAACAAGCTTAGCAAACACCAATTAATATTAATGATGATATGATCATGCAATTAATATTTACACCAATTTAGAAATGGGTTTCTAAATAAATTGCATATGAGATGTAACAACTTATTAGGATATGTTGTTCAATGATATTATTTGTAATGTTATTAAGTGAGTTGGATAACATCACAAATTAATAAAAAGGAGTGTATAGACAATACAATTAAAAGGTTAATTGTATTTTCTAAGGACAAGACTTAACTTATTAATGTGTGATATTTTAGGAGGAAGCCAATTTCAAATGCATTTGGCCATCCCCCCTCAGCACTGATTGGACCAAAATTTTGCCTTGAAAAGTAACACATTAACTAGTCTTGTCTATCTCTCTCACACACACTTCTCATTTTTACATGCAAAGAAAAAGCTCTCATCTCTTCTTCCTGGTCCATGGTTTTGGCAGCTGAAAAGGGGGGTTCAAGAAGCTTTTTCTGTGGTGTTCCATCCTAACAAGAGGGTGTATTGCAAGAGCTTGGGGTATAGACACTTGAGGAGTCCTCCTTTGGGTTCTTGCCGTTTATGTGACATCCAAGCTCATCTACAAGCTGCTGAAAGTCCACGTTTTGGAATGTTCTGGCAGCTTATATCTTGGTGTTCTAATGTCTAAATCCAAGCAATTGTGAGGCTTACTTGTTGCTTTGGGGAGCCAACGTTCAAAGACATTCCACCTTGAAGTTTTTGGCCACTTGGAGCATCTAACACTCCTCTTTTGGTCGATTTCTTGCTGCTCAAAAGGTAGAAATCACAGCTCATTGTGGCTGTGATTTTATGTACGTTTTTGCATTTCATAGCTTGTGTTATCCACATAATGATCCTTAGTGTTTGGGTTTGTTTTCATAGTGAATGAACATATAGAACATAAGATTTTCAGCTCTAAAAAATCGGTTTTAAAGCCATGTATCCGCTGAGTTTTTTTTCAGAATGTTTAAAAGGTTAAACATGGGTTTGTGTTCTAGCAAACCCAACAAGAGGACCTGTTTATTGATTATAGCATGCCATCATGGTATGCCACCTTTGTTGGTACACATGTCACTAGTTCCAGTTCTAAGTACTTAAAGTGTTTAAGGACTTTTGTTTTGTTACACTGATGTAATCATTTGATATTTGTACATCCAAGCTCATCTACAAGCTGCTGAAAGTCCACGTTTTGGAAAGTGTTCTGGCAGCTTATATCTTGGTGTTCTAATGTCTAAATCCAAGCAAGTGTGAGGCTACTTGTAGCTTTGTGGGAGCCAACGTTCAAAGACTCCACCTTGAAGTTTGGCCAGCTTGGAGCATCTAACAACTCCTCTTTTGGTCGATTTCTTGCTGCTCAAAAGGTAGAAATCACAGCTCATTGTGGCTGTGATTTTATGTATGTTTTTGCATGTTCATAGCTTGTTTTATCCACATAAATGATCCTTATTGTTATGGGTTTGTTTTCATAGTGAATGAACATATAGAACATAAGATTTTCAGCTCTAAAAAATCGGTTTTAAAGCCATGTATCCGCTGAGTTTTTTCAGAATGTTTAAAAGGTTAAACATGGATTTTGTGTTCTAGCAAACCCAACAAGAGGACCTGTTTATTGATTATAGCATGCCATCATTGGTATGCCACCTTTGTTGGTACACATGTCACTAGTTCCAGTTCTAATGTACTTAAATGTTTAAGGACTTTTGTTTTGTTACACTGATGTAATCATTTGATATTTGTAACGAAAAACTCTTGAATGAATAAATATGTGTTATTGAATGGGTATAAATGAAATACAATATGTGGTTGATGCTTATAATGTTTAATGTTTCATTGTTTATTGTGTGATAACGCATATTGAACTAACTATATAGGTTTGTGAATTGTATAAAGTTCTCATGCAAATGGACCATGCTAATGGACCATACGCATGAACACTTCATGCTAATGGACCAGTCACATGACTGAACCAGAAGACTGGATCAGTCGCACGATTGTGACATGAGATTGACTCAGTCGCACGACTGGACCTTCAGTCGTGCGGATGGATCAACCATATACTTCATTCGCACGACTGAACCATGCTGATGATTCAGTCCATGAATGAAGGCTCTAAACCTATAAATACCACTTAATTCGTGGAAAACAGAACACTTCGAGAATTCACAACCCTAGCCATCCCAGTATGTCCAAGTCGTCCCTTCCAACTTCATAGAGCGTTTCTGATCATTCCTAATCAATTCTTAATGTTTTCTAATTGTTAGTTTTGATCAGATTAATGTTCTCCCTGATTGGATCGCCAATCAAATAGGATTCCGCACTATTTGAGCTGGTTTCACGTAGAGTCGGTTAGTACTGTTCGTACTCGGTCCTAACAACCTTACGAGATGCTATACGTAGAAGGTGTAGAACACCCGTATGTTAGGGTAATATTGGACAGAAAGAGTTAGGAAGCCTTGAAGTGATCGAGGCTACAACTGAAAAGCTAGAAAGGATCAAGGCCTTCATGAAGGCAGCAAAGGATAGACAAAAGTCGTACGCCGATAAGAGTCGTAGACCGATTGAATTCAAGGTGGGTGACCAAGTTATGTTGAAGGTCTCACCTTGGAAGGGAATTATACAGTTCAGGAAACAAGGCAAGCTAAGCTCGAGGTATATAGGACCTTTCTGAATCATCGCACAAGTAGGAGAGGTGACCTATCGGTTAGAATTGCCAGATGACTTAAGCGGAATTCATCCTACATTTCATGTATCTCATGAGAAAGTGTTAACTGACAAAGATATGATTGTACAACGGATGATATCGAAGTGGACGAACGACTCAATTACATAGAGCAACCAGTGGCAATCATCGATCGAAAGGAGAAGAGATTGAGGAATAAAGTGGTTCCACTGGAGTGGAAGAACATGAAGGGTTTGGAGCCTACGTGGGAGACTGAGGAGAAGATAAGACAACATTACCAACAGTTGTTCACTGAGTGACGGGTTTTAGGGACGAACCTCCTTAAGGGGGGTGGACTTGTAAACACCCGGAAATTTTGTCTAAATAGAAGAAAGAAAAATTATAAGAAAAGAAAAGAAAAGTATCTTGTAAGAAAGGAAAAGCATCAAAATGGAGGGGCTAAGTGTAAAAAGGTACAAAATCTTATTATTTATATTGTAAAGAGCATGGCCGCCCATATCAACCACTTCACATATGCTTTTCGACTGAAAAAAGAAGAAGAAAACAAAAGGTGAAGTTTCTCTCGGGGTTACAAAGAAGGGGCTGAAATGAATTGGTAGGTATTTTATGGGTTTTTTGTTTGGTTTTATAGATTTCTTGGCCATGTACCGAATTACACTTGTTCTTATGTGTATATGTGCTCGGTTGGATGTTTTAACATGTCTAGGTGTTTTTGACTTCAAAGAGTTTGAGCCTTGAAAGCAGCTAAGGTGAGTCACTAGACCCCATGTTTTACTTGTTTTACAACTTTTTCGGGGCTGAAAATGCATGTAAATGATTTTATAAAAATGTTATATGTATGACCGTATGAATATATGCTGTATGTTGGTAGTTTGTGATTGTACATGTTATGTTAGGGGTAAATGGTAGTGTAAGGCTTAGAACATGCTAAGACATTGTTTGGGATTGAAAAATATGTTAAAACATATGAGATGGTGTTCATGCGCCCAAATAGGGCTCATGCGCCTGAAAAATAGGCTTAAAAGTCTAAGTATGAGATGATGCGCCCAAATGTAGCTCATGCGCCTGGATTTGTCTTAGAACTTCTAAATGTAAGTTCATGCGCCTGAACAGTACTTTCATGCGCCTGAGTGTTGGCTGAAACACCTAAGTATCAAGTAATGCGCCCAAATAGTGCCCATGCGCCCAAGAGGCTCATGCGCCTAAGTGTTGAAATGTTTAGTATAGGCTCATGTGCCTAAGTGTTGAACTAAATACGTATAGGCTCGTACTCGGTCCTAACAAGTGGTATCAGAGCTTTGGCTCTCGATCTAAATCTTTGAAAAATTTGAAGTCAGACGTCTCAGTCGCACGATTGATCCAATCGCATGACTGAACTTCATACGCACTGCCATTCGCACGATTGGTCCAATCGTCTGTTCATTCGCACGTTTAAGCTCGTTCATTCGGTTCAGCTTAGTCGTATAGTTCATTCGTACGACTGAACTCATATGCATAGGTTCATACGCATGGTTGACCTCAATCGCACGTGTGAACTCAGTCGCACACTTCAATCGTCCGGTTGACTTCAATCGCACGGTTAAGCCTTATTCGCATTCCCCAGTCGCATCAGTCAGTTAGTTTGTCAAGTTTTTCAGACCAAGTCATCATGGATGACAACACTTTGCTTTCTCAGCTGGGAAGGATTGCAGAATTCAGAATCTTCTGCTTTGGAAAATGAGATCGGAAATCACAACAAACCACCAAAGCTTCTGACACTTGACGAATATCTTCAATGGAAGCAACGGTTTGAAATTCATTTGAATGGAGTGGACACCAACTTATAGAGCACAATTGAGACTGGCTACACTATGCCAGTTGGAGCTGATGGTGTTCCACTGACTCTAAGTGGTTTGAATGAGGCGTAAAAGTTTGCGTACAATGCTGAGAAGAAGGCCTGCATTGTTGACACAGTCCATCCCAAAGATATTTTCCATCAGTTCTCAGAGCACAAGTAGTGCAAGAAGTTATGGAAGGCTCTAGAGAAGCGGTATGAAGGAAATGCAACGCTTAAGTCTCTAAAGGTTAGCTTGAAGAAGAAATTTTAAACTTCTCGCCAATCGAAAATGAGAGTCTGGATGACATTATCGATCGCTTGTATCATGTGATGAGTGAACTGCACACTCATGGAGTTAAAACGTCTTTGGAAGATAAGGTATCGAGTCTGGCTGATGGTTTACCTGATAAGTGGGATTCATTCATTTCCACTTTAAGACATAATGAAGTGCTGGAAACGTTGGATATAAATGACTTTATTCTGAAACTGTGAGAGGAAGAGCTACAATAGAAGTACAAGTCCAAAAAGGGAACCTACACTCAGAATCCGTCTCTGTACAATGTGGCTCCTACTACTACATCTTCAGTGCACCGTTGCAGACTGCTTTCGTGTCTACTACATCTGCAAACGTTCAAAGTGCATCATCCGGTTATGAGTCAGGTGGTTCATCAAGTGTTCAATACAGTTCTGCAGAAGCTCAACCAACGAAGTTAACGACAGAGAATCTGAGCACCGTAACTGTGGAAGTTGCTAAGTGGCATATGGATTTACTTGCTGCTGTGGTCCATTCGTATGACATGTTAGTAGTAGGGAAGATTGGTAACTGTCACTTAGCAGATGAAGATTACGAGCAAGTGGATGAAACCGAGCTAGAGAGGATGGATATCATGTGGGCTCTAGCTAGTGCTGTGCGAAGAGCTAAGAAAATCATCAAGAAACGGGACAGAACCTGGTGGCCATAAAGGATACTAATTTTGGATTTGACAAGTCTAAGGTCACCTGTTTCAACTGTGGAGAAAAAGGCCATTTCAAGAGAGAGTGTGTTAAACCTAAGAAAGTAGGAAATGGTAACCCGTTTTCATCAACCAACAGACAAGAAAAGACAAGAAGATAGCTCCAACCAGTCAGGACTCCAAAGCAATGGTGGCACAAGGTGATGAAAGTCAAGACTGGTCTTTTCGCTTCTTATCTGACGGTGAAGCTAATATTGCATTGGTTGAGGATCTAAATGATGACTCAGCAAGTGAGGGGAGAGAGCTTGGCTGAGTTTGATACTGTTGATATAAATGACTCAATGGCTGCTCTTGATCATCTGGTAGAGGATGAACTGAATGATGCTTCTGACACCCACCAGGAACCCTAGGTTGCATTTGTTGCTGGCACCTCAAACTCTGCACAGGTTGTCCGCTACAGTGCTTCTACCAACACATGGATTATTGATAGCGGGGCATCAAGGCACATGACTGGGAATCACTCTCTCCTTTTCAATGTCAAACAAATAAAGGGGGACATGTTTCCTTTGCTGGTAACAAAGATGGGTATATATAGCTCAAGGAGAAGTAGGTAATGGGAAGGTAAAGTTTGATAAGGTAAATTATGTTCAGCAGTTTGAGAACAATTTACTTTCAGTTTCTCAAATATGTGACAAGGGCTTTATGGTTATGTTCGACAATAGAAAAGTTACATTCTGAAGAAGGAAATGGATATCCCTGTGGAGCAGGTACAAATGTCAGCTTCAAGGTACAATGATTTGTACGTCTTGGACATGTCTAAAGCTTCTATAACTGAGTCCACTGCTCAGTGCTTCTTATCAAAGGCAATAAAGAAGGAGTCCATTTCATGGCATAGGAGAATGGGACACATAAATCCTCAGAAGATGAATCATCTGATTCAGAATAACTTAGTTGAGGGAGTAATTGTTAAGAACTTCCAACTTCTGGATTTTTGTGTCTCATGCAAGAAAGGAAGCAGACTAGGAAATCTCACAAGTCCAAGAACGTCAATTCTATTGAGATGCCCCTGGAGCTTCTGCATATGGACCTGTTGGTCCTGTCAGCACTAGGAGTATATAGCAGGAGATTGGTACTGCTTCGTAGTCACTGATGACTACTCAAGATTTTCGGGTGATGTTTCTGAAAACTAAGCCAGAGAATTTGAATCGTTCAAAGTGCTCGTGACTAAACTAGAATCTCTATACAAATGAAGGTAAGGAAGGTTCATTCAGACAACGGGACTGAATTCAAGAATCAGTGGATGGATGCTTTCTGCAAAGAAAAGGGGATTGTTCATCAGTTCTCCTCCGCATACACGCCACAGATGAATGGAGTTGCTGAACGCAAGAATAGGAGCTTGATAGAAACTGAAAGGACGATGTTGGCAGATTCAAAGCTGCCAGTACAATTCTGGAATGAAGCCGTTGCCAATGCGTGCTACACTCTTAACCGTGTATTGGTAGTCAAGCGACATGGTAAGATTTGCTATAAGTTGCTTCAGAAACGCAAACCAAATCTGAGTTATCTGGAACCATTTGGAGCTCCATGTATGTCACTGAAGAAAACTCCGGAGGGCAAGTTCAGTGAGAAAGCGGATGAAGGCATCTTTCTCGAATACAACATACCTAACAAACGAGTCTACAACAATTCTACAGGTCAGGCAGAAGTGTGGTTCAATGAAGATGTGCAAAGACATACGACCCCCCGTGCTGGGAAATGTCCATCTTCATTCTTCAATTATGATGGATTTTTCATATCCTTCAACCTTCCTCCAGCATGTTCAGATGACGAGATTGCTGCACAGATGATGTACGATGTCTTAAACGCTCCAAATCTAGATTTCAGCAATACAGTACCAACTAGTGGTGGTTCTGCCTCTACAGAAACTGCTCAGGACATTAGTGATGTCTCATCAAATGATAAAGAAATAGTTGAAACAGGTATTGAGAATAACGTCAATCAAGCTTGTAAGGATTCCTAGAAGTCTGATGCAGCCAAAACACTCTTGTAACTATCTACGGCTGAAGACAGCTGAAGGTAACAGCTGAAGACAACAGCTGAAGATAAAGCTGAAGACAACAGCTGAAGGTAACAGCTGAAGGTAACAGCTGAAGACATAAGCTGAAGACAACAGCTGAAGGTAATAGCTGAAGACATCAGCTGAAGACAACAGCTGAAGGTAACAGCTAAAGACATCAGCTGAAGATAACAGGAAGGTTTCAGCTGAAGACAACTGAAGTCAACAGTTGAAGACATCAACTGAAGTCAACATCTGAAAGTAACAACTGAAGACATCAGCTGAAGACAACAGCTGAAGACATCAACTGAAGATATCAACTGAAGACGAAGTCTGAAGACAGTTTTCAGTAGTTGTCATAACAACTGAAGAAGTACTCTTCAGTAGTTGTGATGATCCTCTTTTAGTAGTTATCACAACAGCTGAAGTATTCTTCAGTAGTTGTGACAGTCTTCTTTCAATAGTTCTATGAAATGATCAAGTCTTCCTGTATGCTACACAGAACATGAAGTAGTATTGCTAAGGAAGTTTTACACACCACCAGAAATATTCCAAGTGTAAAATCTTCCATAGCCAAGACCAATATCTTCTGAATCCAGAAATGTAGTCTTTCTTAGCTTCAAGACAAAGTCTTCCAAAGCCAAGAAACCAAGACTGATCTTCCGAAGACTTTTATCATACATGCTTTTATCTTATGTACTTTTTCTAAAAAGCTGAACCACTTTGCCGCTGCCCACTCTGGTTGGTCACCAACTTATATGAGTTGGTGAAAAGGTCCATGCTTTAGGAAAACTATACATTGAGGTCTTGGGTCAAACCTTTATACTTTATGTACTTTTATCCTTTTTTAATACATTAGGATGTGAGCTATGGCATGTCATAGTCACTAGCCAAAAGGCAATCTGCCTTTTGACTCTACATGGATTGTGTTGTCTAATTCATGTATCTAGCTGGCCTTCAAAGTATGGCCGTCTGTAGGTTGTAGTATATAGTATCTCAAAGTCTTGTAATGTATGTATGCTGAATACTTGTAACTTTGAATTGAGAAGCAATATACAACATCTTGAAAACCAACCGCCTGTGTTGTTATCTTGTTCTTTCTTTCTGAGTTTACTTTTGTGTTCTTAGCATCATCATAACCGGTTCCCCATTTGATCTGTTAAGTGTTCTAATACACTCTCCTTATTTGTATTGTGTTGTAAGTGCTAACCCCTTCACCCGGTCTGCATTTGGTATCAGAGCTTCCAGGCTCTTGATATAAGATCTCACCATCTTAAGATCCCTTACACACACAAAATACTTAACAACTCAAATGGAAGCTCTTTCTAAAGCTGATATGGAAACTGGTACTATGACCAAGTCCCCACTGATCACTCCTGAAGATTTTGACACATGGTGCACAAAAATGGAAGGCTTCATCAAGTGTCAAGATTCAAGGATGTGGGACTCAGTTATCAACGGTCCCTTCATACCAAGCACTACTTGCTACTGGTAATCGTATTATCCCTAAAGATGTAGATGATTACTCAGAAGAAGACAGAAGAGAATAGAGCTTGATCAAAGGGCCATGACTTGTCTTCAAACTGCTCTTCCAAACTCCATCTACAGAGGCTTCAAGAAGTGCAAGACAGCTAAAGATCTATGGAAGCACTGAAGCTCATGTATGAGGGATCCAAAGAAACTAAAGAAAGCAAGAAGGATCTCTTGAAGCAGCAGTTGAAAACTTCACCTTCAAGGCTAGTGAGACACTGACTCAACAATACTTTAGGTATGTTGAGATAGTGGACACTCTAGTGGATATTGGAGTAACTCTTGAAAACAGGGTCATAGTAAGAAGTTCATGTCTTCTCTCCTAAACTATGGACACATTATTGTGTTATGATCAAGAGAACTTCGGATCTTAAAATTCTTACTTTTACAGAGTTATATGGTATCCTGAGTGCATTCCAGATGGAGATGAACATGCAAAATTCCTCTGGTAACTCCAATAACCAACTGAGTTCAGCCCTTCATGTGAATGAAAGGGAATGCATTGAACCACAACATCAGTTATTATGCTACCCTGACAACTCACAAAAGGGGCCTTTCATCACTCTTCAAGAGACACCAAGAGAAAGCTACACTTAAGGAAGTCCCTTCAAAGAGAAAGTTCTTCTCATGCCTTTGTCTCAGCTGATGAAACCTCTGGCAACCTTCTCTTCACTCTTGAAGACTTGGACTGTATCCATCCAGATGATCTGGAGTATATGGAGATAGTTCAGCAAATGGCTCTTCTCACTCACAGGGCCAAGAAGTTCTACAAGAGGACTAGGAGAAGATTTCCAAGTAATACATCCAGTGGAAAGTTTGGGCTGGACAAAAGCAAGGTAAAGTGCTACAATTGTAACCAGATGGGGCACTTTGCAAGAGAGTGTAAGGCACCTAGAACAAATGGTGGCCAGACACAAACCAGACCAAACTACACTGAGAAAGTTCACCAAAATGAGAACCTAAAGCAACAGGCTGCAGTTGCTGTTGAAGAGGGAGGCTTTGACTGAAGCTTTCAGATAGAAGATACATCTCCAAACCAAGCTCTCATGGCAGATCATGATGAAACCAAGGTATTGGAAAATATTTGCTCTTCTGAATGTATTGCTAAAGTTAATGGATATAGGTCATATAACTTAGAGCTGAGATCTGACCTTGAGTCCTTAAACATCTTGAAAGCTGATTTTAAAAAGAGCTAAAAATGACTATAAACTTAAAATAGAAGATTTAGAGAAAACCATTTCAACTCTTAAACATGAGCTAACAAATTACAAGACTCAGATCAAAGATCTCATAGCTAAGTTACTGAATGCCAAGCTGAGCTTGTGATCAGCAAAGCTAAGGAAGAAAATGTGTTCTTGAAGAAGATACCTTCAAGAACATAATATCCTCATCCTTGCATGCAAAAGTGTGTTATCAGAACAAGCAGGAACTAGGATCTAGTGAGATAGCTCCTCCACACACCATCTTGTCTGTAAGATCTCCCAGGTGTGGAACTTGTGAAGATGAGCTCCCCTCATAGATCCTTTGACTGAAGAGGATGAAGAGGAGATGGTGAAGAATAACTTTGGTTGAGTGAAGAAAAGCATTCTGAGAAGGTCACCATTCCTCTGAGGAGAGTAAAAATGTTGGGATGACCAAGTCAAGAAGAACGAACTTGATCAGGAAATCCAAAAGAAAATCAAGGAAGGCTCAAGAGATCAAGGCTACTTTTGACTCTAAGCAAAAACAAGTTTTTATCTTTGCAGGGTTTGAAGTAGTTAAGACTGATGACATGAATTCTGGTTCATGTGCAACTCATCTCAGCAACAAGAAGAAGACTGATCTGTTGTGTGTTACTGCTACACAACCTGGACCATCCAACTCCAAGAAACAGTTCTCAACCTAAAAGAACTGTCTCAGCTCCTGCAAAGGTGAAGATGGAGATGGGACGTGACCAAAGTCAGTGCTCTTCCATGAAGAAGACTCTTGGAAAGAAGAATCTGAAGTGTGTCATGTGTGAGAGTACTTCTCATTTGACTAAGGATTGTCCATACAATCCTAAGGGTACTCTTCACATGATAAACAAAGAGACTTCCAAGAATTCCAAGATGAAGAAGAAGGCAAGTGGAAAACTGCCTTCGGAAGAAGATTTGGTCTCGGAAGAAAGGAATGCTTCCAAAGTACTGAAGCTTGCTGCAGTAAAGGCAAGATCTTCCGAAGGACCAGTCATTAAAACTTCTAAAGTCTCAAATGCTTCTAAAGTATTGAAGGTCAAGTCTAAACTTCCAAAGGTGGTGTGGAAGTCAAAGAAAGACCAAAGATTGAAGGTTCTTCATCAACAATAGCTCAAGATCCTCAAAGCACACCATAGGATCTATTACTGTTGCATTGTCTTCAACTGATTTAAATGAGCCCAAGACCAATGAGGCTTGGGTTTCCAAATGTAACTAGCTATCTCTTTGTGCAGGAACAGCTACAGACAAACAAAAATGGGGTGATCATTGACAGTGGTTGTTCCAGGCACATGACAGGCAATAGGTCACTATCCAGAAGTTTGAAAGAATTGATGGACCAGTTGATTTTGGAGGAGATGCAGGTGGTTACATTACTGGAAGGGGCAAGGTCACAAATGGTAAGCTCAGCATTGACAAGGTAAATTTTGTCAAGGAGCTTGGATACAATCTTTTGAGTGTATCTAAATTTGTGATCAGTGTCATAACATGCTGTTTACTGAGCATGAGTGCATTGTTCTCAAGCCGGGGTGATCATTCCTCATGAGCACATCCTACTCAGAGCCCCTAGGAAAGGGAACAGTACAAGATGGATTTGCAAGAAAATCTCTATCAGGAGAAGTTTCATGCTTTCTATCTAAAGCCAAATAGTGATGAATCTTTCCTTTGGCATGAAGAATGTGCCATGTAAACTTTAAAAACATGAATAAATTGATTAAGAATGATTTGGTAACTGGAATACAAAAAGAGAGTTTACAAGTGATGATCATTGTGTTGCATGCCTGAAAGGGAAGCAACACAAGGTATCTCACAGCCTAAGGAAAGAAATTCCATCACTACACCCTACACTTGTTACATATGGATCTCTTGGCCCCACCATGTAATGAGTCTACGAAGGACCTCTTACTGTTTGGTGATCACAGATGACTTTACAAGATTCACATGGGTATTCTTTCTTAGAACTAAGGATGAGACCCCTGAGATTCTAAAGAATTTCATCTTAAAGATTGAGAATCATGTGATCACAAGGTCAAAACCATAAGATGTGATCAAGGAACTGAGTACAAAAAAATCAAACACTTGATACATTTTGTGATGAAAAGGGTATTACAAGACAATATAGTGCTTCCAGGACCCCTCAGCAAAATGGAGTTGCTGAGAGGAGAAACAGGACACTAATTAAAGCTGCAAGAACTATGTTGTCTAACTCTAAAACTGCCCATCACCTTCTGGGCAGAGGCAGTCAACACTGCCTGCTATGTGCAAAACAGAGTTTTAGTAGTTAAGACACATGGTAAGACTCCTTATGAACTTTGGCATAAGAGAAAACCTTTCATTGGTTTTCTCAGGTCTTTTGGATGTCCTTGCACCATCTTGAATACCAAAGATCATATAGCCAAGTTTGCTGAGAAATCAGATGATGGACACTTCATTGGATACTCTTCTCAAGCTAAAGCTTATAGAGTATACAATCTCAGAACTAGAGTAGTTGAGGAGTCAGCCAATGTGACTTTCAATGAACACACTCCCAGTGTGAAAGGTTCTGGTCCGGATTGCCTGTTTGATCTTGACTAGTTACCAACTGTTTTAACAAATCTTGTGAGCATGTTTCAGGATCCACAGATATATTACCTACAGATGATCCTGATCCAAGAATTGAGCTGAGAAGATCATCAAGCAACATATCTCTAGCTCTAGTGGTAACTAATCCTGCAAATAAAGCTTCTACCAGCACATCAATGACAAATCCTGCTGATACATCAGAGTTGCCTTCATCTTCCAGCCTTGAGGCACAAAACTCAAATGTAGGAACTTCAAATGTTGGAGAACATGGTGGTGGTGACAGTGATTAGGAATTCCTTGATGCTGAGAACCATCACATTGAGAAAATCTCAATGATGTCACATACTCATTGGATCAAGTTAATCTTGATAAGTGTGCTGCTGTAGAGGGTGAATCCTCCTTGCCAGATCAGAATTTCTCCAATTTGGATCTGTCTAAAAACTTGCTATGATCCTCAAAAGGATCCACAAGTCTCCCCCTACAAACATCATTGGAGATGTTGGTAGGTGTAAGAACAAGAGGACAGTCTCATAATGCAAAAATCTGTCTTCACTTTTGTTTCTTATCCTAAATAGAGCCGAAGAAGATTGATGAGGCTCTAAAGGATGGAAGTTGGGTTGAAGCTATGCAAGAGGAGTTGCTTCAATTCAAGAGGCAAAGGTTTGGAACCTATGTCCTCTTCCTCATGGGAAGACTACTATAGGTACAAAATGGGTTTTCAGGAATAAGAAGGATGATAGAGGACTTGTCATCAAGAACAAGGCTAGACTAGTTGTTCAAGGGTATACTGATGTGTTGAAAACACATCTTATTTCTCGATTGTCTTATTTAGTTTTAGTTAGTTTTACTTTAATTTATTAGATATGGTTACTTTTTGCTTGTTTAGTATATTTTAGGTTATTGGAAGCTTACGTGGAAGAAACGAGCGGAAAAGACGGAGTTTGGAGCTTAAACGGAGCAAACGAAAGATGAAGCTGAACAGGAGGTCCCTGCGGTACGCAAGCACTTTTCCCTACGGTCCGCAGGGCGGGCTTTATATGCACATAATTACCATTTGCCTGCGATCCGCAGGAACTTGACCCTGAGGTCCGCAGGCAACGTATCTGCATGAATAAACCTACGGGTTTATATATTTTACTCGTTCATTCGACTAAAGGGACTTTAACGGCGGTATTCGAGTACCAGAGATGTTTTTGGTTCATTTTGGAGCATTGGAGATCATTTGGAAGGCTTGGATTGAAGTTTAGTTCGTGTTTTGATCAAGTTTGTACGCGTTCTTCATCCAGTTCTTCTCATTCTTAGTTTTTAGACTTTGTTTCAGTTTTAATACAACATAAATATTGGATTTGTACCTGTTATGATTATGTTTAGTGGCTAGAACTTACATCTATCTAGATTTGGTTGACGGTTGACTTGGTTTGACGTTTTTCGGTTATTTGACTGTTAGACGAATTCTAGTGTAAAAAGGTTGATGCTTTAATGGTTATTGATGCATAAATTTCTGTTTGAATCTGAGTTTGTCATATTTATTGCTCTCTTGCGGTTTCGGTAAATTACTTTTGTGTTATGAACTAGGATTACATGTTAGGATCACTACTTTGTGTTTTGGTCTAGACGGATTGATCACCCGTAGGAGCAATTGCGTTTTAATTCAAATTCCAGAGATTTGCTCGTCTTGAGTCCGAGAGGAGATAGATAATTTGTTGGTCTTTGGAGTTAACAGTTTGGGTAATGAGTGTGCGAGAGTGACTAGTCCTAAAACCAATAACTTTCCTTGTCAAGTAAGTCATTAAACATTAGCATTAGTTACTCGTGTGTCTAGAGTTGCTTAGGGTGACCTTTTCGCATAGATTAGTTGAGACTGAGAGGTGAGACTTCTTTGAGTACGTAGAGTTTTAGGGAGTTTGAGACCGAGAGGTGAAAAACGACCTATCTAGTGATTAAATTGACTTTTAGGACATTTGGGATGTATCAGTGAGTCCGAGAGGAAATCTGGTGGTTTTGGGTGTCCATTTAAGATTCTAGAGTCGATCAGTCAGTCTAACCGAGTTTAGTCAAACTAGTCAACCCGATTCCAAGTCTAGGTAGTATTCGTTTAATTTGATATTTGCTTATAGTTTTAGTACTCGCATCTTATTTTGTATTTAGTTATATTTGATATTATTTGCACGTTTACTCTATCTTTAGTTTACATCATTGCTGGTCACTTGTTTTATTCAGTTAGTTGGTATTTAATTGCTGCAATTCATCGGTTAGGAGTCGACGAAAGCTGGTAACAAGGGCTGCCATTTCCATATTCGTGTGTCCGTGGTTCGATACTCGGTTTGCTTATTTTACTACATACGATCGGTACACTTGCTGTTATTGTGTGGTTTAACTAGTGAGTCGTTTTAAATAATTAAAACTTGGTTTTTAATTAAAGATATATTTTCACACGTCAAGTTTTTGGCGCCGTTGCCGGGGACACGATTTAGGCGACCTTGAGAAAGACTAGAGTCGGGGTCTCTAACCACCCTTTTGCTTGCTTACATTAGTTAACTGCTTTCCTTAGTGAATTTAAGTTTCTAGATTACTAGTTTTCTTTTTTTTAGTTCTATTCGTCTTGTATATTTTCTTTTAGTTTATTTATTATTTATATTTATTTATTTTTTTAGTTTTGTTACACTAGTATATGCACCATATTCGCTGCACCAGATCCACAGGTTCGGCTGAGTACGAGGTCTTTTTTGACCCAGAGATTCTGTTTCATAGGAATACTGTAGCACCACACACTGAACCAGCAATGGCAGACCAACCACCCGCTCGAAGAACCCTTTCCGACTACGCTCGACCGCCCATCAACGGAGGCATTCGCGCACCGTTATCCCACCGACCATCGATGCGAACAATTTCCAAATCCTTCTCATGTCCTGACCACAATCTCGTCTTCTGTTCAGTTCCCGGCTTTCTCATGAAAACCCGCACACTCAATTAACGATTTCAACGTGTCTGCGACACGTTCAAAATCAATGGTGTGAGTGATGATGCACGCCTCACGCGTTTATTTCCCTTTTCTGTGCGGACAAAGCCGCCACATGGCTAGAGTCCCTGCCATCCGGTACCATTACCACATGGGATGGCATGCGAGAGCGGTTTCTGGCTAAGTACTATCCCGTCTAAATCTGCTCACAGAGGAGTTCGATTCATTCATTTAAGCAGAAACCAGGGGAATCATTTTTAGATGCATGGAGCATTTTAAGGGACTTTGTAATGATTGCCCATACGACGGGATTAAGGATTGGCAGCTAGCTGAGAAATTTACAATGGTTGCAATCACTTCATAGGGAGAGGTTAAACACTGCCTCAGGTGGTAGTATGTTCAATACGAAGACCCTCAGGAGTGTTTGGAACTGTTTGAGGATCTCACGATGTCTAGCTATCAGGATGCTGCAGAGAGTTCACAGAGAGGCGTTCTTCAGGTTGATTCTAGTTTAGCTTTAGCTGCTCAGGTAGAGGCTTTATCTAGGGTAGTGAAAGATCGCAACTGAAGACAGATCGGGCATGTGAGATATGCCATGGTGGTCACAACACCGCTGATTGTTCCACTACTCAGGAAGAGGTTCTTTTCATGCAAACAACAGAACTCTTTCGGTAACATCAGGGGTGGAGGCAAATCAGGGTTCGTTTCAGTCTTTTTCTCAGCCGGTGGTGAGAGGAAACCATCTAGGCTTGAGTCTTTGTTGACCCAGTTCTTGGAGAAAGATGAGAAACGTCATGCAGATATTCAGTCAAAATTCAGGAACAGGGTACGATGATACAGAGCCAGGGAGCTGCACTCCAGAACTTGGAGCGTCACGTAGGTCAGATCGCAGAGTTGTTAGCTACTAGGAAGGAGGGTACCCTACCTAGTTCTACTGACACGAATCCGAAAGGGTTCGTACAGGCTGTGACCACACGTAGGTCGAGGGAGGTTGAGCTCCAACCGGCTCATGTGGACGATGAGCCGGTTGATGAGGAGATCGAGATGGAGGTGGATCCCGCTCAGGTGCAAAGAGGCTGCGCCCAGCAAGTACCACACAACCATCATTATCCACCCAGCGACCTCCAGTGAGAGAGTACCGTCCCCCTCTTCCGTATCCCGCTCGATTACGGAGGAGCAAGGATGAGTGGCAACTGCAGTCGTTCCTCGACATGTTGCGTCAGATTCACATAATATCCCTTTTGTCGAGGCACTTCTCAGATGCCTAAGTATGCTAAGTATCTTAAGGACATGCTCTCCAACCGCACTAAGTGGAAGCATTATCTACCGTCATGCTTACTGAGAAGTGCTCTTCTATACTGAACCCGAGTTTATCGCAGAAGATGACAGATCCTGGGAACTTCACCATTCCATGCATGATTGGTGAAATGACAGTGAAGCATGCACTTGCTGATCTAGGAGCTAGCATAAACCTTATGCCTTATTCGGTTTATGTTAAGCTCGGTTTGGGTGAGCCCACTCCGACTAGGATGAGTCTCCAGCTCGCGGACGGTTCCGTGAAGTACCCACGAGGGGTAGTGGAGAACATTAGTACGGGTTGACAAATTCATCTTTCGGTGGATTTTGTCATTCTGGATATGGATGTGGACGAGCACATTCCATTGATTTCGGGACGCCCTTTCTTAGCCACAGCACATGCTTTGATTGATGTGCATAGTGGTAAGTTGACCCTAGCGTGGATGATGAGAGAGTTACATTTGAGGTCAGTAGGGCATGAAGCATTCGCATAAGCAGGATGACATATTATATTTTGTTGACACGATCATGCCACGTAGGTGAGTTTTTGGAGGAATATGCGGGCGAGATGCTTCAGATGTCAGATTTTAGATCGAGTAGTGTGGACAGTGAGGGTATAGTTGCTGAGATTAGGAGTGTCGAGAGTAAGCGCTAGTAGAGACACCCATAGGTAGGACTGAGTTTGAGGAGATTGAGCGATTAGAGCCTAAGGAGAAGCCATCAGTAGAGAGTCACCCGCGTCCTTAGAGCTTAAGGAACTCCCGTCTCACTTAGAGTATGCATTTTTAGACGAGGAGAGATTACTACCAGTGATTATTGCGACAGATCTTAGCGTCTCTCAGAAGACAGAGCTGCTTCATGTGCTTCGGGCACACAAGCAAGCCATTGCATGGAAGCTTATGGATATCAAGGGTATCAACCCTTCCTTTTGCATGCATAAAATTCTAATGGAGGAGGAATACACCCTGAAGGTACAAGGGCAGAGGAGATTGAACCCCAAAATGTAGGAGGTTGTGAGGAAAGAGGTTCTGAAGTTACTAGATGCTGGTTTGATTTATCGATTTCAGATTCCCTTAGTGAGTCCCGTGCAGGTTGTCCCTAAGAAAGGGGGCATGACAGTTGTGACGAATGAGCGTAATGGGTTAGTACCTACTAGGACAGTCACAGGTTGGCGCGTGTGCATCGATTACGTAAGTTGAACGATGTACACGTAAAAGACCATTTTCCGCTGCCCTTCATCGATCGGGTTAGAGCGTTTGTCAGGCCAGCAGTACTACTGCTTTCTGGTGGCTTCTCCGGGTATTTTCAGATACCGATCACCCCAGCTGATCAGGAGAAAAACCACATTCACGTGCCCCTATGGCACTTTTGCCTACCGTCGCATGCCCTTCGGGTTGTGCAACGCTCCGGTTAATTTTCAGCGGTGGTGGGTTGCCATTTTCCATGACATGATTGAGGACTTCATGGAGATCTTTATGGATGATTTTTAGTGTTTGGGAGTTCGTTTAGTCAGTGTCTTAGGAATCTAGAGCGCATGTTAGGAAGATGCGAGGAGGCAAATTTGATGCTTAACTAGGAGAAGTGCCACTTCATGGTACAAGAGGGCATAGTGTTAGGACATAAGGTGTCTCGGGCAGGTATAGAGGTCGATAGAGAATAAGGTTGAGACCATTTCACGACTTCCACCGCCCACGAATGTGAAGGGGTTCGTAGTTTTTTAGGTCACGCGGGTTTTATCGGCGTTTCATACGCGATTTTTCGAAGATCGCACGGCCATGACTCAGCTGTTAGAGAAGGATACCGCATTTGTCTTCTCTGCGGATTGTTTGAGTGCGTTTGAGTGTTGAAGGAAAAGTCGGTAAACGCACCGATTATGGTTGCCCTGATTGGACTTTACCTTTTGAGTTAATGTGTGATGCGAGCGACTTCGCATTAGGGGCGGTTTAGGATAGAGGAAGGACAAACACTTCCATCCAATTTACTATACGAGCCGAACTTTGAATGATGCGCAGGAGCACTACACTACGACAGAGAAGGAGTTGCTAGCTGTCGTATTCGCATTTGATAAGTTTCGGTCATATTTAGTTCTGTCCAAAACCATAGGTATACTGATCACGCAGCGGTTCGTTACCTGTTTCCTAAACAGGACGCGAAACCGCGCTCATTCGTTGGATTCTGCTACTTCAGGAGTTTGACATAGAGATTAGAGATAGAAGGGAGCAGAGAATGTGGCTGCGGATCACTTGTCTAGGCTAGAAGGTGGAGATGTGGGACCACGTGGAGTTGAGATTGATGATAGATTTCCCATGAGAGTTTGATGGCGATGAGTGTTCGTGAGGATGAGTGTCCGTGGTTCGCGGATTTCGCGAACTACCTGTGTGACGGGACGATAGCACAGATCTGACTTACCAGCAGCGAAAGAAATTCTTCGCTGATGTTAAGCGGTACATTTAGGATGATCCATATCTTTATAGGATCGGTGCTGATGAGGTATTGAGGAGATGTGTCCCAGAGAGTGAGTTTGAAGCCATACTGCGAGCTTGCATGAGAGCCCCACTGGCGGCCATAATGCCGCGGGCTACACGGCAAAGCGAGTCTTTGATAGCGGTTTTTTTCTGGCCGACAATTCACCGTGATGCTCTAGAGTTCATTAGGAAATGCGATGCGTGTCAGAGGAGTGGCAACATCTCGAGGAGAAACGAGATGCCCCAGAACCCGATTCAGGTGGTTGAGGTTTTTGATGTTGGGGGCATCGATTTCATGGGCCCCGTTTCCTGTCTCACGTGGGAGAAATAAATGTTGGTGGCCGTGGACTATGTGTCCAAGTGGGTTGAGGCTGAAGCTCTTCCCACTAATGATGCTCGTGTGGTTGTGAGGTTCCTTAGGTGATTGTTTGCTAGGTTTGGAGTTCCTAAGGCATTGATTAGTGACCGCGGTACTCATTTCTGTAACGCACTGATGGCGAAGGCGTTGCAGCGATTATGGGGTCACCCATAGAACAGCACTGCCTATCACCCGCAAACAAGCGGGCAGGTCGAAGTGAGTAACCATGGGATTAAGGATCCTAGAGAAGACGGTAGGTTCTAATAGGAAGAGTGGTCCGATAAGCTAGATGATGCACTTTGGGCATTTAGGATGCTTATCGGACCTCCACAGGCACTACACCATTTAGGATGATCTATGGTAAAGCATGTCACTTACCGGTCGAGTTAGAGCACCGAGCATACTGGGCACTTCGCACAGTTAATTTGGATGAGTCACGATTTCTTGTGTTTTTCCATATGGGACGGTTGAGATAGTTGGAAAGGATCGCACGAAATTTAAAGTAAATGGGCATAGATTGAAGCATTATATTGGCGCATTGGATGAAGAGAAGGTTTTGGAGGTGTTGCACCTTGACCCACTTCGCGAATAAGTGTGGGGATGAGTCGGGCTGAGGACTCGCTAAACTTAGCGCTACCGGGAGGCAGCCCGGATTTTAATGTTTGGTTAGTCCTTTATATTGCATTTTATATTGCATTTTTTTTATTTTTTTCTTTCTTGTTTTTTGTTACTAAAACCGTTTACCGAGTGTTTCAGAAATCCGACCCCGGGGGATCATTGCATATGCCTCCAGGTACGTAAATATATTTTTTGAATTTTTTTTGGAGGTGCGGTGCAGGGTTCAACGCGTAAACGGGTCGAAATGGATAAAAATATCCAAAAATCTGCACAAGAGAGGAGCCTGCGGGCCGTAGGACATCACCCCTGCGGTCCGCAGGGCGGTATTTTTAACAAAGAGACAGATCTTTAAAACGACGACCTGCTCTCTCCTCCATTTTTCATGTTGCCCAAACCGCCATTGCAGCCCTACCCGCCATCACCACCATCATCGCCAAAACCGCTGCCAAACCGCTGCCAAAAATCCACACGAGTTGATTTGGTTGAAGCTTGTGCATTTCGTTTAGCAACCCTAGCAAAATCGCTGCCACAAATCACACGGATTTTAATGCTTGGTCGTACCAAAAACCGCTGCAAAATCGCCACCACAGCAGCTTGTGTAGCACGACGGGTCGAGACGGTTGATTGGTTGCACTACATCTTCGTTCCGTTCTATTTTAATTTCGTATCAGTCGCGGGTCAGGTACGGTTCGCGGTATATTGCTTCTGTACATTTAGTTTAACTCTATAGTGTTTTGCTAACTGTTTCGTGATTGTCGAGTTTGGATGCCCGTTTCGTTTTCGTCGATTTTGGGGGTTTGTTTGGTATAAGTAGTATTATTAGAAGTTGTTGGTATTATGCATCGTTTGATCTTACTTGATATGCTTGCGATAAATGTTTAGATGTCGGTAGTCGGTATGGACGGAATGCTTACTTAGTGGAGACTTGCTAGGATTGATATGGTGTAGCGTTCTTTGGGTTGGAATTGATATAAATTGGTTTAAATTGTTGATTTATGAACGGATTTTCATGCCTAAACAAAGCGGACATTTCAAACTCGAAACTCGATTCTTTTATTTGTTTTTTTGCATCGTGTAGGGTGTCATTCGTGTCGGGTTGGGTTGCTTGATGGGTTTAGACTCGTTTATCTCGCTCGTACTCAATCTCCATTCGGGCGAGATCGACTGGTTCGTACTCACATTTTAAGCATATGCTATACGGTTGAGTTCTTTTAAAAAAAATAAAAAAAATAAAAAATAAATAAATAAAAAAGAGAAACTTATTCACACTGACGTATCTGTTTGGTTGCTTGCTGTTTAACGTTTACTGAAGATATGGCTGACAGTGACGGAACGGACGCGTGCGCGGCCGCGTAGGTGGGGCGACGAGGTGCTCATCAGCAGGAGGCACAAGCGCTTGATCCGATTTTAAACAGTTATCACACACCGGCCCCAGACACACCGAGGTCGAGGAGGAGATCCGGCAGGTCGCAGCCGCTCACGAGCTCGACCCGGACATGCCGCACCTTACATCCTCGCGCCGCAGAGCACCCTATACACCATAACTTCGGTTCTCACTGGAACCGAGTATCAGGTTTCTTACGCACACTATCTGTACCCTTTGCTCACTCCTAGGACAATTGATTGGATTTACTTCGTGAGTTGGGAACCGCGGATCGGGTGAGGGCATTGTTAGATGATAGGTGGACCGTTGTTCTCACACCGACCGCCGACAGTACGTAGAGCTTACATTGGAGTTCATGTCCACCGTCGATGGAACTGAGCTCAATCACCAGTGACTCGGTAGTTAGGTTCAGTTTGGGGCGTCGGGTGTATAGCCTGTCATTCGGTAGGTTTGCTGTTTATATGGGATTACACACCGAGGCAGAGATTGCTGCCCTTCTTACGGGATCGACTTTGGGGCAGTTATAGGACAGAGTCAGACGGTTTCTCACTCATTTGCAGTTGTCGACTTATTGGCCGACTATAGGTTATGGTCAGTTCTTTTCTGGTATCCCCGCTTCACAGCTGCGCGACCCGCCATTCGATTGATACACAGGAATCTTGCATGTACTTTATTGGGTCGCAGATGGGGATCGAAAAGGTCACGTTCCAGGACTTTTAGTATTGCACAGTATCATAGAGAGGCGGCCGGCCAACCTGGGCACGATCATGGCATTTTCTATGCAGCGGCCTGCCCCATCAGGCGCAAGCGCTAGATTGGCGATCGGGCCATATATTCAGCATTAGCTACAGGGTGGGAGTTTTTGACGCGCTATCCACAGGTCTGTTTGTCTGCGGTCGTCGTGCACAGCACATTACTTATCAGGAGCTGCGGGTATGAGTGCGCACCAGTGGATAGGCCCAAGAGGCTACTCGCGCCCGAGGAAGCTATTGTCAGGCCAGTGACAGCAGGAGCCGAGCCACCAGCAGACCAGGAGGGTGTCCAGCCTCAGCGTGGGCGAGGACGTGCCCGTGGTAGAGGTCGTGGTCAGGAGCAGGTTACATTGGATCATATCTATCAGGAGCAGCAGGCTCAGCATGCGGTTCTTACATATCAGGGTGCTCAGATCACTCGCATGGAGGGCATGATGGAGCAGCTGTTCCGACACTACTCCTGCCGATTCCGCCTCCAGTACCACAGCGGATGATCCGGATGCTCAGGAGTAGCTGCTAGACACTTAGGGTGATCATTCTATCTCCTTTGTACTTTATTTTGCACATGCTTCGATTTGGTTGTATAACTAACATTCGATATGGTTGTACGGGGGATGGGATGATTGGTCAGATACTTGTATTTTGTATTTTGGATGATGTATGCTAGTTGTCTTATTTCGGTTATGTTTGGAATTTTATTTGGTCATTGCGAGCACTTGCAGGTTGCTTACAGGCGTACAGGTTGGACTCCACCTATATATGCGTATACGCTTACACGAACGCCTCAGTGCAGTTCACGGTTATTTGTCCCGTTTTTTTATTTTTTTATTTCTTTCCTTTTAACCTTTCTTTTTGCTTTTGCTTTATTTCTTTTTCCGTACTGCACATTAGGGACACTGTGCCTAGCAAGTGTGGGGATGCTGAGGACGTAGCCAGGTTTTACTTTCCAGTTTCTTTCTTTTGTCTGTGTTTTTTCTTTTGTTACCTTTATGTTTATTTTTTTAGTTACCTTTATGTAACAACAAAAAAAAATAAATAAATAAAAAGAGAGTCCCAAAGATTTTGTCACGAAAGCACACACTAATTTGCGTAAACAGTGTCATTCAAGCATAAGAGTGTTAACAAGTTTCAAGAGAAGTTGACCCAACATGTATTTTCTTATCAAATTTTAAATGGAGTGTCAATTAGGTCAAGCGGGTCGAAGGGATTCCACACTTACACAAGTCATGTCGGTAACCATTTCCTCTTTCGTTTTCATTGGTGAGAAATTTGAGCCTAGAGATTATTTATATATGTCTACGTTTTGTTTCATGAGCGTTATTGCCAGATGATTCTAAGTTTTAGAACTTGTATGTTAATGCGATTTGAGACCTTAAACGAAACTGTGCACAGGGACGACGGAGGCAATTAGGTAAACCACTTTGTTTTATTTCCCTTTCTTTCTTTTGTTAATTTATTTCCCTTACCCTACATTAACCACTAGGAAACCATTTTGAGCCCTTCTCCTTTTCTTTTTTCTTAACCACATTACTAACCCCTATAGCCTTAGCTTTTCTTTCCTTTATCCGTGTTAGACCTCGACTAAGTTTAGATAGTTTGCGTTAGTTTTGTGTTTCCATCGACAGTTATGTTCGTTTTGTATCGTATTTGAGGTAATAACTTTCAATTTCTGTTTGAAAAAAAAAAGAGGAAGAAAGAAAGGGAAAAAGCTACGAAAAAAAAGAGAGGTGGTATTTGTATGGTTGGGTGAAAAAATTGACCCGTTTAAATAAAGTTGGTGTTCCTGTTTGTTTTTAGTTAAGTTTTGTACTATACGAGTTCAGTAGTCGAGGTCCTTAACACTTTAACCACCCTAAAAAAATTAAAAACAAAAAAAAATGCTATTCCACACCCTTACCTAAGCCTAACATTACAACCCGTTCAAGTCCTCTTGATCTATGTGCAGTCTAGTTAGCTGGAGGAGAGTTGATTATCATACAAGCTTATGATAACGATGTTTCATTCTTGGCTCTTGAGTGTTTAACTTAAATATTCAGAAATCAGTCGAGAGCCGAGTGGACATTGTGAGGGGCATGACTTGTGTGAGAATGATCTTTAGGTTTGCGAAGATTAATCAGCGTTCCATTGTTTTTTATCTTATCTTTTAAATGTTGGGTCGTAAGCCTAAGTATTGATAGTAATTCTTCGTTAACCGAACTTGCTTGAAATGATGTTGTTGCGTGCAATTGGTTGTTGTAGTAGTGAGTTACAATTTTATTTACAGCTTTTCAGGGACGAAAAAGGTTTAAGTGTGAGGATGTTTGATGTGTGAAAACACATCTTATTCTCGATTGTCTTATTTACCTTTAGTTAGTTTTACTTTAATTTTATTAGATTATGGTTACTTTTTGCTTGTTTAGTATATTTCAGGTTATTGGAAGCTTACGTGGAAGAAACGAGCGGAAAAGAAGAGTTTGGAGCTTAAACGGAGCAAAACGAAAGATGAAGCTGAACAGGAGGTTCCCTGCGGTACGCTGGCACTTTTCCCTGCGGTCCGCAGGGCGGGCTTTATATGCACATAATACCATTTTGCCTGCGATCCGCAGGAACTTGACCCTGAGGTCCGCAGGCAACGTATCTGCATGAAAAACCTACGGGTTTATATAATTTTACTCGTTCTTTCGACTAAAGGGACTTTTGACGGCGGTATTCGAGTACCAGAGACGTTTTTGGTTCATTTTGGAGCATTGGAGATCATTTGGAAGGCTTGGATTGAAGTTTAGTTCGTGTTTTGATCAAGTTTGTACGCGTTCTTCATCCAGTTCTTCTCGTTCTTAGTTTTTTAGACTTTGTTTTAGTTTAATACACATAATATTGGATTTGTACCTGTTATGATTATGTTTAGTGGCTAGAACTTACATCTATCTAGATTTGGTTGACGGTTGACTTGGTTTGACGTTTTTCGGTTCATTTTGACTTGTTAGACGAATCTAGTGTAAAAAGGTTGATGCTTTAATGGTTATTGATGCATATAATTTCTGTTTGAATCTGAGTTTGTCATATTTATTGCTTCTCTTGCGGTTTCGGTAAATTACTTTTGTGTTATGAACTAGGATTGGATGTTAGGATCACTACTTTGTGTTTTGGTCTAGACGGATTGATCACCCGTAGGAGCAATTGCGTTTTAATTCAAATTCCAGAGATTTGCTCTTCTTGAGTCCGAGAGGAGATAGATGATTTGTTGGTCTTGGGAGTTAACAGTTTGGGTAATGAGTGTGCGAGAGTGACTAGTCCTAAAACCAATAACTTTCCTTGTCAATGTAAGTCGTTAAACATTAGCATTAGTTTACTCCGTGTGTCTAGAGTTGCTTAGGGTGACCTTTTCGTATAGATTTAGTTGAGACTGAGAGGTGAGACTTCATTTGAGTACGTAGAGTTTTAGGGAGTTTTGAGACCGAGAGGTGAAAAACGACCTATCTAGTGATTTAATTGACTTTTAGGACATTTGGGATGTATCAGTGAGTCCGAGAGGAAATCTGGTGTGTTTTGGGTGTCCATTTAAGATTCTAGAGTCGATCAGTCAGTCTAACCGAGTTTAGTCAAACTAGTCAACCCGATTCCAAGTCTAGATAGTATTTTCCTTATATTTGATATTTGCTTATAGTTTTAGTACTCGCATCTTATTTTTGTATTTAGTTATTATTTGATATTATTTGCATGTTTACTCTATCTTTAGTTTTACATCATTGCTGGTCACTTGTTTATTCAGTTAGTGGTATTTAATTGCTGCAATTCATCGGTTAGGAGTCGACGAAAGCCTGGTAACAAGGGCTGCCATTTCCATATTCGTCCGTGGTTCGATACTCGGTTTGCTTATTTTACTACATACGATCGGTACACTTACCGTTATTGTGTGGTTTAACTAGTGAGTCGTTTTAAATAATTAAAACATGGTTTTATAATTAAAGATATATTTTCACACATCATATACTCAAGAAGAAGGGATTGACTACACTGATGTCTTTGCTCCTGTAGCAAGACTTGAAGCTGTTAGGATATTCCTAGCTTTTGCTGCATCCAAGAACTTCAAGGTCTATCAACTTGATGTCAAGTGTGCTTTTTTTATGGAGTGATGAAGAGGTGTATGTCAAAAACCACCAGGCTTTGCAGATCCTGATCATTCTGATTATGTCTGCAAGCTTGACAAAGCTCTCTATGGGCTACATCAGGCACCAAGAAAGTGGTATGAGACTCTATCTCAGTATCTCTGTCAGCATGGCTACAAAAGGGGTACCATTGATGGAACTCTCTTCATCAAAGGAACAAGAGATGACATAATGCTAGTTCAAGTATATGTAGACGATATCATCTTTGGGTCAACTAATCCAAAGCTCTGCAAAGACTTTGAGAAGCTGATGAAGGATAGATTTGAAATGAGTGCCATGGGGGAACTCAATTTCTTTCTAGGGATTCAAGTGAAGCAAGTTGACAATGGTATCTTTATAAATCAGTCAAAGTATGTGCAAGACATACTTAAAAGGTTCAACATGACTGAATGTAAGGTAGCTAAGACACCCATAGCTAGAAACCACTCCCTTGGACCTGATCTTGAGGGGGAGTGTGTTGATGAACATCTCTACAGGGCTATGATTAGGTCTCTTATGTATCTTACAGCTAGCAGGCCAGATATTATGTTTGCCACTTGCATCTGTGCAAGATATTAGTCAACCCCAAGATGTCACACCTAATCACTGTCAAAAGAATTTTAAGATACCTTAAAGGAGCCCCATCTCTTGGCCTTTGGTATCCTAAAAATTTTGACTTCAATCAGTATGCATATACAGATAGTGATTATGGTGGATGCAATATGACTGCAAAGTCTACATCAGGGGGATGTCAATTTCTGGTGGAAGGATAGTCTCTTGGGAATGTAAGAAACAATCCTTTGTATCTGCATCAACTGCTGAGGCTGAATACATTGCTGCTGCAAGCTGCTGTGCTCAAGTGCTTTGGATTCAAAATCAGATGCTAGACTATGGATTCAACTTCAAAGAGACTTCCATTCACATAGACAATAACAGTGCTCTCTCAATCACAGAAAATCCAGTGCAGCACTCAAGAACTAAGCACATCAACATCAGGTATCATCTGATTAGAGATAATTTTGAAAAGGGATTAATCAAACTAATCAAAGTTCATACAGATGAACAATATGCTGATCTGTTCACAAAAGCTTTTATGAACAGAGATTTAAATATCTTATATCAGCTATTGGGATGACCAACTTTGAATAGCTTTTCTTAAAAACTTAATCAAATTATTTCTAAAACTATGTGTGTTCTATGTTGTATATTCTATCACTTTAATAAGCCCCAGTTTCTCTTCGGAAGAAAATTCTTTTAGGATATTCCTTAGATTTTTTAGAATTTTACACTTTTTATCCTTTGGAAGATGTCTTATCCTTCAGAAGATTTAAAGCAAAATTCTTCAAAATCTTTGAAATATTTTTGGAGGCAAAATTTGCCTTCGGAAGCTTTCTAGTCAAAACTTCCGAAGCAATATAACCTTCCGAAGATTTTGGTCAAAACTTTCAAAGTTAAATTATCTTTGGAAGACTTTTTAGAATTCCAGAAAACTACCTTTTTAGGCAAAAAGCAAACTACTTTTTAGAGGTGGGACCAACACAATAGATTTCAAAGTTAATTTTTTCCATTAAATTTGTCTCAAATCCAAATTCATACAAATATCCAATGGTTACACCTCTTTCCTCTACCTGCTTCAAAATTGACCCATACCTCAAACCAAATCTCTCTGAAACCACTTTGTTCTTCACCTTTCTTCATCCTTAAGCTTTTCCAAAATGACCAACATTCCAAACAAAAAAACAACCCAAATTTCTCCATGCAACTCCATAGCAGCACAATCAAGTTGCCTTGTTACACCCTAAGAAAGATGATAGTTTCTCAGAGGTTTGCCGTTTTTCTTGCTCTATCCAACTACTACACCTCACTCACCATTGATCCTATTCTTCATGAGGATCACCTGCTTGACTTTTGGAGGACATGTCAAGAGGTTATTATGGATGGGAGAAGGCACTGTCTGCCACAGTGCAGGGGAGGACAGTCTTTATCACTCCAGCCATCATCAACACCTATCTTCAGCTGGATGATGAAGAAGGTGAACTGTCTTTCCCAAAGGAAGCTGTCAACTATTCCTTTGAGCAGATGGGCTATGAGGGAGATTTCTCTGTAAAGACCTTCAGGAAAGGGAAGGTCTCATCCACGGGAAATACCTACTTCATGTTATGACTCACAGCTTGTCCAACAAGCATGGTGGGTGGGAGCAGATTCCTAAACATCTCACCTTTATAGTTCATAGAATGGTACAAGGGGTCAAGTTCAGGTACTCACAGTTTGTTTACACAAACTTGCTTGCTAACTTGGACTCCTTAGAATAAGTTTCCTAGATATGTTTAACACATTCTCAACTGTGAACTTGGATCACCGTTGAGGGAAACAAATAATATTCTTATATTGGGACAGATGAAGCCAGGCGTCTTAAAGATTATGAAGAAGCCAACTGTAGGCTTCTCAGGGGTAGAAACAGCCCTGGTCCCCAAAATGTTAGAGCTCATTGCTCAAGGTGACAACCTAGCAACACCAGCTAGTGTTGAACCCACACCTTCTACATCTCAACCACCAAAACAGCCTCAAATCATCCTCACCTACCAAAGAAAATCCAAACGAACCCCTGCTCAAGCTATTGAGTCTGTGCAGGTCCCCATATACTCACCCATACATGAAGAAGTGGATACTAGAGTTCCCACTTCTCCTAAGAAGCAAACCACTCGCATTTCTTCAAGAATCAGTGCTGTTGTTCCTCATGATCAGCCTGATGAGCTCATAAGCCTAAATGCCTTAAGCCTTCACTCTGAGTCTCAACACTCAAGTGAACAACCTTCAGGGGACAGTTTCCATCCCTAACCTTTGGACTTAAATACCCAAATTCCCAACCTTGGATTCTATACTGATGAGGACTTAGGCTTCAGTGAGCACCATGAATCTCTCTACTCTTCACCAACTCAAAGAAAGAGGAGTGCTTCTGAATTCCCTATGTCTACCCCACATCAGTCACCCATTGCTGAGGTGGGTCCTTCTGAACTTGTTCAGGGGATTGATATGGAAGAGGCTCTCACTTCTGCAAGTGATTACATTATTAAGACTTCACCATGGCAACTCAGCCCATTGACACTTCATCTGAGGCTGTCAATGAGCAGAGGAAATCCAGCAGCCAAGAACCCCAAGCTGGTGATGAGAGTGAGGATTTAGGTCCAATTCTCTCATCCCCCCATGATTCTTCTGATGAAGATGAGGGGAATCTAAGGTTAAGGTGCAGAAACTGTCAAATATATGCATTTACTTAGTCTCAAAGGTTAGTCATCTTGAATTTCAAGTGACTACCTTACAAAATAGGGTCAATGATCAGTAACTTGAGATATCTTATCTTAAGGAAAAACTAGCTGAGAGACCTTTAAGAAGAGCTCAACCAGGAACACAAGAACCTACGGATGTGGTTGACCTAACTCCTAGCTCGCCTATACAAGAAGGTGATGCTACCAAAAAGGGGGAGAAAGTCACTACAATCACAGAACCTGGGAGTTCTTCAAGGAGTATGGACATTGAGGACTCACCATCCTATCTTGTAACTGTACATACTCAGCAACCTCCTCAAGTTCACATTGATGTGAACATCCTAGACTGCTTATTTGAAAGTCTCTTTGGGGAGGGTGTATCAAGGCAAGAAGCTGAAGAAGATAGACCAAGGCAATCAGGTAATGTCATTGGTCAACTGGATGTTAAGGCAGACCCTGAGATTAGCTTCAAAGGGAAAACCTTGACTGAAGGCCCAGTGATAGAGCCTGAAAGTCTGTCTTACAGTCAACTGATGAAGTGACAGAAATTGAAACACCTGTCACCATAACAACTACTTCAGCAACTCAACCCCTCAGTGAAACACCTACTGGTTAAGGTGTATCACAGTCTCTCTCTGGCCATAGCTTGGATGCTACACCAAGAAATGAAGGCCAAAGATCTCTCCACCCTGTGTCACAAAAGTCTGTGGGTGATAAAGGGAAAAGGGTTCTAACCCCTAAGGAGATTGAGGAGGAGGAAAGAGAGAGAAAGAGGAAGCAAAGGGGAGTAAGTTCCACCGGGTCTTCAGGCTGAATGCAAGCTGCAATCAAGGCTGCCCACAGACCAAACACTCAAGACGATGAGTTGAGGGCAGTCAGGATTACTTACTTACAGACCAGGAACTATGACATAGATGAGATTATTTCTCTCCCCTTGGAGGAATTAAATGATCTGGCTGACATGGAAATGTCAAGAGAAAGGAAGGAAGCTGAAGATGCAAGAATTCTTCTTGAGATCAAAGAGAAGAAAAGACAACAAAGATTATACAAGCATATTCCTACTCTATCGTCAATTCAAGAAAGTCCTGTGCAAGAGGCTGTGGCTGTTACACAAGAACCTCCAGTAGATAAAGAAACAGACAAACAAAGAATGATAGACTACCTGAGTGCCACAGGCTTCTACCAGGCAGAAGCACTTCTTCCCTTGTCCTTTGAGTACATTGAGTTTGAGTATCTCAAACAACTTGAACTTCAAGTACTCAAAGAGCAGAAGTCAACAAAGAAGAAAATAAGGGAAGAAGCTGCTAAGTCAAGAGCTCTGATTCAGAAGAACTTGAAGAAGTCTGATGACAGACAAATAATGATAAGCTTCTTGAAGCTGTATGGATTCTCTGGAAGGAGACTTGGCCCTATGTCTCTATCTACTATGGATGAGCATATCAGGGTGATCAAGCAGAAGATCAAGAGTGGAGAGCTTGCTGACTTGCACACTCCTTCAAGTCAAGCTCTACCTCAAGTAGAGGTTAAGTTTGAACAACAAGAGACAACTAAAACTGAACCTCCAGCTTTATCTTCTGATCCACAGCAGGGTCACAGGCCAGCCTCTTCAACTATTGACCAAAAGCAAGGTCAAAGGCCAGCCTCAACATCTGACCCACAACAGGGTCAAACTCCCTCTCCTTCTAAACTTGTGAGGGAGGAACACCCAACTGAGGAAGACACATGTAATCTACAAGGTGCTGCAGGCCAGTCTTCTCAGTTAAAGACTGCAAAGAGAAGAAGAGAATGGCTTCTAAATCTGATGCAAAGAAGAAAAAGAAGTCAAAATCAACCTCCTCTGATCCTCAGGATGAATCAGAACATCCTAAGGAAGTGCAAGAAGAGAAAGCCCAATCATCTCTAATTTAAATGGCTCCTCTTGCATCAGGAAGACTCATCTTATCCTGGACTTACTCAACTAATCCAGAGAGATGGCATGTGGTCAGAGATCAAGGCGAAGTAAATGTCTACTCTTGGGAAGACCTCTTTAATTTACCTCTGTATGATCTATTTGACATGAGAAGATACTTCATAAGTCTGAGTGATCCTGACCCTCTAATGAAGAAAGGAACGGTCATAATCATGTTAAGGACTATGAACTGCTGAATATCTTCAAGTGTTTTGGTAGCATCAGCCTAGGGGGAGTTTGATCAGGATTCCTAACTAGTCTGATGCAGAAGAACATCAGCTGAAGACATAACAGCTGAAGGTACAGCTGAAGACAACAACTGAAGATAACAGCTGAAGAAGCTGAAGACAACAGCTGAAGGTAACAGCTGAAGGTAACAGCTGAAGACATCAGCTGAAGACAACAGCTGAAGGTAACAGCTGAAGACATCAGCTGAAGACAACAACTGAAGGTAACAGCTGAAGACATCAGCTGAAGATAACAGCTGAAGGTAATAGCTAAAGACAACTGAAGTCAACAGTTGAAGACATCAACTGAAGTCAACAGCTGAAAGTAACAACTAAAGACATCAGCTGAAGACAACAGCTGAAGACATCAGCTGAAGATATCAACTGAAGACAAAGTCTGAAGACAAAGTCTGAAGATAGTTTTCAGTAGTTATCACAACAACTGAAGAAGTACTTTTCAGTAGTTGTGATGATCCTGTTTTAGTAGTTATCACAACAGCTGAAGTATTCTTCAGTAGTTGTGACAGTCTTCTTTCAGTAGTTCTATGAAATGATCAAGTCTTCCTGTATGCTGCACAGAACATGAAGTAGTATTGCTAAGGAAGTTTTACACACCACCAGAAACATTCCAAGTGTAAAATCTTCCATAGCCAAGACCAATATCTTCTGAAGCCAGAAATGAAGTCTTTCTTAGCTTCAAGACAAAGTCTTCCGAAGCCAAGAAACCAAGACAGATTCTTCCGAAGACTTTTATCATACATGCTTTTATCTGATGTACTTTTTCTGAAAAGCTGAACCCTTTGCCGCTGCCCACTCTGGTTGGTCACCAACTTATATAAGTTGGTGAAAAGGTCCATGCTTTAGGAAAACTGTACATTGAGGTCTTGGGTCAAACCTTTCTACTTTATGTACTTTTATCCTTTTTGTAATACATTAGGATGTGAGCTATGGCATGTCATAGTCACTAGCCAAAAGGCAATCTGCCTTTTGACTCTATATGGATTGTGTTGTCTAATTCATGTATCCAGCTGGCCTTCAAAGTATGGCCGTCTATAGGCTGTAGCATATAGTATCTCAAAGTCTTATAATGTATGTATGCTGAATACTTGTAACTTTGAATTTGAGAAGCAATATACAACATCCTTGAAAACCAACCGCCTATGTTGTTATCTTGTTCTTTCTTTCTGAGTTTACTTTTGTGTTCTTAGCATCATCATAACTGGTTCCCCATTTGATCTGTTAAGTGTTGTAATACACTCTCCTCATTGTGTTGTTGTGTTGTAAGTGCTAACCCCTTCACCTAGTCCTGCAAAGCTGGCAGTTCAACAAATGCTGAGAACGCATCAGGGAACCCGGATGCTGAACGTGTAGTCACAAACATGGATACTGAAGTGGTCGTTCCTACGACACCTATGACAAGGATTAGTGTGAATCATCCCCAGGAATCTATCATTAGGGATCTCCACTCCGGGGTTTAGACGAGAAATCAGCTATACTCAGCTGATTTTGCTGCTATTATGGAAAAGGGTTACGTGAATGATGGTGCTTTCAAATGTTTTGTTTCTCAAGTCGAGCCAAATATGTAAGTGATGCCCTGAAGGAAAGGCCCGGGTCAATGCTATGCAGGAAGAGCTACTACAGTTCAAGAAGCTTAGAGTGTGGATGCTCGTGGATAGGCCTAAAGGAGTTAAGGTGATTGGCACCAAATAGGTGTTGCGTTGCAAGAAGGACGACCAAGGTGTAGTAATCAGAAACAAGGCAAGATTGGTTGTTCAAGGATTTAGACAAGTCGAGGGAGTCGACTACAATGAAGTGTTTGCACCAGTGGCAAGGATGAAGCTATTCGTATTTTTCTGGCCTATGCATCCTATATGAAGATCAAAGTTTATCAGCTGGATGTTAAAAGTGCATTCCTTCATGGGGAAATCCGTGAAGAAGTATACGTCAGTCAATTTGAAGATCCTTACCATCGGGACAGAGTCTACAAGCTAGACAAGGCTCTGTATGGGCTACATCAAGCTTCTCGAGCTTAGTATGAGAAGCTCTCCACCCACCTATTAAAACATGGTTTTCGTAGGGGTGTGATTGACTGCACGTTGTTTATCAAAGAGAAAGATGGAGATTTACTAATGGTGCAGATTTATGTGGATGACATAATCTTTGGTTCCCGAAACGAATAATTATATAAGAATTGAATCTGTGATGAAGGCAGAATTTGAAATGAGTGTAATGGGAGAGATGAAGTTCCTCCTTGGTTTACAGGTGGATTAGACACCTACCGGTATTTTTCTGCATCAGACTAAGTATGTTGGATACATTCTAAGTCGATTTGATATGGAAATGTCACTGTTGCCGGTACCCCACTTACTACAAACCATGATGTGGCACCAGATGATAATGGGGATTTGGTGGATGCCATTATGTATCGTGGGATGATCGGATCTCTCATGTATCTCACTGCCTCACGTCCAGATATCATGTACGCCACATGTCTATGCTCCAAATATCAAGCCAAACCAAAAGTAAATCATCTGATAGGGGTGAAAAGGATTTTCGTTATCTGAAGGGTACTCCAACACTGGGGTTGTGGTATCCTCATGATGATGACTTCAAGTTAACTGCTTATAGTGATTCAGACTACGATGGCTATAAAATGAACTTCAAGTCAACATCAGCAGGGTGTCAGTTCTTTGGAAGGCGTTTAGTCACCTGGCAATGCAAGAAGCAGACATCTGTTGCTCTATCAACATGTGAAGCTGAATACGTTGCTGCTACAAGTTGCTGTTCACAAATCATATGGATACAATAGCAAATGCGGGACTACGGTTTGCAATTTTCAAACACTCCTATCTTTGTTGATAATTCTGTTGCCATAGTTGTAACTAAAAATCCTGTTTAACACCCTAAGACTAAACACATCGGCATAAAATATCATTTCATACGTGATTGCTATGAAAACAATTAATTGATGTGACTAAAATAAACACGGATTTTCAACGTGCTGACCTCTACACTAAACCTTTTGATAAACCCAAATTTTTATATCTGTTAGAGGTCAACGGCATGAAAAAGAAATGTGACGTGATTCCAGAAGATGCAAATGCTTAGTCCGACACCTGTTTAGTTTCTTTTTCTTTTTATTTTCCTTTATTTATCTTATTGAATTTCCTGTCTTAAAAATCCAAAAACACAAAAATATTTTCGTTTTTAGTATTTTAGGTGGAGATTAGTTTAGTTTTAGTTTTTAGTTACTTAAAAAAGGGGGGGGGGAGCAGATAAGCCAAAAAGGCAAAAACACAAAACAACAAATTTAAGAAAGTGATTCAACATAATGGAAAGTGATAGTACACAGGCGTTGTGTTACTTGGAACCCCAAAAAGATTTTCCATTTTTGCAATGTTTAATTTAAATCATAGAAAATTGTAATTCTGACAACTCTAAGTCTAACATATTGGAAAAATGATAGCATGCTTGTCTATTACTGTAATTACACGGAGAAAGTAGGTCTAGGGAGGTGCTAGTCCATTATACGATGTATCGGTAGGTTCAACACAAAGACTAGTAGACATCATTGGTGATTCACTTAAAACTGTATCTATCAACAAGTTGTGGGTTCCCATGGTGTCCCTGGTTTACACAATCAATCAATTTCCAATAAGGGGTGAGGAGCAATTGAATGCCACAAATGTGTGCAAAGACCTGAAAAACAGAGCAAAAGATGACAAAAGTCACTGCTAAAATGTATATTAAAGTATATTGCTCTAAGAAGAAGATAGGTCTTGCGCCTCTCTGCTGTGCGATGGCACTGATCTGAGGCTTAGCATAACCTATCCGTTCTAAGAATTCATTGTTGTTTGCGACTCTCTACTGTGCGATGGCACTGACATGAGGCTTTACATCTCTTTGAAAGCTCTTAGAACCACTCTTCTTAACCACCGGACCGCTCAAAAATCTCCTGAGGAAGATTGATTACCATATACTGGTGGGACGCACAACCACTTGTTGGTCAAGTCCACTTAATTATCACTGATGTGTGTCAAAAATCAGTGTATGGACTTAAGTGGACAAGTATACCTATAATCATCGTGACTGCACCACCTGATGTTCAAAATCAATGTGTGTTACATAACAGACCAAGCATGATTTCCAGTTGGCACTTAGAAGCTTCATATGAATGAGAAGCTATGATCTGTAAATATGTAGTTTCCTTTTCAATATATCAACAAAAAGTTCCAAGAAATTATGTTTATGCCTGTCTGATTCCATATGAATCTGTCTTAGAAATGAAGTTAATGCTAATAGACTGTTCTGCTCAAGGGGAGAATCATTTTAAAGTGAATATTAAAATGTCTTCTACTCTACCCAAGAAAATCATGAAAATATGTTTATTTCAGTAATTTAGTTTAGTGTTTCAAGTTTTCAAGTTTTTCTATTTGTAGTGTGTCAGTCTCGGACTGTGCAACAAAATGTATCTCTGTGAATGTCACAAAAGGAACTGAACGTTAATCTTGAATCACCTGTTTCTGAAGAAAATTAAAAGGATCACGTTTGAGGTGATCATTAGTTTTTGTTCTTAAAATAATCACGTCTGAGGTGATTAACGGTTTTCAAGTAAAAGGATCACGTCTGAGGTGATGGGTGGATAAAAGGATCACATCTGAGGTGATCAAAGGTTCTTTAAGTTAAAATGGTCATGTCTAAGGTGATCAGGTGGATAAAAGGATCACGTTTGAGGTGATCAAAGGTTCTTTAAGTTAAAATAATCATGTCTGAGATGATCGAATGCTCAAAATACTTTATCAACTGTTAAAAGGGGCTAAATGTCAAATGATCATAAAGTCAAAAATCATAAGTATGAGCCATTCGCATGACTTGACCATGAGTATGGACCAGTCGTACGATTGGACCATACGTATGAACCCAATCGCACGATTGGAGGTGACCGACTGTGACAGTCGCACGAATGATCCTCAATCGCACGATTGGAGGTGACCGACTATGACAGTCACACGAATGACCCTCAATCGCACGATTGGAGGTGACCGAATGGGCCAGTCGCACGACCGACCCTTAGTCGCACGAATCAACTATGCGACTAGGTTCAATCGCACGAATGGAGGAAACCCTAGTATAAATAGAGGGGGAGTCAGTCGCAGTTGTTCATTCGCTCCACTCGCCTACTCAAACGCACGACCTAACCTCACTTTGCCAAAATTTCGTTTGATCGATATAGACCTTTGTTTGAAGTATTCTGACGATTTGTACTGACTCTACAGGTATTATGCGATGATGTTCAACCACAAAGATCAGTAAATACATGTCCAAATGATCGAACTTAAGATCTAAATAGAACCGAGACTTAGTTTGACAAATAAACCATTAAAACTAAGTATCTTGATCAAATAAGGAGTTTAGTTGGACATTTGCAAACCTAATGAGCCGAGCCACAACGTCTAACATCATGTTTTGCTCAAAATTTGAATTTGAATGGACAAACAGTCGGTCATGTAATTGGACACCCTGATGAACTTCAATCGCACGACTGAGCTATGCGAATGGCTCAATCGCACGACTGAGATGGAGGAATTGCTCAATCGCACGACCGAACCAAGCGTATGAGTTTAGTCGCACGATTGAGGTAACCGCATGAGAGAACATACGTCTAAGCCCAGTCGCATGACTCAGTCGTACGTATGAGCTCATGCGCACGACCAGATCTCAGTCGCGCAGTCTATTCGCACGACTAGATCTCAGTCACACAGTTCATTCGCATGACTGAACAAAAGTTTTCAAGTTCATTGAATCAAACTGTCACTCATTGACACTTACTAACGTTTATTTACTTTGTGTCATAGATGGCGAGTCATTGGACGATGAGCACAAAGCATAACATTTGTGCTCATCTTGATCTGCCATCACGCAACGCAGCTGAGCTCTCCGGTATCATTACTTTTCTACGGAGATCGAGGATCTTCCGTACGATCTTGACACCGTGGACACTGTACTGATCAGTTCAGCAGGCTTTCTGGGAAAGCGCTGTAGTGGACCGGTCCTCCAAGCCCCATCGTATCAGGAGTTCCATCTGTGGGGAGGCTATAGAGATCACAGAGGATGATCTCAGGACTGTATTAGAGTTCGGAGATGATGCTGATTGCCCCACATGACTACATCCCCTTACTGTTTGAGGATGTTTTATAAGGGCTAAGTACTCGGGGGACATCAACGCGGGTGTGCTCAACAAGAGCAACCTGTGCCCCTAATTCAAGTACATAGCCCACATGCTATTGAGATGCATCGCCACATGGAAGGGAGGCTTCAATGGCTATCTGGATCAGATGCAGAATGCCTACGTGGAGTTGGTGCTGAATCACCCATTTAGCTTCTCGAGGATGATCTTCACCTATCTGGTGGAGAACATTGAGGCAAAGGGCAAAGAGAGCTTCTGCATTTACCCATGCTTTATGCAGATGATTATTGATCAAAAGCTCCCTTCGCTGCCAAAGGAGAAGGAGGACGCCGTGGTTCTAGAGGTGATGGATGATACCACTCCAGGACGGATGAAGCTATACCGGGGCAAGCAGGTGAAGCCCCCGGTAAGGCGACTGTTTGGGCATCTGGCTCAGGAGGAGTATGCGGCGCCAACTAGGCGAAAGTGGCACCACGATGACAGCAATTCAGACATAGAGCAGATTGTACTCCCGGTTGACAACTCAGATGACGATGACAGTGGTAATGGTGGAGATACTGGCCCCTCTGAAACTAGGGCCACTATTGCTGATGTTACATCTCCACCATCTACCCAAAGAGGTACAGAGACTGCCGAATTCCATCAGGAGTTCTAACCTGATGAGGAGGAGTCTGACGAAGAGCCTCTAGTGCGAACGGTGGGGAGCCGGGTCGTAGCCACTGAGAGAGGCGTTAGGGTGGTTGGTGGATGATAGGGTGAGTCTGGGGAGGCTACTTCTGATCCATCTTACTCCCTAGACCAGCCCACTAGCCAAGGAGACCCTCCGTGTCAAAAGGGACACGGAAGAAGAGGATGGCTCAGCCCTATGGGAAGAAGGGGAAAAGGCCCAGATTTACACTGCTTACCACCACCTCTACCACTACAGCCACCACCTCTACCACTACAGCCACCACCACTACTACCACACCACCCACTACTACTACCACACCTCCACCATCCACTGCTACACCTTATACTTCTCCACCCATTCATTCACCACGCCATATTAACTACAGCCACTACTACCACCACCAGCCACCAAGCCAGACCACCCTCATACCCCTATTCTCTACTGGATCATCCCTTCCTCCCATTGGAGTGGAGGAACAGCTATCAGCACTGAATCGGATGGTGCTGAAGCTGATGGCTGCTGATGAGGAGAAGACTGCTCAGATACGTCAGCTTGTGGAGCTCAATGCTACCCAAGCACAACAGATCTTACAGCAATCCCAGCAGATTGCCCAACTCCAAGAGCATAAGGTGGAATCAACAAAGAAGCTAGAGGAGTTGGAGGCTGCCAATAAGACCATCATGATCAAGCTGAAAGGATCTAAGGATGAGCCTCTTAAGATCGGAGAAGGTGATGATGATGATGATGGAGAAGATGATGAGAGTAATGATGATGAGGGCAGTGGTGATGGAGAAATAAGAGAAAGGCGGGAAGATAATGATGATGATGAAGAAGGAGATGCAGCTGCATCTGCTTCAACTCAGGGTTAGGAAAGAAGAACTAAGAAAAGACAAGACCAAGGAGCATCATCTTCTGCCCCACCTACATCCCCGACTGCAGAAGATCCCAGTGTGATTCAGGACAAAAGTAAAGTTTAGATTTCTATGTATTTATGAAAGCTTTGTACTTGAATCATGTATTAATGTTATGTAAATTAATGTTTATATTTCATTATCAAATGTTTGATTGTCTTGATTACTTACTAACTATAGATGTGTTTACATGTTTAATTCAAGCAGATCAAACATCTCAGTAAGATGAATATGATGTTGCTCCCCTATAGCAAATCAAGTCTTTATTAACTATGATACTTGATTTGCAAGGGATTGTTAGGAGGTCTGTGAGTTATACTCCCGAAGAAGGAGAAATAATTCATGACCTTACTGATGAGCAACTTGCTGAGATGTTCCGGCTGAACCCGAATGAGATTGTCAAGGACGCTCTTACCGATGATGTGGCTAGTGACGATGAGCTTAACGATATGGATGAAATAGAGATTGAGGACGTCACAGCCCAGCATTATCCAGAGTACACTGACCGAGAGGGAAATGTTGTTCCCAACTTGGGAAGTACTCTCGACAGTGATACATTTGAGAAGCTGAATCAGATGGAAAAGGGGGTAGAGACATCAACAAGCCAAGCCCAAGCCTCGGATGCAGATGTTGACATCAGAAAAGCTGAATGGGTGGCTTGTTTTGCAGAGATCCGAGCCTAACGCACTGCACCAAAGCCAAGTGCCTACACCAAGCTCTACAAAGTGAAGAAGCATCTCAAGGTGTCAGGCAAGATCATAGCATGGGTATACTTTGAGGATCTGAGTGTTTACGTAGTGAAGAGGGAGAAGGGAATAGAGTACTTTAGATTTCCACATGATCTAAAGACTCTTCCCGGTTTTGAGCTCAACCAGCTCATACGCCTAAAGTTGCTATATGCCGACCCGAAGAAGATGTCAGACTGGTTTAAGGCTGAGTTGAAAAGAGAGTACCATACAAGGTGGGTTAACTTCAGACCTCAACAACCGATGAGGTATATCAGAAGGTCTGAAGTTAGTCCCATTACTGGCAAGCCAAAAGTTGTCTTGAAATGGCAACCTCCACGCATGATGTCACGTATACCTATGAGGGAGATGCCACAAGACTTTACACCCCATTTGAAATGGTGGTACTATGACTGGCGTATTGGAGAAGCCGTCATTGTGTTGGATAGAAAGGGGACTGCGGAGACAATAAGGGTGTTCAACCCAATATGGCTCGCGAACTTGTCAGCAAACAATGTATATACTTTGTTCAAGTGGCCACTGTTTTTTGATACGCAGGATATCGTGCAAGCACTTCAGTTTCAACAAGTTATACGCTTATGCTTTGCATTTGATATTCATGCTGGGGTTTCAAAGGAAGAGAGATTCAAGAGATATGAAGATTTTTCAAAGGAAGTCAAAGAATAAGTAGAACTAGGTCTAAGGGGGAGTTTGTTGGTACACATGTCCCTAGTTCCAGTTCTAATGTACTTAAATGTTTAAGGACTTTCATTTTGTTACACTGATATAATCATTTGATATTTGTAATGAAAGACTATTGAATGAATGAATGTGTTATTGAACGGGTATAAATGAAATACAATATGTGGTTGATGCTTATAATGTTTGATGTTTCATTGTTTATTGTGTGATAACACATATTGAACTAACTATATAGGTTTGTGAATTATATGAAGTTCTCATGCAAATGGACCATGCTAATGGACCATACGTATGAACACTTCATGCTAATGGACCAGTCGCACGACTGAACCAGGAGACTGGATCAGTCGCACGATTGTGATATGAGATTGACTCAGTCGCACGACTGGACCTTTAGTCGTGCAGATGGATCAACCGTATACTTCAGTCGCACGACTGAACCATGCTGATGGTTCAGTCGCTCAAATGAAGACGCCAAACCTATAAATACCACTTAATTCGTGGAAAAACATAACACTTTGAGAATTCACAACCCTAGCTGTCCCAGAACGTCCAAGTCATCCCTCTAACTTCATAGAGCGTTTCTGATCATTCCTAATCAATTCTTAACGTTTTCTAATCGTTAGTTTTGATCAGATTAACGTTCTCCCTGATTGGATCGCCAATCAAATAGGATTCCACACTATTTGATCTAGTTTCACGTAGATTCGATTAGTACCTGTTCGTACTCGGTCCTAACAACCTTACGAGATGCTGTATGGTAGAAGGTGTAGAACCTCGTATGTTAGGGTGATATTGGACAGAAGGAGTTGGGAAGCCTTGAAGTGATTGAGGCTACAACTGAAAAGCTAGAAAGGATCAAGGCCTTCATGAAGGCAGCAAAGGATAGACAAAAGTCGTACGCCGATAAGAGTCGTAGACCGATTGAATTCAAGGTGGGTGACCGAGTTATGTTGAAGTCTCACCTTGGAAGGGAATTATCCAGTTCAGGAAACGATGCAAGCTAAGCCCGAGGTATATAGGACCTTTCCGAATCATCGCTCGAGTAGGAGAGGTGACCTATCGGTTAGAATTGCCAGATGACTTGAGCGGAATTCAACTTAAATTTCATGTATCTCATCTGAGAAAGTGCTTAGCTGACGAAGCTATGATTGTGCCACCGGATGATATTGAAGTGGATGAACGACTCAATTACATAGAGCAACCAGTGGCAATCATCAATCGAAAGGAGAAGAGATTGAGGAATAAAGTGGTTCCACTAGTACGAGTACAGTGGAAACAGAAGAAGGGTTCGGAGTCTATGTGGGAGACTGAGGAGAAGATGAGACGACATTACCCATAGTTGTTCATAGAGTGACGGGTTTCAAGGACAAAACCTCTTTAAGGGGGGTGGACTTGTAACACCTGGAAATTTTGTCTAAATAGAAGAAAGAAAAAATATAAGAAAAGAAAAGAAAAGTATTTTTTAAGAAAGGAAAAGCATCCAAAGTGGAGGGGGCTAAGTGTAAAAAGGTACAAATCTTATTATTTTATAATATAAAGAGCATGGCCGCCCATATCAACCACTTCACATCTGCTATTCGACTGAAAAAGAAAGAAGAAGAAAAAGGTGAAGCTTCTCTCGGGTTTACAAAGAAAAAGAGGCTGGAATCAGAATTGGTAGGTATTTTATGGGTTTTTGGTTCGGTTTTATAGATTTCTTGGCCATGTAACTGAATTATACGTTTTCTTATGTGTATATGTGCTTGGTCGGATGTCTTAACATGTCTAGGTGTTAAGAAACCTTTGAAAGTTTGACTTCAAAGAGTTTGAGCCTTGAAAGCAGCTAAGGTGAGTCTCTAGACCCCATGTTCTACTTGTTTTACAACTTTTTCGCGGCTGAAAATGCATGTAAATGATTTTATAAAAATGTTATATGTATGACCGTATGAATATATGCTTGTATGTTGGTAGTTTGTGATTGTACATGTTATGTTAGGGGTAGAATGGTAGTGCAAGGCTTAGAACATGCTAAGACATTGTTTGGGATTGGAAAATATGTTAGAAACATATGGTGTTCATGCGCCCAAATAGGGCCCATGCGCCTGAAAAATAGGCTTAAAAGTCTAAGTATGAGATGATGCGCCCAAATAGTAGCTCATGCGCCTCAGATTTGCCTTAAAACTTCTAAATGTAAGTTCATGCGCCTGAACAGTAGTTCATGCGCCTGAGTTTTGGCTGAAACGCCTAAGTATCTGGTAATGCGCCCAAATAGTGCCCATGCGCCCAAGAGGCTCATGCGCCTAAGTGTTGAAATGGTTAGTATAGGCTCATGCGCCTAAGTTTTGAAATAAATACGTATAGGCTCATACCCTTGCATAGTGGAGAAATGTCCAAACAGGGCTAATAAGCCCAAATAGTTCCCATGCGCCCAACACTTAGAAATCTTTCTGAGATTTTGAGAAAAATAGAATTTTAGGGTTTGACCCTAGTTTAACTTGTGGGCTGTTTTGGACTATTTTAAGCATGAATAAGTGAGAATTTATGAATTGTATATGCATGATGTTATGATGAGTGTATGATATGCATATGTGCATGAGATGTTGTCTTTTATTAGTTTTCAAAACATGTTTATATTGTAGTATAATATACGTCAAGTATTATGTTATTACTTTACGTAGTATGATGAATGCGTGAATGAATGTAAAGTATAACGTAATGAAGAGAAAAATAACAAAGATGAAAAGTGAAACGTAATAAAAGAAAAGGCTTGCAAGCAGATTTAAAGGAGGATTACGACTCTTTCTGAGTTGATAGCTCAACTGTTTGTTTTATAATGTGCGGTTTTAACCCATGAGGGTTCACACACAGGGGGATCAGTCTAGGTGACTGAACCCATAGTATGAAATGGGATCCTTGTCATTCGACCCCGAGCTTTGTGCCAAGATATGATACGGCTTTGTGCCAGTTAGAAACGGGACTTTGTGCCTAGAATGGTGGGTTCAGGCCACGGGCTTCGTGCCAATTAGTAATGGAGCTTTGTGCTCGGAATGGTGGTTTCTAACCACGATAGGGGACAAGCCTGACAGGATCTAGAATTAGTATGAACGAGAAAGTACGAAACGAATGGTAACAAAAGATAAGGATAAATACGAAACGACTGATAACGAATGAAATGATAAAGTATGAAACGAATGAACACATGCGATAACGAATGAACATGTGTGAAAGTAAAGAAAGTGTTTTATGGAAAAGAGTATTTTTATGTATGAAACGTATAAATTATTTTGATACTTATAAAACTAGAACTCACTCAGCAACACTGACTTTTATGCATTTTCAGTTGGCAGGTAAAGATTGCTGAGGATGGCACGCAGGGAGGCTACTTGGCAGGGTAAGACTGGCATTCATTCATGCATATTATTATTGTTGTTTTGCAATGCAATCAGTGAAAGTTTCTTTTGTAGTTGAACAGTGTTGTATTACTTAACAACAGTAATTTTTAATAAAATAATGGTTTTTGTTAATGACTTCCACTGTGATATTTTATGAAATGTATAATAATAAGTATATTTAAGTGCTATGAATGACCAACTGTAAGGTGCTCGAGAACGGGGCCTTACACTCAGCCACCTTCTTAGTAGTTTTCCTAGCTGCCCTGATCTTGTTCTTTCTGTCTTTGGTGGTCAATGGTTCATCCTCAGCTGTGTGGATGAGGTTTTCTACCTTATCCTTCACTATGGTGGTCACCATTATTACATCATTCTTCTTCTCAAAGGGTAGTGGATCAGTAGTTGGAACCTCTTGCTCATCAGTTCCACATCTTGGCTGTCTTATAGACACATAAGAGTGTGGTGGAGCAGTTTCATTGGTTCGGAACCCACTCTTGTTTTGATAGCACACCTCTGAGTGGGTGGATGATGCAAGAATGGTGTTGAAGTTATGCTCTTGAATAACATACTTCTTTGCTTTAGCCTCATCTATCACTGTTAGGACCGAGTACGAACTGGTACTAACCGAAACTACGTGAAACCAGATTAAATAGTGCGGAATCCTATTTGATTGATGATCCAATCAAGGAGAATGTTAATCCGATCAAAACTAACGATTAGAAAACGTTAAGAATTGATTAGCAATGATCAGGAACGCTCTATGAAGTTGGAAGGGACGACTTGGACGCTCTGGGACGGCTAGGGTTGTGAATACTCGAAGTGTTATGTTTTTCCACGAATTAAGTGGTATTTATAGGTTACAGTCTTCATTTGTACGACTGAGCCATGCGTATGGCTCAGTCGTGCGACAGAGTCATACGATCCATTCATACGTACGACTGACCCACACGGTTGATTCATTCGTACGACTGAGTCAGTCTTATGACTCAATCATGCGTTTGGCTCAATCACATAGTTCAGTCATGCGATTTGCCCATTTGCATGGTCCAGTCATGTCATAAGTCTTAGTTAAACACAATCCTGAATCGTTAATGATACAGAACTATGTCTAACAATTGTAAACCCATATAACATGTTCATGTAAGTTTGTAATAAACAATAATATAAATAGATATAACATTCAATAACCAATAATCATTCAACAAAGAGTTTTTATTACATATATCAAAACATTACATCAATGTAACAAAATGAAAGTCATTTACATTTAAGCACACTAGAACTAGAACTAGGGACATGTGTACCAACAAACTCGCCCTTGGACCTAGTTCTATCTATTCTTTGACCTCCTTTGTAAACTCCTTGTATCTCTTGACTCTTTCTTCTTTCGAAACCACAACATGAATATCAAGTGCAAAGCATAAGCGTATAACATATTGAAACTGAAGTGCTTGCACGATATCCTGCGTATCAAAAAACAGTGGCAACTTGTACAATGTATAGACATCAGCTGCTGACAAGTTTGTGAGCCACACTGGGTCAAACACCTTTATTGTCTCCATAGTCCCCTCCCGATATAAAACTATGACGGCTTCTCCAGTGCGCCAGTCATAGTACCACCATTTGAAATGGGGTGTAAAGTCTTATGGCATCTCCCTCAAAGGTATACGAGACATTGTGCGCGAAGGGTGCCATTTCAAGACTACCTTTGGTCTTCCTGAGATAGGGTCAACCTCTGTCTTATGAATAAACCTTCTGGGCTGTTGAGGTTTGAAGTTGACCTACCTCGTATGGTATTCCCTTTTCAATGCCTTCTCGAACCATCCCGATTTCTTTCTGGGAACTGCATAAAGCAGGTTCAAGTTAGCAAGACGGTTAAGTTCAAATCCCAGGAGAGTTTTCAGATCTTGTGGGAATCTGAAATACTCTATTCCCTTCTCTCTCTTCACAGCATATACGTTTAGGTCCTTAAAATACGCATAGCTTATGATTTTGCTAGACACCTTCTGATGCTTCTTTACTTAGTAGAGCTTGGTGTAGGCGTTAGACTTTACAGGCTCCCGCTGTTTCCTCATTTCCTCCAGGCAGGCTGCCCACTCAGCCTTTTTGTTTGCTAGATTAGCATCATCAGCCTAAGGAACTTCTTCTGTAGCTTCCTTTTCAGCTAATTTTTCTTCAACCTTAATTTTTCTTCAACCTTATCGAATGCACTGCTGGCAAATGTTTCTCCCAGATCTGGTAGTACCTCGCCATCAGCGTTAGTATATTGGGGATAATGGTCAGAAGTCACATCCTCGATCTCCACATCATCGACACCTTGTAGTTCTTCATCGCTGACTACATCGACTTCGGGAGCATCTTTCACCAATTCATCCGGATTCAGACTGAACATCTCGGCAATTTGTTCATCTGTCAAATCATGGATGATCTCTCCCTCTTCAGGTGTATAGCTGACTGAGCGTTCTACAATCCCTTGCAAATCAAGAATCATTGTCAATTGAGTCTTGATTTGTCAAAGGGGTACCACATCATGCTCATCAGCCGGTTTAGTTAAACCTGTTAAAGAAACAAACACATTAAGAGTTAATATACATTATGCACATAACATATAATAGTTCAACTTTTCATTTATTTATTTAAACTAACATTAATACATGATTTCAAGTACAAAGTTTAATAACATATAGACATCTAAGCTTTACTTTTTCCTTGAATCATGGTTGGGTCTTCTGCAGACGGGGAAGTAGGTGGGGTAGACGATGATGCTCCTTGGTCTTGCCTTTTCTTCGTTCTTGTTCTTAACCATAAGAAGAGGCAGATGTAGCTGCATCTCCTTCTTCATCATCATCATCGTTCTGCCCACCTCTTGTCTCTTCTTCATCACTTCCCTCATCTTCACTATCTTCCTCTTTATCATCATCATCGTCATCCTCTCCTTCTCTGATCTTTAGAGGCTCATCTTTTGTTCCCTTGAGCTTGAGCATGATCTTCTTGTTAGTATCCTCCAACTCCTCCAACTTCTTAGCTGATTCCGCCTTGTGCTCTTGGAGTTGGGCAATCTGCTGTGCCTGCTGTGAGATCTGCTGAGCTTAGGAAGCATCGAGCTCCACCAGCTAACGTAACGGTGCAGTCTTTTCTTCATCAGCGGCTAACAGCTTCAGCACCATTCTGTTCAGTGTTGACAGCTGTTCCTCCATACTAACGGGAGGGAGAGATGATCCAGTGGTGAGTATGGTATGTGAAGAGGGGCCGGCTTGGTGGCTGGTGGTAGTGGTGGTGGCTGTGGTGAATATGGGGGGTGGTGAATGAAAGGGTGGAGAAGTGGGTCTAGAGGTGGAAGGTGGAGGTGTGGTAGTAGTAATGGGTGGTGTGGTAGTGGTGGTGGGAGGTATAGTGGTGGTGGGTGGTGTAGTGGTAGAGGTGGTAGTACGCAGTGTAAATCTTGGCCTCTTACCCTTTTTCCCATAGGGCTAAGCCATTCTCTTCTTCCGAGTCCCCCTTGACCCGGAGGCTCCCCCTTGGCTGCTAGGTTGGTCTGGGGAGTAAGATGGATCAGAAGTAGCCTCCCCAGACCCACCCTGGCGTCCACCAACCGCCCTCACACCTATCTCAGTGGCTACGACACGGCTTCCCACCGTTCGTACCAGAGGCTCTTCGTCTGACTCCTCCTCCTCATCAGGTTAAAAGTAAGGACGAATAGGTCGGGTTCACCCTGACCGTCTCCTCCCGGATCTATATGATGATCGTCATCGTCGGAGTCATCGGAGGGTAGAGCTATCTGCTCAACACCAGAATCACTATCGTCGTGACGCCACTTCCTCTTTGCTGGCGCCACATAGTCTTCACGGGCTAGATGCCCAAATAGACGCCTTACCGGGGGCTTCACTTGATTACCATGGATACCTTCATCCTCCCGAGGGTGGTGTCATCCATCACCTCTAGGACCACGGCGTCCTCCTTCTCCTTGGGCAGTGACGGAAGCTTCTGATCGATGATCATCTGCATGAATCGAGGGTACATGCAGAAGCTCTCTTTGCCCTTAGCCTTAATGTTCTCCACCAGATAGGTGAAGATCATCCTCGAGAAGCTGAAAGGGTGATTTAGCACCAACGTCACGTAGCATTTTGCATCTGATCAGAAAGCTCGTCAAAACCTCCCTTCCGAGAGGCGATGCATCTCAGCAACACGTGGGCCAAGTACTTGAACTGGGGGCATAGGTTGCTCTTGTTGAGCACACCTGCGTTGATGTCCCCAGAGTACTTGGCTCTCAGGAAACATCCTTGAACTGTAAGGGGATGCAATCATGTGGGGCAATCAGTATCGTCTCCAAACTCTAAAACAGTCCTGAGATCCTCCTCGGTGATCTCTATGGCCTCCCCAAATATGGAACTCCTGATCTGATGGGGCTCTGAGGACCTGTACACTATAGCGTTTTCCCAGAAAGCATGTTGCACTGATCTGTATGGTGTGCACGGTGTCGAGATCGCGCGAAAGATCCTCGATCTCCGTAGAAATGTAATGATGCCGGAGAAGTCGGCTGTGTTGCGAGATGACAAATCAAGATGAG